>OZ012739.1:93926091-94526091 GCA_963859935.3 Lathyrus sativus | reverse complement strand
ATGTTTGATAGTAGGTAGTACGTATATCTCTTTTTGGTCAGATACCTTTGATTAGGCTACCATGTTCGGTAGTAGGTCATCTTTCCTTTTGTGTTTACCTTTTCTTAGGCTATCATATGTTTGATAGTAGGTAACACACCTTTCTTTTGGTCAGATACCTTTGCTTAGGCTACCATGTTTGGTAGTAGGTCATCTTTCCTTTTGTGTTTACCTTTTCTTAGGCTATCATATGTTTGATAGTAGGTAACACACCTTTCTTTTGGTCAGATACCTTTTCTTAGGCTACCAGCTTTGGTAGTAGGTCATCTTTCCTTCATGCTACCTTTGCTTAGGCTATCAGGCGACTGATAGTAGGTAATATACGTTCTTTGTTTCAACTGGATACGTTTGCTTAGGCTACTGCACGTTGGTAGTAGGTTATCCTTCATTTCAAGTTTCTCGCCCGCTGTTTAGGCTACCATATTCTTGGTAACATGTACTATTTTTTCGTTGGGAGATTCACCAATGGTGTTTGCTTTTTCCCCAGTGGAGTTGGATCCTTCCCCCTGGAGTCTCGCTTTGTTGAGCCGGTTTCTTCGTCAACCTTTGTTTCCCGTATGTCGTGTATGGTCGTTCCCCTGTGACATCTTTTCCTCACGGGACCTTTGTGTTGCATTTTATATCATCTTATATCATATGCATTTGGTGGCTTCTTAGGGCCAAAAATTCATGCAATGTTTGTATTTAAGTCCCTCCTATCTCGTCGAGACGAAGATTTTAATCTCCATATCTCCGGATAGAAGAAACTTAAATAGGGGCATCTGTAGCACCCTAATTTTTGACCTTAAGATCCCACCTCCTTGTGCATTTTTTGTGCATATCATCTAAGTCAATCATTTATGCATAACTAACCGTTTTAACCAGTTTGTCCATTTTGTTTTGTGAAGACAGGATCACTGTAGAGAGTTTAAAGTCATGAAGGTTTTCGGTTGCGCTCCTAGCTTCTGCAAGTGGTTTTAATTCCCGTGGATATAAGAGAGGGATATGCTTAACCAGTATAACATCAGTTCCTTCCATTTATTTGTAGAGATTTCTTTCTCAGGCATGGGCTATTCTTGGAACAAGACTGGAGGATGTTTTGTTTGAAACTTATGGTTGTATCCAGTAAAGGCAGGACCAGGATGTTAATCTGGATGTTCAGAGTATTGTTGGTCTTTTTTGAAAACATCTTTGGGCCACATTCAAGTTGTTAATCTACTCAGGCCCAACTGTGTGATTTAAGAGTTCGTTTCTAAAGCTATTGCAAGTCATCAAGGGGTGTTGGAGAAATTTCTAACACAGTTTGGAATTCAAGTTATTAAGAGAAATTCAATTTCTAAGACATTCATGTCCATCCTCCTTTCATATGAGTTTCTAAATTTTTCCATATTAAGTGCAAGAACTATGCCATTTATATTCTCAAGTTTATAGGTTGGATAGAAATTCAAGGTGCATTTGCTTACAATGAACATCAAATACGCGAATTCAAGGAGGGATTCGATTTATAGTTTCAAGTAATCGCAAGATGCTTCAGGTTTGAATCCAAGTTTGTTCTTAATAAGATATGTGTTGCAATTAAACTCAAGATTAATTAAGTTCACATTTCTATTCAAAATTTTGAGTTCATGTACAATTTCAAGTCTGAATTCTTGTACAACAAGGACCAAAATTCAAACTATATCCCAAATTTCTCTAACTAAGGTAATATTCAAGGTTACAACATTTTTTTTACAATTTCTAATCCTAAGACTATCTTCAAAGTCCACATTATCTTCAAGCCTCCGTGACCTGCTTCAAGGTCCTATCCTTGCAAGACAATGGAAAAACATCAGTAACTTGGAAGAATTAAGAAAAAAGGACATTTAATTTTTTGGTGCAGCCCTCAGAACTTAAAAATTCATCACTGGGCAATTCGAAAGGGCAACGGTAAACCGCTACCAACTTCCAGAATCAAACAGAACAATGAGGATAGCAACAATATCAGAATCCAAGAGGCTAAAAGAAAGCGGTTTAAACATCATCATCATCATCACCAAGTTTTAGAAACCATTCCCAACAACAACAAAAAACCAGGCAGCATCTGTTCATATCCATGAAAGAAGAAAATTGAAAAAAATGAATTTCTTCCCTAAAGAAACACGGCTCAAAACTTTCATAAACATACTTTCCAAAACAATCCGAAAATGGAAAGTATCACCATCAATAGCCTTAATCCGAAAATGGAAGTTCCCAAACATGGTTAAAAACTTTACAAAGGAAAAAACACAACCATCAAAAGCCCAAATCGAAAATGGAAAATCCAAAAACGAAGATGGAAAGAATTAAACATGACAAAACATGTTGCCCTGAAAAAGGAAAGCCATTAAAAGCATTCTTCAAATCGTTTTGAAAAACCAAGCCATAAGAAGAGGAAGAATTTCACACGAAAAAACATCCGAACACCATCACCAAGAACCCCAAAACGAAAAGTTCGTAAGATCACTGAAATCCTCAAAAGGAAGGCTCAGAACTCCGTTCATCATCGTCGGAAAACCGCGAAACCACAAACACTACCATAAGCCCCATTCTTTTTAACATCATTTGGTTTGTTTGGTTTTTTTCAGATTGAAGAAGATCAAAGGAGAAGAAGATGAGAGATTTTCGCGAGGCAACGTGCATAAGAAGAGAGAGAGAGAGAGAGAGAGCTTCGAAGAAGACATAGAGAACAAAGAAGTGAAGGGCGTCGTTTGTGCCCCTTTGGAAAATTAGGGTTATGTGAAACCCTTTCCTCCATCCCTTTCTTTGGTCCGACCTGGGTTGGGTCCTGGAGCTTCATCACCCATGCCCAACCCAGTTTTTTTAGTTCTTAAGTCTTTTTTTATTTTCAGTTTTTTTGTTTTGTTTTATTTTGTAATATATAAATAATAAAAGATAACTAACACTAACATATATTTTAACTAACATAAATCTAAAAATATTTAAAAATAAAAAAACGAAATAATTAATAATAAAAATAAAAAGAGATTTAATTCAGCTTTTTTTGAAAAATATTTTAATTTAATTATCTAGTTTAATTTTATTTTAATTCAAACAAAAATATAAAACATGTTAGATTTAGATTTTTATTTAATTTCACTTTTTTCATGATAAGTAAAAAAACCATAAAAATATATATTTAAAAATCCAAAAACTTGTTTCTAGTTTCTAATTAATTAATTTAACTTTTTTTAACTTAGAACTTTTATGTTTTAATATTTTAGTTAAATAATATTCTCAAAACCATAAAAACAATTTCTTCTCCTCCTTAATTAATTTACCACTTAATCAATCTCATTTCCTCCAATCCATCTCTAACATCATGTCTCATCATCCATTTAAATTCAACTTCTAAACATTTCTTATTGTACAGTTATTTACACTTCAATATCTCATGCTATCACCCATTTATCATTGCTTTACATTTTCCATTATCAACTGTGCGTTTCTGAAGGAAAGGTATTTCCATTTGGCCGCCGTGTCAATGCCTTTACCCTTCAACCCCATCCTAGCCTTAGGATCCGAGTCTCCGTACTCGTTCTTAGGCGTCCCGCCGTAGAATACCTACTTACCTTCAATTCAACTTTACAACGTAGAATCGGAGTCGTCGCACTCTACGTAAGCGCTTCCACATAATATGTGTAAAAAGCAGCAGGCAGAATAGATGCACATTTAACAGCATGTGAAAATCCAGAATAGCAGGTGTAAGAGGCCAAGCAGCAAGCATGCATCAACCATGAATCAACACATACTAATGATATGATAAGGATCAATCAAGAACATATATCAAACAAGGTTAATTTATGAACATGTATTAACAATTAAGCATAAGCAAGTCGATACACAACGTATCATTCATCAAGAATATCATGCATATTCAACAATAATTAATCATTTGGAACACACATGCATTTGCAGAATCGAAAACAAACAATGAGCATTCAACACAAATCCAGCAAGATGAACATCAATAATCAGCAATTGACAAGGCACCAATGATTATGCAACATGATCACCACATCAAGAATGCAACACAACAATTAAAGACATTCAACAACGAAAACCAAAAGTTGCGCGTCAAAGAAACTCAAGCATGTTATTAAGAACGATGCAATAGGCCAAAAATAGTCCACATATATGCATCATATCAAACCATGAAGATTAGAAGCAAAAAAGGAATCAAAACAAGCTTGAAAATGCATAAAAATCACATTCTGCGTCAGTGTTAATCGATCAATAATTTGAAGTGCAAAAGTGGTTAATCGATTAACCATCTTTGAAGAGCCAAAATATTGAAAATAACATTGGTTAATCAATTAACTAGTTTTGCACTACAACTGGTTAATTGGTTAACATTGATGCTGTAGCAGAAAATCACCAATTTAAAAGCACTTTTCAGCAATTAATCATTTATGTATCTATCCACATGCTTAAGCAATCAAATATGCACGAAAATTATGTCCAATCACAGCAATCAAACATCAATTGGATCCAACAAACACCAAAGTCAAAGATCAAAACAAGCTATGGATCAAATATCACCAAAAAAATCAAGGATCTACATTGTGAAATGCAAGATTAAGCAAAATCAAAGCTAGATCTAAGATTTACCAACCTACAAAGCTGAGATTTTCTTTGGTGAGTGTTGTTAAGCTGCAATTAACAAACCCAAGCAAGAAATCCAAGGATCTATGAAGCTTTAGCAAGAAAACTTGAAGTTCTAAGCAACAATCCACAAATAAGCAAAAGCTCCTTCAAAAGTGATTCCAACAACTTAATTCAAGATCCAAATAAGTTTCCACACCAGAATTGAACCAAGGATATGCAATGAAGGTTTAGCTCAAGAATTCACAAATTGAAATGACCAATTTGTAAAGCTTTTGGCTATGGAGCTTTGTTGAGGGTTTGAGAATGAGAGAAAAGTTAAGAGAATTGAAGCAAGATGTGTAGAAAAATTAGAAAATGAGTGAAATTTATGAGAGGTTTGGAGTGAATATGTTTAAATAATCCTTAGGTTAGGAATTAAAATGTGGCTTGGAGTGTGGGTTAGTGTGAGGAATGGAAATTAGGAGTGGACTTAGGAATGGAATGTTTGAAATTTGGAGGGAATTTGAATTAATTGGAAAATAAATCAAATTTGAAACCACTTCTAGATCCTTCTACTGGTGTGAAAATTGAAATTGAGATCAAATTCTGCAGTGCTGAAAATTGAACATCCTGGGAAAATTTTGCACTGGTTAATCGATTAACACTTTGCTAGGAAAAAAGTGTTAATCGATTAACACATAGAAAATTTGAAATTCTTGGCACCACAAGGAGGGAAACCTGGGGAATCATTCATTCTCACCCGTTCTGATAGTTTGGCCTCTGAAACTTGTTTTTTTGATATCGCAGCTGTAAAATTCCTGAAATAACTTGTGAATTGCCTCCCGCGCTCAAAATAACCTGCTGGAAAATATAATCCGGTGCCCGACCGCTAAGCAAAAATAAATTCTGAAGCCTCTGATACTTGCTGCTTGCAAACCTGATTGAAAGAAAGTCTTGATCCATAGAAACACCTTGATCCCATGTCTCAAGAGCCAATGGCATGATATACACAATGATGCAAATGAACGAAACATAAGCCAATTATGGTTAAAACGAAAGGACAAATTTTGGGGTGCTACAGGAACGACAAAAGTCGTCTGTACGAACCTAGTTATTGGAACTCGAATATGCAAAGCCAATTATGGAATGACAAACACAATAATCGAATTTAAACTTTAATCGAGTATCATGTTATTAATCGTTTAAACTAATTGACCTAGTAATGCTATTTCCAATGATAATAAACAAAAATATTGAACTAAGAAATTTATCAAACACTTGGTGTGCGAATGAATTTTCAGAATTTCCTTTGTGTTGTTATTGATATGAAAACTAATTATAATCAAAAGTGATTATAAGCTAATAAAAAATCAAGTTAAAACAAAAAAAAAATCACAGGAAAATTCTTACGAGTCAATCGATTGATCAAAGCTATTTGACAAATTGCGTAATGAAAAATAAAGCGAGTAAAGAGATAATAAAGAGATCAACATGAGGATTTGTTTACGCAATTCCCAAATTTTGTCCTTGCGTACGGGTACGTCTGCGCGTAATTTTCAATATGGAATTAGGATACTTTTTTACTATGCAAAAAGTCAACGTACAAGAAAAATGTTCAAAATCAACCATACAAACACTACGGGTTCTAATGTTTATTCAACCCCTTTTCTTCTTTTGATCTTGAGTAAGAACAAGACAACAATGGATGCCAACTAACTTGTTGATATTGCTACTCCTTTGTGTTCTTTATCTCCTAAGCTTTCGTGCACGGTAACACTGATTGTTCTACAAGACTTCAATTCAATTCGTTGTTCTCTGGTACTTACTTTATGTTATTTATATCCAAAGGATCCTTTGTGTAATTTATATTCAAAGGCTTTCACAAAATCGCAATCTAATTTTAAACGTCTTTCATGAAAACCCCCCAAATCTATACACGATCTTGGAGGACAAACCCGCGGTTTTTCCGAATGAAGACCCCTACAAATCTCAACCCGATATGCTTGGCTATACAAGAACCTAATCGGATGTTATCAGGACTTCGCCTAGCTGGAACCCTAATAAAAGATTACTATGTGTGATTTGTTAATGTGTAGTCATAGGGCGGAGGTTGAAGATGATGAGCAAATGCAGGCTAGTTTTATGATATCACCCGTTTGTAATGAAACATGAATGATGTATTTATAGTTTTGGAAGATTGGTGGCAAAGAGGCAATTTCGGGATAAAAGGAATTAAAATTTTGACCAATTTAAACAGTATGTGTCAGCCTGAACGTTGGATGTGCCACTGAAGGTAGGAAAAACACTTAGAAGGGGGAGTGTTAGAACACAGATTGATGGTTAATATATCTCATTGTTTTGATGATAACATAAATGAAATTTTGTATAAAGGAAATATATACTCTAATTGTGTTTAAGTAATTTTGTTTCAGATCTTAAATTATATATTCATCTGGAAGCAAAAATTACATCTGCAACTGAAAAGAACGTTAAGACTCTGAGCGTCAGAAGCAACATTTCAGAAGACTCTGAGCGCTGCCTGAAGAGACTCTGATCTACTATAGATGACTCTGAGTGAAACTAAGAAGAATTTGAGTAAAGAGCGTACAACATTTTTTTAGAAGACTCTGGAAGTACTTCACGCTGCAAGTACAAAGGCTCTGATATTCAACTCTGCACTGATTGTAACATTCACGCTTTAGCACTATTGCTGCAAGACTCTGATCTGAAGAACAAGGAACTACACCAGAGGATCTGATGTTAGTATTAATTGAAGGATATATCTATTCATTTGAAAAGATGCCAACTCAAAGAAAAGATTTGTTGTTAATCCCAACGTCTGCTCTAACGACACTATTCCTCATTTATGCATGACACAAGAATTCAGACACAAAGCACATGTCTGAACATTCCTCTTCCTGGAAAGGAAAAGTCAATAGAAGACAAAAAGGAAACAGAGGCAGCAGAACGTACAGCAATGCACAGTCTTTGAGATAAGGACTTGAAGTAGTATTTAAACAAGCTTCAGCATATTTCCAACGTTGACGAATCATTTGAAAGAAAAATAACTCACAAGCTCTCATTCAAATATTCTTCAAGCTTAACAGTTTTCATATTCGTTCTTAATCTTATGTAAACATCACTGTTGTGATATAGCTTGTTAGAAGTAAAACCTTAAACACAAATTGTTAGTTTAAATCTTTTGTAAAAAGAATTCCTTAAGAAGACCAAGTTGTGGTCAGAATTTCTTGAGAAGACTAAGACTGTTGGTCTTAGTGGTTAACATTGTAATCAGTTTGATTTAGTGGATTAAGTCCTTGTTGAGAAAGGCAAATCACCTTGGTAGGGTGGACTGGATTAGTTTGAGTTCAAACGAACCAGGATAAAAATACCTTGTTATTTTCTTTCTTCCAATTTGTTTTAAAAACCCTTATTCAACCCCCCCCCCCTTTCTAAGTGTTTTTCTCACCTTTAGTTGGTATCAGAGCTTCGGCTCTGTAGTGCTATCACTTAACAGTGAAAGAGAGATCCAGTTGGGAAAAACTCTGGTTTGATTATTATCTTTGATATTATGCCTGAAGCTTCAACTTCAACTTCCAACAACAAATATGAAGATAGAGATAGAATCAGCACCAAACCTCCTATGTTTGATATTGAGAAGTTTGATTACCGGAAAGATAGAATAGAAAGTTTCTTTCTAGGCTATGATGCTGACCTTTGGGATTTGGTCATTGATGGTTATGTTTACCCCACTGATGGGGATGGCAAAAAGATTGACAGAAAGTCAATGACTGAAGCTCAGAAGAAATCAGGAATCATCATAAAGCAAGAACCATTCTATTAAATGCTATATCTCATACTGAGTATGAGAAGATCACAAACAGAGAAACAACATTTGATATGTTTGAATCTTTGAAGATGACTCATGAAGGAAACTCCCAAGTAAAGGATACCAAGGCTCTGGCGCTCATCCAGAAATACGAAGCCTTCAAGATGGAGGAGTCTAAATCTGTGGAAACTATGTTCTCAAGATTTCAGATCCTAACTGCTGGGTTGAAGGTTCTGGATAAAGGTTACTCCACTTCTGACCATGTCAAGAAGATCATCAGAAGCTTGCCAATAAGGTGGAGACCAATGGTGACAGCTCTGAAGCTTGCAAAGAATCTGAATAAGATCACGTTGGAGGAACTGGTCAGTTCCTTAAGGAGTCACGAGATTGAGCTGGAGGAAGACGAGCCTCAGAAGAAAGGTAAGTCTGTTGCTTTAAAATCTAAAAAATCTGCTAAAGCTTTGCAGGTTATTGAAGAAAGCTCTGAAGAATCTTCAGAAGAAGAAGATGAACTATCTTTGCTATCCAAGAGAATAAACCAACTCTAGAAGCATAAATAAAAGAAGTTCAGAAACTTCAAGAGATCTGATCAACGTGGCGAATCTTCTGGACATAAAAAATTTGGGAAGAAAGATATAATGTGCTTTGAGTGCAAAGAGCCTGGCCACTATAAAAATGAATGTCCCAAACTTCTGAAGGAGAAATCTAAAAGGAAGTTTGAAAAGAAGAAGAAAGTCTTAATGGCCACGTGGGATGAGTCAGATGACTCTGAATCTTCATCAGACTTAGAAGATGAATGTGCTAACATGGCACTGATGGCTGACATGGAGGACCATGAAGAAACAAATGAATCTGAATCAGAACCAGATTCAGAAGAGGTATTTTCTGAACTCACCAGAGATGAACTTGCTGAAAGTTTATCTGAATTGCTTCAAAACTATAGTAAGGTTAAAATCAAATACAAGAAGCTTCTGAAGCATATTGCATTTGAAAGTAACAAGTTAGAATCAGAAATTGCTGAGCTGAAAGTAGAAAATTTTCAATTAAAAAATGATTTAGAAAGTGCTCAACAAAGCTCTGATTCAAATACTGTATCATGCTCTAAAAACATCTTAGAAGAGTATGATTATAGCTTTCAGAAATTTCTGTCCAGAGGCCTAGATAGAAGTAAGATGGCTTCCATGATCTATGGCATGAGCAGAAATAATAGAAAAGGAATTGGACATAAATTACCCTCTGGGAAGGATTTAAATCCAAAACCTGTGGATAAACTTATCATTAAGTATTCACCTCTGTACACCCAATTTAAATTTGGTCATTTGAATGATATCAATCACACACGTTCTGATCAGAACAAACCTGTGATTAATAAACCAAAACATCAGTAGAACAAAGGTACTTTTAAGGGAAAGAATTTCAAACCTACTAACCCCAGAGGACCCAAGAAAATATGGGTACCTATGGACAAAATAATCTTTGTTGCAGATATCCTTAGCAGCAAAGTTGAAACACCAATCGTGGTACCTGGACTCTGGCTGCTCGCGACATATGATGGGAAGAAAGTATATGTTCCAAAGCCTGGAACTTAGATCTGTAGGTGATGTGAAGTTTGAAGGGAATCAGAAGGGCAAGATAATTGGCACTAGAATTATAGGTAATGGTAACCTCCCTTCCATTTCTAATGTCTTACTTGTTGAAGGATTAACACATAATCTATTGTCCATAAGTCAATTAAGTGACAATGGTTATGACATAATCTTGAATCAAAAATGTTGTAAAGCTGTCAGTAAAAAAGATGGCTCAATCCTCTTTAATGGAAAAAGGAAGAACAAGATTTACAAAATCAATCTTTCAGAACTTAAAGTTCAGAATGTAAAATGCCTTCTGTCTGTTAGTGATGAGCAATGGGTCTGGCACAGAAGATTGGGGCATATTAGTATGAGACGTATACCTCAAATTAATAAACTCAATCTGGTCAGAGGACTTCCTCAGTTGAAGTTCAACTCAGATGCTTTTTGTGAAGCATGTCAGAAAGGAAAATTTTCAAAATCTTCTTTCAAAACAAAAAATGTTGTTTCAACCTCAAGACCATTAGAGCTGCTTCATATTGATCTGTTTGGACCAGTGAAAACTGCATCCATCAGAGGCAAGAAGTATGAATTAGTCATTGTTGATGACTACAGCAGATGGACATGGGTAAAATTCTTGAAACACAAGGATGAGTCTCATTCTGAATTCATTGACTTCTGCAAACAAGTTCAGAACGAAAAAGAATTTAAAATTGTTAAAGTCAGAAGTGATCATGGTGGTGAATTTGAAAACAAATATTTTAAAGAAAATGGAATTGCACATGATTTTTCTTGTTCTAGAACTCCTCAACAGAATGGAGTTGTAGAAAGGAAAAATAGAACGTTGCAAGAAATGGCCAGAACCACGATCAACGAGACTAACATGGCAAAACATTTTTGGGCAGAAGCAGTGAATATAGCTTGTTATATTCAGAACAGAGTGTCTGTAAGACATCTTCTGGAGAAGACTCCTTATGAACTGTGGAGGAATAGAAATCCCAACATTTCTTATTTCCATCCTTTTGGATGTGTATGCTTTATGTTGAACTCTAAGGAGAATCTGAACAAGTGTGATTCTAAAGCACAGAAGTGTTTCATGCTTGGATATTCTGAATGCTCTAAAGGCTACAGAGTGTACAATACTGAGACACAGATTGTAGAGGAATCAATTCATGTTAGATTTGATGGTAAACTTGGCAATCAAAAGCCAAAGCAGCTTGAAATTTCTGCAGATAGAGAAGTGATTCTCACAGGCTCTGAAGACTCAGAGGCAGACAAAGCTCAAGTGAAAGAACCAGAAGCTACGCCAGATGCTACTCCCTTGGCTGCTCAGATGAACAACTTGAACATTTATGAAGAACCAATTGTTAAAGGATCATCCAGAATCAAATCCTCTCATCCACAAGAGATGATCATTGGAAAGAAGGATGACCCTATCAGAACAAGATCCTTTCTCAAATCATCTGGAACGTCATTATTTGGTCTAGTGTCAATCATTGAACCAACCTCTATGGATGAAGCTCGGCTAGACAATGATTGGATACTTGCTATGCAAGAGGAGCTTAACCAATTCACAAGGAATGATGTTTGGGATCTAGTTCCAAGACCAAAAGGATTTAATATCATTGGAACTAAATGGGTCTTCAGAAACAAGCTGAATAAGCAAGGAGAAGTAGTCAGAAACAAAGTTAGGCTAGTTGTTCAAGGATATAGTCAGCAAGAAGGAATTGATTACACAGAGACTTATGCTCCTGTGGCAAGGTTAGAATCTATTCGCTTACTTATTTCATTTGCTGCACAGAATAACATCACTCTATATCAGATGGATGTTAGAAGTGCTTTCTTAAATGAATTAATTGAAGAAGAAGTTTATATTCATCAACCTCCTGGTTTTGAAAATGAAAAACTTCCAGAACATGTTTTTAAACTAAAGAAATCACTCTATGGCTTAAAACAAGCTCCCAGAGCTTGGTATGAGAGGCTGAGTAATTTCCTTCTGGAAAATAATTTTATCAGAGGAAAAGTGGACACAACTCTATTTCATAAATCAATTAAGAAAGACATCTTAATCTGTCAGATTTATGTAGATGACATTATTTTTGGTACAACAAATATTACGCTTGGAAAGGAGTTTGCTCAATCTATGCAGGCAAAATTTGAAATGAGCATGATGGGAGAACTCAGATTCTTTCTGGGAATCCAAGTCAATCAAACTCCAGAAGGCACCTACATACATCAGACTAAGTATGTGAAGGAGCTTCTGAAGAAGTTTAATATGACTGAAAGTAAGTTGGCTAAAACTCCAATGCATCCTACAAGCACTCTTGGAAAAGAAGAGGTAAGTAAGAAGGTAGATCAAAAGCTCTACAGAGGTATGATTGAATCTCTTCTGTATGTGACTGCTTCTAGACCTGATATTCTATTTAGTGTTTGTCTATGTGCTAGATTCCAATCAGATCCTAGAGAATCTCACTTAACAACTGTTAAGAGGATTCTGAGGTATTTGAAAGGTACTACTAATGTGGGTTTGTGTTACAGAAGATCTGATGAATACAAACTAGTAGGATTATGTGACGCTGACTATGCTGGAGACAGAGTAGAACGTAAAAGTACTTTTGGAAGCTTCCAGTTTCTGGGAAGTCATCCGATCTCTTGGTTCAACAAGAAGCAACCCACAATTGCACTTTCAACAACAGAAGCAGAATACATTGTTGTTGTTGGATGTAGTACTCAGATGCTCTGGATGAAAAGTCAACTAGAAGATTATCAGATACATGAGAGTAACATTTCCATCTTCTGTGATAATACTTCTCCTATATGCTTGTCTAAAAACCCTATTTTACACTCTAAGGCAAAGCATATAGAAATTAAACATCATTTCATCAGAGACTATGTTCAGAAGGGAATTATAAGTTTAAACTTTGTTGATACAGACCATCAATGGGCTGATATCTTTACAAAACCCCTTGCTGAAGATAGATTTAAATTTATTCTGAAAAATATAAGTATGGATTTCTGTCCAGAATAAAATGTTTATCAGAAGCAAATTTCCTCAGATGGAAAATATTTTAACTCTGAAGTATTTCATTTATTTATTTATTGTTTAATATTTTATTTATTGTGTGCAAATCTGAACTGACAAGCCTCAGAGGATCTAAACATTGGCTAACGTTTCATTTCTCAAAGAGTTTCAGAAGCACATGCAAGCAAACACGTGTCATCTGAATCTGAAACGATTGAGTGTTCAGCACTGAAACACCGTTCAGAGGTACTGTTTGAATTAATTTTGATTCTTGTTTTCCTCCCCACGCGTTGTCAGAATCATTAAATGCTTTTCTTGTCATGATTATGTTTGATGTGATTTAATGTTTAATTAAATGCTAAATGTTGAATGTGTGACTCTTGTGTGCCCTAATTTTCTCTATAAATGCCACAACACAACACCATTTCACACTTTACACTCTCTCTCTCTCACGTTTATGCATTTCTGCCTTCTACACTGTTTTCTCTTCTCTCCAAACCCAAAACCCTAAGAAGTTCTCGTTATTTCAAATCTTCATCAATGGCAACCTCTTCATCAACCTCTCAACAACTTCAATCAACAATGGCTATTATTTCTTCTGCAAATCTGGGTACTGTTCCTTTTAAAGAACCAGTAAGAACCCTCCTCACACCTGTTGACAAACTTGAAGTTCTGTGTGAATCAATAGTGAATTTTGAATCTATTGCAGAAAATGGGTTTGATCTTCGTCTCGTTGTTGATGCTCAAAGTTGGACAAAACTATTTGATAGACTGATGGGACCAGTTTATCCATGCTTGGTGAAAGAATTTTGGATTCATGCAACTATATACCCTAAGTTTATTGTTTCTTTAGTTCTGGGTAAGGAAATTATCATCACTGAGGATTTGATCAGGAAGCTTATTGGTTATGAAGAAACTGATGGTGTTACAAATCTGCCAGCTGGGCGTATTAATATGACAGAGGTTTACAGTGAAGTTTGCACATCTGGAGAAGCCTCTAACAAAGTGAAAGATCTGAAGCCAACCTACAGGATTTGGGCTAAGATTTTTATGGGATGCATACATCACAGGAAATCTTCAAACTCTCCTGATTATGTCAACACTGATCAGATGTACTTCATGTACTGTCTAAGTCAAAGCACAAAAGTGGATCTGCCTTACCTGCTATTCAATCATCCGTGGACTCATGTGAAACAATCTAGAGAAGAAGTCAGAACCAAGCATCAGAAGATGAGAAATTGGATACCTATGGGACGATTCATCTCAGATATTCTGACTGAGAATGGCTTGGTTGGACATCTGACAGAAGCTGGAATGAAGGAAGAATTAGCTTCAGTGGTTGGCAAACCTCTGAATGGGAAAAGTCTTCAGAGGATGAAAATTGTAGAAGAACTCACTGTTGTACCTGATCAGATTAACTCTGAAGAAGTCAGCAAGAGAAGGATACCAGTAGATGATTTTCCTCTGTTTTATGATAATGAACCAAGGGAAATTATTATGGCATATATAGCAACTTGTCTAGAAGATGGAACTCCTCTACCAGAACATCTGATTCAGAGAGCAGGCGAACCTGGACTAGATTTTTATGGAGACAGACAGAGGAAGAAAAGGAAAGTCTCAGAAGAAGGATCTTCTAAGCCAAAAAGGAAAGCTTCTGGCGAGACAGCTTCTGCAAAGCCAAAGCGGGTTAAGAAACAAAAAGGTAACCCTCCTTCTACTAGTTTAGATTCCATTTTAGAAACTGTCAAAGAAGTACTAGCATCTGAACCCCCTCCTTATGAACCTATTCCCTCACTTTCTCCTCCTCATGACTCTGAACCCATTCCTTTCGAACCTCTACCTTCTGAAAATGTTCATATATCTGAACAAATTTCTTCTGAACCTCCTCAACCTAATTTATCTGAACCAACTCATTCTGTCACTATCCCTTCTAACCCATAACCAGAAGAACCCATTCCCTCTGATCCTCAACCAGATCAACCTAAAAGTTCTGAATCATTTATACATGATTCTGATATTCTTCATGTTCAACCCTTGAAAATTCTTTTTGACGTTTCCTCAACATCCTGCCACACTTCTGCATCATCTGATTCTTCTAAATCTGATTTACCTTCAGAAGTGAACTCACCCCCTTCACTCAGTGGTTATGAATCAAAACAACCAGATGTATCCATTTCATTTGAACCTATCATTTCTCAGTCAACTCCTAAACTTACATCAGCTTTTGTTCCATATTGTCATATGCCTTCTGATGTTATTCCATCTGTACACAGAGTCAAACCATTTATGTACATCATACCTTCTTCTGTTAAACCAAAGACTGTTACTAAACCTTCTACACCATATCCTCGTCCTCTTTTCATCATTCCTTCTTTTTCCATACCATCCACATCTGAAACCACCGAAACACCCTCTCCAGAAAATTATCTAAAACCTAAACCTAGGATGGATGTTAGTACTTTATCTGCTGGGTTTAAAAAGGAATTAAACATGTGGTTGTCTACTGTCAAGAAGGAGTACATGTCAAGTTTGAATCCTGATGATTCTGAGGCTATCTGGCAAAGATTCATTTCAAGATTTAACTCTGTAGCTTCAAACCTTCGAACCATTTGCTCTGATGATGCAAAGGTGAGATTTGCTGAAGTTATCAGACAAACTCTTCTGAATATGAGTAGATCTCCAATTCTTCCTCTGGACAATGCACCTGTTGAAGAATCTAAGTCTGAAGATGCTCTTCCTAAAGCATTTGTTGCTGAAGAAACTCTAGTGTCAAATCAGTCTGCTCTGATGGTTCTGAATCAAGCATCTGACTCAGTGATTCAAGAGAATGCATCTGCTTTGGTTGTTGAGACTGCGTCTGCATCTGCTCCTGCATCTTCTGCAGTCAAGAAAGAGAATCCAGATCTTGAAGAAAAGTTTGCTAAGCTTGAAGCCAACAACACAGAGATCAGATCCTGGATGGTTAAGCAAGAAAAGACAACAGATGAAATCAAGACATGGATGGCTAGGTAAGAAGAATCTACTTCTGAGATCACAAACCTTCTGAAGATAATAGCCTCTCGTCAAACTTAGTTGTTTTTCTGTTGTTTGTGCACATTATGTTTGTTCTGCTTATATGGTTATCCTCTGAATATTTTGTTTATCAATGCATCTGTTTGGTTTCTGTTTCTATCTGTTGTATCATATTCTTTTTCTCTGTTTTTCTTTTGTGTCTTAAAAAGTTTTTTCTTTTTGATATGACAAAAAGGGGGAGAAAATGGAAATTATAATTGTTCAAATAAACAATTACTAGAATGGAATTCAGACATAATAAATTATAACTAACATTGAATTTTAGTCTTTCAGAATTATAACGTTGCATCTGACTTAATTCATAAAAGTTACTGAAAGCTTCTAAATCAGGCTCTGATCCAAATCAGGATCTAAACCAGGCTCTGATTCTAAAAAGAATAAACCAGGCTCTGATTCTAAAAAGAATACTTAATAAAAAAGGGAAGTATTTATTTTTCTTATGGTATTCAATTCAGGGGGAAATTCACAATCTCAGGGGGAGTTATATTTTTTATTATTGAACAAAATTTCCTATGTTTTTGTCATCATCAAAAAGGGGGAGATTGTTAGAACACAGATTGGTGTTTAATATATCTCATTGTTTTGATGATAACATAAATGGAATTTTGTATAAAGGAAATATATACTCTAATTGTGTTTAAGTAATTTTGTTTCAGATCTTAAATTATATATTCATCTGGAAGCAAAAATTACATCTGCAACTGAAAAGAACGTTAAGACTCTGGGCGTCAGAAGCAACATTTCAGAAGACTCTGAGCGCTGCCTGAAGAAACTCTGATCTGCTGCAGATGACTCTGAGTGAAACTAAGAAGAATTTGAGTAAAGAGCGTACAACATTGTTTCAGAAGACTCTGGAAGTACTTCATGCTGCAAGTATAGAGGCTCTGATATTCAACTCTGCGCTGATTGTAACATTCACGCTTTAGCACTATTGTTGCAAGACTCTGATCTGAAGAAGAAGGAACTACATTAGAGGATCTGATGTTAGTATTAATTGAAGGATATATTTATTCATTTGAAAAGATGCCAGCTCAAAGAAAAGATCTGTTGCTAATCCCAACGTCTGCTCCAACGACACTATTCCTCATTTATGCATGACATAAGAATTCAGACACAAAGCACATGTCTGAACATTCCTCTTCCTGGAAAGGAAAAGTCAATAGAAGACAAAAAGGCAACAGAGGCAGCAGAACGTACAGCAATGCACAGACTTTGAGATAAGGACTTGAAGTAGTATTTAAACAAGCTTCAGCATCTTTCCAATGTTGACGAATCATTTTAAAGAAAAACAACACACAAGCTCTCATTCAAATATTCTTCAAGCTTAACAGTTTTCATATTCGTTCTTAATCTTGTGTAAACATCACTGTTGTGATATAGCTTGTTAGAAGCAAAACCTTAAACACAAATTGTTAGTTTAAATCTTTTGTAAAAAGAATTCCTTAATAAGACCAAGTTGTGGTCAGAATTTCTTGAGAAGATTAAGACTGTTGGTCTTCGTGGTTAACACTGTAATCAGTTTGATTTAGTGGATTAAGTCCTTGATGAGAAAGGTAAATCACCTTGGTAGGGTGGACTGGAGTAGTTTGAGTTTAAACGAACCAGGATAAAAATACCTTGTTATTTTCTTTCTTCCAATTTGTTTTAAAAACCCTTATTCACCCCCCTCCCCCCGCCCTTTCTAAGTGTTTTTCTCACCTTCAGGGGGGGTGAATAAGGGTTTTAAAAACAATTAAGATGATAGTAAAAATAACAAGGTATTTTTTATCCTGGTTCGTTTGAACTCAAACTAATCCAGTCCACCCTACCAAGGTGATTTGCCTTTCTCAACAAGGACTTAATCCATTAAATCAAACTGATTACATTGTTAACCACTAAGACAACTGTCTTAGTCTTCTCAAGAAATCTAACCACACTTGGTCTCTTAAGGAATCTTTTACAAAAGATAAACTAACAATGTGTTTAAGATTTGCTTCTAAAAAGCTATATCACAGCAATGATTTTTACACAAGTTAAAGAACGAAATAAAAACTATTCAGCTTTGAAGAATGTTTGTATGAGTTTGCTTGTTGAATAATTTGTCAAGTGATTTATCAATAATTCGTTTTTGATTCGTTAACCTTTGAAGTGATGCTGAGACTTGCTTTTATAGTACTTGAAGTCCATTTCTCAAAGACTGTGCAACACTGTGCATTCTGTTGCTTTTGTCTTCTATTGACTTTTCCTTTCTCAGAAGGGGAATGTTCTGACAAATCCTTTTTTCTGAATTCCTGTGTCATGCACGAATGAGGAAAGAGCCGTTTGGCTAAGGACAAGGAATATGACAACGAATCTTTATTTGAACAACATCTTCTTCAACAACTTTGGAACGTCTTGCATCAGATCCTCTGATGATGTTCCTGGTTCTTCATATCAGAGTAACTCTAACAGAGTTTTGCAGCAAAGTGTTTTAGCGTGAAATTCTTTATCAGAACAGACTAGCTTTATCAGAGCCTATGTACTTGCAGCGTTAAGTACTTCTAGAGTCTTATGAAGCTTTATGTATGCTCTTTACTCAAATTCTTCTCAGCTTAGCTCAGAGTCATTTGTAGCAGATCAGAGTCTTCTGATGTATTGCTTCTGACGCTCAGAGCTTTATCATTCTGTAATGTTCAGAGGCGTTCTTACTTCCAGAATAATATTAATTTTGATATCTGAAACAAGTAAACACTTGAACAAAATTAGAGTATATAAATTCTCTATACAAAATTTCATTAATGTTATCATCAAAACAATGAGATATATTAAACACCAATCTGTGTTCTAACAAGTACATACTGTCAAAAATAATAGTATGTGTCGACTTGAAAGGACCTATGTACCGACCCAAATTAAACAGAGACTACAACCTTATTTAGCACAGTACATGTTCTGGAAATTTTTCATTCTCAAAACCAGGAGGTTGATGAACATAAACTTCCTCTTTTATGAAGCCATTTAAGAAAGCACTTTTAACATCCATCTGATACAGAGTGATGTTATTCTGTGCAACAAAAGAAATAAGCAAGCGAATAGATTCTAACCTTGCTACAGGAGCATATGTCTCTGTGTAATCTATACCTTCTTGCTGACTATATCCTTGAGCAACCAGCCTAGCCTTGTTTCTGATAACTTCTCCTTGCTCGTTCAGCTTGTTTCTGAAGACCCATTTTGTTCCAATGATGTTGAATCCATTTGGTCTTCGAACCAGATCCTAAACATCATTCCTTGTGAATTGGTTAAGCTCTTCTTGCATAGCAAGTATCCAATCATTATCTTGCAGAGCCTCATCCACAGAGGTAGGTTCAATGATAGATACCAAACCAAACATTGACGTTCCATATGATCTAAGAAATGATCTTGTTCTGATAGGGTCATCCTTCTTTCCAATTATCATTTCCTCTGGATGAGAGGCTTTGATTCTGGATGATCCTTTAACAATTGGTTCTTCAGAAATTGTCAAGCTGTCCATCTGAGCAGTCAAAAGAGTAGCATCTGACGTTGCTTCTGGTGCTTTTGCTTGAGCTTTATCTGCCTCTGATTCTTCAGAGTCTGTGAGAAGGACTTCTCTATCTGCAGAAATTTCAAGCTGCTTTGGCTTTTGATTGTCAAGCTTATCATCAAAACTAACATGAATTGATTCCTCTACAATCTATGTCTCAGTATTGTATACTCTGTAGCCTTTAGAGCGTTCAGAATATCCAAGCATGAAACACTTCTGAGCTTTAGAATCAAACTTGTTCAGATTTTCTTAGTATTTAAAATAAAACAAACACATCCAAAAGGATGGAAATAAGAAATGTTGGGCTTTCTATTCCTCCACAATTCATAAGGATTCTTCTCCAGAAGAGGTCTTACTGACACTCTATTCTGAATATAACATGTTGTATTCACTGCTTCTGCCCAAAAATGTTTTGCCATGTTAGTCTCGTTAATCATGGTTCTGGCCATTTCTTGCAATGTTCTATTTTTCCTTTCTACAACTCCATTCTGTTGAGGAGTTCTAGGACAAGAAAAATCATGTGCAATGCCATTTTCTTTAAAATATTTTTCAAAGTATTTATTTTCAAACTCTCCACCATGATCACTTCTGACTTTAACCATTTTAAATTCTTTTTCATTTTGGACTTGATTGCAGAAGTCAAAGAATACAGAATGTGACTCATCCTTGTGTTTTAGGAATTTTACCCATGTCCATTTGTTGTAGTCATCAACTATGACTAATCCATACTTCTTTCCTTTTATGGATGCAGTTTTCACTGGTCCAAACAGATCAATATGAAGCAGCTCTAATGGTCTAGAGGTAGAAACAACATTTTTAGCTTTGAAAGAAGATTTTGAAAATTTTCCTTTCTGACATGCTTCACAAAGAGCATCTGAGTTGAACTTCAACTGAGGAAGTCCTCTGACCAGATTGAGCTTATTAATCTGTGATTTACGTCTCATACTAATATGACCTAATCTTCTATGCCAGACCCATTGCTCATCTTAACAGACAGAAGACATTTTACATGCTGAACTTTTAGTTCTGAAAGATTAATTTTGTAAATGTTGTTCTTCCTTTTCCCATTAAAGAGGATTGAACCATCTTTTTGACTCACAACTTTACAACATTTTTTATTGAAGATTATATCATAACCATTGTCACTTAATTGACTTATGGACAATAGATTATGTGTTAATCCTTCAACAAGTAAAACATTAGATATGGAAGGGAGGTTACCATTACCAATAGTTCTAGAGCCAATGATTTTTCCCTTCTGGTTCCCTCCAAACTTCACGTCACCTCCAGATCTAAGTTCCAGGCTTTGGAACATAGACCTTCTTCCCGTCATGTGTCGCGAGCAGCCAGAGTCCAGGTACCATAATTGGTGTCTCAACTTTGTTGCTAAGGACATCTGCAACAAAAACTATTTTGTCCTTAGGTACCCATATTTTCTTGGGTCCTCTGGGGTTAGTAGGTTTGAAATTCTGTCTGAATTTCTTTCCCTTAAAAACATCTTTGTTCTGATGAAGTTTTGGTTTATAAAACACAGGGTTGTTCTGATCAGAATGTGTGTGCTTAATATCATTTAAGTGACCATATTTGAAGTGAGTATACATAGGAGAATACTTAATGATCATCCTATCAACAGGGTTTGGATTTAAATCCTTCCCAGAGGGTGATTCATATCCAATTCTTCTTCTGTTGTTTCTGCTTACGCCATAGATCATGGAAGCCATTTTGCTTCTATCTAGGCCTCTGGACAGAAACTTCTGAAAGCTATAATCATACTCTTCTAAAATGTTTTTAGAGCATGACATAGGATCTGAGTCAGACTTTTGAGCTTTTTCTAAATCATTTTTAATTTTAAGATTATTTGCTTTAAGCTCAGCAACTTCTGATCTCAGCTGATCAGTCTCAGATGTAAGACAACTCTGAAGCTTCTTGTATTTGAGTTTGATCTTACTGTAGCTTTCAAGAATTTCAGATAAACTTTCAGTAAGTTCAGCTCTAGTAAGTTCAAAAAATACCTCTTCTGAATTTGATTCTGATCCAGATTCAGCAGTTTCTTCATGGTCCTCCACGTTAGCCATCAGTGCCACATTAGCACATTCATCTTCTGACTCTGATGAAGATTCAGAAGCATCTGAATCATCCCCCGTGGCCATTAGAACTTTCTTCTTCTTTTCAAACTTCTTTCTGGGTTTCTCCTTCAGAAGTTTGGGACATTCATTTTCATAGTGGCCTGGCTCATTGCACTCATAGCACACTACATCTTTCTTTCTAGATTTCTTGTGTCCAGAAGATTCGCCACGTTGATCAGATCTCTTGAAGTTTCTGAACTTCTTTTATTTATGCTTCCAGAGTTGGTTTATCCTTCTGGACAGCAAAGACAGTTCATCTTCTTCAGAGGAAGATTCTTCAGAGCTTTCTTCAATTACCTGCAAAGCTTTAGCAGATTTGTTAGATTTTAGCACAACAGACTTACCTTTCTTCTGAGGTTCGTCTTCTTCCAGCTCAATTTCATGACTCCTTAAGGAATTGATAAGTTCCTCCAGAGTGATCTTATTCAGATCCTTTGCAAGCGTCAGCGCTGTCACCATTGGTCTCCACCTTGTTGGTAAGCTTCTGATTATCTTCTTGATGTGATCAGTGGTAGAGTAACCTTTGTCCAGAACCTTCAGACCAGCAGTTAGAATCTGAAATCTTGAGAACATAGCTTCCACAGATTCAGATTCCTCCATCTTGAAGGCTTCGTATTTCTGAATGAGCACTAAGGCCTTTGTCTCCTTTACTTGGGAGTTTCCTTCATGCGTCATTTTTAAAGATTCAAACATATCAAGTGTTGTTTCTCTATTTGTTATTTTCTCATACTCAGTATGAGATATAGCATTTAATAGAATGGTTTTCGCCTTGTGATGATTTATAAACTCCTTCTTCTGTTGATCAGACATAGACTTTCTGTCAACCTTTTTTCCTTCATCATTAGTAGGATGAATATAACCATCAGTGACCAAATCCCATAAGTCAACATCATAGCCTAGAAAGAAACTTTCTATTCTATCTTTCTAATAATCAAACTTCTCACCATCAAACATGAGAGGTTTGGTGCTGATTCTGTCTCTATTATCATATTTGTTGTTGTATGAAGTTGAAGCTTCAGCCATGATAAATCAAGAATAATAGATCAAGAGTTTTTCCCAACAGGATCTTTTTCTGTCACGGTTAAGTGATAGCACATACAGAACTGGAGCTCTGATGCCAACTGAAGGTAGGAAAAACACTTAGAAGGGGGGGTTGAATAAGGGTTTTAAAAACAATTAAGATGATAGTAAAAATAACAAGGTATTTTTATCCTGGTTCGTTTGAACTCAAACTAATCCAGTCCACCCTACCAAGGTGATTTTCCTTTCTCAACAAGGACTTAATCCACTAAATCAAACTGATTACAGTGTTAACCACTAAGACAACTATCTTAGTCTTCTCAAGAAATATGACCACACTTGGTCTCTTAAGGAATCTTTTACAAAAGATAAACTAACAATGTGTTTAAGATTTGCTTCTAAAAAGCTATATCACAACAGTGATTTTTACACAAGTTAAAGAACGAAATAAAAACTATTCAGCTTTGAAGAATGTTTGTATGAGTTTGCTTGTTGAATAATTTGTCAAGTGATTCGTCAATAATTCGTTTTTGATTCGTTAACCTTTGAAGTTATGTTGAAACTTGCTTTTATAGTACTTGAAGTCCATTTCTCAAAGACTGTGCAACACTGTGCATTCTGTTGCTTTTGTCTTCTATTGACTTTTCCTTTCTCAGAAGGGGAATGTTCTGACAAATCCTTTTTGTCTGAATTCCTGTGTCATGCATGAATGAGGAAAGAGCCGTTTGGATAAGGACAAGGAATATGCCAACGGATCTTTATTTGAACAACATCTTCTTCAACAACTTTGGAATGTCTTGCATCAGATCCTCTGATGATGTTCCTGGTTCTTCAGATCAGAGTAACTCTAACAGAGTTTTGCAGCAAAGTGCTTTAGCTGAAATTCTTTATCAGAACAGACTAGCTTTATCAGAGCCTCTGTACTTGCAGCATTAAGTACTTCTAGAGTCTTCTGAAGCTTTACGTATGCTCTTTACTCAAATTCTTCCCAGCTTCGCTCAGAGTCATTTGTAGAAGATCAGAGTCTTCTGATGTATTGCTTCTGACACTCAGAGCTTTATCGTTTTATAGTGTTCAGAGGCGTTCTTGCTTCCAGAATAATATTAATTTTGATATCTGAAACAAATAAACACTTGAAAAAAATAAGAGTATATAAATTCTCTATACAAAATTTCATTAATGTTATCATCAAAACAATGAGATATATTAAACACCAATCTGTGTTCTAACAAGTACATACTGTCAAAAATAATAGTATGTGTCGACTTGAAAGGACCTATGTACCGACCCAAATTAAACAGAGACTACAACCTTATTTAGGACAGTAGATGTGTCGGCCTGTAGCACATATGTGCTGGCACATAAAGTTGAAACTTCCAGTATGTGTCGACCAAGATAGCCATGTGTCGACCCAACCAATTCAGAGCCTATAGGCTTTAATATTGAGTTACATGTGTCGCCCTGAAATGTGTATCTGCCGGCACATGTAGTGCATTTTTGTGTAGAAATCTATTTTAATTTTTTTAGGCAAGTTCAAGGTGGTTTTTGATGATTCCTATGACCTATAATGAAAGGGTGCCACACAAACTCAGAGATATCTTCTAACACACATAAATAGTAAGTTTTCTTATAGTTTTGACATCATGCAAAACATCTAACGAAGAAGTTACACTCACAACCAACAGATAGTTTTTCAAACGCGTGAAGGCGGCTTCATCTTCAACCTTCAGTTGGTCTTGCAAACTCTATGAACTCGTGTTTTTAGCATGAATCAAGCATAAATTTAGCTTCCAAACACTTCATTGTTCATGCTTC
The DNA here is from genome assembly GCA_963859935.3 of Lathyrus sativus. Lineage (NCBI taxonomy): Eukaryota > Viridiplantae > Streptophyta > Magnoliopsida > Fabales > Fabaceae > Lathyrus > Lathyrus sativus. The sequence continues at coordinate 94,501,499 of OZ012739.1, read as the reverse complement.
TCTGCATAAGAGCCATTGATTGACTCATAGTAGAGAGAATTTGCTCAAGAACATGAAGAAACCTAGTTCTTCAAAGTAAAATTAAATGACTAATATGAAGAATAAATTCAAGGTAGTTGGAGACTTTCAATCAGTGAATCAAGATGAACACACGGGTAACTTGTTTGCTCAAAAATTTTACTCGTATCTACCTTTTTAGCTAAAGCTTCAAAGGTCAACAATGGTGGAATCGAGTTGAAGGTTACATCAGGTTTCAAGCCATGGCAATACTTTAGTTAGCTTTAGAAGAAGCCGACGAGTGATTATGGGTGAAGAAACGAAGTTAAAAGAACTTGAATCAAAGAAATGGTTAACTAGTTTTTGAGGCATGGGGTTCAAATGGTTGAAAATTTTCTTTGTCTTTCAAAGCTTGCAAATGAATGCAAATGCTTCCTCTATTTATTTGAAAAGTGTTGTTGAGCTCACACATGTGAAATGGATCTAAAATACGTGTGGACCAAGTTGGAATTTTGTGATTTGTAATCTGTGTGAGAGCAAGGGTGAAATGTGCGATTCAATGATGAAACCTGGTCGTTTTGAACTAGTTGGCACGCATTTTGGTCTCTCAAAATTTTTTCCCATGTGCAGGTGGTCCTAAATTGAGATTTGGCATGAAATTCATGACTTGAAATTGAACAAGAAATAGATCTCAAGGTACCATGTTTAAGCTTAGGCCAAATGAAATCCACTCGTGCGTTTTTTTAATTTTCTTTGCGCCAAATGATCTCCTTATGGTGAAGAATCAAAAGCAAAAATAATGAGATCAAAATGATGCTTGAGTTGAAAATGGAATTGAATCAAATTTGGGGTTGTGGCCTGAAATTTCAGGTCATGCATTAGGTCGACCAGGTCTTGGGCCTACTTTTATACATATATTGTCAGCTTAGAAAATCCCAAAATTGATGGTCTTAGAGGTTGAGTTGATGTTTGACCCTTGAAGAAAAGTTTTAGAGGATTTCAAATGTGACATTTGGCTCAAAGTAGATTCCAAAAATGTTGAAAAATGAGATAGTTATGGTGTTTGGACCAAGTGACATGCCATACTTGATTTTAGGCCAACCAAACATTTACCAACTTATGACTTCTTACTATTTTCTTGCATCCAAAGGCCCAATGATGAACACTTGAATACCCAATGAAGGAAGCTTGATTGTCCTTTGAATAATCTTGATGATTGCTTGAGAATTGGATGGAGATGGCATGGAAATAAACATATGAACCATACTTGAATCAACTTTGAAATCATGCACCAAACTTGTACTTCTCTTGATCAAATGATGCTGAATAAAGCTCGGCATGAATGTGACCTAAGGTTATAGGTCATGCCTTGAAGTGAAAGCTCTTGTGGACCACTTGTAGACCAAACTTTGACATTTGGGAACCAAAAACCCTAATTTAGAAACCAAGCTTGATCCTTTGATTGCAAGTCCTTACCTTGTACAATAAGAAAAGGAAACAACACATATTTTTGTATTTTGAATAAGGTTTAAAAGGTTAGAATGTAAGCAAGCAATAGAGATAAAAGAAACAAAAAGGTGGTTGGTGTTCTCCCATAAAGGCAAACCCAAAAGGGTGAAGGTTAGAAGGATGTCATGCTTGTGATCTTGGTTGAAATGCAAATGATATGATAGGTGGAATCTTAGGGGTAAAATTTAGGGTATGAAATTTGGAAAATCTTAACAAGGTACTAGGTAAGTGTGAAGAGAGCAATTTGGTCTTAAATTGGGAAAAGTGTTGCTTTATGGTCAAAGAAGGAATAATATTGGGTCATAAAATCTCTAAAAGAGGATTGGAAGAAGATCAAGCAAAGAGTGAATTCATTGAGAAGTTGCCTCCACTTTTCAACATCAAAGGAATAAGAAGCTTCTTAGGGCATGTTATCTTTTATAGAAGGTTTTTCAAGGAATTTTCCAAGATAATTAAACCTTTATGCCAACTACTCTAGCATGACGTGCCTTATGTCTTCAGTCCAAAATGTGATCATGCTTTCAAACTTTAGAAGAAAGATTTGATATCTGCACCAATAGTGAAGAGCCCTGATTGGTCTAAGCCATTTGAATTAATGTGTGTTGTACCCCAAAATTTGTCAAGCTTTTCCTTTACTTGGCTTATGTTTCATTTCATTCTTTAGCATTTGCATTTGCACAACGTTGTCTTTTGCAGGGGATCAAGAGAGGTGCGCCATTCAAGAGAAGGTTATCAAGGGTATCAAACTCAATCAAGAGTGATTACTCAATTCATTAGAGGCTTGCAATCATCAAGAGGTGGTCAAAGTTCTTTGAGAGAGAAGATTGATGTGTGTTGCTTATCTCTTATCTTAGGGGTCAATTGATGATCATCAAGGGTCCACAAGTTCATGGTTATGAACAAGAAGTGTTGGAGAAGATCATTGAGTTTTTTTGAAGTCATTGTGGAGCTTGTCTAGGCATTCATTTCACTTTCAAGAGGGCACAGTCAAAAGGTGTGCATCTAGGGTTTCATCTGCTTAGTGCAAGGTCAACTATGGACTTGAAAGAGTTTGAGATTTGGTTCTAAGTTATTAGAGTTATGGGAAGTCATGTTAAGATATCTAGGATGTCATATCAAGTTCAAATCAAGGAGAATCAAGAGTCTAAGAAGTTACTAAATTAGGGTTTCAGAGGGTTTCAGTGTAAAATCCCCTTCTTTAGTGTCCAACTTCAAGGACCATTTACCTCAAGATACAAGTCCATTATCATTTTCATGTAAATATGAAACTTGTAGGGAACGTTCTAAGCTTTCTTTTGAGTACTAGAACTCATCCATTGGGTTTGTGGAACTCAAGTTATGATGCCATCAAGTTATAGGTCTCAGATGAACATAATTTTTAGTCAACAAAAGTCAACTCACTTCCAAGGCACTTTTGACCTAGAATCAAGTTTCTCCTTAACTTGAAGTGAACATGAGAGTTATTCCTCAGGATCTTAGCTTTCCAAAAAGTCCTAGAAGTCCTTGATATCATTTGTGGAACACAAGTTATGGATCTTGCAAGGCAGGGGTATTTTGGGAAACTTTGATTATAGGCCATTTTGATTATGGGTCATCTTCATGCGCTTAAGTACTTCAAATGAAACTTCAACCAACATGAAAGTTGTTCCAAATGACCTCATTTACACTCTAGAACTCAAGTTTGGTGTGAATTATGTTTGGTTATTGACATTGGGTGAGAATTTTCAAGTGAAAATGGACTTTTAAAGGTGATTTCAATTGAATTGGTTATAGGCCATTTACATGTTTTGTTTTGACTCAATTTTGTTCACAATTAACTTATGATTAAAATGCACAAATTCACTTTGGTCCATGCTAGCAAAAATACGTGGAATTGCAACTTACTTCACAAGGAAGTTTGTCATTCAAACTTCCAAATTGGACTAGATACAAAGCCCAATCCAATCACATTGCAAAATTCAACTCTCCAGCTGCATATTCAAGTGGTTTTCATGTGTGCAAGTGGTTGTTTTCACGTGTGCATGAAAGAATCACATATTGGGCATTTTTCAAAATTCATCACAACAAGGCTTCATGGGCCTCCAATTCCATTCCAAATCCAACATATATAAGTTCACATTTCATTTTGAGAGCTCAGAAGTGCGTTTTGGAGCCAGAAGAAGCAACTTCCATTTTCAAGCTCTCAAGAAAAATCTCAAATCGTGTTTTTAGTTCCACTGCATTTCAACTTCAATTGAGGTGTAATTCTTCTTCCTTGAGCAAATTGGAGTGGATTTGGACGTTTTCAAGAAAGCAAGCAAGTTGTTGAAGCACCAACGGAGTGTCTCCGTTAGGTAACTTTCTCCTTCACTTTTCTCTCATTCTAGAGCATGATCTAGGTCCATATTGGCTACATCTGAAGCCCTACCTCGTGTAGGCCATGTTTGAGTGCTTATTTGTCTTGTTTGATGAGATTCTCAGATGTACATCTCAATTTTGATCCGTTCGAATCTCTTTATTTACGCGTGTTTAAAACCAATGGATCTTGGATTTGAGATGTACGTGAGCTTAACTTCATTTTGATATGCATTTTTCCAGGTTTGGTGAAGTTTTGGTGATCTGATCTCCGGCCAGTCCAACGGAGAAGACGGCTGGAGCTAAGGATCCGGCGTCTGGTCTTTTGACCTCAGATCTGACGTGTATACGATGGACTCTTTGACCGTTTGTGATGTGTGGCTCAGATTGCCTTGACCCTGCACGCGTGGAGATTGACTTCCACGTCAATTAGTGAAATGCAGCGCTTTGATTTCACTGAATGGATTGGGCTTCAGTTGCTATACGCACCCCTCTGTTTATGAGCCCAATGCCATTTCAATGTGGATCCTTTGCATTCTGGGTTTACTTATGCACCCTCCTTTGCTTTTCTTTTATTTTCATTTTATTTAAATTTTTGTTTTGATTTTTAATTGTTAAAAATACCTCCAAATGTCATAAAACTCAAATAAAAATATTTATACACACTTTGAAATGTTAACAGATTTTCCATAATTTTTATTTTGAATTTCCATTTATTTTTCAATTTAATTTGAATTTAATGAATGGAGATGTTTTTAATGTGTTTTCCATTTGTTCTTGTGTGATTTTTAGACCAATTGAAACCACCAATGAGTGAGGCTTCCTCCTTATTTTAATGACGAGTTGAGGTGCCTTTGAGGCTGGTTTTGGTCAAGGTTTGACTTATATTTGTTTGACTTTCATTTGCTTTTGTTTGACCCTCGACAAATGCCTTTCAAAGTGGAGCACCCTAGTGGATCAATTCCTTTGGTGATGCTTTGATTGGATTTTGGTTTTGATGTTTTGGCCTCTGGTTGCCAACTTATTTGTGAGCTTTGTGTATTTTATTTGACATTTATTGAACTATTTTCCTATTTTTGGTGAACCTTGCAAGTCAAGTCACCCTAATGGAGGTTCATATAAACTAGTTGACCTAGTTCTCTTGGGAAATGACCCTTGTGGATCCCGTGTGCTTCCAACACTTCTTGATTCACATTCTTAACATGTTGAAGTTGCTGGTTGCAAGTTTATAGGTCCTACATTTGGATGGTTTGTGTTGCCAGTTACTTCTAATTAGGGCTTTCCATTTGTATTTGAATGTTGAAAGTGGTTTGCCTTTTGGTTTAGTGATTGATGCTTGAATGGTTGTAGGAGTTGTGACTTCTCCCATTGCATCTCACTTTGCTTGGACTTGTTTAAGTCTCTTTGATTGCATTCTTCTTTTGTTTTGCATCTTTTGTTTGCATTTAAGAGGTTGATATGTGCTTGTGGTGGTTGCTGCCCCACACTTTTTTCCTCACCTTTCACCCGTAGTTTTCCGAATTACGTTGACTCTGACTTTCCCATTGCACGAGGGAGTACGTAGGCATAGAGTGGCGATGCTCTATCGAGTCTCTTTTCTTTTCTTTTGTCCCTGTGGCCTGTAGCTTAGATAGTTTAACACCCCTTTAGATAGATAACAAGTGTGGATCCTGTCGAGTACGACGGACGTGAGGGGTGCTCATACCTTCCCCTTGAGTAACCGTCTCCCGAACCCGAGATATGGTTGCGATGACCTGTCTTTTCCCTTTTTCGTAGGTTTTCTATGATTGTTTCCTTTCCCTCTTTTGGGATAAATAATGAACGGTGGTGACTCTTATGTCCTTGTCGACCCCTCTTCGCAGCGATGCGACAACTGGCGACTCTGTTGGGGAAGTCTCCCAGTCCCCTATGCGAGTCAATCCTAGCGCTTATTTGTTTATCTTTGGGTATCTATATATGTGTTGTACTTTATCTGCATTTGCATTTTACTTTCCAGCATTGTTATATATCATTATTGTTGTGTTGTTGGGTGGGAATATTCCACTGTGAGATAAGCCAAAATCCAGGCTTGAGTATAACCATAGCATTAGAAGCGGAAAGTAATGGTGAAGCTGTATATTTTGCATGCACTAGTTCCCACGAAATCTGCGCTCAGACGAGATTCTCTTTGATGACTACCTTTCCAGTCTGTTTCAGACAGTTGAGAGGATGTTGGATCTAAGGATTGTCGACTCTGGGGACCGATCATTTGGAAGTCAGCTAAGTGAGGCCGCTTCGTTAGACTATGATGCCAAACCAGAAATGGTGAACGTATCATCATTTCTCGAAAGTCTGTGACGCTGATGACCACATAGGATGCCAGACCTTATCAGTGATAGGTTCATACTTGTGAGTGGGGAGGGTTATACAGGAAACTTTGACCTTCAACCTACCCGGTTTTCTTGTCAGTATGAACCTGTGTTCTTGATACAGTGGATCCTTATATCAGTGCTATGTTCTTGTCAAAGTGAAGCACTGGTTCTTCTCAGTCAACAGCACAACAATCTTGATCCCCTGTTGCATTTGCATTTTCATTTGCATTTAACATTGACATGTATTTATGTTGCAGGTGTATATTTTCCTCTCGATTCTAGTGAGCTTATTCCACTTCTGACATGGAGCCTAGCTTGAAGAAGACTGTTGTGTACAAGTTTCCTACTCCTGACATAGCATCACTGCTCAATTTGATTTTTGTTGCTGATCGTAATGTAATAGAAGATTTCAAAAGGCCATATGGGAAGCTCTTGGGTTGTGTCTGCAAAGCTTCAACATATGAGTTGGGAGGTCTCCACACTTTGCTTCAATTTTATGATCCACAGTTACGGTGTTTCACTTTTCTGAGTTATATGCTACTGCCTACTTTGGAAGAGTTTTCTATGTTGCTTGGAGTTCCTATCTTGGACCAGATGTCTTTTTATCATACTGACGTTGAGCCTGATTTGACTAAGCTTGCTAAGGCCCTTCATTTGGATGCTTCTGAGCTAAAGGGAAGTTGGTTAAGAGAAATGGAATGTCTGGATTTCCACTATCTTTCTTGGTTGGTAAGGCTCAACAGTTTGCAAAGGATGGTTGTTGGGTTGTCTTCAATGCCATCTTGGCTCTATGCATATATGGTGTAGTTTTGCTTCCGAATATTCCATACTTTGTGGATTTGGATGCTTTCCACATTTTTGCTTCGGGAAATCCTGTACCTACACGTCTGGGGGATATATATCATTCTGTGCATTACAAGAATGAGAATCGGAGAGGGAAGAATGTGTCTTGTTGTGTACCTCTTTTGTACAGATGGTTTGTGAGTCACCTTCCCAAGTCTGGTCCTTTTGTTGATACTGCAGGTATCTCAGAGTGGTCAGAGAGACTGATGGGCTTGACTTCTGAGAACATCGTATGGTTTGATAGAGATCAGTTGGGCACAAAGATTATCTTTAGCTGTGGTGGTTTTCCTAATGTCCCGTTGATTGGAAGGAAAAGAGGTATTAACTACAACCCAGCTCTTGCGGTGAGGCAGTTTGGGTATGCTCTGAGGGAACCTCCTAAGGAAGAGGAAATATAGGAATCTCTGTATTTCACTGGTTTTCTTGAGAATGAGACCCTGATCAGAGTTGAGAAAGCTTGGACCAAGATTCACGTAGAGGGAAAGCTTCTTTGAGGAGGAGCAATAGTAGAGCTTATGATCCTTATGTGACTTGGATTCAGGAGAGAGCTGAGAGATTATTGATGCCTTTTCCAATTTGTGAGCCTTTATATCCTTTGATGATCGAGGAGCTGACTACTGTTGATATCCAGAGATATAATCAGCTATGGTCCGAGAAAGAGGAGTTACGTAAGGCAAATGAGGAATTGGAGAAAGAGATTATTCAACTCAGAAGCGAGAGGTGTGAAGCCATTTATTCGTCTAAGAAGCAAACTGAATTGGTGAACAAGCTAGGTGCAGAGTTAACTAAAGAGATTCGCGCCCGAGAGTGTTTGGGTTTAGACTTGAAGAGCGTCAGTGATGTGCTTAGCTCCAAGTAGAAAGAGCTAGACAGAGCATATGTGGAGATTTCAAAATTTAATGCACAATGGAACGCCATCCTATTAAATAACAAAGAGCGGGAAGATAGGCTTAAACAACAGATTGCTACGTTGAAAGCTCAACTCCAAGTGAAGAATGAGAAGATTGCAGTTGAATCCTCGCTCCGACGTGAAAATGATTGCAAATTGAATGAAGCGCTTGCAACGTTGGATGATTACAAGTCTAGAGCTGATGTGAAGAGGTGTAAGCTTGAGGAAGCTTTTGGTGAAGGCGCCTGGGAGGATTATGCTCAGGGTTTGCAGACTACTATTAGCCGGAGAGAGCTTCTCATCCAGGGGTTGCTTGTCAGGCCATACCATCTAGAGATGAAGGAGCTGTTAGAGGATTTCCAGTCTCATTGTCGTACTTGATTGTATTTCTTTTCTTTGTAGTCTGTTGTTATGATGTATATTGTGTAACACCCCAATTCCCAAATCAATTAAAATATAAACATTATAAATAAACATCAGAGTTCTTCCACTCAAAGTGGGATATCACATCATAAAAATCCAACACATACTTCATTAAAAATGTTTTCACCAAAATACAGCGGAAATTGTTCATATAACAAAATACATCAAATTCGTGATACGTCACAGGAAAAGAAATAAGTTCGACAAAACAACTAAAAACTCCCAAGTCCCGTGCTACGTATCAGAGCATCCTAAGACTCGACTGACACACCATAGATCCAAGCTAGCTAAGTACCTGGATTATCTGTACTTCCAACGAAGCACAGACCACAACAACAACAAAGGGGTGAGAAAACATGATCAAAATATATCGGTAATTACATACATGAAGTAAAGGTAGTAACTACAAAAGTCATATCAATCATCACCCAACATTCACCAAACACGACATATAGTTCACCAATCAACATAATACATCGTAATGCAAATATGCAACACAACACCATGCATGCGGTACCGACTCATTGGTTCATTCCATGTGAACCCGGATAGATCACATACACCCACCCTTGGCCATGATCCGTCCCCACCAATTCCCCACTCAAAGGAATACGAATGAATCATATACACTCCATCGAGCAATGAATCATCCCACCAACACTTCATAATATGCATGACACCAAATGCATACAAATTAACACAAGCATACATTGTGCATACGATTCTCAGATCACACCACCATACATCACATATACATAGATATGTCATACACTAATCAATCAGATACTTACATAAAGTATTAATGAATTCACTTCCTATCACCCAATACACAATCTCCATCATTCAATCACGATCCCTACACTTATCATGATCAAAGGGATCCTACAAGGCTAACGCACAAGGCAAAACAGTACAAAACCACATTCTGCCATCACGTTCGCTGAACCATTCGCCAGACGAAGCCCCGCAGCGAATGCTCGCTATGGCTCGCCAGGCGAACCTGCTGGCGAAGCCTCGCTGGCCACATTCGCCAAGCGAACTTTATACCCTTTAGGTCTGGGAGTTTATTTGGAATTACTCGCCACTGCTCGCTAACACTCGCCAGGCGAACCCTCGCTAACACTCGCCAGGCGAACCTTCGCCAACACTCGCCAGGCGAAACCCAGCGAATGCTGCGATACCCCAAAATCCCCACTGTTCTACAATGCTATCTCAGTCAATTCCAAGCCTAATATGCTACTTCTATCTCCTATTATATTAGTATTACAGACCTTAACATCATACTTACCAATCGACCTATAACTCTTATTCTAATACCAACATCAGATACTTTACCGGCACTCTCAGAGTTAACCAGAACTTGACCAATCTACATCAACATCAACACCCACCCATCAAGGGCCACATCAAATCATCACATATCATCATATATACACAATTCATCAAAAATCAACAATATTTAACATCATAGCAACAATTCAACATATTCGTCAGAATACCTACGGGGTTAAGGAATCCCCTCTACCCAGTTCATGTATATACCATCCCAATCTGTTTCTCCCCCCTTACCTCGATTATATCTTCGATTGATGAAGAATCCCCTACCAATTTGATCGCTCTAGCCTTACTCCCTTTTCCCTTGTCTCCAAAACTGCTTTATCGTACCTTTTCCTCTTCTCACAAAAAACGTCTCTAATATTCCAAATGTATCGTAAAAACATTCTGACCCCTCTAACTCCTTATTTTAATTATTTAATCCCAATAATAATAATAACTAATAATAATAATAATAGTAATAATATTAATAATAATAATAATAAGACCAAAAATATTATTAATCATTATATTACCACTAATATCATATTATATTATATTATTATTAAATTCCACCTTTTATTAAATAGCTCCTATAACTTAAGGATACCCACCCCACGCTCTCAGGCACACTCCCTCATAAGGGCACCCCAAAATACAATAAACACCAAAAAGACTTAATAATTAAAAATGGGTGTTACATGTTGACCATTACCAGATCTGTTGGCTGAGGTCATTTTGATTGTTGTAGCATTATGCTCTGTATCTGACTCTTGGCTCTCATTTTATTTATGAGGAGTTTGCTTATCTGTTAGCTCTCCATTGTCGTGTTGTTCTCAGGGAACTAGAATCGAGGGGGAAATTTCCCTAACGCATATATACATGTCTGCATACTGCATCATTTTTGCATTTTGCATCGCAGGTGCTCCGGAACCGTTAACCTTATCTCCATGGTGTGTTAGTTTGTTTTAGGATTGGAAACCATACGACTCATAGTTACGCCACTCGGGGAAATCAACGCAAGATTATGGAGCAGATGCAAGCTGAGATGCAAGAAATCAGTGACAGAATGGCCCAGTTCATGGATTTGATGCAGGGTGTTGCAAATGCCCAAGAGCAGCTGAGGACTTTGGTGCAACCATTAATTGCTAGGTTTGATGGGAATGGTGTACTTCACGGGGGAACTGCTGCTAACCCTCCTTGTAACGATGGTGGTATGCCACATGCTAATACTGTTCATCTAGTTGTTATCCCTCCGAGAGGAGGTAATGTAGGTGGAATCCCTATACCTGAGATGGCGTATGTTGTGCATGGCAACAATATTCCTCAATGGGATGAGGATCAGCAAGAAGATGTGTTCTCTATGAGGGATGTTGGTGCAGGGTTGCCGTCTGAGATAGATAAGAGGTTTAAGCTGATCGAAGAGAAGATGCAAAGCTATGAAAATCAGAACTCTATGGGATTGTATATGGCCAATCTGGGGCTGATCCCAGATTTGAAAGTACCTTTGAAGTTCAAAGTTCCTGATTTTAACAAATACAAAGGCACTACTCGTCCTAGGGTTCATCTTCGTTCCTACTATGCAAGATGTCCGCCTATTCTGACGATGAAAAGTTGCTTATGCATTTTTTCCAGGATAGCCTTTCTGGTCCGTCTCTTGAATGGTACATGAGCTTAGAACCGGTCAACATCCGAAGCTGGAGGGATTTGGCTGAGGCGTTTGTTAAGCACTACCAATACAACAGTGACCTGGCGCCTAACAGGGTCCAATTGCAGAACCTATCTCAGAGGAATAATGAATACTTCAAAGAGTACACTCAATGATGGCGTGAATTGGCCTCCAGAGTACAACCTCCCACGGAGGAGAGGGAATTAATAGACATGTTTGTTGCCACATTACCAGGTGTGTACTAAGAGAAGCTAAGTGGCAACATGTCGGGAAGTTTTTCTGATCTAATTATTACGGGTGAAAGAGTTGAGAACGAAATTAAGCTGGGTAAGATTTAAGCCGGTGAAGGATCCACATCTGGTGGAGGGAGAAAGATTTTTGGGAATAAAAAGAACGAGGGAGAAACTAATGCAGTATCAAGTTCCTAGGGAAGAAACATAAATCAGCATCAATAATACCGTCAACAACAACCTCAGGTTGCAAGTATTATCATACCTGCGATACCTCAACCACAACAACAACAACCACACCAGAATCCATAAAATTACGCTCCTCGCAAATTTCAGGATTGGGGCAGGGCAGTAAACAGGCAGTTTGATGCGCCACCGATGCCATACTCGCAGTTGCTTTAACACTTGTTGCAATTACAGTTGATACAGAAAAGGACTCTGGCTCCTTTGACAGGTGCACCACCTCCTGGTTACGATGCTAATGCTAGGTGTGAATTTCATTCTGGTGCCCCGGGTCACAACATCGATAACTATAAAGCGTTCAAGCATAAGGTTTAGGACCTTATAGACAGCAAAGCCATTAACTTTTCTCACGATGCGCCTAATGTAGTGCAAAATCCTATGCCCAATCATGGGGCAGCTGGGGTTAGTGCCATTATTGAAGATGAGAGTTCGAATCTGGTAGCTGATGTGGAGGAGTTGAAGACTCCATTGAGCTTTGTAAAGGATAAACTGTTGAGTGGAGGGGTATTTCCTAGGTGTGATAAAGTTTGCGTTGAGTGTTTGATCCATCCTGAGGGGAGTGAGAAGCTGATGAATGAGGGTATCTTACAATTTGTCAGAGTCTCTGAGGAGAAGAAAGAGGAGAAAATAGTTGATGAAGAAAAGAATAAAGTTGCAACAATTTCGATTCCCTACAAGACTATCACTATTTCTGCGCCGCCTAGGCCGCCAACCATCATTATCACCAAAGTTGGTCCTATACCATACAAGAGTACTAAAGCGATTCCTTGGAATTACAGAGCCGAAGTCTATTGTAATGGGCAGAAGCAAGAACTGAAAAGTTCACCATTGGATTCTGTGGACAACTTAGTAGGTGCTGGTGGGATTACCCGGAGTGGAAGAGTGTTTTCGCCTCCTGAGGTGAGTACCGAGAAATCTGACAAGGGTAAAGGTAAAGCAGTGGTTGAGGAGACTTCTCAAGCTGGTGAGAAAGAGTCCTTGTTGAAGGAGGCAGAAGAGTTCATGTGCTTGATCCGGAAGAGTGATTACAAGATTGTAGATCACTCACAGCAAACTCCGTCAAAGATCTCCATTCTCTCATTGTTGTTATGTTCCGAGGCACACAGAAATGCTCTTTTAAGAATCCTGAATACAACTTACGTGCCACAGGAGATATTTGTGAATCAGCTCGAAGGAGTAGTGGCACATGTTAATGCTGGTAATGGGCTGGGCTTTGCTGATTTGGATTTGATACCCAAGGGACGAAATCATAATCTGGCACTGCATATCTCTATTGAATGTCGGAGGTCTGTAATGTCGCGCGTGTTGGTTGATACCGGGTTATCCTTGAACGTACTTCCCAAGAAAGCGTTGATGAAGCTGGATACCCGAGGTATAATGTGTACTCCAAGTGACTTGGTGGTACGAGCGTTTGACGGGACTAGAAGGTCCGTGTTTGGGGAGTTGACTTTCCAATCCAGGTCGGCTGGAGGTGTTTGATGTTGTGTTTTATATCATGGATATTCAGCCAGCTTATAGTTGTCTGCTGGGACGTCCCTAGATACATTTGGCAGGCGTCGTAACGTCTACGCTACACCAAAATTTGAAATACATGGTGGGTGGCAGTGTTGTTACTGTTTATGGAGAAGAAGATATTATGATAAGTCATTTGTCCTCGTTCAAATATGTCGAGGTTGACAACGAGATCCATGAGACTTTATATCAGGCTTTCGAGACTGTACAGATCAAGGATAAAGCACCAGTGGTGGCCAAAGCACCTGAGGTTGCCGTGTCATCTTTTAAAGAAGCACAGGCTGTGGTGAAGGCTGGTGCATCACAAGATTGGGGCCAAGTGTTGGACATCCCAACAAACAAGACAAATTCGGACTGGGGTATAGCTCATCTTCCTCCTCATAGAGCACGCCACATTATAAAGGACCCGTCCAGTTCACCAGCGGCGGGGTGATATTTGAGCAGATCAATGCCGTATCAGATGAAGAAGGTGACAGCAATTGTGACATGGATACATGGATCCGGCCGTGTACTCCTGGTCAGAGCCTAAACAACTGGACCGTCAAAAAAGTCATCCAAGTGACAAAAGAAGAGTAATGATTTGTTTTCTTGATTATATATAGCCCTATATTCTACCTGGAGCATAGCAGTCTTTGTCTTCAGGGCCTAATTGTTTATGTTTGAACAATCATTTTATCAATCAATCAAAGGGCGTTTTTCTACATTCAAATATTGTGATCTCTGTCTTTCTTGTTTTATTTTTAGCAATAAAATGGCAATGTGGTTTGTGCTTGTTTGCATATCATTTTAAGCATTAAATCATCATCATTACATGTTTCACATTGCAGATGACACCGCTTCAGAATCGTCTATGACTCGCTTTGACTTTGATAATCCGATATTTCAAGCCAAAGAAGAGATTGATGAAGATGAAGACCTACCAGAAGATCTATCCAGGCTACTGAAACGAGATGAGAAAATCATTCTGCCTCATCAGGAGGAAATTAATATCATTAACTTGGGTACCGAGGAAGCTAGAAGAGACGTCCAGATAGGGGCTGCAATGCAGAGTGATGTCAAGCAAAGATTGGTTGAAATGCTCCAAGAGTATAGTGATATCTTTGCTTGGTCATACGAAGATATGCCCGGTCTTGATACTGACATCGTGGTTCATCGCTTGCCTTTGCGAGAAGAGTGTCTGCCTGTTAAGCAGAAGCTCAGAAGGACTAGACTAGACATGGCTGTGAAAATCAAAGAAGAAGTCCAAAAGCAGTTGGATGCATGATTTCTCGCTGTGACAACTTACCTTCCATGGGTCGTTATCAGCGTACTTGTACCTAAGAAAGATGGTAAGGTAAGGATGCGTGTTGATTATAGAGACTTGAATAAAGGGAACCCGAAGGATGATTTCCCGCTCCCCCACATTAACGTATTGGTTGATAATACTGCTCAATATTCCGTGTTTTCCTTCATGGACGATTTTTCCGGATATAACCAGACCAAAATGGCGTCGGAGGATATGGAGAAAACAACTTTTATCACACCGTGGGGGATTTTCTGTTATAAGGTGATGCCTTTTGGGTTGAAGAATGCAGGGGCAACCTATCAGCGGGCTATGGTGACTCTCTTTCATGATATGATTCATCATGAGATTGAAGTCTATGTTGATGACATGATTGCAAAGTCACAGATGGAGGAGGAACATCTGGTAAACCTTTTGAAGCTGTTTGAGAGGCTAAGGAAATTCAGACTGAGGTTGAATCCGAACAAGTGTACTTTTGGTGTACGGTCGAGAAAGTTGCTCTGGTTCATTGTCAGTGAAAAAGGAATCGAGGTCGATCCTGCAAAGATAAAAGCCATACAAGATATGCCAGCGCCGAAAACAGAGAAAGAGATTCGTGGTTTCTTGGGTAGATTGAACTACATCGCTAGGTTCATATCTCATCTCACAGCCACGTGTGAACCCATGTTCAAATTGTTAAAGAAGGATCAGGCGGTTGTCTGGAATGAAAATTGCCAAAGGGCATTTGATAAAATAAAAGAATATTTGCAGGAGCCTCCGATACTGATACCTCCAGTAGCTGGAAGACCATTGATAATGTATTTAACAGTTCTTGAGAACAGCATAGGTTCTGTTCTCGGTCAGCATGACGAGACTGGAAGAAAAGAGCATGCAATATATTACTTGAGTAAAAAGTTCACGGACTGTGAGACCAGATACTCAATGTTGGAAAAAACGTGTTGCGCACTTGCTTGGGCCGCCAAACGCCTAAGACAGTATATGCTAAACCATACAACCATGTTAATTTCAAAGATGGATCCGATTAAGTACGTCTTTGAAAAGCAAGCACTTTCAGGAAGCATTTCCAGGTGGCAGATGGTCTTGACAGAAGTCAACATTCAGTACGTCTCCCAGAAGGCTATCAAGGGGAGTGTTCTGTCAGAATATCTTGCTGAACAGCCAATTGATGATTACCAACCAATGAAGTTTGAATTTCCCGATGAAGACATCATGTTCTTAAATATGAAGGATTGTGATGAGCCATTACTCAATGAAGGTCCGGAGAAGTGTTCCCAATGGCAAATGATATTTGACGGTGTTGTTAACTCCTATGGTAGTGGAATTGGGGAAATTATCACGACTCCTCATAGTTCTCATATCCTATTCACTGCCAGGTTAACATCTCCTTGCACCAATAATGAATCCGAATACGAAGCATGCATTATGGGGTTGGAAGAAGCCATTGATCTGAGGATCAAGAATCTAGACGTGTATGGTGATTCAGCGCTAGTTGTCAATCAGATCAAGGGAGAATGGGAGACCCGGCAGCCTAATCTGATACCTTACATGAACTATGCAAGGAGGCTGTTACCTTTCTTTGATCGGGTAGAGTTTCACCATGTGCCAAGAGCATAGAATCAGATGGCAAATGCTTTAGCCACTTTATCCTCGATGTATAAGGTGAATTTTTGGAATGATGCTCCAAGAATTGTCATTTCACGCCTTGATAGGCTGACATTTGTATTCGCAATAGAGGAAGCTTCTGATGGCAAGCCATGGTTTTACAATATCCAGAATTTCCTTAAGAACCAAGAGTATCTGCCAGGGGCGTCGACCCAAGATAAGAAGACTTTGAGGAGGTTGTCTGAGAACTTTTATCTAAACCAGCATGGTGTACTCTACAGGAGGAATTATGACTTAGTACTGCTAAGGTGCATGGACGAAAAAGAAGCTAGTCTGCTTATGGAAGAGGTCCACGAAGGTGCCTTTGGTACACATGCCGGTGGGCATGCCATGTCTTGGAAGCTGTTACGAGCAGGGTATTATTGGTTGACTATGGAGTCAGATTGCTTCAAGTATGTAAAGAAGTGCCATAAATGCCAAATTTATGCTGACAAGATTCATGTGACGCCGAGTCCGTTGAATGTCATGGCGTGTCCTTGGCCCTTTTCCACGTGGGGCATTGACATGATTGGAAAGATTGAGCCCACCGCATCTAATGGAAATCGCTTCATCCTGGTAGCCATTGATTACTTCACCAAGTGGGTGGAAGCAGCTTCATATACTAATGTCACTAAGTAAGTGGTAGCCCGGTTTATCAAGGACATCATCTGTCATTACGGAGTGCCTGAACGAATCATTACTAACAATGGTTCGAATTTGAATAACAAGATGATGAAGAAATTGTGCCAGAATTTTAAAATTGAGCATCACAACTCATCTCCCTATCACCCGTAGATGAATGGTGTTATGGAAGCAGCCAACAAGAATATCAAGAAGATAGTGCAGAAGATGGTTGTAACCTATAAAGATTGGCATGAGATGTTTCCCTTTGCTTTGCATGGATATCGTACTACGGTACGAACTTCAACTAGGGCAACTCCTTTCTCACTGGTGTATGGTATGGAAGTTGTCCTGCCATTAGAAGTCGAGATTCCTTCTTTGAGAGTTCTAGTTGATGTCAAGCTGGATGAGGCAGAATGGATAAGAAATAGATTGAATCAGCTCAGCCTGATGGACGAGAAAAGGCTGGCATCTATTGCGTATGTTCGGTTGTATCAGAGTCGGATGAAGAAAGCTTTTGACAAGAAGGTGCACCCTCGAAGCTTTCAGACGGGCGAGCTAGTGTTGAAGAAGATTCTCCCTCCGCAGACAGATCACAGGGGCAAATGGAATCCCAACTATGAAGGTCCATATGTCGTGCGAAAGGTTTTCTCTAGAGGAGCCTTGCTATTGTCAAACATGGATGGTGAAGACTTCACATCCCCTGTGAACGCAGACGCAGTTAAAAAATACTTTGCTTAAAGAGACCCGCTGGAAAGAAAAAAGCATATCCAGGCAAAAATGGGGCATCCCGGCGAACCATAAAAAGAGTGGGTTCGGGCAAAAATTAGGGATAAAAAGAGAAAAGATGTAAACCCGCAAAGTTGAAAACCTGAAAAGGCAACTTTGGCAAAAAAAAAAGGGTATCCCGATGAATTGAAAACCCGCAAGGGCGATTCAGGCAAAAGTTAGGGATTTGAAAAGCAAATGACTGCGGTCTACGTAGTGATCTTCAGAGTATAGTGGATTGAGGGGGGACCTGAGGATCGTGTATTCGAATCAATCTCTTCAGAGGGCGAAGCGTCGGGGAATCATCGAAGTCAGGTAAGTCATAGATGGATCAAGTTTATGGTGTTTGTTTGTGCCACATTGCTGACATTTTGTATATTTTTGTGCATTTCTGTAAATTTTTGCGCAGCTTCCTCTTTTCATGGGTTGCATCTGTTGTAAAATCTGCCTATTTACAGGCCTTTTATCAATAAAGCATATATTATTCAGTAACTTGTTGTTCTTTCTTTAACCTTTATTATTTTGTTTGCGAAAAACGCCCAATGTTTTGATAAAAGCGTGCATACATAAACTTGCAGGCTTCAGCCGATAATCATTAAAACTTTGATTTATTTGAACAATGTCGCGGATGATGATCGAGATAGTTCCCTTTGTACAAGATATCTTGTTGTTTGTTCATTTGCAGGGTCGTTACCCTTGGGGAAAATTTCCAAAGGTGTATCCCTGGTAGGATCACCATCCCCATAGAAAAGAGGCGTGTAGTTGAGACTCATTTTTCTCTCCAGCAGAGGCTTGTTTCTACCGAAAAAGGATGTGTAGGTAGAAGGTGTACACGTCTCCCAGCAGATTGTTTGTATACACTCATTCCTTGGCAGTTCAAGACTGAATTCTCCAGCAGGGTAGAATCATCCCCATAGGGTCAAGATTGATATCACTCGTGCAGGTCAGGTATGTGCCCGTATCCCCAGCAAATTATAGGTATGCACTTACTCCTCAGCGAGTCGAGATTAAATTTCTCCCCACCAAGCAAGTTTGGAACTGTTTCCTAGTAGCGGAGCAAGTTTAGGATTTTGTTTCCCTGCAGAGTCTAAGCATATGACTTAGTATCCCCCTCAGGGTTTAAAGTGGTGATTCATTCTCAGAGGTTGATTCCTCGGTAGAGTTAAAGCGAGTTTTGGAATATTTTCCCATTGACTCCTAATCCCAGAGAAGTAAGAAGAGTGGTTATTCTTCCCCGCAGACCAGGCTTGATTCGGAAATTGCTACTCTCTATCCTCAATAGAAAGAGTTTGAGATCGGTTTCCCAGTAAATCTTATTAGGTTATCCCCACTGAGTAATCCCTAGCAGTTGGATGTAATCTACAGCAGAAGTTGATTCCCCAGCTAAGTAATCCCCGGTAGGTCGGATTTTTGACATTCGGCAAAGCAGAGTTGTTCCCAGAGGTGTATTTTATACTCTAGAAGGACTTCGATGTTCTAGGAGTCCATTCTGGGCTATTTTTTTTCCGGCAAAGCAAAGTGAATCTCAGTGGTTGATTGTTATCCCCTGTGGAGTCGTTGATTTCCCCAATAGGTTAGACTTATCTCCAGCATTTAGTTATCTTTTCCCGGTCGGGTCGTCTATTCCCCCAGGAGAGTTGTATCCTGGAAGGCTGTCCAGAGCATTTTCCTCAGCAGGTGTTGATCTTGATCCCTAGCAGAGTGGATTTTCGTTCTTGTCAGAACGATGTTACACAGGAAAGTTCTTTTCCAGGAGGCCATCCAGGGTTTGTTTCCCCAGTGTAAGTCCAATCGTAATTGGCATGTTCCATTTCCCCCCGGCGGAGTTGGCTTTGTCTTTTCAGCATTTATTTTGCTGATTCGGCTCAGGTGCATTTGCATTCGTGCATAGCATTCTCAGAAACGCGTAGTATTTCCATTTCGTATGGAGCATTACGCCATTTTCAAACATATGCATGTGAAACATAAGCCAGGTTGTTACCTCTTTGTTTTCAGGTGTGTCTCCAAAAGATGGTTGATTTGCTTTTGCCTGTGTGGTGTTCAGACCATGGCAATTTGTGTTGATTTACTTTGCTCGTGTGGTATCTAGACCCCGGCAAATGTCATGATTCTTTAGCCCGTATGGTATCCAGACCATGGAGAAATCTTTGACGGATGTGTTTCATCTTATCAAGTGCTTCCCAATAGAGTTTCTTGATTAAGTTTCTCTTCCTCCAACGGAGTTCTCTTGTGAATTATCGTTAGAAGTTTATCAACCGCGTGTTGATCTGGCCTTCAGGTTCGACGCTCGCTTTTATTTAGCGAATGCCTACTGGTTAGCAGAAGTTTATCAACTGCGTGTTGATCCAGCCTTCGGGTTCGATGCTCGCTTTTATTTAGCGAATGCCTGCTGGTTAGCAGAAGTTTATCAACTGCGTGTTGATCCGGCCTTCGGGTTCGATGCTCGCTTTTATTTAGCGAATGCCTACTGGTTAGCAGAAGTTTATCAACTGCGTGTTGATCCGGACTTCGAGTTCGATGCTCGCTTTTATTTAGCGAATGCCTACTGGTTAGCAGAAGTTTATCAACTGCGTGTTGATCCGGCCTTCGGGTTTGATGCCTGTTTTTATCTAACAGATGCCTGACGGCGAGATCAGATGTTCTTATCAACTGCGTGTTGACCCGACCTTCAGGTTTAATGCCTATTTTTATCTAACAGATGCCTGACAGCGAGGTCAGATGTTCTTATCAACTGCGTGTTGATCCAGCCTTCAAGTTCGATGCCTGTTTTTATCTATCAGATGCCTGACAGCGGGGTCAGATGTTTTTATCAACTGCGTGTTGATCTGGCCTTCGGGTTCGATGCATGTGTTTGTTATACAGGTGCGTGATGGTGAAATCAGATGATCTTTCCGACTTAGTGTTGTTGCCTACGCGTTAGCAGATGTTTCTTCCGACTGTGTGTCGACGATTTCTGATTGGTAACCAGTTATTTTGTTGCTGTTGCAACTATTAGCTTCAGTTATTTCCGGAGATTTTTGTTCCAGTAACAGTTTGCAGTTCTATTTCTACGGTTGGAAAATTTCCGGCTTCTTTGGTATTCAACCGTATTTTACCTCGATTGTTTGAAAGTCGTTCGCTTTTCATCCAGTCAGGTCCAAGTTGCTTGAATAGGGGCAACTGTTGTACCCCAAAATTTGCCAAACCTTTTTCTTTACTTGGCTTATGTTTCATTTCATTCTTTAGCATTTGCATTTGCATAGCATTGTCTTTTGTAGGGGATCAAGAAAGGTGTGCCATTCAAGAGAAGGTTATCAAGGGTATCAAACTCAATCAAGAGTGCTTACTCAATTCATCAGAGGCTTGCAATCATCAAGAGGTGGTCAAAGTTCTTTGAGAGAGAAGATTGATGTGTGTTGCTTATCTCTTATCTTAGGGGTCAATTGAGGATCATAAGGGGTCCACAAGTTCATGGTTATGAACAAGAAGTGTTGGAGAAGCTCATTGAGTGCTTTTGAAGTCATTGTGGAGCTTGTCTAGGCATTCATTTCACTTGCAAGAGGGAACAGTCAAAAGGTGTGCATCTAGGGATTCATCTGCTTAGTGCAAGGTCAACTATGGACTTGAAAGAGTTTGAGATTTGGTTTTAAGTCATTTGATTTATGGGAATTCATGTTGAGACATCTAGGATGTCATATCAAGTTCAAATCAAGGAGAGTCAAGAGTCTAAGAAGTTACTAAGCTAGGGGTTCAGAGGGTTTCAGTGTAAAATCCCCTTCTTTAGTGTCCAACTTCAAGGACCATTTACCTCAAGATACAAGTTCATTCTCATTTTCATGTAAATATGAAACTTGTATGGCATGTTCTAAGCTTTCTTTTGAGTACTAGAACTCATCCATTGGGTTTGTGGAACTCAAGTTATGATGCCATCAAGTTATAGGTCTCAGATGAACATATTTTTCAGTCAACAAAAGTTAACTCACTTCCAAGGCACTTTTGACCTAGAATCAAGTTTCTCCTCAACTTGAAGTGAACATAAGAGTTATTCCTCGTAATCTTAGCTTTCCAAAAAGTCTTAGAAGTCCTTGATATCATATGTGGAACTCAAGTTATGGATCTTGCAAGGCAGGGGTATTTTGGGAAACTTTGATTATAGGCCATTTTGATTATGGGTCATCTTCATGCACTTAAGTACTTCAAATGAAACTTCAACCAACATGAAAGTTATTCCAAATGACCTCATTTACACTCTAGAACTCAAGTTTGGTGTGAATTATGCTTGGTTATGGACATTGGGTGAGAATTTTCAAGTGAAAATGGACTTTTAAAGGTGATTTCAATTGAATTGGTTATAGGCCATTTACATGTTTTGTTTTGACTCAATTTTGTTCACAATGCCCTCATGAGTAAAATTCACAAATTCACTTTGGTCCATGCTAGCAAAAATACGTGGAATTGCAACTTACTTCACAAGGAAGTTTGTCATTCAAACTTCCAAATTGGACTAGATACAAAGCCCAATCCAATCACATTGCAAAATTCAACTCTCCAGCTGCATATTCAAGTGGTTTTCATGTGTGCAAGTGGTTGTTTTCACGTGTGCATGAAAGAATCACATATTGGGCATTTTTCAAAATTCATCACAACAAGGCTTCATGGGCCTCCAATTCCATTCCAAATCCAACATATATAAGTTCACATTTCATTTTGAGAGCTCAGAAGTGCGTTTTGGAGCCAGAAGAAGCAACTTCCATTTTCAAGCTCTCAAGAAAAATATCAAATCGTGTTTTCAGTTCCACTGCATTTCAACTTCAATTGAGGTGTAATTCTTCTTCCTTGAGCAAATTGGAGTGGATCTGGAAGTTTTCAAGCAAGCAAGCAAGCTGTTGAAGCACCAACAGAGTGTCTCCGTTAGGTAACTTTCTCCTTCACTTTTCTCTCATTCTAGAGCATGATCTAGGTCCATATTGGCTACATCTGAAGCCCTACCTCGTGTAGGCCATGTTTGAGTGCTTATTTGTCTTGTTTGATGAGATTCTCAAATGTACATCTCAACTTTGATCCGTTCGAATCTCTTTATTTACGCGTGTTTAAAACCAATGGATCTTGGATTTGAGATGTACGTGAGCTTAACTTCATTTTGATATGCATTTTTCCAGGTTTAGTGAAGTTTTGGTGATCTGATCTCCGGCCATTCCACCGGAGAAGACGACTGGAGCTAAGGATCCGGCGTCTGGTCTTTTGACCTCAGATCTGACGTGTATACGTTGGACTCTTTGACCGTTTGTGATGTGTGGCTCAGATTGCCTTGACCTTGCACGCGTGGAGATTGACTTCCACGTCAATTAGTGAAATGCCGCGCTTTGATTTCCCTAAATGGATTGGGCTTCAGTTGCTATACGCACCCCTCTGTTTATGAGCCCAATGCCATTTCAATGTGGATCCTTTACATTCTGAGTTTACTTATGCACCCTCCTTTGCTTTTCTTTTATTTTCTTTTTATTTTAATTTTTGTTTTGATTTTTAATTGTTAAAAATACCTCCAAATGTCATAAAATTCAAATAAAAATATTTATACACACTTTGAAATGTTAAAAAATTTCCATAATTTTCATTTTGAACTTCCATTTATTTTTCAATTTAATTTGAATTTAGTGATTGGAGGTGTTTTTAATGTGTTTTCCATTTGTTCTTGTGTGATTTTTAGACCAATTGAAACCACCAACGAGTGAGGCTTCCTCCTCATTTTGATGATGAGTTGAGGTGCCTTTGAGTCTGGTTTTGGTCAAGGTTTGACTTATTTTGATTTGACTTTCATTTGCTTTTGTTTGACCCTCGACAAATGCCTTTCAAAGTGGAGCACCCTAGTGGATCAATTCCTTTGGTGATGCTTTGTTTGGATTTTGGTTTTGATGTTTTGGCCTCTGGTTGCCAACTTATTTGTGAGCTTTGTGTATTTTATTTGACATTTATTGAACTATTTTCCTATTTTTGGTGAACGTTGCAAGTCAAGTCACCCTAATGGAGGTTCATATAAACTAGTTGACATAGTTCTCTTGGGAAATGACCCTTGTGGATCCCATGTGCTTCCAACACTTCTTGATTCACATTCTTAACATGTTGAAGTTGCTGGATGCAAGTTTATAGGTCCTACATTTGGATGGTTTGTGTTGCAAGTAACTTCTAATTAAGGCTTTCCATTTGTATTTGAATGTTGAAAGTGGTTTGAACTTAGGTTCTTTCGCATGCCCTATCTTGCAACTTATCTTGTTTCCTCGTCTTCTTTCATTTGTGCATCTTCTTCTCTTGTTCTCACTTCTGTCCATGGAACTTTGGAACTCATTCAAGTTGAGTAGTGCTCTTTGTTTGCACTTTGAGTTTAACTTGGATGAGATGCCACTTTGAGGATTTCTTTTGTGCTTTCTTGTTTGTATGATCATTTTGATGCTTATGGTTGAAATTTCTTTCTTTGTTGCTTGCTACCCAAGCCTATTCTCCAATCCTCATCTTGATCATGTCTTCTTCTCTTTCTTATTTGTTTGCCTTTTGGTTTAGTGATTGATGCTTGAATGGTTGTAGGAGTTGTGACTTCTCCCATTGCATCTCACTTTGCTTGGACTTGTTTAAGTCTCTTTGATTGCATTCTTCTTTTGTTTTGCATCTTTTGTTTGCATTTAAGAGGTTGATATGTGCTTGTGGTGGTTGCTTCCCCACACTTTTTTCCTCACCTTTCACCCGTAGTTTTCCGAATTACGTTGACTCTGACTTTCCCATTGCACGAGGGAGTACGTAGGCATAGAGTGGCGATGCTCTATCGAGTCTCTTTTCTTTTCTTTTGTCCCTGTGGCCTGTAGCTTAGATAGTTTAACACCCCTTTAGATAGATAACAAGTGTGGATCCTGTCGAGTACGACGGACGTGAGGGGTGCTCATACCTTCCCCTTGCGTAACCGTCTCCCGAACCCGAGATATGGTTGCGATGACCTGTCTTTTCCCTTTTTCGTAGGTTTTCTATGATTGTTTCCTTTCCCTCTTTTGGGATAAATAATGAACGGTGGTGACTCTTATGTCCTTGTCGACCCCTCTTCGCAGCGATGCGACAACTGGCGACTCTGTTGGGGAAGTCTCCCAGTCCCCTATGCGAGTCAATCCTAGCGCTTATTTGTTTATCTTTGGGTGTCTATATATGTGTTGTACTTTATCTGCATTTGCATTTTACTTTCCAGCATTGTTATATATCATTATTGTTGTGTTGTTGGGTGGGAATATTCCACTGTGAGATAAGCCAAAATCCAGGCTTGAGTATAACCATAGCATTAGAAGCGGAAAGTAATGGTGAAGCTGTATGTTTTGCATGCACTAGTTCCCACGAAATCTGCGCTCAGACGAGATTCTCTTTGATGACTACCTTTCCAGTCTGTTTCAGACAGTTGAGAGGATGTTGGATCTAAGGATTGTCGACTCTGGGGACCGATCATTTGGAAGTCAGCTAAGTGAGGCCGCTTCGTTAGACTATGATGCCAAACCAGAAATGGTGAACGTATCATCATTTCTCGAAAGTCTGTGACGCTGATGACCGCATAGGATGCCAGACCTTATCAGTGATAGGTTCATACTTGTGAGTGGGGAGGGTTATGCAGGAAACTTTGACCTTCAACCTACCCGGTTTTCTTGTCAGTATGAACCTGTGTTCTTGATACAGTGGATCCTTATATCAGTGTTATGTTCTTGTCAAAGTGAAGCGCTGGTTCTTCTCAGTCAACAGCACAACAATCTTGATCCCCTGTTGCATTTGCATTTTCATTTGCATTTAACATTGACATGTATTTATGTTGCAGGTGTATATTTTCCTCTCGATTCTAGTGAGCTTATTCCACTTCTGACATGGAGCCTAGCTTGAAGAAGACTGTTGTGTACAAGTTTCCTACTCCTGACATAGCACCACTGCTCAATTTGATTTTTGTTGTTGATCGTAATGTAATAGAAGATTTCAAAAGGCCATATGGGAAGCTCTTGGGTTGTGTCTGCAAAGCTTCAACATATGAGTTGGGAGGTCTCCACACTTTGCTTCATTTTTATGATCCACAGTTACGGTGTTTCACTTTTCTGAGTTATATGCTACTGCCTACTTTGGAATAGTTTTCTATGTTGCTTGGAGTTCCTATCTTGGACCAGATGTCTTTTTATCATACTGACGTTGAGCCTGATTTGACTAAGCTTGCTAAGGCCCTTCATTTGGATGCTTCTGAGCTAAAGGGAAGTTGGTTAAGAGAAATGGAATGTCTGGATTTCCACTATCTTTCTTGGTTGGTAAGGCTCAACAGTTTGCAAAGGATGGTTGTTGGGTTGTCTTCAATTCCATCTTGGCTCTGTGCATATATGGTGTAGTTTTGCTTCCGAATATTCCATACTTTGTGGATTTGGATGCTTTCCACATTTTTGCTTCGGGAAATCCTGTACCTACACGTCTGGGGGATATATATCATTCTGTGCATTACAAGAATGAGAATCGGAGAGGGAAGAATGTGTCTTGTTGTGTACCTCTTTTGTACAGATGGTTTGTGAGTCACCTTCCCAAGTCTGGTCCTTTTGTTGATACTGCAGGTATCTCAGAGTGGTCAGAGAGACTGATGGGCTTGACTTCTGAGAACATCGTATGGTTTGATAGAGATCAGTTGGGCACAAAGATTATCTTTAGCTGTGGTGGTTTTCCTAATGTCCCGTTGATTGGAAGGAAAGGAGGTATTAACTACAACCCAGCTCTTGCGGTGAGGCAGTTTGGGTATGCTCTGAGGGAACCTCCTAAGGAAGAGGAAATATAGGAATCTCTGTATTTCACTGGTTTTCTTGAGAATGAGACCCTGATCAGAGTTGAGAAAGCTTGGACCAAGATTCACGTAGAGGGAAAGCTTCTTTGAGGAGGAGCAATAGTAGAGCTTATGATCCTTATGTGACTTGGATTCAGGAGAGAGCTGAGAGATTATTGATGCCTTTTCCAATTTGTGAGCCTTTATATCCTTTGATGATCGAGGAGCTGACTACTGTTGATATCCAGAGATATAATCAGCTATGGTCCGAGAAAGAGGAGTTACGTAAGGCAAATGAGGAATTGGAGAAAGAGATTATTCAACTCAGAAGCGAGAGGTGTGAAGCCATTTATTCGTCTAAGAAGCAAACTGAATTGGTGAACAAGCTAGGTGCAGAGTTAACTAAAGAGATTCGCGCCCGAGAGTGTTTGGGTTTAGACTTGAAGAGCGTCAGTGATGTGCTTAGCTCCAAGTAGAAAGAGCTAGACAGAGCATATGTGGAGATTTCAAAATTTAATGCACAATGGAACGCCATCCTATTAAATAACAAAGAGCGGGAAGATAGGCTTAAACAACAGATTGCTACGTTGAAAGCTCAACTCCAAGTGAAGAATGAGAAGATTGCAGTTGAATCCTCGCTCCGACGTGAAAATGATTGCAAATTGAATGAAGCGCTTGCAACGTTGGATGATTACAAGTCTAGAGCTGATGTGAAGAGGTGTAAGCTTGAGGAAGCTTTTGGTGAAGGCGCCTGGGAGGATTATGCTCAGGGTTTGCAGACTACTATTAGCCGGAGAGAGCTTCTCATCCAGGGGTTGCTTGTCAGGCCATACCATCTAGAGATGAAGGAGCTGTTAGAGGATTTCCAGTCTCATTGTCGTACTTGATTGTATTTCTTTTCTTTGTAGTCTGTTGTTATGATGTATATTGTGTAACACCCCAATTCCCAAATCAATTAAAATATAAACATTATAAATAAACATCAGAGTTCTTCCACTCAAAGTGGGATATCACATCATAAAAATCCAACACATACTTCATTAAAAATGTTTTCACCAAAATACAGCGGAAATTGTTCATATAACAAAATACATCAAATTCGTGATACGTCACAGGAAAAGAAATAAGTTCGACAAAACAACTAAAAACTCCCAAGTCCCGTGCTACGTATCAGAGCATCCTAAGACTCGACTGACACACCATAGATCCAAGCTAGCTAAGTACCTGGATTATCTGTACTTCCGACAAAGCACAGACCACAACAACAACAAAGGGGTGAGAAAACATGATCAAAATATATCGGTAATTACATACATGAAGTAAAGGTAGTAACTACAAAAGTCATATCAATCATCACCCAACATTCACCAAACACGACATATAGTTCACCAATCAACATAATACATCGTAATGCAAATATGCAACACAACACCATGCATGCGGTACCGACTCATTGGTTCATTCCATGTGAACCCGGATAGATCACATACACCCACCCTTGGCCATGATCCGTCCCCACTAATTCCCCACTCAAAGGAATACGAATGAATCATATACACTCCATCGAGCAATGAATCATCCCACCAACACTTCATAATATGCATGACACCAAATGCATACAAATTAACACAAGCATACATTGTGCATACGATTCTCAGATCACACCACCATACATCACATATACATAGATATGTCATACACTAATCAATCAGATACTTACATAAAGTATTAAGGAATTCACTTCCTATCACCCAATACACAATCTCCATCATTCAATCACGATCCCTACACTTATCATGATCAAAGGGATCCTACAAGGCTAATGCACAAGGCAAAACAGTACAAAACCACATTCTGCCATCACGTTCGCTGAACCATTCGCCAGGCGAAGCCCCGCAGCGAATGCTCGCTATGGCTCGCCAGGCGAACCTGCTGGCGAAGCCTCGCTGGCCACATTCGCCAAGCGAACTTTATACCCTTTAGGTCTGGGAGTTTATTTGGAATTACTCGCCACTGCTCGCTAACACTCGCCAGGCGAACCCTCGCTAACACTCGCCAGGCGAACCTTCGCCAACACTCGCCAGGCGAAACCCAGCGAATGCTGCGATACCCCAAAATCCCCACTGTTCTACAATGCTATCTCAGTCAATTCCAAGCCTAATATGCTACTTCTATCTCCTATTATATTAGTATTACAGACCTTAACATCATACTTGTCAATCGACCTATAACTCTTATTCTAATACCAACATCAGATACTTTACCGGCACTCTCAGAGTTAACCAGAACTTGACCAATCTACATCAACATCAACACCCACCCATCAAGGGCAACAGCAAATCATCACATATCATCATATATACACAATTCATCAAAAATCAACAATATTTAACATCATAGCAACAATTCAACATATTCGTCAGAATACCTACGGGGTTAAGGAATCCCCTCTACCCAGTTCATGTATATACCATCCCAATCTGTTTCTCCCCCCTTACCTCGATTATATCTTCGATTGATGAAGAATCCCCTACCAATTTGATCGCTCTAGCCTTGCTCCCTTTTCCCTTGTCTCCAAAACTGCTTTATCGTACCTTTTCTTCTTCTCACAGAAAACTTCTCTAATATTCTAAATGTATCGTAAAAACACTCTGACCCCTCTAACTCCTTATTTTAATTATTTTATCCCAATAATAATAATAATAATAATAATAATAATAATAATAATAATAATAGTAATAATATTAATAATAATAATAATAATAAGACCAATAATATTATTAATCATTATATTACCACTAATATCATATTATATTATTATTAAATTCCACCTTTTATTAAATAGCTCCTATAACTTAAGGACACCCACCCCACGCTCTCAGGCACACTCTCTCATAAGGGCACCCCAAAATACAATAAACACCAAAAAGACTTAATAATTAAAAATGGGTGTTACAATTCTCCCCCACTTTAATTATTTTCGTCCTCAAAAATTACCTGATGGAAATAATTCCGGATACGCTTCTCGCATCCTTCTTTCCAATTCCCAGGTCACACTGTCTCCTGCAGCACCTCCCCAAGCTACTTTCACTAACGGTATCTCCTTCCCTTAGAGCTGTTTCATCTTACGGTCTTCGATCCTCAACGGCATCGTCTCAACAGTAAGATTCTCCCGGACTTGCACCTCATCCCTCGGAATCACATGAGATGGATCCGAAACATACTTTCGCAATTGCGACACATGGAACACATCATGCAAATTCGACAATTCAGGCGGCAACGCCACCCTGTAAGCCACAACACCAACTTTTTGCAAAATTTGATACAGTCCAATAAACTTAGGATCCAGCTTCTTGGACTTCAACGCACGACCCACACCAGTCATCGGGTTAACTCTTAGGAATACGTGATCACCTTCACTAAATTCCAATTCTTTCCTCCGGTTATTATGGTAACTTTTCTGTCTACTCTGAGACGCCTTCATTTTCTCACGAATCATCTGAATCGTCTCAGTAGTCTGCTGTACAATTTCTGGTCCAAGCACCACATTCTCACCAGTCTCATACCAACACAGAGGAGTCCTACACCTCCTCCCATACAAAGCCTCAAACGGTGCCATTCCGATACTAGAATGGTAACTATTGTTGTACGTGAACTCAATCAATGGCAAATGAGTGTCCCACGCACCACCTTTCTCCAACACGCAAGCCCTCAACAAATCCTCAAGCGACTGAATAGTCCTCTCTGACTGACCATCAGTTTGTGGATGATAAGCTGAACTCAACTTCAACTTAGTACCCAACGCTTCCTGTAAACTCTTCCAAAATTCTGAAGTAAACCTC
Organism: Lathyrus sativus; assembly: GCA_963859935.3. Lineage (NCBI taxonomy): Eukaryota > Viridiplantae > Streptophyta > Magnoliopsida > Fabales > Fabaceae > Lathyrus > Lathyrus sativus. The sequence goes on along the minus strand of OZ012739.1, from coordinate 94,471,246 downwards.
GGATCTCTATCCGACACAATACTGGACGGAACACCATGTAGTTTCACAATTACCCGAATATAAATCTCCGCTAGCTTCGTCAACGGGAAACTAATATTAATCGGCACAAATGTGCAGACTTCGTAAGTCGATCCACAATCACCCATATAGCATCAACTCCTCTCGCCGTACTTGGCAACCCAGTAACAAAATCCATAGTTATACAATCCCATTTCCAAACTGGAACTTCCAACGGTTGCATAAATCCAGAAGGTCTCTGGTGCTCTACCTTCGACTTCTGACACGTCAAACAAGCATAAACAAACTAAGCTATGTCTGTTTTCATACCAGACCACCAAAATAACTTCTTTAAATCATGATACATCTTCGTAGCTCCCGGATGGATACTCAAATTACTACGATGTCCTTCACTCAAAATTAACTTTTTCAGCTCCTCATTATCCGGCACACAAATTCTGCCTCTAAATCTCAACACACATGTACCATCCAGTTTAAAATCATTATCGGAGTCATTTCCTGCTCCAGTCATCAAATCTACTAACTTCACATCCAACTTCTGGTTCTCTCTAATTGTATCCAAGAAATCATTATTCACCTGCAACATCCCCAACATCACACACTGAAGTCATAATCCTTTAAGAATTTCAACCATCGCCTCTGCCTCATATTCAGCTCCTTTTGATCAAACAGATACCTTAGACTCTTATGATCACTGAACACTTCAAATCTCGAACCATATAAATAGTGCCTCCAGATTTTTAACACAAAAACAACCGCAGCCAAATCAAGATCATGAGTAGGATAATTCTGTTCATGCACTCTTAATTATCGAGAAGCATACGCTATCACTTTACCATTCTGCATAAGAACTCCGCCTAATCCCATCTTAGACGCATCACAGTATACTACAAAAGGTTCACTCGGAGTCGGCAACACTAACACCGATGTCGTAGTCAATTTCCTTTTTAATTCTTCAAAGCTTTCTTCACAAGAAGCATCCCACACAAAAACTTGGTTCTTTCTCGTCAACTGAGTCAATGGCAACGCTAAAGTAGAGAACCCTTCAATAAATCTTCGGTAATAACCTGCCAAACCCAAAAAGCTTCTAATTTCCGCCACTGTCTTCGGCGGTTCCCACTGTTACACTGCACTTACTTTCGATGAGTCAACAGATATTCCATCACCAGAAATCACATCCCCCAAGAAACTCACTGTCTTCAACCAGAACTCACACTTCGACAGTTTAGCAAACAGCTTATTATCCTTCAGCACCTGCAAGGCAATTCTCAAATGTCCTGCATGTTCTTCATCAGACTTAGAATAGATTAAGATATCATCAATAAACACAACAATGAACTGATCCAAATAAGAATGGAAAATTCGGTTCATATACTCCATAAATACTCCCGACGCATTAGTCACTCCAAAAGGCATTACAGCATATTCGTAATGTCCGTATCGAATTCTAAAAGTCGTCTTCTGAATATCACCTTCTTTAACTCTTATCTGATGGTAACCCGATCTCAAGTCGATATTACTGAACACACGAGCTCCTACCAACTGGTCCATCAAATCGTCAATCCTTGGAAGAGGATACTTATTCTTAATAGTCACCTTATTCAACTGACGATAATCGATGCATAGACGCATACTATCATCCTTCTTTTTCACCAATAGCACTGGAGCTCCCCACGGCGACACACTTGGCCAGATAAACTTTCTATCTAATAACTCTCCAATCTGAGACTTCAATTCGGATAACTCTACTGCCGACATCCTGTACAGCGCCATAGAAATAGGCCTCGTACCAGGAACAAGATCAATACTAAATTCAACTTCTCGCATCGGAGGCAATTCCGTAATGTCGCCAGGAAACACTTCCGGAAATTCATTCACCACTGCCAATTCCCCCATTGACGCTTTGCTATCCACCGATAACGATGCAAATAAAGCAAACACCTTAGCTTCGTCCTCTAACAAAGTCCTTAGTTCCTTATTAGATAAAGAATTCGCCAACTCTTCTTTCTCTATAGTAAGGAACAGCAACACCTTCCGAAAACAATCGATGTAGACTCGGTTGAACTCTAACCAATTCATACCCATAATAACATCCAAATTACCAAGAGGTAGGCAAATCAGATCCACTCCGAAATCTCTACTGAAAATAGTCAGCGGACACTTCAAACATACCAAAGAAGTAGTCACTGAACCAATAGAGGGTGTCTCAATAGTCATCCATCGCTCAAGAGTAGATGGTACCAATCCTATTCTCTTCACACAATCAACAGAAATGAACGAGTGGGTTGCACCCGTATCAATAATAGCAGTCAAAGGAATATTATTGATAATACAAGTACCTTTGATAGCATGCTCCTCACTGACAGCTTGAGTTCCCGCCAAAGCAAACACTTTACCACCAACCAGAGAAGCCTGAGACTTCTTCGACTTCTCACAATGCGTACTGATATGGCCTTTCTCACCACAGTTATAACAAATGGGCATAGTGGCCCTACACTCAGCTATCACATGGCCTGGCTTACCACACTTGGAACACTTCCTTACCCCCTCCTTAGGACAATCCTTAGCACGATGACCTGTGTCACCGCATCGGAAACATTTCCCATCAGCATACGCATCCCCTTCTTTGGACTTCCTATCGGTAGCAACCTTACGGTTTCCTTTGTCAGCAGAAGCACTGTAAGGAATACCACTAAATCTCTGCTTACCCTTACGGTCAGTTGCAGCCTTATAATGCGCAATCCTGGCCCTGTTATCATTATCATAGATCCTACTCCTACTTACCAGCTCAGGATAGTTCCTGATCTTCTGACAAGCAATCCCCAGCTTAACTTCCGGACGCAGTCCATTCTCAAATTTCAAACACTTCGATGTCATCACATCGTCAGTATTGTAATGAGGACAATACTGCACTAACTCTTCAAACTTCACGGCATACTCCGCTACGGTCATACCACCTTGCTTCAGTTCCAAGAATTCGATCTCCTTAGCACTTCGAATGTCTTCCGGAAAGTACTTCTCCAGAAAACCTTTACGAACCACGTCCCAAGTAATCATAGTTCCTGCAATCACCCACCTCTGGCGGTAATTATCCCACCAAGCTTCAGCCTCACCCTCCAGCATGTGAGTACCAAACCTCACTTTTTGCTCATCACTGCAATTCATAGTTCTGAAAATCTTTTCAATTGCCTTCAGCCACTTCTGTGCAGCTTCAGGGTCCAAAACTCCTCCTTCAAACGTCGGCGGCTTGTTACTCCGAAACTGCGCCAAATCTCTAAATTGGGCATCTGCAGCTTGGTTCTGGTTAGCAACTGCCTGCGCCATCGCTTGCATAGCAGCAGCCAAAGCAGTATCATTCCTTCCTGCCATACTGCTCAACAATAACAACACCAGGTTAAACGATACACAATCTCTATCCTAAGGACAGACTCAACTCGACTCAACAACACTGGCCGGACGGACCGACCTGCTCTGATACCAATTGTAACACCCCAATTCCCAAATCAATTAAAATATAAACATTATAAATAAACATCAGAGTTCTTCCACCCAAAGTGGGATATCACATCATAAAAATCCAACACATACTTCATTAAAAATGTTTTCACCAAAATACAGCGGAAATTGTTCATATAACAAAATAAATCAAATTCGTGATACGTCACAGGAAAAGAAATAAGTTCGACAAAACAACTAAAAACGCCCAAGTCCCGTGCTACGTATCAGAGCATCCTAAGACTCGACTGACACACCATAAATCCAAGCTAGCTAAGTACCTGGATTATCTGTACTTCCGAAGAAGCACAAACCATAACAACAGCAAAGGGGTGAGAAAACATGATCAAAATATATCGGTAATTACATACATGAAGTAAAGGTAGTAACTACAACAGTCATATCAATCATCACCCAACATTCACCAAACACGACATATAGTCCACCAATCAACATAATACATCGTAATGAAAATATGCAACGCAACACCATGCATGCGGTACCGACTCATTGGTTTATTCCATGTGAACCCGGATAGATCACATACACCCACCCTTGGTCATGATCCTTCCCCACCAATTCCCCACTCAAAGGAATACGAATGAATCATATACACTCCATCGAGCAATGACTCATCCCACCAACACTTCATAATATGCATGACACCAAATGCATACAAATTAACACAAGAATACATTGTGCATATGATTCTCAGATCACACCACCATACATCACATATACATAGATATGTCATACACTAATCAATCAGATACTTACATAAAGTATTAAGGAATTCACTTCCTATCACCCAATACACAATCTTCATCATTCAATCACGATCCCTACACTTATCATGATCAAAGGGATCCTACAAGGCTAATGCATAAGGCAAAACAGTACAAAACCACATTCTGCCATCACGTTCGCTGAACCATTCGCCAGGCGAAGCCCCGCAGCGAATGCTCGCTATGGCTCGCTAGGCGAACCTGCTGGCGAAGCCTCGCTGGCCACATTCGCCAAGCGAACTTTATACCCTTTAGGTCTGGGAGTTTATTTGGAATTACTCGCCACTGCTCGCTAACACTCGCCAGGCGAACCCTCGCTAACACTCGCTAGGCGAACCTTCGCCAACACTCGCCAGGCGAAACCCAGCGAATGCTGCGATATCCCAAAATCCCCACTGTTCTACAATGCTATCTCAGTCAATTCCAAGCCTAATATGCTACTTCTATCTCCTATTCTATTAGTATTACAGACCTTAACATCATACTTGCCAATCGACCTATAACTCTTATTCTAATACCAACATCAGATACTTTACCGGCACTCTCAGAGTTAACCAGAACTTGACCAATCTACATCAACATCAACACCCACCCATCAAGGGCCACATCAAATCATCACATATCATCATATATACATAATTCATCAAAAATCAACAATATTTAACATCATAGCAACAATTCAACATATTCGTCAGAATACCTACGGGGTTAAGGAATCCCCTCTACCCAGTTCATGTATATACCATCCCAATCTGTTTCTCCTCCCTTACCTCGATTATATCTTCGATTGATGAAGAATCCCCTACCAATTTGATCGCTCTAGCCTTACTCCCTTTTCCCTTGTCTCCAAAACTGCTTTATCGTACCTTTTCCTCTTCTCACAGAAAATGTCTCTAATATTCCAAATGTATCATAAAAACACTCTGACCCCTCTAACTCCTTATTTTAATTATTTAATCCCAATAATAATAATAACTAATAATAATAATAATAATAGTAATAATAATAATAATAATAATAAGACCAAAAATATTATTAATCATTATATTACCACTAATATCATATTATATTATATTATTATTAAATTCCACCTTTTATTAAATAGCTCCTATAACTTAAGGACACCCACCCCACGCTCTCAGGCACACTCCCTCATAAGGGCACCCCAAAATACAATAAACACCAAAAAGACTTAATAATTAAAAATGGGTGTTACATATTGACCATTACCAGATCTGTTGGCTGAGGTCATTTTGATTGTTGTAGCATTATGCTCTGTATCTGACTCTTGGCTCTCATTTTATTTATGAGGAGTTTGCTTATCTGTTAGCTCTCCATTGTTGTGCTGTTCTCAGGGAACTAGAATCGAGGGGGAAATTTCCCTAACGCATATATACATGTCTGCATACTGCATCATTTTTGCATTTTGCATCGCAGGTGCTCCGGAACCGTTAACCTTATCTCCATGGTGTGTTAGTTTGTTTTAGGATTGGAAACCATACGACTCATAGTTACGCCACTCGGGGAAATCAACGCAAGATTATGGAGCAGATGCAAGCTGAGATGCAAGAAATCAGTGACAGAATGGCCCAGTTCATGGATTTGATGCAGGGTGTTGCAAATGCCCAAGAGCAGCTGAGGACTTTGGTGCAACCATTAATTGCTAGGTTTGATGGGAATGGTGTACTTCACGGGGGAACTGCTACTAACCCTCCTTGTAACGATGGTGGTATGCCACATGCTAATACTGTTCATCTAGTTGTTATCCCTCCGAGAGGAGGTAATGTAGGTGGAATCCCTATACCTGAGATGGCGTATGTTGTGCATGGCAACAATATTCCTCAATGGGATGAGGATCAGCAAGAAGATGTGTTCTCTATGAGGGATGTTGGTGCAGGGTTGCCGTCTGAGGTAGATAAGAGGTTTAAGCTGATCGAAGAGAAGATGCGAAGCTATGAAAATCAGAACTCTATGGGATTGTATATGGCCAATCTGGGGCTGATCCCAGATTTGAAAGTACCTTTGAAGTTCAAAGTTCCTGATTTTAACAAATACAAAGGCACTACTCGTCCTAGGGTTCATCTTCGTTCCTACTATGCAAGATGTCCGCCTATTCTGACGATGAAAAGTTGCTTATGCATTTTTTCCAGGATAGCCTTTCTGGTCCGTCTCTTGAATGGTACATGAGCTTAGAACCGGTCAACATCCGAAGCTGGAGGGATTTGGCTGAGGCGTTTGTTAAGCACTACCAATACAACAGTGACCTGGCGCCTAACAGGGTCCAATTGCAGAACCTATCTCAGAGGAATAATGAATACTTCAAAGAGTACACCCAATGATGGCGTGAATTGGCCTCCAGAGTACAACCTCCCACGGAGGAGAGGGAATTAATAGACATGTTTGTTGCCACATTACCAGGTGTGTACTAAGAGAAGCTAAGTGGCAACATGTCGGGAAGTTTTTCTGATCTAATTATTACGGGTGAAAGAGTTGAGAACGAAATTAAGCTGGGTAAGATTTAAGCCGGTGAAGGATCCACATCTGGTGGAGGGAGAAAGATTTTTGGGAATAAAAAGAACGAGGGAGAAACTAATGCAGTATCAAGTTCCTAGGGAAGAAACATAAATCAGCATCAATAATACCGTCAACAACAACCTCAGGTTGCAAGTATTATCATACCTGCGATACCTCAACCACAACAACAACAACCACACCAGAATCCATAAAATTATGCTCCTCGCAAATTTCAGGATTGGGGCAGGGCAGTAAACAGGCAGTTTGATGCGCCACCGATGCCATACTCGCAGTTGCTTTAACAATTGTTGCAATTACAGTTGATACAGAAAAGGACTCTGGCTCCTTTGACAGGTGCACCACCTCCTGGTTACGATGCTAATGCTAGGTGTGAATTTCATTCTGGTGCCCCGGGTCACAACATCGATAACTATAAAGCGTTCAAGCATAAGGTTTAGGACCTTATAGACAGCAAAGCCATTAACTTTTCTCACGATGCGCCTAATGTAGTGCAAAATCTTATGCCCAATCATGGGGCAGCTGGGGTTAGTGCCATTATTGAAGATGAGAGTTCGAATCTGGTAGCTGATGTGGAGGAGTTGAAGACTCCATTGAGCTTTGTAAAGGATAAACTGTTGAGTGGAGGGGTATTTCCTAGGTGTGATAAAGTTTGCGTTGAGTGTTTGATCCATCCTGAGGGGAGTGAGAAGCTGATGAATGAGGGTATCTTACAATTTGTCAGAGTCTCTGAGGAGAAGAAAGAGGAGAAAATAGTTGATGAAGAAAAGAATAAAGTTGCAACAATTTCGATTCCCTACAAGACTATCACTATTTCTGCGCCGCCTAGGCCGCCAACCATCATTATCACCAAAGTTGGTCCTATACCATACAAGAGTACTAAAGCGATTCCTTGGAATTACAGAGCCGAAGTCTATTGTAATGGGCAGAAGCAAGAACTGAAAAGTTCACCATTGGATTCTGTGGACAACTTAGTAGGTGCTGGTGGGATTACCCGGAGTGGAAGAGTGTTTTCGCCTCCTGAGGTGAGTACCGAGAAATCTGACAAGGGTAAAGGTAAAGCAGTGGTTGAGGAGACTTCTCAAGCTGGTGAGAAAGAGTCCTTGTTGAAGGAGGCAGAAGAGTTCATGTGCTTGATCCGGAAGAGTGATTACAAGATTGTAGATCACTCACAGCAAACTCCGTCAAAGATCTCCATTCTGTCATTGTTGTTATGTTCCGAGGCACACAGAAATTCTCTTTTAAGAATCCTGAATACAACTTACGTGCCACAGGAGATATTTGTGAATCAGCTCGAAGGAGTAGTGGCACATGTTAATGCTGGTAATGGGCTGGGCTTTGCTGATTTGGATTTGATACCCAAGGGACGAAATCATAATCTGGCACTGCATATCTCTATTGAATGTCGGAGGTCTATAATGTCGCGCGTCTTGGTTGATACCGGGTCATCCTTGAATGTACTTCCCAAGAAAGCGTTGATGAAGCTGGATACCCGAGGTATAATGTGTACTCCAAGTGACTTGGTGGTACGAGCGTTTGACGGGACTAGAAGGTCCGTGTTTGGGGAGTTGACTTTCCAATCCAGGTCGGCTGGAGGTGTTTGATGTTGTGTTTTATATCATGGATATTCAGCCAGCTTATAGTTGTCTGCTGGGACGTCCCTAGATACATTTGGCAGGCGTCGTAACGTCTACGCTACACCAAAAGTTGAAATACATGGTGGGTGGCAGTGTTGTTACTGTTTATGGAGAAGAAGATATTATGATAAGTCATTTGTCCTCGTTCAAATATGTCGAGGTTGACAACAAGATCCATGAGACTTTATATCAGGCTTTCGAGACTGTACAAATCAAGGATAAAGCACCAGTGGTGGCCAAAGCACCTGAGGTTGCCGTGTCATCTTTTAAAGAAGCACAGGCTGTGGTGAAGGCTGGTGCATCACAAGATTGGGGCCAAGTGTTGGACATCCCAACAAACAAGACAAATTCGGACTGGGGTATAGCTCATCTTCCTCCTCATAGAGCACGCCACATTATAAAGGACCCGTCCAGTTCACCAGCGGCGGGGTGATATTTGAGCAGATCAATGCCGTATCAGATGAAGAAGGTGACAGCGATTGTGACATGGATACATGGATCCGGCCGTGTACTCCTGGTCAGAGCCTAAACAACTGGACCGTCAAAAAAGTCATCCAAGTGACAAAAGAAGAGTAATGATTTGTTTTCTTGATTATATATAGCCCTATATTCTACCTGGAGCATAGCAGTCTTTGTCTTCAGGGCCTAATTGTTTATGTTTGAACAATCATTTTATCAATCAATCAAAGGGTGTTTTTCTACATTCAAATATTGTGATCTCTGTCTTTCTTGTTTTATTTTTAGCAATAAAATGGCAATGTGGTTTGTGCTTGTTTGCATATCATTTTAAGCATTAAATCATCATCATTACATGTTTCACATTGCAGATGACACCGCTTCAGAATCGTCTATGACTCGCTTTGACTTTGATAATCCGATATTTCAAGCCAAAGAAGAGATTGATGAAGATGAAGACCTACCAGAAGATCTATCCAGGCTACTGAAACGAGATGAGAAAATCATTCTGCCTCATCAGGAGGAAATTAATATCATTAACTTGGGTACCGAGGAAGCTAGAAGAGACGTCCAGATAGGGGCTGCAATGCAGAGTGATGTCAAGCAAAGATTGGTTGAAATGCTCCAAGAGTATAGTGATATCTTTGCTTGGTCATACGAAGATATCGTGGTTCATCGCTTGCCTTTGCGAGAAGAGTGTCTGCCTGTTAAGCAGAAGCTCAGAAGGACTAGACTAGACATGGCTGTGAAAATCAAAGAAGAAGTCCAAAAGCAGTTGGATGCATGATTTCTCGCTGTGACAACTTACCTTCCATGGGTCGTTAACTGCGTACTTGTACCTAAGAAAGATGGTAAGGTAAGGATGCGTGTTGATTATAGAGACTTGAATAAAGGGAACCCGAAGGATGATTTCCCGCTCCCCCACATTAACGTATTGGTTGATAATACTGCTCAGTATTCCGTGTTTTCCTTCATGGACGATTTTTCCGGATATAACCAGACCAAAATGGCGTCGGAGGATATGGAGAAAACAACTTTTATCACACCGTGGGGGATTTTCTGTTATAAGGTGATGCCTTTTGGGTTGAAGAATGCAGGGGCAACCTATCAGCGGGCTATGGTGACTCTCTTTCATGATATGATTCATCATGAGATTGAAGTCTATGTTGATGACATGATTGCAAAGTCACATACGGAGGAGGAACATCTGGTAAACCTTTTGAAGCTGTTTGAGAGGCTAAGGAAATTCAGACTGAGGTTGAATCCGAACAAGTGTACTTTTGGTGTACGGTCGGGAAAGTTGCTCTGGTTCATTGTCAGTGAAAAAGGAATCGAGGTCGATCCTGCAAAGATAAAAGCCATACAAGATATGCCAGCGCCGAAAACAGAGAAAGAGATTCGTGGTTTCTTGGGTAGATTGAACTACATCGCTAGGTTCATATCTCATCTCACAGCCACGTGTGAACCCATGTTCAAATTGTTAAAGAAGGATCAGGCGGTTGTCTGGAATGAAAATTACCAAAGGGCATTTGATAAAATAAAAGAATATTTGCAGGAGCCTCCGATACTGATACCTCCAGTAGCTGGAAGACCATTGATAATGTATTTAACAGTTCTTGAGAACAGCATAGGTTCTGTTCTCGGTCAGCATGACGAGACTGGAAGAAAAGAGCATGCAATATATTACTTGAGTAAAAAGTTCACGGACTGTGAGACCAGATACTCAATGTTGGAAAAAACGTGTTGCGCACTTGCTTGGGCCGCCAAACGCCTAAGACAGTATATGCTAAACCATACAACCATGTTAATTTCAAAGATGGATCCGATTAAGTACGTCTTTGAAAAGCAAGCACTTTCAGGAAGCATTTCCAGGTGGCAGATGGTCTTGACAGAAGTCAACATTCAGTACGTCTCCCAGAAGGCTATCAAGGGGAGTGTTCTGTCAGAATATCTTGCTGAACAGCCAATTGATGATTACCAACCAATGAAGTTTGAATTTCCCGCTGAAGACATCATGTTCTTAAAGATGAAGGATTGTGATGAGCCATTACTCAATGAAGGTCCGGAGAAGTGTTCCCAATGGCAAATGATATTTGACGGTGTTGTTAACTCCTATGGTAGTGGAATTGGGGAAATTATCACGACTCCTCATAGTTCTCATATCCTATTCACTGCCAGGTTAACATCTCCTTGCACCAATAATGAATCCGAATACGAAGCATGCATTATGGGGTTGGAAGAAGCCATTGATCTGAGGATCAAGAATCTAGACGTGTATGGTGATTCAGCGCTAGTTGTCAATCAGATCAAGGGAGAATGGGAGACCCGACAGCCTAATCCGATACCTTACATGACTATGCAAGGAGGTTGTTACCTTTCTTTGATCGGGTAGAGTTTCACCATGTGCCAAGAGCATAGAATCAGATGGCAGATGCTTTAGCCACTTTATCCTCGATGTATAAGGTGAATTTTTGGAATGATGCTCCAAGAATTGTCATTTCACGCCTTGATAGGCTGACATTTGTATTCGCAATAGAGGAAGCTTCTGATGGCAAGCCATGGTTTTACAATATCCAGAATTTCCTTAAGAACCAAGAGTATCTGCCAGGGGCGTCGACCCAAGATAAGAAGACTTTGAGGAGGTTGTCTGAGAACTTTTATCTAAACCAGCATGGTGTACTCTACAGGAGGAATTATGACTTAGTACTGCTAAGGTGCATGGACGAAAAAGAAGCTAGTCTGCTTATGGAAGAGGTCCACGAAGGTGCCTTTGGTACACATGCCGGTGGGCATGCCATGTCTTGGAAGCTGTTACGAGCAGGGTATTATTGGTTGACTATGGAGTCATATTGCTTCAAGTATGTAAAGAAGTGCCATAAATGCCAAATTTATGCTGACAAGATTCATGTGACGCCGAGTCCGTTGAATGTCATGGCGTGTCCTTGGCCCTTTTCCACGTGGGGCATTGACATGATTGGAAAGATTGAGCCCACCGCATCTAATGGAAATCGCTTCATCCTGGTAGCCATTGATTACTTCACCAAGTGGGTGGAAGCAGCTTCATATACTAATGTCACTAAGTAAGTGGTAGCCCGGTTTATCAAGGACATCATCTGTCATTACGGAGTGCCTGAACGAATCATTACTAACAATGGTTCGAATTTGAATAACAAGATGATGAAGAAATTGTGCCAGAATTTTAAAATTGAGCATCACAACTCATCTCCCTATCACCCGTAGATGAATGGTGTTGTGGAAGCAGCCAACAAGAATATCAAGAAGATAGTGCAGAAGATGGTTGTAACCTATAAAGATTGGCATGAAATGTTTCCCTTTGCTTTGCATGGATATCGTACTACGGTACGAACTTCAACTAGGGCAACTCCTTTCTCACTGGTGTATGGTATGGAAGTTGTCCTGCCATTAGAAGTCGAGCTTCCTTCTTTGAGAGTTCTAGTTGATGTCAAGCTGGATGAGGCAGAATGGATAAGAAATAGATTGAATCAGCTCAGCCTGATGGACGAGAAAAGGCTGGCATCTATTGCGTATGTTTGGTTGTATCAGAGTCGGATGAAGAAAGCTTTTGACAAGAAGGTGCACCCTCGAAGCTTTCAGACGGGCGAGCTAGTGTTGAAGAAGATTCTCCCTCCGCAGACAGATCACAGGGGCAAATGGAATCCCAACTATGAAGGTCCATATGTCGTGCGAAAGGTTTTCTCTAGAGGAGCCTTGCTATTGTCAAACATGGATGGTGAAGACTTCACATCCCCTGTGAACGCAGACGCAGTTAAAAAATACTTTGCTTAAAGAGACCCGCTGGAAAGAAAAAAGCATATCCAGGCAAAAATGGGGCATCCCGGCGAACCATAAAAAGAGTGGGTTCGGGCAAAAATTAGGGATAAAAAGAGAAAAGATGTAAACCCGCAAAGTTGAAAACCTGAAAAGGCAACTTTGGCAACAAAAAAAAAGGGTATCCCGATGAATTGAAAACCCGCAAGGGCGATTCAGGCAAAAGTTAGGGATTTGAAAAGCAAATGACTGCGGTCTACGTAGTGATCTTCAGAGTATAGTGGATTGAGGGGGGACCTGAGGATCGTGTATTCGAATCAATCTCTTCAGAGGGCGAAGCGTCGGGGAATCATCGAAGTCAGGTAAGTCATAGATGGATCAAGTTTATGGTGTTTGTTTGTGCCACATTGCTGACATTTTGTATATTTTTGTGCATTTCTGTAAATTTTTGCGCAGCTTCCTCTTTTCAGGGGTTGCATCTGTTGTAAAATCTGCCTATTTACAGGCCTTTTATCAATAAAGCATATATTATTCAGTAACTTGTTGTTCTTTCTTTAACCTTTATTATTTTGTTTGCAAAAAACGCCCGATGTTTTGATAAAAGCGTGCATACATAAACTTGCAGGCTTCAGCCGATAATCATTAAAACTTTGATTTATTTGAACAATGTCGCGGATGATGATTGAGATAGTTCCCTTTGTACAAGATATCTTGTTGTTTGTTCATTTGCAGGGTCGTTACCCTTGGGGGAAATTTCCAAAGGTGTATCCCTGGTAGGATCACCATCCCCATAGAAAAGAGGCGTGTAGTTGAGACTCATTTTTCTCTCCAGCAGAGGCTTGTTTCTACCGAAAAAGGATGTGTAGGTAGAAGGTGTACACGTCTCCCAGCAGATTGTTTGTATACACTCATTCCTTGGCAGTTCAAGACTGAATTCTCCAGCAGGGTAGAATCATCCCCATAGGGTCAAGATTGATATCACTCGTGCAGGTCAGGTATGTGCCCGTATCCCCAGCAAATTATAGGTATGCACTTACTCCTCAGCGAGTCGAGATTAAATTTCTCCCCACCAAGCAGGTTTGGAACTGTTTCCTAGTAGCGGAGCAAGTTTAGGATTTTGTTTCCCTGCAGAGTCTAAGCATATGACTTAGTATCCCCTCAGGGTTTAAAGTGGTGATTCATTCTCAGAGGTTGATTCCTCGGTAGAGTCAAAGCGAGTTTTGGAATATTTTCCCATTGACTCCTAATCCCAGAGAAGTAAGAAGAGTGGTTATTCTTCCCCGCAGACCAGGCTTGATTCGGAAATTGCTACTCTCTATCCTCAATAGAAAGAGTTTGAGATCGGTTTCCCAGTAAATCTTATTCGGTTATCCCCACTGAGTAATCCCTAGCAGTTGGATGTAATCTACAGCAGAAGTTGATTCCCCAGCTAAGTAATCCCCGGTAGGTCGGATTTTTGACATTCGGCAAAGCAGAGTTGTTCCCAGAGGTGTATTTTATACTCTAGAAGGACTTCGATGTTCTAGGAGTCCATTCTGGGCTATTTTTTTTTCGGCAAAGCAAAGTGAATCTCAGTGGTTGATTGTTATCCCCTGTGGAGTCGTTGATTTCCCCAATAGGTTAGACTTATCTCCAGCATTTGGTTATCTTTTCCCGGTCGGGTCGTCTATTCCCCCAGGAGAGTTGTATCCTGGAAGGCTGTCCAGAGCATTTTCCTCAGCAGGTGTTGATCTTGATCCCTAGCAGAGTGGATTTTCGTTCTTGTCAGAACGATGTTACACAGGAAAGTTCTTTTCCAGGAGGCCATCCAGGGTTTGTTTCCCCAGTGTAAGTCCAATCGTAATTGGCATGTTCCATTTCCCCCCGGCGGAGTTGGCTTTGTCTTTTCAGCATTTATTTTGCTGATTCGGCTCAGGTGCATTTGCATTCGTGCATAGCATTCTCAGAAACGCGTAGCATTTCCATTTCGTATGGAGCATTACGCCATTTTCAAACATATGCATGTGAAACATAAGCCAGGTTGTTACCTCTTTGTTTTCAGGTGTGTCTCCAAAAGATGGTTGATTTGCTTTTGCCTGTGTGGTGTTCAGACCATGGCAATTTGTGTTGATTTACTTTGCTCGTGTGGTATCTAGACCCCGGCAAATGTCATGATTCTTTAGCCCGTATGGTATCCAGACCATGGAGAAATCTTTGACGGATGTGTTTCATCTTATCAAGTGCTTCCCAATAGAGTTGCTTGATTAAGTTTCTCTTCCTCCAACGGAGTTCTCTTGTGAATTATCGTTAGAAGTTTATCAACCGCGTGTTGATCTGGCCTTCAGGTTCGACGCTCGCTTTTATTTAGCGAATGCCTACTGGTTAGCAGAAGTTTATCAACTGCGTGTTGATCCAGCCTTCGGGTTCGATGCTCGCTTTTATTTAGCGAATGCCTGCTGGTTAGCAGAAGTTTATCAACTGCGTGTTGATCCGGCCTTCGGGTTCGATGCTCGCTTTTATTTAGCGAATGCCTACTGGTTAGCAGAAGTTTATCAACTGCGTGTTGATCCGGACTTCGAGTTCGATGCTCGCTTTTATTTAGCGAATGCCTACTGGTTAGCAGAAGTTTATCAACTGCGTGTTGATCCGGCCTTCGGGTTTGATGCCTGTTTTTATCTAACAGATGCCTGACGGCGAGATCAGATGTTCTTATCAACTGCGTGTTGACCCGACCTTCAACTTTGATGCCTATTTTTATCTAACAGATGCCTGACAGCGAGGTCAGATGTTCTTATCAACTGCGTGTTGATCCAACCTTCAAGTTCGATGCCTGTTTTTATCTATCAGATGCCTGACGGTGGGGTCAGATGTTTTTATCAACTGCGTGTTGATCTGGCCTTCGGGTTCGATGCATGTGTTTGTTATACAGGTGCGTGATGGTGAAATCAGATGATCTTTCCGACTTAGTGTTGTTGCCTACGCGTTAGCATATGTTTCTTCCGACTGTGTGTCGACGATTTCTGATTGGTAACCAGTTATTTTGTTGCTGTTGCAACTATTAGCTTCAGTTATTTCCGGAGATTTTTGTTCCAGTAACAGTTTGCAGTTCTATTTCTACGGTTGGAAAATTTCCGGCTTCTTTGGTATTCAACCGTCTTTTACCTCGATTGTTTGAAAGTCGTTCGCTTTTCATCCAGTCAGGTCCAAGTTGCTTGAATAGGGGCAACTGTTGTACCCCAAAATTTGCCAAACCTTTTTCTTTACTTGGCTTATGTTTCATTTCATTCTTTAGCATTTGCATTTGCATAGCATTGTCTTTTGCAGGGGATCAAGAAAGGTGTGCCATTCAAGAGAAGGTTATCAAGGGTATCAAACTCAATCAAGAGTGCTTACTCAATTCATCAGAGGCTTGCAATCATCAAGAGGTGGTCAAAGTTCTTTGAGAGAGAAGATTGATGTGTGTTGCTTATCTCTTATCTTAGGGGTCAATTGAGGATCATAAGGGGTCCACAAGTTCATGGTTATGAACAAGAAGTGTTGGAGAAGCTCATTGAGTGCTTTTGAAGTCATTGTGGAGCTTGTCTAGGCATTCATTTCACTTGCAAGAGGGAACAGTCAAAAGGTGTGCATCTAGGGATTCATCTGCTTAGTGCAAGGTCAACTATGGACTTGAAAGAGTTTGAGATTTGGTTTTAAGTCATTTGATTTATGGGAATTCATGTTGAGACATCTAGGATGTCATATCAAGTTCAAATCAAGGAGAGTCAAGAGTCTAAGAAGTTACTAAGCTAGGGGTTCAGAGGGTTTCAGTGTAAAATCCCCTTCTTTAGTGTCCAACTTCAAGGACCATTTACCTCAAGATACAAGTTCATTCTCATTTTCATGTAAATATGAAACTTGTATGGCATGTTCTAAGCTTTCTTTTGAGTACTAGAACTCATCCATTGGGTTTGTGGAACTCAAGTTATGATGCCATCAAGTTATAGGTCTCAGATGAACATATTTTTCAGTCAACAAAAGTTAACTCACTTCCAAGGCACTTTTGACCTAGAATCAAGTTTCTCCTCAACTTGAAGTGAACATAAGAGTTATTCCTCGTAATCTTAGCTTTCCAAAAAGTCTTAGAAGTCCTTGATATCATATGTGGAACTCAAGTTATGGATCTTGCAAGGCATGGGTATTTTGGGAAACTTTGATTATAGGCCATTTTGATTATGGGTCATCTTCATGCACTTAAGTACTTCAAATGAAACTTCAACCAACATGAAAGTTATTCCAAATGACCTCATTTACACTCTAGAACTCAAGTTTGGTGTGAATTATGCTTGGTTATGGACATTGGGTGAGAATTTTCAAGTGAAAATGGACTTTTAAAGGTGATTTCAATTGAATTGGTTATAGGCCATTTACATGTTTTGTTTTGACTCAATTTTGTTCACAATGCCCTCATGAGTAAAATTCACAAATTCACTTTGGTCCATGCTAGCAAAAATATGTGGAATTGCAACTTACGTCACAAGGAAGTTTGTCATTCAAACTTCCAAATTGGACTAGATACAAAGCCCAATCCAATCACATTGCAAAATTCAACTCTCCAGCTGCATATTCAAGTGGTTTTCATGTGTGCAAGTGGTTGTTTTCACGTGTGCATGAAAGAATCACATATTGGGCATTTTTCAAAATTCATCACAACAAGGCTTCATGGGCCTCCAATTCCATTCCAAATCCAACATATATAAGTTCACATTTCATTTTGAGAGCTCAGAAGTGCGTTTTGGAGCCAGAAGAAGCAACTTCCATTTTCAAGCTCTCAAGAAAAATATCAAATCGTGTTTTCAGTTCCACTGCATTTCAACTTCAATTGAGGTGTAATTCTTCTTCCTTGAGCAAATTGGAGTGGATCTGGAAGTTTTCAAGCAAGCAAGCAAGCTGTTGAAGCACCAACAGAGTGTCTCCGTTAGGTAACTTTCTCCTTCACTTTTCTCTCATTCTAGAGCATGATCTAGGTCCATATTGGCTACATCTGAAGCCCTACCTCGTGTAGGCCATGTTTGAGTGCTTATTTGTCTTGTTTGATGAGATTCTCAAATGTACATCTCAATTTTGATCCGTTCGAATCTCTTTATTTACGCGTGTTTAAAACCAATGGATCTTGGATTTGAGATGTACGTGAGCTTAACTTCATTTTGATATGCATTTTTCCAGGTTTAGTGAAGTTTTGGTGATCTGATCTCCGGCCATTCCACCAGAGAAGACGACTGGAGCTAAGGATCCGGCGTCTGGTCTTTTGACCTCAGATCTGACGTGTATACGTTGGACTCTTTGACCGTTTGTGATGTGTGGCTCAGATTGCCTTGACCTTGCACGCGTGGAGATTGACTTCCACGTCAATTAGTGAAATGCCGCGCTTTGATTTCCCTAAATGGATTGGGCTTCAGTTGCTATACGCACCCCTCTGTTTATGAGCCCAATGCCATTTCAATGTGGATCCTTTGCATTCTGAGTTTACTTATGCACCCTCCTTTGCTTTTCTTTTATTTTCTTTTTATTTTAATTTTTGTTTTGATTTTTAATTGTTAAAAATACCTCCAAATGTCATAAAATTCAAATAAAAATATTTATACACACTTTGAAATGTTAAAAAATTTCCATAATTTTCATTTTGAACTTCCATTTATTTTTCAATTTAATTTGAATTTAGTGATTGGAGGTGTTTTTAATGTGTTTTCCATTTGTTCTTGTGTGATTTTTAGACCAATTGAAACCACCAACGAGTGAGGCTTCCTCCTCATTTTGATGATGAGCTGAGGTGCCTTTGAGTCTGGTTTTGGTCAAGGTTTGACTTATTTTGATTTGACTTTCATTTGCTTTTGTTTGACCCTCGACAAATGCCTTTCAAAGTGGAGCACCCTAGTGGATCAATTCCTTTGGTGATGCTTTGTTTGGATTTTGGTTTTGATGTTTTGGCCTCTGGTTGCCAACTTATTTGTGAGCTTTGTGTATTTTATTTGACATTTATTGAACTATTTTCCTATTTTTGGTGAACGTTGCAAGTCAAGTCACCCTAATGGAGGTTCATATAAACTAGTTGACATAGTTCTCTTGGGAAATGACCCTTGTGGATCCCATGTGCTTCCAACACTTCTTGATTCACATTCTTAACATGTTGAAGTTGCTGGATGCAAGTTTATAGGTCCTACATTTGGATGGTTTGTGTTGCAAGTAACTTCTAATTAAGGCTTTCCATTTGTATTTGAATGTTGAAAGTGGTTTGAACTTAGGTTCTTTCCCATGCCCTATCTTGCAACTTATCTTGTTTCCTCTTCTTCTTTCATTTGTGCATCTTCTTCTCTTGTTCTCACTTCTGTCCATGGAACTTTGGAACTCATTCAAGTTGAGTAGTGCTCTTTGTTTGCACTTTGAGTTTAACTTGGATGAGATGCCACTTTGAGGATTTCTTTTGTGCTTTCTTGTTTGCATGATCATTTTGATGCTTATGGTTGAGATTTCTTTCTTTGTTTCTTGCTGCCCAAGCCTATTCTCCCATCCTCATGTTGATCATGTCTTCTTCTCCTTCTTATTTTTTTGCCTTTTGGTTTAGTGATTAATGCTTGAATGGTTGTAGGAGTTGTGACTTCTCCCATTGCATCTCACTTTGCTTGGACTTGTTTAAGTCTCTTTGCTTGCATTCTTCTTTTGTTTTGCATCTTTTGTTTGCATTTAAGAGGTTGAGATGTGCTTGTGGTGGTTGCTGCCCCACACTTTTTTCCTCCCTCTTTTCTTTGTGTTGCATTTCATGTTTGCATCCTTTCTCCCTTATCAAATGTGATTGATTTATCTTGTGCCTTCTTGGTTTTCTTTGCCATGATCCCTTAGGATTCCTAGTTCCATTTGTTTAAGATGGGAGTAGGAAAGACATTAAGTGTTCAATCCAAGCATGATAACACTAGGATAGTCTTTTCCCTCTTAGGAAAGACATTTGCTTGGACTTGTTTAAAATACTTGAACCAACCTATGGTCGTGTCAGCCCGAACTACGTTTGCTCTGATTTCTCGTACCAGACGAGGATACGTAGGTGTCGCTACTGCGAAAAAAGGTGCCGGCAATGACAGAAGAGTCACCACCGTGTGTTATTTATCCCAAAAGAGGGAAAGGAAATGATCAGAGAAAACCTAACGAAAACGGGAGAAGACAGATCATTGCAACCATATCTCGGGTTCGGGAGTCGGTTACGCAAGGGGAAGGTATTAGCACCCCTCACGTCCTTCGTACTCGACGGGATCCATGCTTGTCGTCTATATAAGGGTGTGTTTACTATCTAACTAAAGGCTCAAGGACAAAAGAAAAGAAAAGAGACTCGGCAGAGCATCGCCGCTCTGTGCCTACGTATTCCCTCGTGCAATGAGAAAGTCAGAGTCAACGTGGTTCGGCTAACTACGGGTGAAGGGGGGAAAGGTTGCTCGCCGAGACATCGCCGTCTCGTGCCTACGTATTCTTATCTGGTATGAGAAATTAGAGCAAACTTAGTTCGGGCTAACAAGAACATCGGTTGGTTCAAATGTTTTTACCCGAGTAGGGTTAACAACTAGTTCTATCAGTTAGGTGTATGCAGCTCGACCATTGGAGACTTAGGCGTTACCCGTTTACGGTAGAACTAAGGGTTAACAAGACTCTCTTTTTTATGAAAATATTTTCCATTATTAAGATCCCGAAGGATAAATAAGGTTTGAACTTGTTTTTGTGTCTTTTAGAGAAGAAGTGCATTGATTATTGTTTGTAATTCATGTTGCACTAAAAACTATGACTTAGGAGCGAATGCATCGCATATCACCCTAAGGGTGTACACTAAACACTCTAGGCAATTGAGAGGAAGCCACTTAACCATCCTTTCCCAAGTACTTAAGGCTCGTAACTCACAATATTCATTAGCCTTTATTAAGTGTTTTGAAATTGTTTGAAGATGAGAAGAGAGAGGACACACTAAAGGGAGACTAACTCAAACCTAAAAGTTGTCATGCAAAGTAGACTTAGAGTTGGGATGAAAGGGAATGCTACCTAATGTTCTCATGCATAGGTTCAAGCCTAAGGTCTATCGTAATCTCAAGAGATTAGAGGTCCTAAGGGAACATGGCAAAGAAGAAGAAGAAGCAAAAGAAAATGCAAGTATGCAAACATGTGATGCACAACTAGAATGAAAGTGAGGGAGGAAATTAGTGTGGGGCAGCAGCCTCCACAAGCGCGTCTCGACCTCAAGCATGCGTATGAAAATGCAAAAGAGAAATGCAATAAGAGCAAGCAAATATGAACATGCGAGCACATCATCACTTTGACCAACACATACAAACATGTGTATCCAAGCGGAAAACGAATGCGTGTCGACAAAGTCCCGATTAAACAGTCAAAACAGCAACAAAATGTCCAAAACATTTCACTCCTGATGCATCATATTGATCTACGATGATCCGATTTGAAATGATACTCAAACAAACAAGAAAAACAGCAAAATAGACCTGCTGGCACAATGTTAATCGGTTAACGCTGGAGGTTAATCGGTTAACCTGTGGAAAATGTTTGAAAATCATGAAATTTGTACATGTTAATCGGTTAACACCAGGCGTTAACCGATTAACACCTTGAAAACTTTGAAAAAATTGAATATCTGTAATGTTTAATCGATTAACCAAATGTGTTAACCGATTAAAGTTGTGCCAACAGCAGAAAAACAGCAACAGAACAACATTTTCAGCAAATAAGCACTTATCCGATCAACCGGATGATCGCATGATCACTTAATCACGAAATTAAACCAGCAAACCATGATTCAAACATCATATGAACATATTAACACAACAAGATAATGGATCAAACGGATCGAATCCATCAAAACTCAATCAAATATGAAAATCCACATGATTATGCAAATAACCTAAAAACAGATTCGGATCAATAATTTCCAACCTACGAAGCAGAGATTTGCTCCGGTTAGTGTTGATTAGCTGGAAATAAGCAGATCGAAGCAAGAAAATCGTAGATTCTTCGAGATCCAAGTATGTTCTTGTTGTAGAAGTGAGGATTCACCAAGATCAAGCCAAAATAAGCCAAATAATCACTTCTAAAATCACTTCCAAGTTCAGATCCAATTTTGCACGAAAATTGGATGAAGAAATTGATTCAATGGAGAGAATGGATGAAGGTTTAGCTCTTAGAAATCAAGGATTCCAATGAAGAATCAATGATTTCAATGAGAAGAGCTCTGGTGAGGGTTTTGGAAATTGAGAGAAAATTAAGAGAATTGAGATGAATTCTGAAAATGAGAGTGAATTATGAGAGATTAGATGTGTGAGGTTTGGAGTGAATCACTTAAATATCACTTAGGTTTGGATCCAAATGAGAGGTTTGGATTATGGTTTGTGAAATTGTGGATTGGAATTAGGAATGGGCATTTGGAGGGAAAATGAAATTAACCATAATTCAAATATGTTCTAGATCCTTCCCAAAGTGAAAATCAAATTTGCACATGACCAAAATTGGACCCCAAAATGGCTTGCATTGAAAATTCACGTGCAAAGGCAAAATCTGCACTAGTTAATCGATTAACCATATAGGTTAATCGGTTAACCCCTTCAAACCTTCAGATTTGACCTGATTTTGACTTGGTTAATCAATTAACCATATTGGTTAATTGGTTAACACCTTCAAAATTTGAATTTTGTCGCCTTTTGGAGGGAAATCTGCCTGTTTGCCCGTTTCTTGCTGTTTTGAGCTCTGTTACACTTTTGAAAGTTATTCTTGAACGCCGTAACCATGAGAATGCTTACGATAGCCTGAGCGCTGCTTTCTGAGCTGAAAATGCCCTGCAAAATAAAATAAAATCGGTCGCCCGACCGCTGGACAAAATAAATGCCAGAGCCTTTGATGCTTGTTATTTCGGTCCACGCACTGAGATGAAAACTGAGCCACAAGAAGGCCTTGATCCCGTGTCTCAAGAACGAATGCTATGCAAATGCAAAAATGCAAAAATGCAAAAATGCAAAGAAACAAAAGCAGATGCTGCTAAAACGTAAAGGCAAATTTTGGGGTGCCACAGCTGCCCCTATTCAAACAAATTGGACTTGAAGGGAGGAAAAGCATCCGCTTTCAAACATTCAAGGTATAAGGTGATTGAATACAAAAGAACCCGGAAATTTGCATCTTGTGGGGATGCCAAACAGCGAATACCAACCAAGAGTCGGAATACGACACGCTTGTTAGAACACAGATTGGTTCTTAATATATCTCTATGTTTTGATGATAACATTAATGAAATTTTGTATGAAGTAAATATATACTCTAATCGTATTCAAGTGTTTTTGTTTCAGATATTAAAATTAATATTCCTCTGGAAGCAAAAAATCCTCTGGAAGTTAAGAATCAGAAGACTCTGAACGCTGCCTAAAAGAGACTCTGAGCGAAGCTGCAGAAGACTCTGAGCGAAAAAGCATATGTAAAGAATTAGAAGACTCTGGAAGTACTTAACGCTGCAAGTACAAAGGCTCTGATGTTCAAGTCTGCTCTGATAAAGATCATTCACGCTAAAGCACATGGCTGCAAATACTCTGAATAGAGTAACTCTGATCTGAAGAACAAGGAACATCATCAGAGGATCTGATGCAAGACTGTTCTAGATTTGTTGAAGAAGATGTTGTTCAAATAAAAATCCGTTGGCATATTCCTTGTCCTTATCCAAACGGCTCTTTCCTGATTCGTGCATGACATAAGAATTCAGAAAAAAAGGATTTTTCTAAACATTCCTCTTCTGGGAAAGAAAAGTCAAAGAAGACAGAATGCCAGTTGCACGCCCTTTAAGAAATGAAAGTGAAATTCTATTTAAACAAGACTTCTACATCATTTCTAGTTTGACGAATAATTGAAAAATCAAAGAACAATATCCAAACATATCTTAACTTCATTCTAGATTTAATTTGTTCTTCAATTGTGTAAAATCACAGTTGTGATATAGCTTTTTAGAAGCAACTCTTAAACACACTTGTTGTAAAGTTCCTTAAGAGACCAAGTGTGGTCAGATTTCTTGAGAAGACTAAGACTATTTGTCTTGGTGGTTATCACTGTAATCAGTTTTATTTAGTGGATTAAGCCCTTGTTGAGAAAGGCAAATCACCTTGGTAGGGTGGACTGGAGTAGTTTGAGTTCAAACGAACCAGGATAAAAATACCTTGTTATTTTTACTATTGTCATAGTTGTTATTTGAAACCCTTATTCAACCCCCCCCCCCCCCCCCCCCTCTTCTAAGTGTTTTTCCTACGTTTAGTTGGTATCTGAGCTCCGGCTCTGTAGTATTATCACTTAACAGTGAAAGAGAAAGATCCAGTTGGGAAAAACTCTTGATTTATCATGGCTGAAACTTCAACTTCAAACAACAACAAATATGATGATAGAGATAGAATCAGAACCAAACCTCCCATGTTTGATGGAGAGAAATTTGACTATTGGAAAGATAGAATAGAAAGTTTCTTTCTAGGCTATGATGCTGATCTATGGGATTTGGTCACTGATGGTTACATTCACCCCATTGATGGTGAGGGCAAAAAGGTTGACAGAAAGTCAATGACTAACCAATAGAAAAAGGATTTCAGAAATCATCACAAAGCTAGAACCATTCTATTAAATGCTATATCTCATACTGAGTATGAGAAAATTACAAATAGAGAAACAACATTTGACATGTTTGAGTCATTAAAGATGACACATGAAGGAAACTCTCAAGTGAAGGAGACAAAGGCCTTAGCGCTTATCCAGGAGTACGAAGCTTTCAAAATGAGGGAGTCTGAATCTGTGGAAACTATGTTCTCAAGATTCCAGATCCTAACTGTTGGTTTGAAGGTTCTGGATAAAGGTTACTCCACACCTGACCATGTCAAGAAAATAATCAGAAGCTTACCATCAAGGTGGAGACCAATGGTTACAGAGCTGAAGTTGTCAAAAGATCTGAATAAGATCACTCTGGAGGAACTTATCAGTTCCTTAAGAAGTCATGAGATTGAGCTGGAAGAAGACGAACCTCAGAAGAAAGGTAAGTCTATTGCGTTAAAATCTAACAAATCTGCTAAAGCTTTGCAGGTAATTGAAGAAAGCTCTGAAGAATCCTCCTCAGAAGAAGATGAATTGTCTTTGTTGTCCAGAAGGATAAATCAACTTTGGAAGCATAAACAAAAGAAGTTCAGAAACTTCAAGAGATCTGATCAACGTGGAGAATCTTCTGGACCCAAAAGATCTGGCAAGAAAGAAGTTGTATGCTATGAGTGCAAGGAGTCAGGTCATTACAAAAATGAATGTCCCAAACTTCAGAAGGACAAACCCAGAAAGAAGTTTGAAAAGAAGAAGAAAGTTCTGATGGCCACGTGGGATGACTCAAATGCTTCTGAATCCTCATCAGAGTCAGAGGAAGAATGTGTAAATATGGCACTGATGGCTGACATGGAGGACCATGAAGAAACATCTGAATCTGGATCAGAATCAGATTCAGAAGAGGTATTTTCTGAACTTACCAGAGCTGAACTTATTGAAAGTTTATCTAAAATGCTTGAAAACTACAGTAAGATCAAACTCAAATACAAGAAGCTTCAGAGCTATCTTGCATCTGAGACTAATCAGCTGAGATTAGAAGTTGTTGAGCTAAAAGCAAATAAACTTCAAATGAAAACTGATTTAGAAAAAGGTCAACAAAAGTCTGACTCAGATACTATGTCATGCTCTAAAAACATATTAGAAAAGTATGATTATAGTTTTTAGAGGTTTCTGTCCAGAGGCCTAGATAGAAGCAAAATGGCTTCCATGATCTATGCCGTAAGCAGAAGCAATAGAAAAGGAATTAGATATGAATCACCCTCTGGGAAGGATTTAAATCCAAAACCTGCTGATAAGCTAATCATCAAGCATTCTCCTCTGTACACCCATTTTAAATATGGTCACCTGAATGATATAAATCACACACGTACAGATCAGAACACTAAAGCTTTTGTTAAACCAAAATTTCGTCAGAACAAATATGCTTTTAAGGGAAAGAAGTTCAGACAGAATTTCAAACCAACTAACCCCAGAGGACCCAAGAAAATATGGGTACCTAAAGATAAAATAATCTTTGTTGCAGATGTCCTTAGCAGCAAAGTTAAGACACCAGTCATGGTACCTGGACTCTGGCTACTCACGACATATGACGAGAAGAAAGTCTATGTTCCAAAGCCTGGAACTAGATCTGGAGGTGATGTGAAGTTTGGAGGGAACTAGAAGGGCAAAATCATTGGCTCTAGAACTATTGGTAATGGTAACCTCCCTTCCATATCTAATGTTTTACTTGTTGAAGGATTAACACATAATTTATTGTCCATAAGTCAATTAAGTGACAATGGTTATGATATAATCTTTAATCAAAAATGCTGTAAAGTTGTGAGTGAAAAAGATGGTTCAATCCTCTTTAATGGAAAAAGGAAGAACAACATTTACAAAATTAATCTTTCAGAACTAAAAGTTCAAAATGTAAAATGCCTTATGTATGTTAACGATGAGCAATGGGTCTGGCATAGAAGATTGGGTCATATTAGTATGAGATGCATATCTCAGATTAATAAGCTCAATCTAGTCAGAGGACTTCCTCAGTTGAAGTTCAACTCATATGCTCTTTGTGAAGCATATCAGAAAGGAAAATTTTCAAAATCCTCTTTCAAAGCTAAAAATGTTGTATCTACTTCTAGACCATTAGAGCTACTTCATATTGATCTGTTTGGACCAGTGAAAACTGCATCCATCAGAGGCAAGAAGTATGGATTAGTCATTGTCGATGACTACAGTAGGTGGACATGGGTAAAATTCCTGAAACACAAGGATGAGTCTCATTCTGTATTCTTTGACTTCTGCAATCAAGTCCAAACTGAAAGAATTTTAATATTATCAAAGTCAGAAGTGATCATGGTGGTGAATTTGAAAATAAATATTTTGAAAAATATTTTAGAGAAAAAGGCATTGCACATGATGTCTCTTGTCCTAGAACTCCTCAACAGAATGGAGTTGTAGAACGAAAGAATAGAACATTGCAAGAAATGGCCAAAACCATGATCAATGAGACTAACATGGCAAAACCTTTTTGGGCAGAGGCAATTAATACAACATGTTATATTCAGAACAGAGTGTCAGTAAGACCTATTCTGGAGAAGACTTCTTATGAATTGTGGAGGAATAGAAAGCCTAACATTTCTTATTTCCATCCTTTTGGATGTGTTTGTTTTATTTTGAATACTAAAGATAATCTGAACAAGTTTGACTCTAAAGCACAGAAGTGTTTTATGATTGGATATTCTGAACGCTCTAAAGGCTACAGAGTATACAATACTAAGACACAGATTGTGGAGGAATCAATTCATGTCAGATTTGATGATAAGCTTGGCAATCAAAAGCCAAAGCAGCTTGAAATCTCTGCAGATAGAGAAGTGCTTCTCACCGACTCTGAAGATTTAGAAGCAGACAAAGCTCAAGCAAAAGCACCAGAAGCAACGTCAGATGCTACTCCTTTGACTGCTCAGATGGACAACTTGACCATTTCTGAAGAACCAACTGTTAAAGGATCATCCAGAATCAAAGCCTCTCATCCAGAGGAAATGATAATTGGAAAGAAGGATGACCCTATTAGAACAAGATCCTTTCTCAGATCATCTAGAACGTCATTGTTTGGTTTTGTATCAATCATTGAACCTACCTCTGTGGATGAAGCTCTGCAAGATAATGATTGGATACTTGCTATGCAAGAGGAGCTAAATCAATTCATAAGGAATGATGTTTGGGATCTGGTTCCAAGACTAAAGGGATTTAATATTATTGGAACTAAGTGGGTTTACAGAAACAAGCTGAATGAGCTAGGAGAAGTTGTCGGAAACAAAGCAAGACTGGTTGCTCAAGACTACAGTCAGCAAGAAGGAATTGATTACACAGAGACATATGCTCTTGTGGCAAGGTTAGAATCTATTCGTTTATTAATTTATTTTGCCGCACAGAATAACATCACTCTGTATTAGATGGACGTTAAAAGTGCTTTCTTAAATGGTTTAATTGAAGAAGAAGTTTATGTTCATCAACCTCTTGGTTTTGAAAATGAAAAATTTCCAGAACATGTTTTTAAATTAAAGAAATCACTCTATGGTCTAAAACAAGCTCCCAGAGCTTGGTATGAGAGGCTGAGTAATTTCCTTCTGCAAAACAATTTTATCAGAGGAAAGGTGGATACAACTCTATTTCATAAATCAATTAAGAAAGACATTTTAATCTGTCAGATTTATGTAGATGATATTATTTTTGGTACAACAAATATTAAGCTTGGAAAGGAGTTTGCTCAATCTATGCAGGCAGAATTTGAAATGAGCATGATGGGAGAACTCAGATTCTTTCTGGGAATTCAAGTCAATCAAACTCCAGAAGGCACCTACATACATCAGACAAAGTATGTGAAGGAGCTTCTGAAGAAGTTTAACATGACAAAAAGTAAGTTGGCTAAAACTCCAATGCATCTAACAAGCACTCTAGGAAAAGAAGAGGTAAGTAAGAAGGTAGATCAAAAGCTCTACAGAGG
This sequence comes from Lathyrus sativus, assembly GCA_963859935.3. NCBI lineage: Eukaryota > Viridiplantae > Streptophyta > Magnoliopsida > Fabales > Fabaceae > Lathyrus > Lathyrus sativus. Next base: position 94,442,942 of record OZ012739.1, on the reverse strand, counting down.
TATGATTGGATCTCTTCTGTATTTGACTGCTTCTAGACCTGATATTCTTTTCAGTGTTTGTCTGTGTGCTAGATTCCAATCAGATCCTAGAGAATCTCACTTAACAGTTGTTAAGAGGATTCTGAGGTATCTGAAAGGTACTACTAACATGGGTTTGTGTTACAGAAGATCTGATGAATACAAACTAGTAGGATTATGTGATGTAGATTATGCTGGAGACAGAGTAGAACGTAAAAGTACTTCTAGAAGCTGTCAGTTTTTGGGAAGTCATCTAATATCATGGTTCAGCAAGAAGCAACCCACAATAGCACTTTCAACAACATAAGCAGAATATATTGCTGCTGCTGGTTGTAGTACACAGATGCTCTGGATGAAGAGTCAGCTAGAAGATTATCAGATATATGAGAGTAACATTTCTATCTTCTGTGATAATACTTCTGCTATTTGCCTATCTAAAAACCCTATTTTACATTCTAAGGCAAAGCATATAGAAATTAAACATCATTTCATCAGAGACTATGTTCAGAAGGGAATTATAAGTTTAAACTTTGTTGATACAGACCATCAATGGGCTGATATTTTTACAAAACCCCTTGCTGAAGATAGATTCAAATTTATTCTGAAGAATATTAGTATGGATTTTTGTCCAGAATAAAACTATTATTCAGAAGCAAATTTATTCAGATGAAAAATGATTAATATCTATATTCTGAAATATTTCATCTGTTTATTTCTTTTGGTACTTTATTTATTTTGTGAAACTCTGAACTAACAAGTCTCAGAGGATCTGAGCGTTGATCAACGTATCTTATTCTAAAGAGATTCAGAGGCACAACAACATCAAACACGTGTCTCATGAAATCTGAAAAGGTGGAGTGTAAACAATGAGACGCCGTTTAGAGGTACTGTTTGAACAATTAATTTTCTCATTTTCTTCCCTACGCTTGTCAGAATCATTAAATGCTTTTTAATCATTATTCTTTTTGATGTGATTTAATGTTTTAATTAATTGTGAGTAAATGTTGAACGTGTGATTGTGTGCCCTAATTTTTTTTGCCCCTATATATTCCACAACACAACACTTTTCACTCTCTCACACCTATATGCATTTTTGCTTGCTACATTGCTTCATCTTCTCGTCTAAACCAAAATCTTCAAGAAGATCAAGTTATCTCTCTAGTTCTTCAATGGCAACCTCATCATCATCAACTCAAAAGCTTGCATCTACAATGGTTGGATCTACATCTGAAACGGGTAACGTCACTTACAAAGAACCTGAAAGAACCCTTCTCACTCCTGTTGAAGATTTGGAAGTTCTTTGTGAATTCATGGTTGATTTTGACTGCATTGCAAAGAATAGGTTTGATTTGCGACCAATTGTTTCTGCATAAGGATGGAATAAGTACTTTGATAGACTGTTTGGTCCAGTCTTCCCTCTTTTGGTGAAAGAATTTTGGGTTCATGCAAAGGTATACCCAAAATTCATTATTTCGTATGTGTTGGTTTAAGAGATAATCATAACTGAAGACTTGATTCGCAAATTAATTGGATATGAAGAAGTAGATGGTGTTCACAATCTCTCTGTTGGACGTATAGACATGGATGATGTCTACATAGAAGTTTTTACAACTGGGCTGGCCTCAAGCAAAATCAAAGATCTGAAAGTGCACTACAAGATCTGGGCGAAGATCTTTCTGGGATGTATTCACCATAGGAAATCAACCAACTCTCCAGATTACATCAATGCAGAACAACTGTACTTTCTGTACTGCTTGGGAAATAACATCAAGGTGGATCTGCCACACTTGTTATTTGCTCATCTGTGGAGCCATGTAAAACTGTCCAGAGAGGAAATCAAAACAAAGCATCAGAAGATCAGAAACTGGATCACAATGGGCAGATTGATTTATGATATTCTGACAGAAAATGGTTTAGTTGCACAACTGATAGAGGCAGGTCAGACAGAAGAATTGGTTCCAATTCTAGGAAAGCCTCTGGATGGGAAAAGTCTACAAAGGATGAGAATTGTAAAGGAACTTCAATCAGAGCCAGTCAAGATGGACTCTGCTGCTGTACACAGAAGAAGAATTCATGTGGCAGATTTTCCTATCTTCACTGTTGAAGAACCAAAGGAAGTTCTTCTGAACTACATTGCTGCATGCATGACAGATGGAACCCCCATGCCACCAGACTTGCTAAAAAGAGCAAATGAACCTGCACCAGATTTCTTTGAAGAGAACAAGAGAAAGAAGAGAAAGGTCTCAGAGGAAGGATCTACAAAGACTAAGAGGAAAGCTTCTGGAGAAGCATCTTCTGTAAAGACCAAACGCTTAAAGAAGTCAGGTAAACCTTCTGCAAATTTATCTTCTATTTTGTAACAAGTAACAGAACCACCAACATCTATATCTCCTCCTCCCTATGACCCCATACTTTCTCCCTCTCCAACACACATTACCTCTGAACACTTTTCTTCTAAAAATGTTCATGAATCTGTTCCCTCTTCTCCACCTCAACCTCAAAATAACTCCCCTCAATAGAACCAAGCGCCTTCATCTGACTAACACACCCCTTCTATTCAAACCCCTTCTGTAATCATTCTAGAAGCCTCACCTGAACGTACACAATCTGCACCATCCTCACCTCTTTTCACCATCCATCCAAACTATGTTTTTGCTCCTAAACCTTCTAAACGAAAATCATCTGAACCAAACCCTTCTATAAACCAACCATCTGAACCACAAAACTCTGAAACAATACCATATGATCCTGAACCTGAGATTCTTGATCTCCAACCCCTTAAAACAGTGTTTCATGTTTCATCTGGATCATGTCCATCATCTGAATCATCTGATTCATCTGATGCATCTTCTGGTACATCAGACGCTATCTCACTCACACATAACTCCCCAGTCCATTCTTCTGATATTCCTGAAACAATCCAACTAGTTATCCCCTCTGAATCTAAGGTTGTTACTACCTCATCTGTCCATATTCCATCTTCACCATATCCTCCTGTAATCATTGTTCCTACGTTTTGTATACCTTCAACCTCTGCTCCCATTAAAACATCACCTTTAGAAGCCTACCTAAAACCCAAACCAAGGCTAGATGTTGGTGCACTATTTTCTGGTTTTGAAAAAGAGATGAATATATGGTTGTCTTCTGTTAAGAAGGAGTGCCTTACAAGCATAAACCCTACTGATTCTGAAGCCATCTGGACAAGATTCAGAACTAGATTCAACTCTGTGGCTTCAAACCTTCAAGATATTTGCTCTGACGATGCGAAGGTGAGATTTGCTGAAGATATCAGACTCACTCTTCTAAGAGTTAGCAAAACTCCAACTCTACTTCTGGAAAATACACCTCCAAAGGTTGTGTGTTCTTCTTCTAAAGAAGCTGCTACACTTCAGATGAATGAGGTTCCTCAGACTGAGAAAGTCATCACAGAGGCTTCCATTCCTGAAGATGTTTCTACATCTGCTCAACCTTCTCCTATGGAAATAGAGAATGAATCTGCAATGGTTATTGACAATACATCTGCTTCTGTGAGTGTTCCAGACTCTTCTAAGTTGAAGACAGAAGAAGTTGTAGATCTGAAGATTAAGGTTGAAAAGCAAGAAGCTGAAAACGCTGAGTTCAAGACATGGATGATCAAACAAGAGAAAACAAAAGATGAAATAAAAGAATGGATTGCTAAGCAAGAGGAATCAACATCTGAGATCAAGACTTGGATGGCGAAGCAAGAAGAGTCAACCTCTGAGATAACGAATCTTCTGAAGATTTTGGCTTCTCGTTCTTCTTCTTAGTTGTTTTGTTATTTGTGCACTTTTGTGTTGTCTTGCTTATCTTGTTTATCTTCTGAATTTCTTATCAATGCATCTGTGACTGTTTATTTTTCCATCTAATTATATGATATGCTTTATGTTTTTCCTCTATTATCGTTTCATGTCTTCAAAAGTTTTTCTTTTTGATATGACAAAAAGGGGGAGAAAATGGAAATTCTAATTGTTCACATAAACAGTTACTAAAATGGAACTCAGACATGTTTAAATTTAACTAACTTTGAATTCAGTATTTCAGAGCTCAAATTTTTCATCAGATAAATTTCATAGAGTAACTCTGAACAAACTCTGAGAGTCTCCAAAGTTTGCTCTGACTCTGGAAAGAATACTTGTGCTGAAAGGGAAGTAATTATTTTTTTCTATCAGTATTCAATTAAGGGGGAGATTCATAATCTCAGGGGGATATATATATATATATATATATATATATATATATATATATATATATATATATATATATATATATATATATATATATATATATATATATATATATATATATATATATATATATATATATATATATATATATATATATATATATATATATATATATATATATATATATATATATATATATATATATATATATATATATATATATATATATATATATATATATATATATATATATATATATATATATATATATATATATATATATATATATATATATATATATATATATATATATATATATATATATATATATATATATATATATATATATATATATATATATATATATATATATATATATATATATATATATATATATATATATATATATATATATATATATATATATATATATATATATATATATATATATATATCTTTCTTTGTTTTGAACAAAATTTCCTATTGTTTTTGTCATCATCAAAAAGGGGGAGATTGTTAGAACACAGATTGGTTATTAATATATCTCTATGTTTTGATGATAACATTAATGAAATTTTGTATGAAGTAAATATATACTCTAATCGTATTCAAGTGTTTTTGTTTCAGATATTAAAATTAATATTCCTCTAGAAGCAAAAACTCCTCTGAAAGTTAAGAATCAGAAGACTCTGAACGCTGCCTGAAAGAGACTGAGCGAAGCTGCAGAAGACTCTGAGTGAAAAAGCATATGTAAAGAATTAGAAAACTCTGGAAGTACTTAACGTTGCAAGTACAGAGGCTCTGATATTCAAGTCTGCTCTGATAAAGATCATTCACGCTAAAGCACATGACTGCAAATACTCTGAATAGAGTAACTCTGATCTGAAGAACAAGGAACATCACCAGAGGATCTGATGCAAGACTGTTCCAGATTTATTGAAGAAGATGTTGTTCAAATAAAAACCCGTTGGCATATTCCTTGTCCTTATCCAAACGAATCTTTCCTCATTCGTGCATGACACAATAATTCAGACAAAAAGGATTTGTCTGAACATTCCTCTTCTGGGAAAGAAAAGTCAAAGAAGACAGAATGTCAGCTGCACGCCCTTTAAGAAATGAAAGTGAAGTTCAATTTAAATAAGACTTCTACATCATTTATAGTTTGACGAATCATTGAACAATCAAAGAACAATATCCAAACATCTCTCAACTTCATTCTAGATTTAATTCGTTCTTCAATTGTGTAAAATCACAGTTGTGATATAGCTTTTTAGAAGCAACTCTTAAACACACATTGTATTTTTACTTGTTGTAAAGTTCCTTAAGAGACCAAGTGTGGTCAGATTTATTGAGAGGACTAAGACTGTTTATCTTAGTGGTTATCACTGTAATCAGTTTGATTTAGTGAGTTAAGTCCTTGTTGAGAAAGGTAAATCACCTTGGTAGGGTGGACTAGAGTAGTTTGAGTTCAAACGAACCAGGATAAAAATACCTTGTTATTTTTACTATTGTCATAGTTGTTATTTGAAACCCTTATTCAACCCCCCTTCTAAGTGTTTTTCCTACCTTCAACGCTGGGGGATAACAATCCAATACGATCTGAACTTCACCCAAAAGATACCAACCAAGAGTTGGGATAACAAACCCAAGATACCAACCAAGAGTTGGGATGATGAACACCAGATACCAACCAAAAGTCGGGATAAAGTCCAAAGGATACCAACCAAAAGTTGGGATAACAAACTCTGGATACCAACCAAGAGTTGGGATGAAACAACCGACAGATACCAACCAAGAGTTGGGATAACAACTGAAGGGTACCAACCAAAAGTTGGAATACAACCAAAGATACCAACCAAGAGTTGGGATAACAAACTCTGGATACCAACCAAGAGTTGGGATACAATCAAAGATACCAACCCAAAAGTTGGAATAACTCTCCCACGAGATACCAACCAAGAGTTAGGATAACGATCCTGCTGGAGAACAAAAGAGAAATTTAACCAAACAGACTTGTGACAACTTCACCGGGGAAAGAGTAGACTAACCAGACGACTCTACACGGGATAAACGTCCATCAAAAGATACCATCCAAAAGACGGGATAATACTTACTCTCCAGGGATAACAACCAAGCACCACCAACCAAGAGTTGGAACCACCACAACGTTAACCGAAATTTTAAATGGCGAGACGACTTTGCTGGGGAGGTATACTGACCAAAAGTCGGAATCAACAACCAGAGAACAAAGGTTACCAACCAAGAGTCGGAACAACGTCAACAAGGCGACCACACTGGATATTACCACCCAAAAGTTGGGATCAGATTCCACTGGGGAACCAAAGACTACCAACCAAAAGTTGGAAAACAAACAGACGTCCAAGGCCGACCCTACTGGGGAATCAAAGACTACCAACCAAAAGTAGGGACAACGTCAACCAAACCTTACCAACCAAAAGTTAGGATGACAACCTCGTTGAGGAATAGAGGAGGACTACCAACCAAAAGTTGGAACAACAACCAATCAAGCAAAAGACTAACAACCAAAATTTGGAATAACAACTGTAGGGGATAACGTCCAACCAAGAGTTGGGAAACAAAGCTACTAACCAAAAGTTAGGATCACCAGAAAAAATCCTCATCGACTAAAAGTCGGAACCAAAGCTACTAACTAAGAGTTAGGATAAAAGCTACTAACTAAAAGTTAGAATAAAAGCTACTAACCAAGAGTTAGGATAAAAGCTACTAACCAAGAGTTAGAATAAAAGCTACTAACTAAGAGTTAGAATTGCCGACCATGCTAACTGAAAACGAGCTGACCACAACAAAGGTTACCAACCAAAAGTTAGAATCCTCGAATTTGCTAAGAAAAATAAGGATTAATCACCAAAAGTTGGAATAACATCCAAACGTCAATGGGTCGCCAACCAAGATTTGGAATGAAACAAAGATTATCAACCAAAAGTTGGGATAAGGACTCTTCCGAGGGAATCGAAGATTACCAACCAAAAGTTGGAATAACATATCCCAGAAATTACCAACCAAAAGTTGGAAAACCAAGCACAATAATTTGGACTACGCTGGGGATTACCAACCAAAGGTTGGGATAACGCACCCAGAACAAGCAGGCAACGGAATCAACCGACTCACGACTTGCAAAGACACATCTGATAGGAAAAGAGAGGTTCAAACAACTGATTCTGCCAAGGAACATCAGTTCACTAAACAACTCTGTTGGGGGAGCAATGTATGACCAACAGACTCGACCAGGGAAGACAACACTCGCAAGTGACTCACCTGGGGAGAACAAAGACATTTAACTAAACAAACCAGCTGAAGAAAGAAAACGTTTAACCAAACGACTAGCTGGGAATAATCCGATAAAATGGCCAACCCAAAGATCCACACCAATCAGGGATAACACGAAAATCACCTGAATCAAGCAACCTCTGGCACCAAACCTAGCTTATGCTTCAGATGCATATGTTTGAAAATGGCGTAATGCTCCATATAAAATGGAAATGTTGCGCATTTGGGAGGATGCTGTGCAAAAATGCAAGTGCAAAGGGACCGCCCTAGCAACATAAATGCTGGAGAGAAATGACCAACTTTGTCGGGGAGAAAAAGGACGTGCCGAGTACGATCGGACTCATACTAGGGAACAAACAAGCCCTGGATGACCTCCTTGTAAAGCACCTCTCGGATACAACCGTTCTAAAGAGAATAAAAATCCACTCCGCGGGGAATCAAAACTCTGCTGAAGAAAAGCCCTGGAGGCTTCCCAGAAAACAACTCTTATGGGGATCAAATGCCTAGGCTGGGGAAACGCCCGGAACAGCCTTCCAACACTCTGGGGAATAAACACACTCGACCGGGGAGAACCGTTCAGAATACGACCCTACCGGTAAGTAAAGTAAACTGTTGGGAAATAGCTCCACTCTGCTTGGAAAGAAATTCCATCCTGCTAGGGAATATCAAATACTTCTACTGAGAGCTCCACTCTACCGAGAAATGGATCACGCTTCGCCTAACCATATGTCATGTCGAGGGAATCAGCACTAAACTCTACTCGAGAAAGAAACCCTGAATACCGATACTACCGAGAAAACACCAGAAAGTCGACTCCGTTGGGGAGAGGGCGTCAAGAACTCTCCACTGGAGGATAATATGCTGAGAACAAACCTACCACGCCGGGGATTAGCCTTTGCAGGGAGACGAAACCCTATTCCGCTGGAGATTCACTACACACCTCCGCTGGCGATACCTGACCTGATAGTGAGACTCTGTGGATAAGACAAAATCTCTGCTAGGGAAGAAATGAATCTGTATTGTAATTTCAATGTCGTGGAGGAACACATCTGCTGGGGAGATCTGCCATCCTGCAATAAAACAAAAGAATACGCGCATGCGAAATGGTTACCTCAGTTACCATTCATGACACTTACCACGCGAGCAAAGTCATTTTCTTTCTTTACGCTCTGTAAAGCCTCATGTTTTCACCTGCAATGTTTATCAAAATATCGGACATTTTTGCAAACAAAACAGTAAAAGTAAAACAAGAAAGGGAAAACTCTTTGACTGAAGTGAATATTATTGATAAAAGGCCTGTAAATAGGCAAATTAAAATTCGGATGCAATTCCTGAAAAGAGGCGCGTAAAAGCAAAAGAATATATACAAATGTCGGCAACGTGGAAAAAGACAACCACCATATGTCGATTCGGCTATGACTCGTATGTCTTCGATGTGCCCCGTGTTTTTCCTTCTAAAAAGACTGACTGGACTAATTCCTTTCCTTCGGGATAACTGCTCTCAAGCTCACAGATTGAACGCAGACCGCAGTCGTTTGCTTTCAAATCCCTAACTTTTGCCTGAATCGCCCTTTCGGGTTTTCAATCCACCGGGAGACCCATTTTTGCCAAAGTCGCCTTTTCAGGTTTTCAACTTTGCGGGTTTACATCTTTCCTTTTTTGTCCCTAATTTTTGCCCGAACCTTCTCTTTTTCATGGTTCGCTGGGATGCCCCATTTTTGCCTGGACTTTTCTTTTTCTGTCCAGCGAGTCTCTTTAAGCAAAGTATTTTTTAACTACGTCTGCCTTCACAGGGGAAGAAAAATCTTCACCATCCATGGTAGATAGTAATAAGGCTCCGCTAGAGAAAACCTTTCTTACTACATATGGACCTTCATAGTTAGGAGTCCATTTTCCCCTATGATCTGTCTGAGGAGGAAGGATCCTTTTCAACACCAAGTTATCCGTCTGGAAGCACCGAGGACGCACTTTCTGATCAAAGGCTTTCTTCATCCTACTCTGGTACACCCACTCAGCAATCAAGCTTAGCTGATTCAACTTGGTTTGCACCCACTCAGCTTCATCAAGCTTTACATCCGACAATACCCTTAAAGAAGGAATCTCAACTTCCAATGGCAGGACTGCTTTCGTACCATACACCAGTGAGAAAGGAGTTGCCCCGGTTGATGTACGCACCGAAGTACGATAACCGTAAAGAGCAAAGAGAAACATCTTATGTCAGTCCTTATAGGTTACCACCATCTTCTGCACAATCTTCTTGATATTCTTGTTAGCTGCCTCAACAACGCCATTCATTTTCGGACGATATGGAGAAGAATTGTGATGCTCAATCTTGAAACTATGACACAGTTCCTTCATCATTTTGTTATTCAAATTTGAACCATTATCGGTAATAATTCTCTCAGGAATACTATAATGACAAACGATGTCCTTCTTTGTGACTCGGGTGACCACCTGTTTCGTGACATTGGCGTAGGACGCTGCTTCTACCCACTTCCTAAAGTAATCAATCGCAACCAGGATGAAGTGATGTCCATTAGAAGCGGTCGGCTCAATCTTTACGATCACATCGATTCCCCACATAGCAAAAGGCCAAGGAGACGTTAACACATTCAGAGGAGCCGGTGGCACATGCACCTTATCCGCATAAATTTGGCATTCATGGCATTTTTTGGCGTATTTGAAGCAATCGGATTCCATAGTCATCAATAATACCTAGCTCTCAACAGTTTTCTAGCCATTGCATGTCCATTGGCATGAGTACCGAAAGAACCCTCGTGGACTTCCTCCATCAATAGGTTTGCTTCAAGTTCATCAACACAGCGCAACAAGACCATGTCGAAGTTTCTCCTGTAGAGCACATCGTCTTTGTTCAGGTAAAAGTTATCGGCTAACCTCCTCAGGGTCCTCTTACCTCTACTGGATGCCCCAGATGGGTATTCCTGAGTCTTGAGAAAATGCTTGATATCAAAATACCAAGGCTTTCCATCTGATGCTTTCTCAATTGCAAACACAAAAGCAGGTCTATCAAGATGCATAATGGTGATGGCTGGAGTTTCGTTCCAGAAATTCACTTTGTACATCGAAGATAGTGTGGCCAAGGCATCTTCCATCTGATTTTCAACTCTTGGCACATGATGGAACTCGATTCTATCAAACAATGGCAACAATCTCCTTGCATAATCCTTGTAAGGCACCAGGTTGGCCTGACGAGTTTACCACTCTCCTTTGATTTGGTTAACGACTAACACTGAGTCACCGTACACATCCAGATTCTTGATCCTCATATTAACGGCCTCTTCTAAACCTAATATGCACGCCTCGTACTCAGCTTCATTGTTGGTGTAGGCGAAAGTCAATCGGGCAGTGAACGGTATATGAGAACCATGAGGGGTAGTAACGATAGCCCCGGTCCCATTGCCATATGAATTAACCGCTCCGTTGAAAACCAGTTTCCACTGAGATTCAATCTCAGGACCCTCGTCAGGTAAAGGCCCATCACAATCTTTCATCTTCAAAAACATGATGTCTTCATCTGGAAAATCAAACTTCATCGGCTGATAATCCTCAACTGGACGTTCTGCGAGATATTCCGACAGAACGCTTCCCTTAATGGCTTTCTGGGAAACATACTGAATATCGTACTCTGTTAAAACCATTTTCCATCGGGCAATCCTTCCGGAGAGTGCTTGTTTTTCAAAGACGTACTTGATTGGATCCATCTTCGAAATCAACAGGGTTGTGTGGTTTAACATGTACTGTCTCAAATGCTTAGCGGCCCAAGCGAGTGCACAACATGTTTTTTCCAACATTGAGTATCTTGACTCATAATCAGTGAACTTCTTACTCAGGTAGTAGATGGCATGCTCTTTTCTACTCGACTCGTCTTGTTGACCGAGCACACATCCCATTGAATTCTCAAGAACCGTGAGATACATGATCAGTGGTCTCCCTGCAACTGGAGGCATGAGTATTGGGGGTTCTCGCAGATATTCTTTGATTCTTTCGAACGCTTTCTGGAAATTTTCATTCCACCTGACCGTTTGATCTTTTCTTAGCAATTTGAATATTGGTTTACAAGTGGCTGTAAGATGAGATATAAACCTTGTAATGTAGTTTAATCTCCCCAGGAAACCACGAACCTCTTTTTCTGTTCTCTGCTCAGGCATATCTTGTATAGCTTTTATTTTGGCAGGATTCACCTCAATACCCTTTTCACTGACAATGAAACCCAGTAACTTTCCAGATCTCACCCTGAAGGTGCACTTGTTAGGATTCAGCCTCAGCTTGAACTTCCTCAACCTTTCGAACAATTTTAGATGATCTACCAGATGTCCCTCCTCCATCTGTGACTTTGCAATCATGTCATCAACATAGACTTCAACCTCATGATGAATCATATCATGAAACAAAGTGACCATTGCCCACTGATAAGTTTCCCCTGCATTTTTCAATCCAAAAGGCATTACCTTGTAGCAAAAGGTCCCACATGGTGTGATGAAAGTAGTTTTCTCCATGTCTTCTGGGCCATCTTGATTTGGTTATACCCAGAGAAGCCATCCATGAATGAAAACATAGAATACTGAGCAGTGTTATCAACCAACACATCGATATGGAGGAGCGGGAAATCGTCTTTCGGGCTCGCTTTATTCAGATCTCGGTAATCGACGCACATCCGGACCTTTCCATCTTTCTTAGGAATGGGAACGATATTAGTGACCCACGGAGGGTAATTCGTGACAACAAGAAACCCAGCATTCAACTGCTTATGAACCTCTTCTTTGATCTTGACTGCCATGTCAGGCCTTGTTCGTCTCAACTTTTGCTTTACAGGCGGACATTCTTCTCTGAGAGGTAACCGGTGTACCACAATATCTGTATCCAGCCCAAGCATGTCTTGCTAAGACCAAGCGAAGATATCCTTATACTCGCGGAGCATTTCAACCAATCTTCTCTTGATATTGTCTTCCAATGCAGCCCCTACTTTAACCTGTTTCTTATCATCCTCGGTGCCTAGATTGATAATCTCAATATCTTCCTGATGAGGCATAATAACCCTTTCCTCCTGCTTGAGAAGCCTGGCTAACTCTTCGGGTAGTTCACAGTCTTCGTTAGTCTCTTCTTCAGCTTGATAAATGGGATTATCAAAGTCATACGAAGTCATAGCTGAACCTGAATCGATGGCATCTGATAGAAAAGACCTGCATGATGATGTTATGTTTATTATGCGATGCAACAAACAAAACACATTGTTATTTTTCTGTTTAATATAAATGCGAAACAAAAACAAGACAAACAGGGATCACAATATTTGAATGCGAAAACGTCCTTTATTTAATGATAAAGTGCAAATGACAAGAGGCCCCACAAATTGGGTCACTACGCCTTGGGCAGAACATAGGACTGAGCATAATCAAAATAATGAACATTACTCTGCAGTAGTGACATGAATGACTTCTTTGATAGTCCAGTTGCACAACTTCTGTCTAGGAGTACATGGACGAATCCAAGCATCCATATCGCAATCACTGTCACCTTCATCATCTCCAACAACATTAATCCTGTTAAATATCACACCACTACTGGTGAACTGCACAGGTCCCCTGTACCTCGGAGTGCTCTAAGAAGAACTGAAGGGTTTGTATCCCAGGCCGAACTTGTCCTGCTTGACGGGAACATTAAGAACTTGGCCCCACTTCTACGATGAGCCGGATTCTACGATAGCACGAGCTTCCTTGAGCGATGACATCGAAACCTCTGGGCGCTTGGCTTCTACAGGAGGCTTCCCCTGAATCTGAACTGTTTCAAACGCCTGGCAGAGTGTTTCTTGGATCTCCCCATCCACTTCCACGTACTTGAAGGATGAGAAATGGCTAACCATAATATCCTCTTCACCACATACCGTGACTATCTTCCCTTCCACCATATACTTTAACTTTTTATGCAACGTTGAGGTGACTGCCCCTGCAGCGTGTATCCAAGGTCGGCCAAGAAAACAGTTGTATGCTTGTTGGATATTCATAATGTAGAAAGTTGCATCAAAGATCTCTGGTCCTATCTGAATAGGCAGCGTGATCTCCCCAAACACTGATCTCTTAGATCCATCGAAAGCCCTTACGACCAAATCACTTGGCGTGCATATCAAACCTTGAATGTCCAACTTCATTAACGCCTTCTTTGGAAGCACATTAAGGGATGACCCTGTATCAACCAGGACATGCGACATCAGCAAACCTCTACATTCCAAAGATATATACAGAGCACGGTTATGGTTCCTCCGAGCAGGAGTCAAATCCAAATCAGTAAAACCGAGACCATTATCGGCATTTACATGAGCTACTACCCCCTCCAACTGGTTAACAGAAATCTCCTGGGGTACGTATGCTGCATTCAAGATTCTCAATAATGCATTGCGGTGCGCCTCCGAACACAACAATAATGACAGGGCAGAAGTCTTCGAAGGAGTCTGATTTAAGTGATCCACAATCTTGTAGTCACTTTTTCGAATAAGTCTCATAAATTCCTCTGCATCCTTCGAAAGATCATCAGCACCGACCTGTGGTTGGACATTCTCTTCAATCACGACCTTTCTTTTCCCTTTGTCATTCTCATCATCCTTAACCTCCGGTGGTGAAAAGACTCTACCACTTCTAGTGATACCTCCGGCACCAACTATATTCTCAACCGACGAACTTCCATCTATAGACGTTGTCCATTCCTGCCTTTGCCCATTATAGAACACCTCTCCCCCATAATTCCACGGGATAGCTCTAGTGCTCTCGTATGGCACAGGTCTAGGTACAGTAATGATAACCGGAGCAGGCCTAGCAGGCGCTGAAATATTGATTGTCCGGTATGGAATGGAGATCGTAGCAACTTCGTTTCCATCATTACTCACTTTATTCTCAGCATCTTCTTTCACAATTCTATCAAATTGCAAATACCCATCATCCATCATTCTCTGAATACCCTTTCTCAAAAGATCGCAACCCTCAGGTTGCACTTCACACTCTGAGCAGTCAAGAGAACAACCTGGAAACACCCTCTTCTTCAACAAACTAGCATTTACAAACCCCAGCGGAGTCTTCAAATCCCCAACATCAGTTACCAGATTTAGCTTCTCCCCCTCAATAATGGCATTGGCTCCTGCCGCCCCATGATTCGGCATCGGGTTCTGATTCACATTGGGCCCATCGTTGGTGAAGTTGATAGCTTTGGAATCAAGCAGATCCTGGACTTTGTGCTTGAAGGCTTTGCAATGGTCAATATCATGGCCTGAGGTGCCTGAGTGAAAATCACAATGAGCATTCGCATCGTAGCCAGGAGGTGGGGTACCAGTGAGAGGAGCCAAAGTCCTCTTTTGAACCAATTGTAACTGCAACAGATGTTGTAACAACTAAGAATACGGAATCGAAGGATTCGCAAACTATCTATCAGGCATTCTGCGTCTAGCAGCATAAGGTCGTTGAACGTTGACTTGTTGCTGAGCTACGGCTGGGATATTTACTGTAGCAACTTGTTAATGACGGGACTGAGCTTTACCTTTACCCTTGTGAGAAATAGTGTTCGCGTCCCCTTTCCTTCTCTTGGGGTTCGCTGAATATGGTTTCTTTGTTCCTCTCGAAGAGGATCCACTACCATTCGGAATCTTTCCACACTTAATTCCACTTTCGACTCTTTCACCAGCAATTACCAGATCCGAAAACCCTGCAGACATGTAGCCTATCAACTTCTCAAAGTACACACTAGACAGTGAGGCCATGAACTGGTCGATCAACTCCCTTTCAACCATAGGGGGTTGTACCCTTGCAGCTAGATCCCTCCACCTCTGGGCGTATTCCTTGAAGCTCTCAGTACTTTTCTGCGACAAGCTCTGTAATTGTACCCTGTTTTGGGCCAAATCACTATTATACTGATAGTGACGCACAAAAGCTTCGGCCAATTCTCTCCAGCTGCGGATATGAGTTCTCTCAAGTCCCATATACCACTCCAAAGACGCCCCTGCCAGACTGTCTTGGAAAAAATGCATTAGCATCTTTTCATCATTGGAATAAGCAGACATTTTCCTGAAATATGCCCGAATATGCACTCTTGGACAGGTCGTCCCTTTATATTTGTCAAAATCGGGCACCTTGAATTTGGGAGGAATCCTGACCCCAGGAACTAGACTGAGATCGGACATATCAAGGCCCAAAGAGTTCTGATTCTCAAAAGATTTCATCTTCTTCTCGATCAGTTTAAACCTTCGGTCTTCAGTCAGTAAACCACCCTCCATATCTCTCATGGAAAACACATCATCCTGGTTATCTTCCCAATGAGGGCCAGCAACCCTGTGCATAGCGCACACACTTCCATTACCAGCAATATTACCATTCTCATTCGCAGCTCCTCCGCCCGGAGGTAAGACAATAGTAGGGATACCTTGTGGGATAGATCCACCGATCGGTGGAGGAATAACACCAGCTCCTCCATGCAAAACGCCCTCTTTATCGACCCGTGCTATCAACGGTTAGACCAAAGTTCTTAACTTTTCCTGCCCACTAGCAACAGTCTGCATCAACTCCATGAATTAAGCCATGCGAGCTCTGACTTCTTGCAACTCGGCTTGAACTTAATCCATTACTCTTTGCTGATTCCCTCGAGTCGAATATGTGTAGAAACTGAACTCCTCAATCCTGTTACTGAAAACCAAGCAGAGTTAGGAACATAAGCCCACCGAGAACACCTGTGATAAAAATGCAAACATGTATACATGCTACAGGGAAATTCCCCCCCCCCCCCCCCCGATTCTAGTTCCGAGAATAACAGGACGACAATGGAGAACCCCAACAACCAGTCATAGAGAAAGAACCTCATATATAAAGATGAAAAGCCAAACAGGCATACCACTGAGTACAAACGGAATGACCTCAACCAACAAGCCTGGTGATGGTCAATACAATAGCAACAATAAGCTACAAGGAAATAAAAGACATCAAGTGCGACGCCAAGCCCGAAACTCCTCTAACAACTCTTGTGTCTCAGGATGGTCTGGTCTAGTGAGCAACCCCTGGATGAGTAGCTCTCGCTGGCTAATAGTGCACTGTAGACCCTCAGCATAGTCTTCCCAAGCACCTTCCAGCAATCCGGTGAGATACAGAGATTCCTGTATCCCCTCTTCCTTCGGAGGATCTCTCAGTGCGTACCCAAACTGCCTAACCAACAAGGATGGGTTATAGTTGATGCATCCTTTCCTTCCGACCAAAGGCACGTTAGGAAGTCCACCGCAACTATAAATAATCTTTGTACCAAGCATATCTCTGTCAAACCAGGTAATTTTCTCTGCAGACAAACCCATCAACCTCTCCGACCACTCTGAAGTATCAGCAGTAGCAACAAACGGACCTGTCTTGGGCATATGACTAGCAAGCCACCTGTACAACAAAGGAATATAGCAAGATACATTCTTTCCCCTTCGGTTCTCATTCTTGTGGTGAACAGAATGATAGACGTCTCCTAGCAGAGTAGGTACCGGGTTCCCGGAAGCAAATATGTAGAAAGCATCTGCATCTACAAAATCCAGAAGATAAGGGAACAATATGATACCATAGATGCAAAGAGCTAAGATGGCGCTAAACACGATCCAACAACCCTCTTTGGCGAACTGCTGAGCCTTATCAACCAGGAAAGGCAAAGGAAAACCAAACATCCCACTCCTTTTGATCATCTTCCCGTCCAACTCTGAAACATCCAAATGCAGTGCAGCAGCGAGCTTAGCCAGATCAGGCTCAGCATCAATGTGGTAAAACGGCATCTGGTCTAAGACAGGAACACCCATCAGCTCAGAATACTCCTCTAGGGTAGGTGCCAGAACATAATCCGGAAAGACAAAACACCTCAGCTGGGGGTCATAGAACTGCAGAAGAGTATAGACAGCACTATCTCATATGCTGATGGCTTGCAGACACATCTCAACAATCTCCCATAAGACTGTATGAAGTCTTCCATCATTTTTCCATCAACCATGGCAATCAAACTCAACAAAGAACTAACATCCAGAGTTGGGAACCTGTAGGCTACTGTCCTCTTCAAGGGCTCCATGTCAGAAATAAGGAACAAGATCACTAGAATCAGGAAGGAAATATGCATCTGCAAAATAAATACATGTTAATGGAATGAAAATGAAAATGCAAATTCAAATGCACATTGGGGATCAAGATTGTTGTGTTGTTGATCGAGAAGAACCAGCGTTCCGCTTTAGCAAGAACATAGCACTACTCTGATAATAGGAACCTCTGATACCAAGAACACAGATTCACACTGCAAAGAAAACCGGGTAGTCTAAAAGTCAAGGTTTCCTGCATAACCCAATCCCTCTCGCAGGTATGAACCTATCCACTTATAAGGTTCGGCATCCTATGCGTTCATCAGCGTCACAGACTTTCAAGAAACGATGATACGTTCACCATTTCTGGTTTGGCATCATAATCTCCTGAAGAAGCCTCACTTAGCTGAATCACAAATGATTGGTCCCCAGAGTCGACAACCCTCAGATCCTAAAGACCGGAAAGGAAATCATCAAAGAGAATCTCGTCTGAGCGCGAATTTCATGGGAACTTGTGCCTGCTAAGCAAGCAGGTCCACCACTACTCTCCACTACTAATTCTAGGTTTGTACTCAAGCCCAGGTCCGACTTACCTCTCAATGGAAAATTCCCTCCCCACAGCACAGCAATATTGATACAATGCGGAAAGTAAAATGTGAAAGTAAATAAAGCACATATATACAACACCCAAAAGACGAACAACCAAGCGCTAGGATTAACTCGCATGGGGGATGTTCCTGTCCCCAACAGAGTCGCCAGCTGTCGCTACTACGAACAAAGGTACCAGCAATGGCAGAAGAGTCGCCACCGTTCATTATTTATCCTAAAAGAAGGAAAGGAAACGATCATAGAAAACCTGACAAAAATGAGAGAAGACAAGTCATTGCAACCATATCTCGGGTTCGGGAGTCGGTTACGCAAGGGGAAGGTATTAGCACCCCTCACGTCTGTCGTACTCGATGGGATCCACACTTGTCGTCTATCTAAGGGTGTGTTTACTATCTAACTAAAGGCTCAGGGACAAAAGAAAAGAAAAGAGACTCGGCGGAGCATCGCCGCTCTGTGCCTATGTATTCCCTCGTGCAATGGGAAAGTCAGAGTCAACGTAGTTCGGCTAACTACGGGTGAAGGGGGAAAGGTGCTCGCCGAGACATTGTCGTCTCGTGCCTACGTATTCTCATCTGGTATGAGAAATCAGAGCAAATATAGGTCAGGCTAACAAGAACACCGGTTGGTTCAAATGTTTTTACCCGAGTATGGTTAACAACTAGTTCTATCAGTTAGGTGTATGCAGCTCGACCATTGGAGACTTAGGCGTTACCCGTTTGCGGTAGAACTAAGGGTTAACAAAACTCTCTTTTTATGAAAATATTTTCCATTATTAAGATCCTGAAGGATAAAAAAGGTTTGAACTTGTTTTTTTTGTTTTTTAGAGAAGAAGTGCATTGATTATTGTTTGTAATTCATGTTGCACTAAAGACTATGACTTAGGAGCGAGTGCGTCGCATATCACCCTAAGGGTGTACACTAAACACTCTAGGCAATTGAGAGGAAGCCACTCAACCACCGTTTCCCAAGTACTTAAGGCTCGTAACGCACAACATTCATTAGCCTTTATTAAGTGTTTTGAAATTTTTTGAAGATGAGAAGAGAGAGGACACACTAAAGGGAGACTAACTCAAACCTAAAAGTTGTCATGCAAAGTAGACTTAGAGTTGGGATGAAAGGGAATGCTACCTAATGTTCTCATGCATATGTTCAAGCCTAAGGTCTATCATAATCTCAAGAGATTAGAGGTCCTAAGGGAACATGGCAAAGAAGAAGAAGAAGCAAAAGAAAATGCAAGTATGCAAACATGTGATGCACAATTAGAATGAAAGTGAAGGAGGAAATTAGTGTCGGGCAGCCGCCGCCACAAGCAATAAGAGCAAGCGAACATGAACATGCAAGCACATCATCACTTTGACCAACACATACAAACATGTGTATCCAAACAGAAAACGAATGTGTGTCGACGAAGTCCCGATTAAATAATCAAAACAGCGACAAAATGTCCAAAACATTTCACTCTTGATGCATCACATTGATCTACGATGGTCCGATGTGAAACAGTACTCAAACAAACAAGAAAAACAGCAAAATAAACCTGCTGGCACAGTGTTAATCGGTTAACACTGGAGGTTAATCGGTTAACCTGTGGAAAACGTTTGAAAATCATGAAATTTGTACATGTTAATCGGTTAACACCAAGCGTTAACCGATTAACACCTTAAAATGTGTTAACCGATTAACACCCTAATGGTTAATCGGTTAACCAAATGTGTTAACCGATTAACGTTGTGCCAAAGCAGAAAAACAGCAACAGAACAACATTTTCAGCAAATAAGCACTTATCCGATCAACCGGATGATCGCATAATCACTTAATCACGAAATTAAACCAGCAAACCATGATTCAAACAGCATATGAACAGATTAACACAGCAAGATAATGGATCAAACGGATCGAATCCATCAAAACTCAATCGAATATGAAAATCCACATGACTATGCAAATAAGCTAAAAAACAGATTTGGATCAAGAATTTCCAACCTACGAAGCGGAGATTTGCTCCGGTTAGTGTTGATTCGCTGGTAATAAGCAGATCGAAGCAAGAAAACCTTAGATTCTTCGAGATCCAAGTATGTTCTTGTTGTAGGAGTGAGGATTCACCAAGATCAAGCCAAAATAAGCCAAATAATCACTTCTAAAATCACTTCCAAGTTCATATCCAATTTTGCACGAAAATTGGATGAAGAAATTGATTTAATGGAGAGAATGGATGAAGGTTTAGCTCTTAGAAATCAAGGATTCCAATGAAGAATCAATGATTTCAATGAGAAGAGCTCTGGTGAGGGTTTTGGAAATTGAGAGAAAATTGAGATGAATTTTGAAAATGAGAGTGAATTATGAGAGATTAGATGTGTGAGGTTTGGAGTGAATCACTTAGGCTTGGATCCAAATGAGAGGTTTGGATTATGGTTTGTGAAATTGTGGATTGGAATTAGGAATGGACATTTGGAGGGAAAATGAAATTAACCACAATTCAAATATGTTCTAGATCCTTCCCAAAGTGAAAATAAGATTTGCACATGACCGAAATTGGACCCCAAAATGGCTTGCATTGAAAATTCACGTGCAGAGGCAAAATCTGCACTGGTTAATCTATTAACCATATAGGTTAATCGGTTAACCCCTTCAAACCTTCAGATTTGACCTAATTTTGACTTGGTTAATCGATTAACCATATTGGTTAATCGGTTAACACCTTCAAATTTTGAATTTTGGCGCCTTTTGGAGGGAAATCTACCCGTTTGCCCGTTTCTTGCTGTTTTGAGCTCTGTTACACTTTTGAAAGTTGTTCTTGAACACGGTAACCATGAGAATGCTTGCGATAGCCTGACTGCTGCTTTCTGAGCTGAAAATACCCTGCAAAATAAAATAAAATTGGTCGCCCGACCGCTGGGCAAAATAAATGCCAGAGCCTCTGATGCTTGCTATTTCGGTCCATGCACTAAGATGAAAACTGAGCAACAAGAAGGCCTTGATCCCGTGTCTCAAGAACAAATGCTATGCAAATGCAGAAATGCGAAAATGCGAAGAAACAAAATCCAGATGCTGCTAAAATGTAAAGGCAAATTTTGGGGTGTTACAATAGGTACAAGACGGCGATATCTTGGCAAGCAACCTTCCCCCACCTTTCACCCATAGTTTTCTAAACTACGTTTACTCTGACTTTCCCATTGCACGAGGGAGTACGTAAGCATAGAGCGGTGATGCTCTATTGAGTCTCTTTTCTTTTCTTTTGTCCCTGTGGCATGTAGCTTAGATAGTTTAACACCCCTTTAGATAGATAACAAGCGTGGGTCCCGTTGAGTATGACGGACGTGAGGGGTGCTCATACCTTCCCCTTGCGTAACTGACTCACTAACCCGAGATATGGTTGCAATGACCTGTCTTTTCCCTTTTTCGTAGGTTTTCTCTGATTGTTTCATTTCCCTCTTTTGGGATAAATAACAAACGGTGGCGACTCTTTTGTTCTTGTCGGCCCCTCTTCGCAGCGATGCGACAATGTGCGATGCAAGCGGCTTTACAATAGGAGCAGTGTTAGGACAAAGACGTAACAAAGTATTCCACACCATATATTATGCAAGTAGGACCTTTATTGAAGCAAAAATCAATTATACCACTACTAAAAAGGAATTATTAGATGTGGTATTTGCCTTTGACAAGTTCAGATCCTATCTTGTTGGTACTAAGGTGATAGTATACACTAATCATGTTGCCATTAAGCACCTAATTGCAAAGAACGATGTTAAATCGAGGTTGATTTGATGGGTACTATTTCTACAAGAGTTTGATTTGGAAATAAGAGACAAGAAGGGAGTAGAAAATCTAGATGTTGATCATTTATCAAGACTGACAAAGGAAGTTCAAAACAAGAAGGTAGAAGGAATTCAAGACACATTTCCAGATAAGAAGTTGCAAATGATCACTACAGACGTGACCCCATGGTATGCTGACATTGTAAACTATTTGGTCAATGGGTACATCCCACTAGAGTTTAACTACCAGCAAAGGAAAAGATTCTTTCACATGTCTAAAATTTATTATGGGATGAGCCTTTTCTGCATAAGGAATTTGGTGACCAATTACTAAGGTGATGTGTGGATCAATCTGAGGCACGATAGATCCTGATATCTTGTCACAACACACCTTATGAAGGAAACTTTAGAGGGGTAAGAACTGCAGATAAGGTACTTCAATCTGGTTATTTTTTGCCTTCATTTTTTAAGGATGCTCGTGAATTTGTTAAATCCTGTGATAGATGTCAAAGGATTGGAAATGTGTCTATGAAGTAAGAAATGCCTCTCACAAGCATCTTTGAAATAGAAATATTTGATGTTTGACCCCGATCCTTTGGGTATCTATATATCCTAGTAGTTGTTGATTATGTATCCAAGTGGATAGAAGTTGTGGCAACCCCAACTAATGATGCTAGAGTCGTGACCATATTTTTGTTAAAAAACATATTGTCAAGACATGGCACACCTCGAGCTATCATCAATGATGGGGGTCTCATTTTTGCAATAAGACTTTTTAAAACCTAATGAAAATATATGGTATTAAGCATAAAGTTACCACAACCTACCATCCCTAAACAAGCGGTCAAGTAGAATTGTCCAATAGGGAGATCAAAAGAATCTTGGAAAAAGTTGGCAATCCCACAAGAAAAGATTGATCTAAGCATTTGGAAGAAGCCTTATGGGCATATAGAACAGCTTACAAGACTCCCTTAGGCATGTCTCCTTACATATTTGTCTATGGTAAGGCTTACACTTGCCAATTGAGTTAGAGCATAAAGCTTTTTGGGCCATTAAGCAATTGAACTTCAATTTAAACTTTTCTGGCCAAGCTAGGATGCTCCAACTTATTGATTTAGAGGAGCATAGGATGTTCTCTTATGAAAATGTTGAGTTTTACAAAGAAAAGACCAAGAAGTGGCATGACATTAAGTGCCAGAAGCAAGAGTTGGTGGAAGGTACAAGAGTTTTTCTTTTTTAACTCTAGATTAAAACTGTTTCCTGGTAAACTGAAATTAAGATGGTTTGTCCCCTTGAAATTAGTGAAGAATTACCCTCATGGGGCCGTTGATTTATTGAATGAAAAAACTGGTGAAAAATTCAAGGTTAATGAGCAAAGGATTACGACCTATTTTGGTGACCCCACAAACAACACAATGGGCACCCTCAATTTCATTACTTAAGTTCTTTGTTTTGGTCAGGCTATAAGACCTTAAAATAGCGCTACTGGGAGGCAACCTAGCATCATGTGTTTCTTTTATTTTATTTTTGGTATAGGTGATTAACCCATTACTGTTGAAATGTTGAAGTTTTGGTCCACTGTCAAAAGGTGCCATGACATCTGGGAGTTCTTAAAATTGAAGTGAAAATGGGAAGAGTCAGATTTGAAAAATAATTAAGTATAGAGACAACGAACATGCTAAGCTGGAATTTATTGGTCAATTTTTTTTAATTGGAAAATTCAGAAATTAAGGGAGGAGGAGAGAGTGGAATGCATGCGAACGGTTGAGTTGTGTGACATGACATTAGCAGTAACTGCTCTTGTCTGCCACGTCATTTTGAGAAATAACTATTACACACAACTTGTGTGCAGCAGACACTTTTTAGAAGAAAGTTTCAAAAACAATTCCCCCTCCATCACATTGATTGTACGTTCATGTTCTTTGCCCTAACCACCAAAAACAACAGTCTTTTCTCTCACAAAAAGAATTCATAATTCAACTAAGTTCTCGCACTTACTTTCTTTTCTCTCTTTACCATCACAAACCCTAAACTCATTTTTCACTCTCAACCACCATGGAACCTGAGATTTCTGGGAAGCGTTACAAGAAGGTCACAAAAAAGAATGTCACTCCTCATATTGCTTATTCGGACAAAGAGGTTGATGTTATTAAAATGTTCATCAACAGTGAAGCATTTAGGAGCTTCACTAACCATTTTTGTGGTATGAGAGTCCTGTCTGAGAGAGGCTTCATCTTTGATGTTCAAGATGATAACCTAGGGTTACCAGGAAACATCAGAAGCATCATTTGGGGAATGAAGTGGGTTAAACTGTTCAAACACCCAAATGCCTACAACATTTCAATTGTGAAGAAGTTCTACTCTACTCTCGCTGACCCAACCAACAAGAGGATAAAGGTGATTGTTCATAGTACTAAGGTGGTCTACTCCGAAGCCATCATCAATATGATTCTGGGTAAGACAGAGAAGGAAGATGAATACCAAGAATTTGCTTGAAAAGTTCGATGATCAAGACTATGATATCATAATGGCATCTCTATGCAATGAAGGAACGAAGAGGCTGGAGTAAAGCTCTAAAACAAACTCTAATATTTGGTATCAGTTCCTTAAAATTCTCTTTGTCCCACCACTCAAAATGAAAGTGTTAGAAAATCAAGGCTTTTTCTACTCCACTACATCACTTTCATGAGTGCAATCAACATAGGAAAAATTATTGTGCAAGAGATTCACGCTTGTTCCAAGAATAAAGATGGAATGGTGTACTTCCCCTGTCTCATTACTCTATTGTACAAGCGTCAAGGTATCCTTGAAAAGGCTACAGATGAAATTTTTCAACCTCATGTAGCCTTTGACAATGCAATAACTCAAACCTTGATGAAACCAAAAGGGAGAAAGAGGGAAGTAGAGGTAGGACAGAAGAAGACTGATGAGGAAGAAACTTTTGAGATAGATGGAGTGTTGTGGAGTATCTGGCTGCAAATGTAGAAAGACTAAAGAGATTTCTTTGTGTTTTAGAAGAAATAATTAGAATGGCAAGAAAAACTTGGTGCCACTAAAAACCCAACAAACATGATGGATCCCCCTACTTTTTCAACATACATTCTATAAGAACTTGAAACAGAAGAAGAACCTAAGCAGGTTGTTATTGAGGAGCAGGCTGAGTAGAAAAATGAGGAAAAGAAGAAAAAGAAGGACAAGAAGAAGAGAAGCAAGAAAAATGTGGATGTGGAAGAATCAGAGTCAAGAAAAGGCGTTCCTAAGGAAGACAATACCAATCCACCAAAGAAGAAGACACAGAAGAATGAAAAGAAATCAAAGAAGGAGTCACCCACTGTTGTGCCACCAATTGACAGCCCACCCAAAATGTTTGACTTGAACCAAACTTACAACGAGGAGAAAAATGAAAATAACACTTTGAAAGAAATGATTAGTGAAGATGGCAAAGATATTACTGAAATGTATCCACCCCTGTGAAGGACACTGAGACTGAAGAAGACCTGGATGAACCACTCGAGCTAGAATAGGGAAACCTTAAGGAAGATGAATAAGTACTTAAGGAGAATGAAAAAGAATTAGAATGATGAAGATGAGGGAGTTGAGGAAAAAGAAGACTAGTCTAAGTACTATTCCAGCACTGAAGATTCTACCCTAGGGTCCTACAAATTAGAGCCTAAGTGTGGCTCTGAAAAATAAAAGACTGAGGAGGACGCAAGTGTTGGCAAGACTCTAGCAACCATCCCGGAGACTACCCCTGTAAATCTACCACTATCAAAGCTACCCCTATCAAGGCAACCCAAGTCAAGAGCCCCAAGAAAAAGAGCCCTTAAAAGAAAGCCTCTGCAAAGAAAAGTCCAAAGAAGAATCAGGTAATCAAATCAGTTGCTGAAGAGGAGGAGATTGTCAGGATTGAAGTTACCCCTAGAGCTGAAAAGGAGAAAGAACCAAAGCCAACTGAAAACAAAGGAGCATCGAAGAAATAAGCAAGGAAAAAGAAAGCAGAGGACATTATTGTCCAAAAGAGTAGCAGACTCCGCGCATGATTGGTATGATCTTAAAGGCAAGTACAGGCCTTCCACTACCCATCAAGCTGACAGTGAGGACCCTGTCCTTACTTTAAGTTTGTAGGAGAGGTGGATTCTGGAGTAGTGCTTACCCATCATTATCTTTTTTCTTCACTTTTCTCATTTGTTATGTAGATTGCTAGTTTGAATATATTGACTTCGTCATATTTTGGATTTTATTGCTATTTGATGGATACATGTTTTGGGATAATTACCATATTTTTAATTTAGTTTCAGATTATTCTGTCTGTTTGCTGCATGTATATTTAGTTTGTGTGTTTTTGCATTTATTTTGCTAAAGAAAGAGAAGAAGAGAAAAAGCTGATTGCACCCCCTTTGATTAAGAAAATTTTATGTGATGCTCAGATTAAAAATAAGTGCACTGTAAAAAAAATTGGAAACAAAGTTTGTCAAGATGAACTAAGGTGTTTGCTGTTGAGGTTGCTAATAACTTCTGTCATGCCTATGGCAGTCGTTTAAGTAAGAAAAAGCCTTTTTGAAAAAAAAATGAATTGTTTTGAAAATGAGAAACAAGTGGACTCGTGAGGAATCATTAAGGGGAGGATAATACTACTTAATTAAGACTTAATTATTTTCAAAGGACACACTACAAATAAAATAAACACACAAGGTCTGTAATCGGAGTAAGCCAAAGTGCACTTCAAAATAAGTTCATGTGCCCGAAATTGGAGGAACATGTCCTTGTATCCGAAATTGGAGGAACAGCAAGTGTCTTCATAACAATAACAGGTTAGACTCATTACAAGTGAGATTTGTTAGACGATGGCACGGATCTAGAAGGGGGTTGAATAGATCCCTTGTTAAAAAATGAGTCGGCGCTACCAAAAAAATGGTTTTAAAAATTTGTTTAATTTGCGTAAGCGGCCATGGAAAAATATCATCTATAATGAACGGTTACTAGAAAACCCGATATGCGTTTTAGCCGATGGAATCGAATAACGAGTAATGAGAATCACTACGCTAGTCACACTCTCAATTTTGATTTAGCTCACAACGTGGTATGACTAGTTCCAATGCCTTAAAATATTACCACAATAGATGGACAGCACACAAGGCTTTTCGTTCAGGAAATTTATCAAACACTTGGAGTGCAACACACTACAAGTGAGTTCAACTTTAAGTAATTTGCTCTAATTTCCTTGTACAATCAACGATTGTACTAGAGTCAAAAACAGTCCAGCACTTACTCAAAACAATCCTAAATTTGACATAATTTCTTGTACTAAAACCACACAAATATTGAGCAATGTAAAAACGAAAGGTAAAAGGCACAAGGATTTGTTGAGGCAATTCCCCCGCCGTCCTCGCTTTGGGGTACGTCTGCCCTTAATTCTAACAATAGAATTGAGCTCTTATAATATAAATTTAACCTGTTGTAGAATCGTATATACAAGAATGAAATAGCAATCAAACAAATGAACACCCTTGTTATTGTAGACGCTATCTCCTCTTGTCCCTTGATTCGAGTCGAATCAAGTCCTTCGACAGCTTGTGTATAAACCTTCGATTATAGCTCTATGTTTGAACAACCTTCCGTCTTCAAACCCTAGCCCGAATGATCTCAAACACTCGCGTGTCGAACCCAAACTTCTCCTTCACAATTCGCCGATTACCGCTACTAGATCGACAGAACCCACCGCTCCTCGATCACCTTCACTCAGCCGAATATATGTTGAGAAGATTCATCTAAAAACCCCCAAATTCAGAGAATCTTGGAGGATAAAACCCTAGAGGTTTTATTCAAGAAAAACCTGCCAATTCCTCAACCCGAATCGGATTACCCAATCACGGCTTTGAACTTTATCACCTTAGACAATCCATAATGCACAGCAAAGATTATTGTGTGTGATTGTTGTGATATGAAATGTAGAAGATGAAGATGATGAGAACTTGAATTGACACCTCTTTCACTTTTCTTGTTTTTGTAATTGATTCAATTAAAAATGAAATGAATAGAGCAACTGAATATTTATACCAAAAAAATCAGTTATAACTGATAAAACCAATTTTCAAAAATAATAGACAACACAAAAATTATGCAGCAAACAGCGAGCGGTCGACCCATGCAGAGTGCAGGGTCGACCTGAGCTAACCCGTGGCAACATATTGTGCAAAACAAGAAGCTATGCATCGACCGGAACAAGGCTATGCGTCGACTCAAAGCCTGCATATTTTGATAAATACAAATGACAATAGTATGCGTCGACCGGTAGGTCGACCATACCAGACCCTAGAAAATGCATTTCTAGGACACTCGCCATGAGTCGACCAGAGCAGAGTTTAGATCGACTCAAAGACCTGAAACATCAAAAAATGCTTAAATTCATATTTTTTATTCTTTTAGATGAAAGCTATGATAAACCAATTGAGTTAGACACGTATGACGCATATTTTGACAACTCTAAATGCAGTACTCGAGATTTTTAGTGCAAGCAAACAAACATGAGAAATAAGGTATGTTCATGCATCATGGTGATAACTCCAAATGACTATTCTTCCATGCGGCTCAGTTTTGATATCATCAAAACACACATATCAAGTATCTGAGGATTTGCCCTCACATACTCCCCCTTTTTGATGATGGCAAAACATGTATAACCTGTTTTTATGATATCCGGCATTATCCTCCCCCTTGCTTGATGACTTCATTCTCACTTACTCATTTGCGTTAAGTGTGACGTCTTCATGTTTGATCTTTATGATTCTACTAAACAGCTTGACACTTTTTCCCCCTTTGACAACATCAAAAAGAAAGAAATTTCTGTTAAGAAATGATAAACTAATAACAGATGCTCATATCAAAACATGTACAACAGGATAAGCATTAACATTCATCCACACATGACAAAGTTAATGATTAAGGAATAAAAAGATAATTAGCACCATACATAGACAAAAATAGTAATTGTTGCTAGAAATACAATGAATACATTAGAAATTAACTCAAGTAAGTAAGTTCATGAAGCAAGACATTAATTACATTAGAAATGCTTAATACAAGGCAAAATTCACAGCAACATAAAAGGATGAAATGCAATTATGCAGAATGCATAGCCTTCAATGTCTCCTCCCCCTGAAATGTTGGCCTCTCCCATGATACGGATACGGCGGAAACATTTGAGCCTCGGCCATGTCAGTAAACTCCAAAACGACACGGTTCAAGGTGTTGAGGCTATTTGTAATGACTTGGTGTTGACTTTCAGATGATTCAACCAGAGCATCGAACCTTTGATTGATATTAGAGGAGAATGTGTTGAAGTTTTCAGCCTGCGTCTCAAATTGAGTCTGAAGTTGTGAGAGACGTTCATCCTGATCAGACATGAAAGCAAGTTGTTCTAATTGCATATTATGGAAAATTATTGAATATGGAGAGAAGTTTAAGACTTTGACCCTTTTGTAATAGCTTCTAGGTTTTGGGAAGAGGAGAATAGTGGAGTAGCATGTGATGTAGGTGTCAAGTTTCAATGCAAATGTAATGATACACATTAATATGAGTCATAAAAGAGATTTAAAGAGGGAAATTTGAACTGTTTGCAAAAAAAATTGAAAGAATTCGCGTGATGCATCGACCGCTCTGTGTATGCGTCGACGCATACTGTGTTCAAAATTACACATTCAAAAAACAAAAGGTATGCGTCGACCAGTAGGTCGACCTGAGCATACCCGAACAAAATTCAATTTTGGAGACATATTTATGAGTCGGTCGGACCTTATTTAGGTCAACTCATGCAGGTAAAACTAGCAAATTTTGTCAATTTTTGATCTTGTAGGCATACAAAAAGACATAGATAATCAGCCAAAAACACATATTAAGCATTCAAAGAGATAACATACATATAATACGACATATATGACAAATGTAACACATAATTTGATGCATTTTGTGAACATGAGAATGGAGAAAGAGATAGTTGAGGAAAGATATTACCTTCATTCCAAATATAGCTAGATGAACACACACACATATACTTTCAACATATTCCATTTGTTAGATATCCGATAATCAAAGTAGATATAGACATAGATATATAAAGGATGTGTAAGAAATTTCACTAAACACGATCCGAAATATCGAGAATACCTAGTTCCCACCGGATATGAAAGAAAGGCTCAATAGCAAGAGGTTTTGTGAAAATATCAGCTAGTTGATTTTTAGTATCAACGTGTTCAAAAACCACATCGCCTTTCTCCACACGATCCCTAAGGAAGTGGTGTCGTATTTCGATATGCTTAGTGCATGAATGCAGCACGGTATTTTTGCTAAGATTGATGGCACTCGTATTGTCACAAAAGATCGGAATACGCTCAAGTTTGAGATTAAAATCTAGCAATTGTTGCTTAAGCCATAGGACTTGAGCGTAACAACTACCGGCAGCAACGTATTCTGCTTTGGCGGTTGACAAAGCAACAGAAACCTGCTTCTTGCTATGCCAACTAACCAAAGAGTTTGAAAATAAGTGACAAGTACCACTGGTACTTTTCCTATCCGATTTGCACCCGGAAAAATCGGAATCGGAGAATCCAACCAAGGAACAATCATTTCTGAAATTCTAGTATGCGGATCTAATATGTCCCAAGAACATTAATCTCTGCTCAACAAGGACGAGGACAGACCATGACCAATTTAAATTTGTTTAAATTGTCCCAATGTCATGACCAACGTCATGACGTCTGTTGTGACATCTGCAGGCTGACAGACCTATTTATCTAACCATTTAAATTGTGCAGAATTGTAAATGCAGAAAGATAAATAACACTAGTAATTGTTTACCCAGTTTGGTGCAACATCACCTACATCTGGGGGCTACCAAGCCATGGAGGAAATTCACAATTAGCATAATCAATTCAAAGTCAAACAACCAGTTTGCACTTCTCACTTAATCTCTACCCAATGCAATTTCAGCCTAGAGACACTCTAGTACCTGAGTATACCCACTCACTCCCACTCAATCACACAACAGCGATTTTAATACACAATTACAAAATAGTTGTGGAGATACACTCCAAACACACCCCATGATCTTGCTTCACAACTTTGATCAAGTGAGACTCACTCTTGCTTAAAAGCTTTGAGTGACATAATGAACACATCAGTTCATACATAATAACCAAAGCAATTATATAACCTACAATTGTTTGGTACACAAGGAATCCTAAGACACCTAGAGACGTGAAGTACAACCCTCTTCACTTACAATTATATCTACCACAATGCATCATACAATGAAAAGGGTGACTTACACACAAGGGACTCTCAAACACTAGACTTTTATTCTACACTCTGGTTTTTCTTGATGTGAGTGCTTGCTTTCCTCTGCTTCTGCTCCTCCTTTTATAGTAGTGCAGACTGGGCTTGAGCTGCTCCAAAGTAACAAACATTAGGTTTAACAAAGTAAACCTAATTTCCATTGATCAAGGTGCTGTCAAATTTGGTCATGATACTGCCTAGAATCTCGTCTGAGATAACCAAGGAACCCTAACAGGTTTCTTGAAATTTAGCCTGAGATATATCAGGTATCATAACAGAAAAACAAACCCTGCCCGTCTGATGTCATACGATCAATGTCATGACATTCAGTATGACATTCAGTTTTACTTACTCTTTAGCTGACCAGCTTGCCCTGATGAACACTTCTGCAGAATCTTCTTCATGACAGTATAAACAACTGTTTTATAGTTCCCTAAAAAGTATCAAAGATCCTTTTTGTGAACACCCATTAAATCTGCGCTTTGTTTCTAACAAATCTCTTTGGCCTGTACATACTGATGTGGAATATCCAACAGGACCAAAACACTTCGGTCAAGAGATATAACATAGCAGCCCCTGTTGTACCAGACATAAAGTCATGACATTTAGTACGACATCCATGACAGCAGTTTTGTCATCAACTCCTTCTACATCCATGACAGCAGTTCATCCATGACAGCAGTTTTGTCATATGCTCTTGTTAGCTCCTACTGCACATAGCTCTTGCTGCACCAGATGTCAACACATGACAGCAGTTATGTTATCAGCTCCTGTTGCACCACTACTCCTGTTGTTTCTCACACATGATAGTAGTTCTATCATGACAACAGATGGATGTCGTGATGGATGTCATGACATTCAGCATGACATTCACATTAAAACACTCCACAGCAGTTATGTCACCACAGCAGATGGAGATGTTATAATATCCTACTTAACATCAGTGCAGGATCATGTTTTACTAAAATTCAGCCAATCATAGAACCATGGACAATTCTATATCATAGAACCATGGAACTAACAATCTCCCCCTTTGGCAAATTTTGGCTAAAACAACTTATAAGGGCAGCATCAGTAGTTTTTCCAGCCTCACACACTATCATGCTCCCCCTTGATAGTTGCACCAGATAAACAGCACTTTACTCCCCCTTGGTTTAGTCAAAAATTGACAAATATTAGAGTAAGTGTACATATATCAACCAGAGCTAAACTCACACACTGAATTAGAAGCATCATGCTTCAATGCAGGATTCAGTTGTCCTCCAGTCATCTCACCAAGAGATTCACAGGCTGCTTGACCTCTACTAAAGTCTGCACCACTTCAGCACCACTCCATTGGACAGAGCCTTTAAACACAGCTGGACACAGCAGCTACAGCTCCACAGGTCATCACCAAACAACCATAGAGAGACCTGGACTCTCATGTAGCTCCCTCAGAGGCACAATGTTCAGACACCCTGTCTGACATTCCAAAAATTATTCTTGAGCACTTTAAGAAATAATTCTTTTATCCTACTTTATCAGTTAGACTATAAGCACCAAGGCATGGACTACCTCTCCTCTTGTCCAGATACATCAGTAGCTGGGACACACAATCATGCTTCATCATGATGAGAAACAGTAAGAACTCCTCATAGATTTATCCTCTGAACCTAGTCATTGGATCTTGAGTTCTTGCCTTGTATGAAGTTGCACCTTCAAGAGTGACACTTTTGTCATCACTAATTAAGGGATGATAAATTAAATACTTGCCACACATAACAATTGATTTTAAATCCCCAATTTGAGACACACATCATCAGCGTTCCAAGGACACAAGCTTGCCTGAGCTTCAGCAGTCTTTGTACTCAGCATCATGCAGCTGCACATTAGACAGGTACAAGCTCCCCCTGTCATACATAATCAGTACTCTCCCTAAGAGAGAGATCCCAATTACATGAAGACTCTTTTCATCATCTTCATATTCACACACTGCAGCTTTTCATTCCTTGATTCACAGATAGCAGAAGAGTTGTAGGATGACTATCTGTAAGATCTCCAAAAAGTCAGGGTAAATGCCATATTTCCTTGACTTTTACAGAACCAGAGCTGATGATGTCTTGATCTTTACCTTTGTGAAATTTGATTTGGTCCATTTGCACCTACTAACAGACCCAAAAGGAATACCCTGTCATCTTTACCATGAGCTTGGAGTAGTAACCCAATGCCACAACATCTTGTTTGACATTCTACCTTCATCAAGTCCCAGATTTGTTTGAAATCACAAACAATCTTGACACATAACTGCACTCTTGCAGCAACCCATCATAGATAGAAGTATGTTTCCCCATACCAAGGGTAACCAGTGCACATGAATGGAAAACATAAGACGCATCTTTATGTCTTCAAGAACTCATTCTCTATTCAACACACATGTTGAACGCATTCACTTACTGCTTGAACCACAAGCAAATAGTACACCTATCAACCAAAAGCTCTCATCCTATCTTTGACCAAAGATGCTCCAAGATCACCACATTATATCTCAAGACCATCTTCATGCTCATCCAGTGAGAGTGTATTAACCTGCTCCACTTCTTTCTAGAGCTTAAGATGGATCTCCCATACTCCAAAACATTCTTTACCTCATCATTCTCCCGTATGATGGGTTAGAACACTTCTGAGTCGCCTAGTGACTTGATCACTTCCATATGCCACATTAGGATGCAATTAGCCAATGATCCATTCCAGTCTTTTATAATGCCTTTCACATCATCCTCCAAGATAGTCCTTTTACCTTATCATTCTCCCATATGACAAGTTAGAGTACCTCTTAGTCAAGATGTGAATCACAAGTTCCACAACAGATCTTCACAACCCAGATGGTTCATATTACAGACACATCATCCCATGGTTCTTTATGTGCCCATATTGGACTTACTGCTGCCTAGTAATCTAACTGAAGATCTTCAGAGAGCACAACTCCACCAGCTTGATCAAATACATCTCCAAAAGAAGGTAATCTTCTGTACACAGCTTAGGGCTTCTACCACAAGCTCCAATATATGAATAGAGACAGATCCTCCTTTGGTCTTCAACCAACTACCCTTCTGCACAAGAGTACTTAGTTCCAAGCATGAACAGTTCCAAAGCCTTCTGTGGTCTTCAAATGACTACCCTTCTGCACAAGAATAGTTTTCTAAAGGCACACTGCTTGAATAAACAAATGTCACTGTTTGGTTATTCAGCATCTTTCTGCTACTCCACCAGGCCACTTTGATCTTCAGGTCACCCATTCTACATGCTTCAAGGCAAGGCATCTACTCCTTCACACAGCTCCCGCAAACTGCATGAGGTGAAGCATTAATTCCATTCATCCCTGAGAATATCAACTTATCAATGAAGGCCTTGAAGTTACTTCTTAATGTCACACCTTTGGTTAAGACATCTAGCTGAAGAGTTCATGCTTTCATTCTGCCACTTAGAATAACCTCATCACTCAATCAGAAAGGGCACACAGACTTGAGTTTGAGTAGACAACCTCCATCTTGCTTTATTGGACCACAACACATTGCTTGAAATGCATTTGTTTCATGAACTCCTCTTAAGAGACACCAAACATGCCAAGGCTTGATTCTTTAATGAGGAAGGGTCACAAAAGAAATCTTTACACAAGGATTCCCGCTTTCCTTAAGTAGAGACTTCTTTAGAAGGTCAGAGATACCTGCCACTTATCCTTGACCTCCAAGCTGAGCCAGATCTCATGCTCCTGTGCACTTAGATTAGAAATAAACTGACCCAAGCAGAGCTACCAACACCAGTTTCTTGCCAGGAAACTTTCTAGATCTGCTTCTAGTAGAGCCTAGAGCACACCTGCTGCACTCCAAGAAGTTGATTCAAGAGAACTGTCTTTATCTCCACTTCCATCAGCACTACATTCTAGTCTTAGTTTCTTGTCAGGAAACTTACTAGAATAAAGTCAGATCCTACCACACATGCGTATGGTACCTATGATTCACTCCTTGAATCAACAGAATTCTGCACAATCTCTGCTGATGGAATGTCTCAAAATTTGGTTGAACATCAGACCTTTGAAGTTGACCACACAAAACAAGGCCCAGATGCTTTGTGCAATAAAAGAGATCCTTCTTCCAGAAGCCAAACTTGGATCATCCACCTGATGAACCAATAGAACTTTGACAATGTTGATCATTATGGATAATCAATTAAATACTTGTGCATTCCACAAATAGAGATTGATTTTAAATCCATACAACTTGTCGAGAAATCCAGATGATTACACTTCAGTAATACCAAGAGTATTCTTTAGTATAACTATCTTTAATGTTGAAACAAAAAGGTTGCCACCCTTGATTCAACCTCTCTATGACTTCCTCTGCTGATAGGTTCCTTGCAAGTCATGAGTGGTGAAAATAAATCACTTTCCATACAACAGAACAGACCAGGCACACAACCAAACACAGCTGCAAACACCATCTTCCAATCATCTACACAACTGCCACAACCATGCATCAAACTAAATATAGGTCAGTCTTCTCCCAGGGGAACCAGAGTTCTTTTATCATAGAAATATGCATCGGAACCACCAAAAGAACTTCTTCAACATGCCCTAAATAAGATGTCAGAATATCTTATAGGTCATCACACAGAAGTAGCCACTCCTTCTTTGGAAAACCCTTCAGCAGGTCATAGAAGCTCCTACATCAGAGGGCACAGCAGCAGATATAAGCTTCTCCTTAGCTCCATAAGCAGTAGCTCAAACATTCAGCAAGATCAGCAACTCAGCTATAGCTTCTCCTTGTTCAAAACACCAGAAAGTATCTCCCGAGATCTCATCCAGAACAGACAAGATGCCTGCTCTGATACCAATTGAAATTCTGGTAGGCAGATCTCATATGTCCCAAGAACATTGATCTCTGCTTAACAAGGACGAGGACAGACCATGACCAATTTAAATTTCTTTAAATTGTCCCAATGTCATGACCAACGTCATGACGTCTGTTGTGACATCTGCAAGCTGACAGACCTATTTATCTAACCATTTAAATTATGCAGAATTGTAAATGCAGAAAAATAAATAACACTAGTAATTGTTTACCCTGTTCGGTGCAACATCACTTACATCTGGGGGCTACCAAGCCAGGGAGGAAATTCACTATTAGCATAATCAATTCAAAGTCAAACAACCAGTTTGCACTTCTCACTTAATCTCTACCCAATGCAATTTCAGCCTAGAGACACTCTAGTACCTGAGTATACCCACTCACTCCCCCTCAATCACACAACAGTGATTTCAATACACAATTACAAAACAGTTGTGGAGATACACTCCAAACACACACCATGATCTTGCTTCACAGCTTTAATCAAGTGAGACTCACTCTTGCTTAAAAGCTTTGAGTGACATAATGAACACATCAGTTCATACATAATAAGCAAAGCAATTATATAACCTACAATTTCTTGGTACACAAGGAATCCTAAGACACCTAGACACGTGAAGTACAACCCTCTTCACTTACAAGTATGTCTACCACAATGCATCATACAATGCAAAGGGTGACTTACACACAAGGGACTCTCAAACCCTAGACCTTTATTCTACACTCTGGTTTTTCTTGATGTGAGTGCTTGCTTTCCTCTTCTTATGCTCCTCCTTTTATAGTAGTGCAGACTGGGCTTGGGCTGCTCCAAAGTACCAAACATTAGGTTTAACAAAGTAAACCTAATTTCCATTGATCAAGGTGCTGTCAAATTTGGTCATGATACTGCCTAGAATCTCGTCTGAGATGACCAAGGAACCCTAACAGGTTTCCTGAAATTTAGCCTGAGATATATCAGGTATCATAACAGAAAAACAAACCCTGCCCGTCTGATGTCATACGATCAATGTCATGACATTCAGTATGACATTCAATTTTACTTACTCTTTAGCTTACCAGCTTGCCCTGATGAACACTTCTGCAGAATCTTCTTCATGACAGTATAAACAACTGTTTTATAGTTCCCTAAAAAGTATCAAAGATCCTTTTTGTGAACACCCATTAAATCTGCACTTTGTTTCTAACAAGTCTCTTTGGCATGTACATACTGATGTGGAATATCCAACAGGACCAAAACACTTCTGCCAAGAGATATAACATAGCAGCCCCTGCTGTACCAGACATGATGTCATGACATTTAGTACGACATCCATGACAGCAGTTCTGTCATCAACTCCTTCTGCATCCATGACAGCAGTTCTGTCATCTGCTCTTGTTAGCTCCTGTTGCACATAGCTCCTGCTGCACTAGATGTCAACACATGACAACAGTTCTGTTATCAGCTCCTGCTAGCTCCTGTTGCACCACTACTCCTGTTGTTTCTCACACATGACAGTAGTTATGTCATGACAGCAGATGGATGTCGTGATGGATGTCACGACATTCAGCATGACATTCACATTAAAACACTCCACAGCAGTTCTGTCACCACAGTAGATGGAGATGTTATAGTATCCTGCTTAACATCAGTGCAAGATCATGTTTTACAAAAATTTAGCCAATCATAGAACCATGGAACTAATAGTTTCCTTTGGAATACTATAGCCCATACTTTGGAGTACCCGAAAGGTATCGAAGTATGCGCTTAACTGCTTTTAGATGGGATTCCTTAGGAGAAGATTGATATCTAGCGCACATGCAAACACTAAACATAATATCGGGTCTAGAGGCGGTAAGATAAAGAAGAGAGTCGATCATACCTTGATATCTTTTTACCTCTACATCCTTACCACTTTCATCTCTATTTAGATTTGCACAGGTCGGCATTGGTGTGTCAATGACTTTGGAGTTTGCCATGTCAAACCTCTTGAGAAGCTCAAGACAATATTTCGTTTGACTTACAAAAGTTCTCTCCTCAAGCTGCTTGATTTGTGACCCGAGAAAATATGTGAGCTCCCCCATCATACTCATCTCGAATTCACCCTGCATTAGGTTAGAAAACTCTCTTACGAGATTCATATTAGTTGATCCGAATATGATGTCATCAACATAAATTTGCACCAAAATTAAGTGTTCTCCTTGACGCTTAATAAAGAGGGTTGTGTCGACCTTGCCTCTTGAATACCCTTGATCAAGTAGAAACTTTCTTAGGCGCTCATACCAAGCCCTAGGGGCTTGCTTGAGTCCATACAAGGCATGTTTTAACTTGCATACGTGATCAGGATATTCATGAGACTCAAAACCCGGAGGTTGGGCAACATAAAATTCTTCATTTATATAGCCGTTAAGGAATGCACTTTTTACATCCATTTGAAATAGCTTAAAATTTTTCGCACAAGCGAAGGCAAGTAAAAGGCGCATAGCCTCGAGTCGGGAAACCGGCGCCGAAGTCTCCTCATAGTCGATGCCATCCTCTTAGTTATACCCTTGCGCGAATAAACG
Source organism: Lathyrus sativus (assembly GCA_963859935.3). Taxonomy (NCBI): domain Eukaryota; kingdom Viridiplantae; phylum Streptophyta; class Magnoliopsida; order Fabales; family Fabaceae; genus Lathyrus; species Lathyrus sativus. Next base: position 94,404,208 of record OZ012739.1, on the reverse strand, counting down.
CGCCTTATTGCGAGTTATTACCCCATTTTCGTCCAGTTTGTTCCTAAACACACATTGGGTGCCAATTACTCGATGACCTCGCGGAGGAGGGACAAGGTCCCAAACCTCATTTCTCTTGAACTGGTTAAGTTCCTCTTGCATAGATAAGAACCAATGTTCATCGAGTAAGGCTTCTTTTGGGTTCTTAGGTTCTATCTGAGAAACGAAAGTGAAATGATAACAGAAATTACTTATCTTAGACCGAGTCGTAACCCCCTTTGATATATCACCGAGGATATTATCGATGGAATGGTCTTTGGAAGACTTCCATGCTGGAGGAAGATCATCTTTTGCAGACGGATGAACTACCTCGGTTTCTTCATGACGGTCATATTTTTCCTCCTCAATTTTGGCTAGGTCGGTTTGACCAATTCCCGGCTCAGCACTTTTGAGTATGTCTTCCGAAGATATACCTGCACCATGAACAACATTACCTTTTCCGACATCTCTTGGATAAGATTCATCAAATGTTACGTGTACAGACTCTTCAACAGTAAGTAATCTCTTATTGTAAATTCTATAGGCTTTACTTGACTGAGAGTATCCGAGGAAGATACCTTCGCCAACCTTGGAGTCAAATTTACCTAAGCCTTTCTTTCCATTATTCAACACGAAAGACTTACAACTGAAGACATGAAGGTGAGAAACATTTGGCTTGCACCCTTTTAAAAGTTCATACGGTGTTTTGTTTAGAATTGGGCGGATAAGCAGCCTATTCAATACATAACATGTCGTACTTATGGCGTCAGCCCAAAAATACTTAGGTAATGCACTTTCATTGATCATGGTTCTCCCTAACTCTTCCAAAATACGAATTTTGCGCTCCACAACCCCGTTTTGCTGAGGGGTGCGCGGAGCGGAGAAGTTATGATCAATATCGTGTTTACCGCAATATTCCTCAAACAAATGGTTTCAAACTCACCTCCATGATCACTCCTAATTGATATTATGTTTGTGTTTAATTTATTTTGACAAAGCTTAGCAAATCTTTCAAAGGCTACGAATTTATCGCCCTTGCTAGCCAAGAAGATAGTCCAACAGAATCTAGAAAAATCATCAACTATTATAAAACCGTAATAGTTACCACCTAGACTTTTAATTCTAGATGGCCCAAATAAATCCATATGGAGAAGATCAAGAGATCTCGTAGTTGAAACGATGTTTTTAGATTTAAAAGAGATCCTCGTTTACTTTCCCATTTGGCAAGCATCACATAGGTGATCCTTGGTAAATTTAATTTTGGGCAGACCTATGACTAGATCTTTTGAAACTACCTTGTTTAGCAACTCAAAATTGACATGTGTTAAACGTCTATGCCATAACCATGAGTCCTCACTCATTGTCATGAGACATTTATCACTTGTCAAAGATACTTCATCCAAATCCAGCATATAGACATTGTTTACTCTTAGACCATTAAACATATCCTTCATTTTATCATTATGCGCAATTTGGCAACAATCTTTTGAAAATGATACATTGTATCCTTTGTCGCATAATTGGCTAATGCTAATGAGATTATGTTTAAGGCCCTCGACAAGCAATACATTAGAGATAGTAGTGGAAGAGGGATTACCTGCACTACCTTTTCCAAGTATTGCACCACGATTGTTGTCTCCATAGGTTACATATCCCTTCTTCTTTGCCACGAAGTCGATGAAGAGAGATATGTCTCCTGTCATGTGTCTTGAGCAGCCACTATCGAGAACCCATCTTTTCTCGGTGTTCTCAAGACGTTATACCTTTTTCTTTTTGTTCTTTTGATGGGCGAAAAGACAAACATTGACGGATTCATCTTCATCACTTGAGATTTCACCCTTGGAGGATTCGCTATCGCTTTCCCAAGCTATATACGCTCTCCTTGGCTTAGATTGCTTCTTATGTGATCTACTTGTTTCCTTTTCTTTGCCCTTTTTATTCAAGGGACAATCCGGTTTGTAGTGTCTGGTCTTTCCGCAAGTATAACATGACCCTCTTGTCTTGTTTCCTTTAGTGTCGTCATTTCTAGAGTACCTTGATTGTTTCCAGAAGTTGACAAGATTTTTTTTGGAGTGTTGGATGTCGTTCTTTTTGACATAACGGTTGTAACGCTTTACAAACAACCTCATATCCTCACTCTTGTCATCAACTTCGTCGTCACTCGAAGTGTAATCACTATGCTCCTTAGTTTGAGACTTTGAGGAAGAAGTCTTGAGAGCAATAGACTTATTTTTAGTATTTTTTATTTTCTCCTTCTTTTCCTTCTTTTCATATTGCTCTAGGCTTAGAAGCCCTTGTCCGTACTCTTGCAGCTTTCCAAACAATGTTGTGAGATCCAAAATTGTGAGGTCGTTAGCTTCTTTGATGGCGGTTACCTTCGGTTGCCATTCCCTGTTAAGACATCTCAAAATTTTGTTAGTAGCAACATCATTGGCAACTGGCCTACCTAGTGAGTGCAATCTATTGATAAGATGAGTGAATCTCTTTTGCATGTCCGCGATGGTTTCCCCTTGCTCCATGTGAAAGAGATCAAACTCTTGTGTTAGCGTATTGATTCTCGCTAGCTTAACATCATTGGTTCCCTCATGGGAAACTTGCAATGAGTCTCACATAAATTTTGCCATTAAACAATGAGAAACCCTATAATATTCATCAACTCCTAATGAGGAGATCAAAATATTTTTGGCTTTCCAATCGTAATTAAATTTCTTCTCGTCATCATCAGTCCATTGTGCTTCAGGCTTAGGCACAATCATGTTATTCTCGTAGGTCATAGTTATTTCAATTGGACCGTTAAGAATAACATTCCACACCTTTCGATCAATGGAATTAATGTGCACCCGCATACAGTCTTTCCAGTAACTAAAATTTTCTCCATTAAAAACAGGAGCTCTATTATAGGCCCCTTTAGGTTCGTTAGCCATTTTCTACTAAGTTATACTTGAAGCACGGAGTAAACCGGTGCTCCTGATACCACTTGTTAGACGATGGCACGGATCTAGAAGGGGGGTTGAATAGATCCCCTATTAAAAAATGAGTCGGCGCTACCAAAAAAAGTTGTTTTAAAAATTTGTTTAAGTTGCGGAAGCGGCCGTGGAAAAATACTGTCTATAATGAACGATTACTAGAAAATCGGATATGCGTTTTAGCCTATGGAATCGGATAACGAGTAATGAGAATCACTACGCTAGTCACACTCTCAATTTTGATTTATCTCACAACGTGGTATGACTAGTTCCAATGCCTTAAAATATTACCACAATAGATGGACAGCACACAAGGCTTTTCGTTCAGGCAATTTATCAAACACTTGGAGTGCAGCGCGCTACAAGTGAGTTCAGCTTTGAGTAATTTGCTCTAATTTCCTTGTACAATCAACGATTGTACTAGAGTCAAAAATAGTCCAGCACTTACTCAAAACAGTCCTAAATTTGATATAATTGCTTGTACTAAAACCACACAAATATTGAGCAATGTAAAAACGAAAGGTAAAAGGCACAAGGATTTGTTGAGGCAGTTCCCCCGCCGTCCTCGCTTTGGAGTACGTCTTCCCTCAATTCTAACAATAGAATTGAGCTCTTATAATATAAATTTAACTTGTTGTAGAATTGTATATACAAGAATGAAATAGCAATCAAACAAACGAACACCCTTGTTGTTGTAGACGCTATCTCCTCTTGTCCCTTGATTCGAGTCGAATTAAGTCCTTCGACAACTTGTGTATAAACCTCTGATTATAGCTCAATGTTTGAACAACCTTCCGTCTTCAAACCCCAGTCCGGCTGATCTCAAACACTCGCGTGTCGAACCCGAACTTCTTCTTCACAATTTATCGAGTACCGCTACTAGATCGACAGAACCCACCGCTCCTCGATCACCTTCACTCAGCCAAATATATGTTGAGAAGATTCGTCCAAAAACCCCCAAATTCAAAGAATCTTGGAGGACAAAACCCTAGAGGTTTTATTTAAGAAAAACCTGCCAATTCCTCAACCCGAACCGGATTACCCAATCACGGCTTCGAAAGTTATCACCTTAGACAATCCATAATGCACAACAAAGATTATTGTGTGTGGTTGTTGTGATATGAAATGTAGAAGATGAAGATGATGAGAACTTTAATGGACACCTCTTTCACTTTTCTTGTTTTTGTAATTGATTCAATTAAAAATGAAATGAATAGAGCAACTGAACATTTATACTAGACAAAATAGTCATAACTGATAAAACCAACTTTCAAAAATAATAGACAACACAAAAATTATGCAGCAAACAGCGAGCGGTCGACCCATGCAGAGTGCAGGGTCGACCTGAGCTAACCCGAGGCAACATATTGTGCAAAACAAGCAGCTATGCGTCGACTCAAAGCCTGATATTTTGACAAATACAAATGACAACAGTATGCGTCGACCGGTAGGTCGACCATACCAGACCCAAGAAAAATGTATTTCTAGGACACTTGCCATGAGTCGACCGGAGCAGAGTTTAGGTCGACTCAAAGACCTAAAACATCAAAAAATGATTAAATTCATATTTTTTATTCTTTTAGATGAAAGCAATGATAAACCAATTGAGTTAGACACGTATGACGCATATTTTGACAGCTCTAAATGCAGTACTCGAGATTTTTAGTGCAAGCAAACAAACATGAGAAACATGCTCGTGCATCATGGTGATAACGCCAAATGACTATCCTTCCATGCAGCTCGGTTTTGACATCATTGAAACACACATATCAAGTATTTGAGGCTTTGCCCTCACAAGATTTCATCTAGTGAAAAGGTGAAGCATTGTGTAAAAGGGTATTAAATAAGTAAAAGTGCAGTCAATGGTATTTCATGAAAGAAAGTCAAGAGAAAGTTAGTTAAAAACCCCCTCTTGAAACCAAAATATAACTCTTGAAGCTTATGCTTGATCAATCAGAATTGAATATAGGCTAAATTACTTCACTTAAGATTACTGGCATGACTGCAGAAATCATGTAAAACTCAAATAGTACCTACTTTATTTTTGACACGCATAATAGTAGTCTCTTATTATTTTATACGTCTATTTGTACTTGCAAACGTACGTTATACTTCATCTAAACAAAAATAATCAACTTATAACATTAAATACCTACTTTGCTATATTTCGAAGATGTATCTCCAAAATATTCATGGAGATGCATCTCCAATCCAATTCAAATGTAAATGGTTTCTGAATGGGTGGGTTGTATGAATGTTTAAAACACAAATTTTTTTTAAATCTCATGGTATGGATCAAAATTTTCTTAAAATATAAATATCCATAATGCCAAAATCATAATTATCAAGAATTGGTAGAAAACAAGAAATACACCAGCCAAGCGTACAGAACATATTTTAGATCTCCAAACATAATACTGACCACCAGTAACTATGATAATCAATATCTCCCCCTTCCTCCTCTTCCACGACCACCGCGGCCACCTCCTCTTCCACCCCTTCCTCTGCCACCATTTCCTCCATGATGATTTCCTCCACCACCACCAGACCTCTTGTTCCCCTCAGATTTCAATTGCATCCCTTCTGGCAAGGGACTTATGTGATCCACACACTTCCGGAAGCTGAAATCATCAGCTGTGTCATCATCCCTGATGAGGAAATAGCACCTACTTTTAAAGCTAGGGTGTTCGCGAACTTGGAAAGCACAAACCCCTGGGCCAATCTTTCTTTCAGATTCTGCATGACCATTCTTGAGCAATTCCAGCAGCATCGTGTGCTCGTACTACAATACAGAAACAAGCCAATGTAGATTCAGTAAGACAAAAATTAAAGTTGCAACTACTGATAAATCATCACAAGTCACAAAGAACAACAGTAAAAATAAAAATCTCTCATATCTAATCATGGCTTTAAATTCCAGTTTGTTACAACCACAATATCTATGGTTTAAGAGAAGAGGTTCACACAATTGTGCTAAAACTGCAAGATCAGCATTTATCTGTTGACTTTCCAGAAGATCAATGAGGATGGTATAACCGAAATAATCATTGTAATTCTAGACACTGATTGCAGGTTAAGCAACAAGTTTTCATTTTCACACAGTTTCAATACTTCAGCACCATTACATGAAAATAAGCCGTGAAACTGAGCTGTCAGCATCATTGTCGTCATACTATGTCACATGTTGAAAGCACTTATAAGATATTCCAAAACCAACCAATGACAACTGATTTTAATGCAGTTAATAAAACCTTTGAAAGGAAACTTCCATGGTAGATAGTGATAAATAGCACATGTTCTACTTGCAAAAAAGAAAGCAAAACACATATAGCATGTGTAAGATGAACATTAAACTTTGAGGTTCCACATCAGAAAAATTCAAAGTACAACGCGATCAGAGCATTAAACTTTGAAACTACACATTTGAATGAATCTACATATAGAGCAAACAGAGTCAAGAGCAACAAACTTAGAGCACAATATTAAGCTTTGAGGCTCCGCATTAGAAGCTTTAATCTCTCGGCAGTAAATTAGAGCTATAGTTGAAGATTCTCAAATCCCATCTAACATTAAGATAGCAGTTAAGACTGCATTGGTAAAGGCCGATCATTCATGTTCATTTAGAGATGTCAGTGCTCTTGATAGGTCTTCAAGAACAACATTTACTTTAAATTGAAATTTGATATCAATTAGACTAAATTTATATCAAAATGGTTTTAATGAAGAACAATTCAAACACGAATGAATTCTGTACAGAATAAATTTTAACCAAACCAATTTCACAATACTTCATTCAAAATCATATATTAGTCAAACTCTAACCAAAACTCAGTTTTCTTATTTAAAAAATATTAACAGAAAATCAATTGAAATACATTACTAGAAACTATCAACCACGGTAGGTCAAGAACGGTACAAAAACCCAAATTCAATAAACTAAAAATCCAATTGAATCACACATGCTTGACAATGGTAAAATAGAGAAGAAAAAATTTGAAGAAATACCTTGTTAACATTGAGATTATGAGGCCAAGCATTAAGAAATTTGTGGAAGTAATGAAACATTTCCACGGAAGAACCAAAGGTCTTGGGTCCCAATTTCACAGCTTCGGAGACTTCCTTTTCTTCATCGTCTTCTTTTTTCTCTAACTTCTCCAACCGCTCTTCCTCGACTGACTTTTCCTCGTCTACTTTAGCCTTCTTCGGATCGACATCATCTTCTTTGGACTCCTCTTCTTCCCTCGGTCGTTTATCCTTGGAATCAACGGCGTTTTCAACCTCCATATCGACGGCGGCAGCGCCGGTGTTCTCGGTGGTTGCAACGGTGTTGTCGGTATCGACGGCGGAGGCGGCGGCGCTGTTGCTATCAACGACTTCTGGAGCGGTTTCTTCTGCCATTAGGTTTTAGGGGAATTTGTAAAACCCTAGATTGTGATAGTTGGGATTGAAAAGACAAAGAGCACGCTCAGTGAAGCAGTTACTCTTTGCAGTTAAATATAAATGAATATTAGGGCATGCGCTCGATGATAAAAATATAACTCCCTTTCTCCTTCCTTTTCACACATTTATAGAAAACTTTTGTTTTATAATTATTTGGTATCCTTAATTATAATATAAAACGAAATAACCAAAAGTGAATTTTTTTTTAAGGGATAACATACTTTTTAAAATAAAATATCAAATAAAATAAAATTTTTAAAAAATTACGAAATTGGCTATGTTTGTAAGACGAGTCATCATATGAAATGGTTTATCCAGTCTCCTCAGACCTGAGTCGTCATTTCATATGGCGCATGGGTTAAAAAAAATATGTCATACCCTACACTAAGTCGTCATATAGTATGGCCACATAATCTCGATATCATTGAAACGGGGAAGCGTCAGCCATTTGATTTTCTTCTCTGGGTATGTGAGCAAAAGTGATATCATCGAAACGGGGAAGCAGTTTGGCCACATAATATCGATATGGAATTAAGTTTTCGTGCTTTGTATCCTAATCACCTCTTATTTGGTATATTACTATAGCAGAATCCCCAAACACATCAAGGGTTTTGATTCTCAAGTCAATGGCTTCTTCTAGCCTAGTATACATGCCTCGTACTCAGCCATATTGTTAGTGTCGCTACTGCGAAAATCGGCGCCGGCTGACAGAAGAGTCGTCACCGTGCGTTATTTATCCCAACGGAGGGAAAGGAAACGCTCGAAGTAAACCTCGCAAAAAACGGGGAAAAGGTATGGTCATCGCAACCAAAACCTGGGTTCGGGAGTCGGTTACGCAAGGGGAAGGTATTAGCACCCCTCACGTCCGTCGTACTCGACGGGATCCACGCTTGCTTGGGTTGTCTAAAGGATGCAAAACAATCTATCTACGGCTGCTAAATCTAAACGGAAGGGAATTGACTCGATAGAGCGTCGCACTCTATGCCTACGTATTCTCAAGAGAGAAAGTCAGAGTCAACGTAGTTCGGGACTACAGGGAAAATTGGCTCGCCAAGACCTCGCGTCTTGTGCCTACGTACTTCCACGCTGCATGGAAGATCAGAGCTTTACGTAGTTCAGACTAACTACGGCTAATCAAGGTATTCTCACACAGCAGTGAGAAAAACAACTGGTTTCAAAGGTACGGGAACCTATGGGCAAAACTATGGCTTGGTCTCAAGTGCACTCGGGCAAGAGAGAAAAAGGGTTACAATTAGTCGTCAGCGGGAAAGTCTCGATCGCACAGCAGCGAGAGAACGAAAGTCAGTCGTTAGTGTGCTCGCTAGGATATCGCATCCTATGCCTACATATCCTTGTCTGGTACAAGGAATCAGAGCAGCTGTAGTTCGGCTACTTCGGGACCACAACTCAAATCTCATTTTATTAATCTTCTGAAAAATGGGTACAATGCTTGAGTACTGAAAAATAAATCTCCTAGGAAATACTATCCTATCCTATCCTGAAAAATCGAATGGAAAATAGCCCCCTAACAAGTGGGCTTCTAAACTATCCTAAAATTGGTAAAATAAACTCCTATGAAAATATCTCTAAAAAATATTAAATCGACACTAATATTTTTTCCTTTTCCCTTCTTTTCTTTTCAACTATATATTTTTTCATATTTTTCTATGTCTTTTCATCTCTCTTTCTTTATTGTTTTTTTTCAATATATCTTTTCATATATTTTTCTATACATTTTTCTCACTATTTTTCCCATATTTCTTTCTCACTATTTTCTTTTTTCATAATATTTTCCCATATTTTCCTCTCTATTTTCTTTTTCTTTCAATATTTTTCTCTCTATTTTCTTTTTCTTATAATCTTTTCCTTTATTGTTTTTCAATAATAAAAAACTAAACAATATCAAAATAAAGAAAAAAGATACAAAAGAGGGGAGGGGGGTACCCAGCCCAGCTGGGGGGTTATACAAGCAAAACAAATAAAAAAACAAATGAGTTGGGCCCAGCCCAGGTCCCTTTCAAAAAAGCACACGGAGGGGATGTTTGCAAAAAATAAACGGAGGTGCTGGATCAAAAAACATGCAGTTGGGCCTGGCCCAACCCTCACGTGGACCACCTCCTTCTCCTTCTCCATTCACTCTGAAACCCTAGCCCTTTCTCTCTTCCTTTCACAGCGCCGCCGTCCCCCTCTTTGAACCCTCCTCTCTCCGTTCATCACCCTCACCAAAACTCTCCCTCACTCTCTGTTTTGAATCAACAGCCAATGATCCACAAAACTCGTATCACAGATCTACACAACCAAACTTTAAACCGCATCTTGTATATCCATAGATCTGATGAATCTGAAAGGGGCTTTTGGAGAAGTTCTGAAGAACCTTGAAGATTCTGGGAAGTCTAGCAATCTACGATGAACTTCGCTGCAGAATTCATTGAAGCTCTTGAACATTGAATGAAGATCTGGAGACGGTAGAGAACTTTATGAACGTTTCTGATGATTGTGAGGCTCGTTAAAGGTTGAGCGAAGATCCTTGGAGATCTTCACGAATGTTGTTGAAGTGATGAGTCTTGGAGATTTGGATAATGTTCTGGAAGAAAGATGAGGATCTGGTGATGAAGGTAATGAACGCACTTGAAAGTGGTTGAAGATCTTGATGAAGCTGAAGGATCTTCACGGAGAAGATGACTTGAGGATCTGGACGAATTTTGGAAGAACGGATGAACACGGTGGAGTTTCTTGATCTGAATGTGGCGAAACGGATGAATCTGGGGAAGAATCTTGCATGTTTCTGGAAACAAGATGATGAACGAATGACTGTTCTTGAAGGAGTGATGAAGTTGATGAAGAACTTCCGATGAATATTCTGGGAAATGATGAACTAACGATGAACATCTTGCAAAAATTGATGAAGATTTGAAGATTCTGGATGAACAACCGACACCGAATCTTGATTGATGATTATGGATGATGTTGATCGGAGGAGAAAAACTGGAGATGAGAGACGGATTTCTGGTGAAAAGCAGTTTCCGGTGAAATGCGGTGGCCGGAGTAGGTTAGGTGACCGGCGGTTGGTAGTTGTGGAGATGGCCGGAAAATGGTGGGGCGGTGGTTGCATGGCCGCCGGCCATGCAACCGGTGGAGGCTGGTTGAGGGACAAGTGGCTGTGGTAGTGGAGGCAGTGTATGCATGCGTGCCACGTGGTCTGTGTGTGGCAGTGAGAGAGAAGAACGGAGGGTGACGTGGCGTGGCGTGATGAAATAACGTGGGTCCTCCCCTGGACTAACACGTGGCTGCTTGCATTTATAAGACTGAGAAAATCTGGACCCTTCTAGAAGATTCTAGACTTGGCTGGACAATTTGCTGGAAACTTGGACTGGACAAAAAATGCATTGGGCCTGCGAATTTAATGATAAGGCCCACCGAAAATGATCCCAAAAACTAAAAAAAAAAAGCTGAATTAAGACTAAGATTAAAAACCTAATTAACTAAACTAAACTCAATTAATTTCTAATAAAACCTATGTTTAAAAGAAAATCTATTATTCTAATAAAACTATTAAAAAAACTATACTTTTCTATTAAAATCTATTTACTAATATCAGAAAAAAATCTATTATTATTCTATATCTAAAATTAAAAAAAATATTTAATTTCTATTAAACCCTATTATTTATTATTCTAAAAAGGAAAATGCTATTATTTATCTAAAAGAAAACCTCTTATTAATAAAAGAAAAACAAAACTATATTCTTCTATTAAAATGATTAAAAAACTATTAACACTATTAAAAACTATTAATATTCTAAAAATTCTATATTATCTTAAAAATCTATTAAATCCTAAAATGATTAAAAATCTATTTAAAAAGAATTAAAACTATTAAAAATCCTATTAAATCCTAAAAATGATTTAAAAGCTATTTAAACCCTAAAAATGGCCAATAAAATCCAGAAAAATCACAATAATTCCCAGAAGGACAAAATAAGCACCGAACGACACATAACACCGCGAGAGCGCACCAAAATAGCCGGTAAAAATAAACGGGCATCGAAATATTCCAAAAATACGATTCTACCTATCTAAACTAATTAAAAAACACCTGAAACACGAGACGAGAGCTGTGATCCCAATAAAATCAAAACAAATGCAAAAAATGCACTGTATGCAATATGCAGATGCGAATGCGGTCATGCGTCGAAACCTCGAGCCAGATACGAGACCCGGTTGGTCAAATTTTGGGGTGCAACAGCTGCCCCTATTCAAGCGGCTTGGACCTGACTGGGTGAGGAGCGAACGACTCTCAGCCAATCAAGGTGCGAGACGGTTGAATACCGGTAAACCCGAAAATTTGCCAACTGCTCAACTCGTCGAACACTGGAATAATAGCTGCACGGCAACTATCTGGAGAAATACCGATCTGACATCGCCGTCGGACAATCAAAATACCCCGCATCGTCGCTGGAGAACTACGTTAATCAAAATACCCCGCATCGCCGCTGGAGAACTGAAGGATCTGCATCACCTAACATCGCCGTCAGAAGATTGGATCAACTTGACATGCCCAACATCGCCGCTGGAAAACTGAGTCTGACATCGCCGTCGGAAACAAACATCGCTCTGAGAGACACTCGACGTCGCCGTCGTACAAACATCATCTCTGCTGGGGATTTACAAAGTCTGACCTCGCCGTCGAAACAAACATTCAACCTCGCCGTCGAACTCATTCAACATCGCCGTCAAACCAATCATAATCTGACCTCGCCGTCAAACAAACATTCAACCTCGCCGCCGAACAAGCATCATCTGACCTCGCCGTCAAAACAAACATTCAACCTCGCCGTCGAACAAGCATCATCTGACCTCGCCGTCAAAACAAACATTCAACCTCGCCGTCGAACAAACATCCAACCTCGCCGCCGGACAAAATATAATCTGAAAACGAACATTCAACCTCGCCGCCGAACAAAAATATAATCTGACCAAATCTAACCTGGGGTTCACCCCTGGTAAATGGAACAAAAGGTATACTTGCGTATTTGAAACTACTCCGCTGGGAATGAGAGACTTAACCGAGCACACTCAGATCTGGGGTTCACCCTCAGAACCATAACGAACATCGGGATACTACTGCACACTGCCCACCGTAGAACTTCAATCATCAAAGACATATGAAACCCTGGCCCCTGGCCACTTCCAGCTTCAGCTAGAAAAGATCTTCAAGTACTTCTGAATACGAATGAAACCCTGGCCCCTGGCCACTCCAGCTTCAGCTGGAGAATCTTCAAGTATTTCTGAAGATAGATGAAACCCTGCCTGTCGGCGATCCCAGCTTCAGCTAGAAAAGATCTTTAAGTACTTCTGAAGATAAACATCCTTGACCTTCAAGGATGTAAACTTTGCCCGTCGGCAACTCTGCAGGAGGTATCTTCGACTTCAGTCTGAAGAAATGGTCCTTGGCCTTCAAGGATACATGGGTCTGCCTTCAGGAAACTCCACCTCTGCTATAGAGCATCCGTGACTTCAGTCAGGGATATACTTCGGCCTTCAGTCCGAAAAATGAATCTTAGGTCATTCATGACCTTGGGGATAACCTTGCCCTTAGGCACCTTCGCTTCAGCTTGGGAAATCTGTGACTTCAGTCAAAGAAATGGTATCCAGAGCCATTCATGACTCTACGGGGATTCAAACACTTTGCCTTCAGGCAAAACTCCGCTTCATCTGGAGAAACATCTTCGACTTCAGTCAGAAGAAACATCATTCACTTGATCGCAATCAATCATCACCTCAGGACAACTGACTTGGGCTTCAGACCAACACGGATCATCTTGAATACAAAATTTGGAACCTTGTCTTCAGCCACCCGTTGATTCATCAATACGGAAATCTGAACTCACAGGAACCTTCTGATATCGCCTTCAGGCGTTTACGAAGTCAATCCTCAGATTAGACATCACCGTTGGAGCAGACATATCACGCTGCTAAGGACTTCAAGAACAAACTCCGTCGGGCACCTTCAAGAATCATCCTGAACCGATAACCATTCTGGAGGCTTCATTCTGCTGGGTATTCCAGAAATCTTCCTGGGCAATCCTTGCTGGGTACGCTACTGGGGAGCTCAAGAATCATCCTAAGCAAACAACTCGGGAAACTGCGCTGAGGTCTTAAGAATCATCTTAAGCACACGGCCCTGCTGAGGAATTCAAGAATCGGCTCTAACTGAAGACTTCGCTGGGGATCTCAAAAATCATCTTGAGCGAGCGACTGTGGAGATTACACCGGGGTCTTTAAGAATCATCTTAAGAAAGCGACCTCGTTGGGGAGAGCGTCAGGAATCGTCTTGAGCAACTGATCCTTTGGCTGAACACCTGTAAAACAAGAATGATAATAACCTAGATCATGCTTATGATGCATATGCTTCTGCGCCATGCCCCACACGGTGGGAATGCTATGCGTTTATGCTAAATGCCATGCAATCATGTACAATGCTATGCAACGTTAAATGCTATGCAATGCTAACTGCTATGCAATCATGCACAGTGCTATGCAATGCTATGCACAATGATGCAATCCCGTCAGCAAAATAAATGCCGAGGGGAGATTCTCCTGTCAAGATGAAAGAACTACTCAGATGAAGGAATCATCCTGCTGAGGAGAACGCGGACACGCCAATATCAATCGGACTCTGTCTGGGGAATTGATCTTCCGCGGACTGCTGCAGGGAAAACAACCTCAGTTGATTTCTGCAGGGGACGAAGCTCTACGAGAACCCGAACCTGCTGATATCAATCGCGAGGATAAACTGCGCGGCCGTCATGGCTACTCTTCTGGGGATAACAACTCTATGGGGAAACAATCTCAGCTGCTCAACACTCCACTAGGGAAGAGAGAATCATCTCTTGGTGGGGAATCTCAATTCCGCTGGAGACTTCAGTCTGGCGCCATCGTTTACTGCATACTTCGGCATGCGAACAGCTTCTTACAAGACTTGCACTTGTGACCCGGTGCTGGGAAAAGAATCCTGCTTCGGTGACTTTACTGGGGAAAGAAAATAACTCTGCTTGGGGATGCTTCCTTCAAGCCATTGACAACTGATTGTACTCTGCGGGGATTGACCCAAACTGAGGTTGATTGCGCGCAGCACACTGCTGGAAATGCCCCTGCTATCAAGGATATCAGTCTTAATCTGCTGAGGATACTCCTGATCCTACTCTGATACGGGGTAAAATACAATCTCGACTCTTCCGGGGATAATAAGCAACTTTCATCTGCTGAAGAGTAGCAATTCTGATTTAACAACATCCACAAGGATTTCAAACATTACTCGGAGCACTGGTATCCGTCGAGCTTCGTATCTGGAAACATGACAACATGCGAGTCATTGGGAACTACTGGGTCAGATACCTTTAGGTTTTTTGTTTTTCTGGTTTAAGATAGACATGGATTATGTACACAGTGAAAGTATGGGAAATACTAGACGAGAACTAGCATTCAAAGGTAGACTACCAGGCGAGAACTGATAGGTGAGGTAAATTGAACAAACATTGATTTTTGTGTTTTTGCGTTTTGAACGTCAGGCAGGGCTGACTGGGTAACAGACTGAGGAATAGACAACCAGGCGAGAACTGGCTGAAAGCTGACGTACCCATAGGTTAAAACATACGATGATCAGACGAGAACTGATTACGCGACGACATGTACCAGGCGAGAACTGATACAATACTTGAAGAAACGGCGACCAGACGAGAACTGATTGCAATAAACTGCACCAGACGGGAACTGATGCTTACAATAAACTACACCCGGCAGGAACTGATGCTTACGGAAGGGTGGGCCAGACGAGAACTGGTTACCGGTTTGCCAGGCGAGAACTGGACTTTGGAAACGACTGGTTACCGACACGCAACAGGTTTAAACTGCAGGATAATGATCCAACGACAGCAAGGTCTTCTTATTTGAAAGGTTCAGGTTTTGATAAGGGTACTGACATGATTTCCCGATACTCAACTCCGGCTGGGGATAAACAGGCTGGTTTGAACAACTTGCCCCAGTACACTCAGCTGGGGATAAAAGACTGGCTTAAACAACTTGCCCCCCAGTCTAACTCTTCTTGCCCCAATTTAACTCTTGGGAACACTTGCTCTGAACAGCTCTCTATGAGACAACTTTGAGAATATTTGCCCCGGTATCTATACGACAACAGAATTCAATCTCCATTAGACCTCTATCACCCTGACTGGTTTCAACATTCTCTGCAGTGACTTGCCCCTGAATGAGCGTTCTAGCGACTCAACCCGATCTGATTATCCACCTGAAGTATCTGCTTTCAAATTTCAACTTTCTGAATAATTGCCCCTGATTGGTTCCCGAGAAGACTCACTTCTGATCAACTGCTTCTCAAGCATACTGCCCCTGATCAACTGAAACTTCGGGACTGGTCCTCAGACTAACTGATACCGAACTTACTGGAAGTCAATGCCCCGGATTCACAGGTCTTCACAACATACACCATTCTGGTTCAGACTGCTGAATTACTCAGTCCTGCTCGATTATTCCCTGTTGGAATTTCTTTCATGTCAACTACTAACCTGCAATTAGAATCGTCTGTTCACGAATGGTAATCTTAATGCAGCGTTTATGCAGATTTTTTTGAAAAAATTTGGAGCTGTCACTCGTTTACATGCCATGATTGTGAGTGACGAGTGAAACAAAGTTCAAACGTAGTGCTTACGTGGTCAGTGAAAAATACAACAAAGATGTGACTAGCAAGTCAAGAAGGAGTCAGGTTACTCAACCTTATCGTAATGCGCTTCATACTAACCTTACCTCAATTAGGTCTTTTAAGGGTTGTATTGTGGTCGGGTTCACGGTTCGTGAAACAAAGGATATTTGGCTCAAATTTTGCTTTATACCCACCCCGTCTACGTGATGTTCTCCGATCCTAAGGTTCAGTTAACTTGGCACAAGCACTCGCCTCTTCGAGAAGTATGTTGAATGGTAAGAACCACAATTAAGGAATTCACAAGCTTTTCTTCTAGAGTGATAGTTACTCCTTCTCGTTTTCGGTGTCTGTGTACACGGCTTTGTGATTTGCTGGGGAAAATTTTCTTTTATCCCTCTTTTTCATTCTTTTGATTCCCTAATTTTTGCCTGGACTGACTCCTTTTGAGTTCTTTTCGATTTTTTTTCGTTTTCTTTTGAAGTCCAGCGGGATGCCCTGATTTTTGCCTAAGTATTAGCTTTCCAGCTTTTCTTTCTTTTTACTTAGCGGGCTTTCTTTCTTCTTTCTTTTGGAACAAAGTCATGTGACACTGGTTGTCTTGATTGCTCCGAAAGGATTGTAACTGTCTCACTCCTGATTGGTGAGGTTTTAACCTCTTAAAAGGGGTAAACTGATTGGTCCTCAAAAGACAACACTCCTCTGTAAGACTTGAATGCTCGGTGAAGCCAACTGACAACTACCCTGCCCCGGGTTAAGATGTGAGGGTTTATAAGTCCGAAAAAACTTCTACTTCCTGGCTCGAAGTGGTTAACAAGGGACTAACTCCTTATATCTCCAGTGTTTGGGGATTTGAAACAATGCCTTGTACGTCATCGGTACGGTCTTACCTGAAAGCATATGATCATCGTTTATGAGTTTAGTTTCATCATCCTCCCTCCAATCTTTGCTAGTCACAGTGATAAAGTGGAGTGAATAAAATGCAAGTGTCAGTGCAATGCAGTAAATGAGCGACAGCGACATGATTAATTCAGAAAAATGCATAGTCACCTTATTATTATCACCATTCGAAACATACAATGTTTACAAGCAGGTAGTAACTAACAGAAAAGAAACTACAAATGCAAATGATATAAAAGTCTGAGGACTGCCAATGCTGAGGCGCCCGCCTGTCTGAATCACTGGCTTTTGCTGGGGAATACTTTCCGAGTCTACGAGCTTAGACAGCTGAGCGGTTAGGATGAACAAACAGAAACCCTTCTCGAAAGGAAATGCGATCCTGATCAATCAACTGTTGTACCTTCGCCTGAAATGCTTTACAATCTTCCGTTGAATGCCCCGGAGAGCCACCATGATAACCACACTAAACGTGGGGATTGTACCCAGGAGGGTAAGGTTCTGGCACTGGCTTAAGAGCTTTAGGTTCCACCAAAGAATTCTGAATCAAACGCGGAAGAATTTGGCTATACGACACAGGTACTGGATGGAAAGGAGCGTTCCTTCGTTCCAAGTTATTACGAGGTCAGTTCTGGTTCTGACGCTGATTCTGATAACCTCGGCCACGGGCTCGTGGACTTGCAAGAGGAGTGACATAAGGTTCCCGATGGGGTGCCCCAGGCACAGTTGTCTGTCCAGAATAACGAGACACAGAAGATACTGACCGCTGAGAAGACGGAGAACCAACAGATTTCACCGATTCGACTTGAGGATATCCAACATCTGTCAGGACCGCATTGATGATAGTTTCATCTTCAGATTGAGAGCTATAGAGAGATTCAGTTTCACTGGCCTGACCTCTTGAAACATCCGGGATTCTTCCATTCTTTACACCATACTCGATGCGCTCTCCCGTCCTTACCAACTCAGAGAAATTTGGTGCGGTTTCAAACATTCTTTCGAAGTACGGGCTCTGCAAGGAGTTTACGAACATGCCTTTCAGCTCTTGGTCTAGGAGCGGTGGTTGCACTCTACCAGCAAATTCTCTCCATCTCTGAACATACTTTCTGAAAGGTTCATTGTTCCCTTGAGACAATTCTTGCAGTTGCACGCGAGTAGGAGCTTCGTCAAGATTATAGTCGTACTGCTTCAGAAAGGCATTGGCTAAGTCCATCCACGATCGGATCTGATCACGCTCTAACTGCATATACCAACTCAGAGGTGCCCTAGTCAGACTATCTTGAAAGCAATGAATCATCAGCTTGTCGTTGTGCACAAATGAAGTCATTCTTCGGCAGAACATCACCAAATGTTGCTTCGGGCAACTATCTCCTTTGTACCTTTCAAACCTCGGCATTCTGAACTTCGGAGGTAACATTAGGCCAGGAACCAGACACATATCTGCAGCACTAGGAGTAACAGCGTCTTTACCTTTCAAGGCTTTGAATCTCTCATCTAATGCACGAAACCTTTCAGCATACACGGGAGCTAATGGGTCTTCATTCTTTGCTGTTGGGACCTCTCTTCGGGGCTTTGGCACAGGGAAGGCAAAACCCTGGTAGTCTGAGACATCAACAGAAGGAGAACGTTCACCTCGGGCAACAAACTGCTCACGCAGCCCTTGGTCTTCAACAGATGGCTGCACAAGCTGAGCTGCAGTAAGGTTGTTCACTTGCGGAAAGTCTTCGTCGTGCGGAGATCCATACAGAGGATTGGACGTCACGGTGAAACCTGACAAGGTATCAACAAACTGGAAGCTACTCTCTGACATAGTTACCAACAACTGTCAGCTGACTTCAATGCTTGACTCTGATCAAATCTGCTTTAAATCTGCTTCAACCCCTTGGTCGTCTTCAATATTCACCTTCAGAACCAAAATAACGGCTGGATAAGAGCTCTGACTAGCTGGCGAATGGTATGCAATATGATGCGAAGATGCCTATGCAAATGCAATGCAATGCAACAAACACGGGATCACAGCCCCCACACAATCTAAATACTGCTGCACTGCTGACGGAGTACGGTTGCTCTGAAGAGAAGACCAGAATAACGGGTAGGTTGGAAGTCAAGTTTCCTGCACAAAAAATCCCCCCACTCACAGGTGTGGACCTATATCTGACAAGGTACGGCATCCTATGCGGTCGTCAGCGTCACAGACTTTCAGAACTGACGATACGATTCCCAGAAGGAGTGGCATCATCGAGTCCTGAAGAGGCCTCACTTAGCTAACTTCCAAATGATCGGTTCCCAGAGTCGACAATCCTCACGTCTGGACTCCCCTCAGATCCTCAGGACCGGAAAGGAGCACCTCTGCGAGAACCTCGTCTGAGCGCAGATTTTCGTAGGGAACTGTGCCTGCTCAGCAGACAGGTTCGTCTACTACTTCTCCGCAACTATGTCTAGGTGCATACTCAAGCCCAGGTCCGGCTTATCTATTAATCATAGAACACCCGTAACACCCCAACAGCAACAGATAACATCAATAAATAAAACCCCAAATAGACAAGCAAACAAGCGCTAGGATTGACTCTCTCTGAGGGGACGTTGGATCCCACATGCATAAGGACTATCGCAGTCCTCAGCGGCCAGGGGACGTTGGATCCCCAGCAGACTCACATAGGGAACTATCGCAGTCCCCAGCAGAGTCGCCAGCTGTCGCTACTGCGAAAATCGGCGCCGGCTGACAGAAGAGTCGCCACCGTGCGTTATTTATCCCAACGGAGGGAAAGGAAACGCTCGAAGTAAACCTCGCAAAAAACGGGGAAAAGGTATGGTCATCGCAACCAAAACCTGGGTTCGGGAGTCGGTTACGCAAGGGGAAGGTATTAGCACCCCTCACGTCCGTCGTACTCGACGGGATCCACGCTTGCTTGGGTTGTCTAAAGGATGCAAAACAATCTATCTACGGCTGCTAAATCTAAACGGAAGGGAATTGACTCGATAGAGCGTCGCACTCTATGCCTACGTATTCTTAAGAGAGAAAGTCAGAGTCAACGTAGTTCGGGACTACAGGGAAAATTGGCTCGCCAAGACCTCGCGTCTTGTGCCTACGTACTTCCACGCTGCATGGAAGATCAGAGCTTTACGTAGTTCAGACTAACTACGGCTAATCAAGGTATTCTCACACAGCAGTGAGAAAAACAACTGGTTTCAAAGGTACGGGAACCTATGGGCAAAACTATGGCTTGGTCTCAAGTGCACTCGGGCAAGAGAGAAAAAGGGTTACAATTAGTCGTCAGCGGGAAAGTCTCGATCGCACAGCAGCGAGAGAACGAAAGTCATTCGTTAGTGTGCTCGCTAGGATATCGCATCCTATGCCTACATATCCTTGTCTGGTACAAGGAATCAGAGCAGCTGTAGTTCGGCTACTTCGGGACCACAGCTCAAATCTCATTTTATTAATCTTCTGAAAAATGGGTACAATGCTTGAGTACTGAAAAATAAATCTCCTAGGAAATACTATCCTATCCTATCCTGAAAAATCGAATGGAAAATAGCCCCCTAACAAGTGGGCTTCTAAACTATCCTAAAATTGGTAAAATAAACTCCTATGAAAATATCTCTAAAAAATATTAAATCGACACTAATATTTCTTCCTTTTCCCTTCTTTTCTTTTCAACTATATATTTTTTTCATATTTTTCTATGTCTTTTCATCTCTCTTTCTTTATTGTTTTTTTTTTCAATATATCTTTTCATATATTTTTCTATACATTTTTCTCACTATTTTTCCCATATTTCTTTCTCACTATTTTCTTTTTTCATAATATTTTCCCATATTTTCCTCTCTATTTTCTTTTTCTTTCAATATTTTTCTCTCTATTTTCTTTTTCTTATAATCTTTTCCTTTATTGTTTTTCAATAATAAAAAACTAAACAATATCAAAATAAAGAAAAAAGATACAAAAGAGGGGAGGGGGGTACCCAGCCCAACTGGGGGGTTATACAAGCAAAACAAATAAAAAAACAAATGAGTTGGGCCCAGCCCAGGTCCCTTTCAAAAAAGCACACGAAGGGGATGTTTGCAAAAAAAAAAACGGAGGTGCTGGATCAAAAAACATGCAGTTGGGCCTGGCCCAACCCTCACGTGGACCACCTCCTTCTCCTTCTCAATTCACTCTGAAACCCTAGCCCTTTCTCTCTTCCTTTCACAGCGCCGCCGTCCCCCTCTCTGAACCCTCCTCTCTCCGTTCATCACCCTCACCAAAACTCTCCCTCACTCTCTGTTTTGAATCAACAGCCAATGATCCACAAAACTCGTATCACAGATCTACACAACCAAACTTTAAACCGCATCTTGTATATCCATAGATCTGATGAATCTGAAAGGGGCTTTTGGAGAAGTTCTGAAGAACCTTGAAGATTCTGGGAAGTCTAGCAATCTACGATGAACTTCGCTGCAGAATTCATTGAAGCTCTTGAACATTGAATGAAGATCTGGAGACGGTAGAGAACTTTATGAACGTTTCTGATGATTGTGAGGCTCGTTAAAGGTTGAGCGAAGATCCTTGGAGATCTTCACGAACGTTGTTGAAGTGATGAGTCTTGGAGATTTGGATAATGTTCTGGAAGAAAGATGAGGATCTGGTGATGAAGGTAATGAACGCACTTGAAAGTGGTTGAAGATCTTGATGAAGCTGAAGGATCTTCACGGAGAAGATGACTTGAGGATCTGGACGAATTTTGGAAGAACGGATGAACACGGTGGAGTTTCTTGATCTGAATGTGGCGAAACGGATGAATCTGGGGAAGAATCTTGCATGTTTATGGAAACAAGATGATGAACGAATGACTGTTCTTGAAGGAGTGATGAAGTTGATGAAGAACTTCCGATGAATATTCTGGGAAATGATGAACTAACGATGAACATCTTGCAAAAATTGATGAAGATTTGAAGATTCTGGATGAACAACCGGCACCGAATCTTGATTGATGATTATGGATGATGTTGATCGGAGGAGAAAAACTGGAGATGAGAGACGGATTTCTGGTGAAAAGCAGTTTCCGGTGAAATGCGGTGGCCGGAGTAGGTTAGGTGACCGGCGGTTGGTAGTTGTGGAGATGGCCGGAAAATGGTGGGGCGGTGGTTGCATGGCCGCCGGCCATGCAACCGGTGGAGGCTGGTTGAGGGACAAGTGGTTGTGGTAGTGGAGGCAGTGTATGCATGCGTGCCACGTGGTCTGTGTGTGGCAGTGAGAGAGAAGAACGGAGGGTGACGTGGCGTGGCGTGATGAAATAACGTGGGTCCTCCCCTGGACTAACACGTGGCTGCTTGCATTTATAAGACTGAGAAAATCTGGACCCTTCTAGAAGATTCTAGACTTGGCTGGACAATTTGCTGGAAACTTGGACTGGACAAAAAATGCATTGGGCCTGCGAATTTAATGATAAGGCCCACCGAAAATGATCCCAAAAACTCAAAAAAAAAGCTGAATTAAGACTAAGATTAAAAACCTAATTAACTAAACTAAACTCAATTAATTTCTAATAAAACCTATGTTTAAAAGAAAATCTATTATTCTAATAAAACTATTAAAAAAAACTATACTTTTCTATTAAAATCTATTTACTAATATCAGAAAAAAATCTATTATTATTCTATATCTAAAATTAAAAAAAATATTTAATTTCTATTAAACCCTATTATTTATTATTCTAAAAAGGAAAATGCTATTATTTATCTAAAAGAAAACCTCTTATTAATAAAAGAAAAACAAAACTATATTCTTCTATTAAAATGATTAAAAAACTATTAACACTATTAAAAACTATTAATATTCTAAAAATTCTATATTATCTTAAAAATCTATTAAATCCTAAAATGATTAAAAATCTATTTAAAAAGAATTAAAACTATTAAAAATCCTATTAAATCCTAAAAATGATTTAAAAGCTATTTAAACCCTAAAAATGGCCAATAAAATCCAGAAAAATCACAATAATTCCCAGAAGGACAAAATAAGCACCGAACGACACATAACACCACGAGAGCGCACCAAAATAGACGGTAAAAATAAACGGGCACCGAAATATCCCAAAAATACGATTCTACCTATCTAAACTAATTAAAAAACACCTGAAACACGAGACGAGAGCTGTGATCCCAATAAAATCAAAACAAATGCAAAAAATGCACTGTATGCAATATGCAGATGCGAATGCGGTCATGCGTCGAAACCTCGAGCCAGATACGAGACCCGGTTGGTCAAATTTTGGGGTGCAACAGCTAGTACATGGGAAACAAAGTTTGGCTGTGAACAGAAAATGAAAGTTCTTGGGAGATGTAATCATTGCCCCCAATTCCATGCCCATGAGATTTAAAAGCACCATCGAACATGAGAGTCCATCGCTCCTCTGGTTCCGGCCCTTCCTCTGGCTCTGGCTCTTCGTAGTCTCTTGCCATCATGATATCCTCATCTGGAAAGTCGAATCTCAACGGCTGATAATCTTCCACAGGTTGGTGAGTCAAATGGTCTGCTAACACATTGCCCTTGATAGCCTTCTGAGTGACATACTGGATGTCATATTCGGATAAAAGCATTTGCCACCGAGCTATCCTACCGCTAAGAGCAGGTTTCTCGAAGATGTATTTGATTGGATCCATCTTAGAGATTAAGTACATGGTGTGTGTCATCATATATTGTCTGAGGCGTCTAGCAGCCCATGTGAGTGCACAACAAGTTTTCTCAAGCAAAGAGTATCTAGTTTCATAATCATTGAACTTTTTGCTGAGATAGTATATAGCATGCTCTTTCTTGCCCGTGTCATCTTGTTGCCCTAATACGCAACCCATGGATTCTTCGAGCACGGTCAAGTACATAATGAGTGGCCTTCTAGGAACTGGTGGTATCAGGATTGGTGGTTCTTGCAAATATTCTTTGATTTTATCAAATGCCCCTTGGCATTCATCATCTCACACAATCGATTGATTTTTCTTGAGTAGCTTAAAAATTGGCTGTAAGATGTGAAATAAACCTTGCGATATAATTCAACCTCCCCAGAAAGCCATGAACCTCTTTTTGTCCTTGGTGCAGGCATACTCTGAATGGCCCTTACCTTATCAAAATCTACCTCAATCCCTTTCTGGCTTACAATAAAGCCCAACAACTTTCCAGACCGCACCCCAAACGTACATTTGTTGGGATTAAGCCTCAATCTGAACTTCCTGAGTCGAGCGAACAACTTTTCCAAATTAACCAAATGTTCCTCTTCAGTCTGGGACTTGGCAATCATGTCGTCAACATATACTTCGATCTCTTTATGAATCATATCATGAAAGAGTGTCACCATTGCACGTTGGTATGTTGCCTCAGTATTCTTCAACCCAAATGTCATTACCTTATAACAGAATATGCCCCACGGTGTAATAAACGTGGTCTTCTCTATGTCATCTGGATCCATCTTAATTTGATTGTAACCAGAGAATCCATCGATGAAGGAGAAAACAAAGAACTGAGTCGTATTATTCACCAATACATCAATGTGAGGTAATGGGAAATCATCTTTAGGACTTGCTCTATTTAGGTCACGGTAATCCACACACATGCGGGCCTTTCCGTCCTTCTTCGGTATCGGAACGATATTGGCGACCCATTGCAGATATTTGGCCACTACTAAGAGCCATATCAGGACGAGTTCTTCTCAATTTCTGCTTGACGGCATGACATTCTTCCTTGAGTGGCAACTTGTGCACAACGATGCCTGTATCTAGACTAGGCATGTCTTGATACGACCACGCGAACACATCAACATACTCTCGGAGAAGCTCTATCAACTTTACCTTGACAGCATCCTGGAGAGACGCTCTGACCTTTATCTCCCTTTTATCTTCTTCAGAGCCCAGGTTGATAACTTCGATGTCCTTTTTATGCGGCAGAATGGCCTTCTCTTCTTGCTGCAGCAGCCTTTCCAGTTCGTTGGGAAGCTCACTATCTTCCTCGTCTTCCTCCTCCGCTTGATATATTGGACGGTCAAAATCATAGAGGCCTATAGCAATGTCGATATCAAAGACTTCGGTGGTGTCTCTACATGTTTATGATTTATGCAGCTTATTTAGGAAAGTGAGTGCGTAAAAGAAATGCCATTTATTATGAAAAAAAGTAAAAGAAAATGAGCAAAAATCGAATGCAAATTAATTTATTCATATAAATCGTGTTTTGAAACATCAGGAGGCCCACTACAAAGTTCTGCCATGCCTTGGGCAGAGCGTAGGGTTTTGACAATCAATTAAAACATTACTTTTGATATGGGTAGAATTGGGGTATTTCGATGGTCTTCCAATTTTGCAATTCTTCGCCAGGCTCAGCTTGTCGGATCTAGCTTGCGGAGATTTCTTTATTATCAACCTCATCTTTAATTACCATAGTTGCGGTATGATTGAGGATATGCCCATCGCTCTTGAAAATGTCTTCCACAGGAGGAATCTGCTTTTGGTCATATGCAAATGTTGTTGTACTGGACGAGGGATGGTATCCCAACCCAAATTTGTCGAACTTTTCAGCAACTTCCACCATCTTGCCCCAGCCTTGGGCATTCCCTTCGTCCACAACCATCTTAGCCTCCTCATAAGAAGCCATTGCTGATCTTGAACTCTGACTATCCGAAATCCGCTGCACCGCCAATGTATTCACCACTTCAAACGTTTGAAAAGGTGTTTCCACCATTTCCCCTTCGACTTCAATGTATCTATACGACTGTTTACCGTATTTTTTGGTAAACAACCTCTGGTCTATCAATTTGGTGTCAAATTGACTAACTTGCAGGATTGACCATACGAAATCCTAGGATGTGTGCTAAAGGGAATTTCTATTTGCACCTATCTAAAAATGTGTTTCGACAATACCAAGAAGAAATAATTTAAAAGGGGCAGAACTATCCACTATGTTTAAAAGAAGGGAAGAGGAAGAAATACAAGAGGGAAAAGAGATAAAGGTTTTTTGGGAGAGAAAGACTTAGTCGAAGTAGTAATGGTGAACAAAAGGAAAGACGAAATAAATAAGTAAAAGTACTTGACAAAAGTAAAGAAAACAAAGTAACTTCATTGAAAAGATAAAGGATGGTGTGTTTACATCACGTACATTCTCTATAATACTCTCTTTCTCTACACTCGGATACTTGGAGTAATTTTAAGAGTGACTTGTACAACAGTAAATTACAACACACTTAAGTTTATGTCTAAGACTCCTATTTATAATAATAATAGTAACTGCTAATAACCTCCTTAGGCCACCTATTCCTGACAAGTGTCACACCGCATGCGATCCTTGGTCCGATGAGCGCCACTTGTCCTCCTTAGTCATAAGAAAATATAACTACTCCCTCCAATATTCAAATTTCAAACTCAATTCATCCCCACCTCTAAATCTCGGTCGAAGACACCATTTCGCTGTTCAAGTCGAAATGTCTAGTTTCAAGACTTTTAATTTTCTAAGTCTTTGGAAGACTTATAGGTTCTTTAACAAGCTGAAAATAACCTCAAACATGGGTCGTCGAATTGGCGAGCTAACAAATTGCCCCCCAAAAATGTAGTTTTCGACACTACCAAAAGTACATTTTTTGACAGCATCCAAATTCGACGCCGTTTACCTTCAACTATATCCTGATCGTTGACCCACTTTCAACTGCCTCGAGCTTAGGAAACTGAAAGGTGATGGTAGAGGACATATCCACAATCTCACGCAAAAAGGAACTGTTACGCCACCTTGATGCATGATCTCTGACGTTATGAACATCATGGCAAATTTCTCGGGAATCACCAAAATCGTGAGCCATCATCACTCCTACGGAGCATAGGTTACAACTGCCACCCTACTAACTCATCCTGAGTATACACGTGGCCCACTAACCCCAGCCACTTATAAAAAAAACTCTTGAATTTCCTCTTTCACTTATAAGTAACTTTTCAAAACGTCTTTTTTCACTTTCACTTCCTCAATCTTTTTACAACATTGCCTCGCATTTTCTTCCCACACTCTCTTTTCCAAGAACACTTCTGCAACTTTTATCATGGTTGAACTAAGGTCCCAGAAACAAAAAACCCAGTCTCACAAGCAAACCTCTTCTTCCATTCTTCCCCCTTTTGCTGCTCTGAGTGGCCCGAAGGTGGCGAAAAATCAGCAACTCGTGCGTGAGCCTTTATTGGAGGAGAAACGCCATATTTATAAATCCCAGGTAATCATACCCGTTACTGTCGGGAATAAACCATTGGCCATGTCTGGGCCACTATCCTTCTTAGGTTTAAACTATTCCACTTTGAATGAGTTTTTTCCTTCTTACCGAAAAACCAAACCCCTAGGGCAAAAAGACCCCTAAAAGGTTCCCTTGGATAATCCAGATAGCTTGGATGTTTATAATGTGGATCTCAAGTACCTCCACGATGGCGCAAGATTATTTAGGGCTACGCCATATTTCAAGGATTCTGATCTCTACCTCAACTGGTTGAAGAAGGTAGAAAAGGCAAAAACTCAAGACTGGAAAGACATGGGCATCTACGATCTTATTATAATGTCGAAAGTAGGTCCCAACTACTGCCCCCTGATGTTGGCTGCGTCTTTGTTCTTTTGGGACAACACACATTACACTTTTCATCTTCCATGTGGGATGATGATGCCTACTTTGTTCGACGTGGCTGCTATTGTAGGGCTGAAACCTCATGGGCTGGTTTACGACCCTGAGTTTGATAGCCAAGACACCATTGATTTCTCAACCATCAAACACATTTACACCCATTTCATCAACCATTATCATGACAAGAGTAATGCTGCTATTAGAGACGAGGAACATATAGCCTTTTTGGCCATGTGGCTATCTTGTTGTATTTTCTGTACTAAATCCTTGCAGGTGGCACGAAAATACTTAACACTGGCGAACCAGCTGCATAAAAAGAGGGAAATATGTTTGAGCGAAATGATCCTTGCAAGTATATACAAAGCTTTAAGCGAAAGTGCCGACAAACTGAAGGACCCTGAGAGTAACGGTAACTTGGTAATGTCGGGGCCGTTTTGGTTACTTCAATTGTGGTTAAACGCCACTTTTGAAGGCGGCCTACCAAATAAGGGTGAAGTTGATGAAGGTTCTCCTTCGATCTCTGGAAGGCAAGTCGAATGGCCTCGCTTAGTTCAGCTTACTCCCAGCGAAGAAGGGCAGACACTTCGAGTCAACCTTTCAGGCTTCGTCAAGATGTTCGCGAAGCGCTATGTTTTCACATCTGGGATGGCTCCCTTTGCAGAACGGAAACGCGGCCCTGAATGGTTTACTAGGCCTTTCCCAGCTTTGCTCAAGGGGCAGGAAGAAGAATCGAAGCTGATTTGGGAGCGATTCCTTACGCCTCGACTACTTGTCCGCAAGCTCAATCTGACAAAAGGGCAAGCTTCCTTGATAGCTTATCAACCAAATCTTGTGTCGAGACAGTTTGGACTTATCCAAACCCTGCCTAGGTGTTTATACGAGAAAAAGTCTCACATTTGTTTCCACACCACATTGTTAACCCCATCGAATGTTCGACCCAATTGGCGCGCCATGCCTGTAAATCCTTACTTACCCCACTCTACTTTGAACCCTCTTATTTCTGTTCCCCAAAATTTTACAACTGGTGGTCCAGATATTATTCTTCTGAATTTCTTGATGCTACCAGTCTTACTCGAATAATTGATCACGCTTTCGTTGATGTGCAGAAAAAAACCAAGAAAGGTAGGTCCACTCACATAAAGGAGATACAAGCCTTCCAAAAATATTTTGAAACTGCTTATCGACCGGGTGATATTAGTCTAACCGTCCGCGAGGCTGCTGTCACTTTGAGGGAAAAATTTCTAAAAAAGATGGAGAATTTAAAAATTCCTTCATCCATCCCTCGTGAGAAACGGTATGAGATGACTTTCAAATTATTTCCCCCTAAGATTCCTCGATTGTTATCTGCTGATTTTGGAGTGGCCCTTGCCCCTTCATTTCCAGATTGGTTCATCTGTGAGGATCCTATAAAAATCCTCAGACAGCAGTCGAAGCCTAAGGCACAGCGGGTGGTTCCAACTAAACATACCGTCGATACTTTCAAAGGGCACCTTCATATTAATATCGAAGATGTTCGCATCGAATCCGACATTCTCGAAGGTCGACTCTTATTCTTTTTAGAGCTTTTAAACAACGCTTTATCATTACTAACGGGTGGCACTGTCATTTGTCTTTTGCAACTGCTCCCAAAAAAACTGCCATTTCAGTGAAGACTGAAAGTTCCGTCGAGGGTCAGAAGGTAATATTAATGCACCATCTTAATCCTTTCAACATTCTAGGTTAAAAAACCTAACACTTTCCCAATGCTTTTTTAGGTAAGTCGGAAACCCCCTACCCCTCATAAAAGATTAAAGAGGGGCGCCAACCTAGTCATCGTCGACTCAGAAGACGAATATGGTTCTCCTCGAGAGGAAGTTCCAATGAAAAGGCGGCGAAAGGTTGTCCGCGGTCTCGACGCCACTGACTCAGATCCTCCAGCGACTCAAATCCCGGAATCACAAGCTCATTGTGCAGACCTTGGTAAGGCTTCTGTCGGAGGTACCCCAATTCCACAAACTGCTGCTGTTGAAAGCGACAACTCTAGTCCGGCTGATGAAGGCCCTAAGGTCCAACTCTTATCTTCGACTGCTTTTTTGTCTGAATTTTAAACTGCTTTTGGATTCTTTTTCTCATGTTTAGATTCTTTCTTTTCAGCCTGACGTTGTGATGACAGAAAGCATCCAGACTACATCTCTTCTTGAGGCCTATCCTTTGAATAGTCGAGGTGAGCCCACCTATCGTCCTTCTTCGGACTTAGGTTCTGGTGTGAGTTCTCTTAGGGAAATCAATAAACCTGAGGTTTCTGTGGTTCCCCTGCCTTCTCCTTTAAAAGCAGTCACCCAACAATCTCAAACCGATGGGTCCGATCATGACGAATGGAACAATTCCCAGAATCCCATCGAAGCAGGTGAAGAAGAGAACTTTTTGGATGAGGGCGTAGATCCTGCCGATGGTTCACCCCAGGGTACCACAATGGAGGTTGATGACAAACCTGTGGAGGAAAAGGGTACGACAGATGGAGCCATGCATCAATCTGAGTTGGAAGAGTCTAGTGAGAAGGACGTCAAAGAAGATGGGGAGGAGGATACTGCCAATGATGTCCCAATTAAAGAAACTGTTGTCGAGATTCCTTCCATCCAACAAGCCAAGGCTGTTGAAACAACTTCAGTTGCTCCTGCCAATATCCCCGCAAAAACGGAAACGATACCTGCCAAGAGTGCGACAGACCTTACTGCGGCAGAACTTGAGGCTCTAAAAGCGTCTGACCGTCGACAGTACATCCAACTCCTCCTTCGTAGGCGAAATAGTTCCTCAGGCAGATCCCAAAGCACTTCAACCTCTGAAGGTCCGACTTCAACTCCAATCAATGGTGCTCTTGAGAAAGTAAAGAGCAAGATTTTCAAAGGGGACCTCTTTTCTCTTTTGCAAATGGGTCCAGTCCATTACCTTTCTTTGAAAACTCTCCTACAGCAAGTGGACCTTCAGTCGATCTCCGTTGAGGCTGCGGCTGTAATCCAAGAAGTTGGGACATTGATCGACCGGGTTCATACTGACTTTGGGCTCTTGCCTCAGTTCGACAAGGATATATCTGAAAAGTCAGGTACTGAGGCTGCTGCTTGGTCTGCCGTTGCGGATTGTGAAGACAAAATTACAGCGCTGGAGGAGCAAAAGGCCAAGAATCAACAAGAGATTACTAAGAACGTGTCGCTTGCGCGAAAATAAGGTGCCGGCATGACAAAAGAGTCGCCACCTTTCGTTATTTATCCCTCAGAGCGGGAAAGGAAACGATCGGAAAAACCTGACGAAAAAGGGTAAGACAAGGTCATCGCAACCATTGTCTGGGTTCGGGAGTCGGTTACGCAAGGGGAAGGTATTAGCACCCCTCACGTCCGTCGTACTCGACGGGATCCTCGCTTGTTTGTTTACTTGGACGGGTTGGTTATAATCTATCTACCTATCAAGGCTGGCTGAAAAAGAAAAGAAAAATGATTCGGCAAAGCATCACACTTTATGCCTACGTATTCCCGTCTGGAACGAGAAATCAGAGTCAACGTAGTTCGGCTAACTACGGGGAAATGTGGGGAAGGTTGCTCGCTAGGATATCGCATCCTATGCCTACGTACTTCCACACGGCATGGAAGATCAGAGCAAACGTAGTTCGGGAAACTACGGGTTATCTCCTGCAAGAAGTGTTTTTTATTATGTTTGCGATTTCAACCGCACTAGAGACTATGACCTGAGAGCGAATGCGTCGCATGTCACCCAAAGGGTACCATACTAAACATCCAGACTGTGGAAAAGAAACTCTCCCACAACCCTTTCTCAAATAGCTTAAGGCTCGTAATGTACGAAAGAAATCATTCATGATTACTGTATCTTAAACTGCTTCGAGATGAGAAGAGAACAGGCCCAACTAGGAGGGAGACTATCAAGTCCTACTGTTGTCATGCCATGGATTCATCCTATGGTTGAGGTTTGAACAGGGAACTCCTAGATGTTGTCATGCATAGGTTTCAACCTAAAAGTCTATCATCAAATCCTTATCAAAGGAAATGAGAGTCCTAAGGGATCATGTCAATGATACACCAAAACAGACAAAAGCATCAGCTTTAACAGTAAAATGCATGCAATGCAAGTGAGGGAGGAAATGTGTGTGGGGCTTCAGCCTCCACAAGCTCGTCTCGACCTCAAGCCAGTCATGAAATAACAGTAATCATACTGAAATAAACAACATGCTATCAAGCAAAAACAATAAATTGTACTCACACAGATAAAAGAAATGAAATGCTATCAAGCAAAATAAACACATGGGCAAGGGAGCTGGGCTCTACCGAATACCCGCAAGCAAAGCCAAGCAATAACAATACAATCAGATGCACTCATGCTCTTAGACTGAACTTATTCTAAATGGGCTTAGTCTAATGTAACAGACAAATCAGACAAAACACACAATACATCAAAGAAAACAGAAGAAAGCCTCAGCTCCTCCAGCAGCAACCTAGTCTTCAGACTTCAGAGATCACTTGCTTTCCAGGTATCAACCCTGCAACATGAGTATCAACTCATCTTCTCCCTTGAGCTTCAGCTCCTTTGATCAGCTCCACCTTCAGGCTTCACTATCTTCAGGGATCTTCAGGCATCAACTTGATCTTCACAGAGTCTTCAGACTTCAATAATCTTCAAGGAATCATCCTCTTCAAGGCCTCAGCTTCTATCTTCAATGGCTCTAATGCTCCAGCAAACAAGATTCAGTCAACAGGATGAGGTGGGGATGTTACAGTACTCACTGACTTCCAAAGGATGCCATTGAGGACTTAACATCAAAAGACAGGCTCTCTCAAAGTTCTACCTCAGAGGGCAAGGTCACTAATCCCTCCAAAGGAGAGAGGTGAATACCCTTAAGGGACTCTGTGTCATAGAGAAGAAAGGAGGTGAACAAAGCACTCCTTGGTTATTGAACAAAGTATTCTATCTAGGGCTCTGCCTATGCACCTATCAACCTATAAACAAAACAAACAAAAGCTATGCTAAACTCCTCTGCAAGGTCTTCAAAGCTTCCATGATGATCCACAAGGTCTTCAACTCAACCTTCAAAGCTCACACACTCAAAAGAGAAGGAAAGAAAACACAACAATACAACTTATGCCTTTAAGCAACACACATACTATCCATACATTCAAAAATCAATGAAAAATACTAAAACACCATACAATATTCTAGTAAAATTCTAGGGGATTCTATACATACTTACCCTTAACCCATTCATTCCCCATACATTAATTTGGCCTATAAACCCCAAAATAAAATTGTTCAAGTCTACCTATACAACCTAAAACCCTAATTTGAACACCTAAGTGTCAAACAATCAAACTACATCAAATTTTAATCTATAAATCTAGTAATAAATCCAGGGAATACTAGGATTCAACATCTAACTATGCCAAAAAGAATGGCTCAAAAACCCTAAGGGAAAGTCCTAAAACAATTCATAGAAAATGAGATATCAACTAAAAGAAAATAAATGCACTATTTAAAAGAAAATATCACCAAAAATTCTACATTAAAAATAAAATCCTATTTTTATTTTTATAATTTTCTACACATTATTATCTAAACATAGCAAAAAGAATGAACAAAAAATCATTATTTATCAATTTTTTATGAATTATCAAAGTTCATTAAAAATATAAAAGAAAACAAAAATATAAAATAATGAAAATGAGGGAGGGGGTGAAAATAGCACACGCGCGCAGTTGGAAATTCAATGGGCCTGGATATGGGGGGTGGGGATAGTGAAAGTATGTTGAGCCCAGTTTTCCTCATTAAACAAAACGACGGCGTCCCAGCCTTTTTAAATTTTCCCTCCGTTTTCTTCTTTTAATCGTGACCACACGATGGGGTCTCCAGTCAAGCGTTTGACCCTCATCCAATGGCCCTGGTTCATCGTCCCAAACGGATTAGGGTTTTGCAGCAACGCGAATTCTCACGCAGGCAACTTCCAGTCTTTCTTTCTCTCTCAATTCTCCATGGTTTGCCACGATCCAAAGACTGAAATTACTCTAATTAACACCAGGAATCCAACCATGTTCATAGTTTCTCTTGAATCATCTTATATCATCCAAACAGCATGCGAGAAAACTAGGGTTCCAACATTTTCTTCTGGTATCAACATTGGTAAAACTCAAATCTAATGTCCTGATTATGTTCTTTATGTTACCCTCATCACAATGAACTATAACATGCTAGCTAAAGCTCTTGATCCAGCTTATTCTTGCCAATTAAAGATTCAATGCCCTGCTATGTAACTCCTCGAATTGCTCTCTATTTCTCAGAAAATGGTCTTCTACCCTAGCTTAACAGTTCTACACCTATCACTATGACAGAATGCACATAAACTATGAGATTTGAGCAAGATCACCAACCTGTTACACTTTAATGGAGGCTATGGTTTCCTTGTAATTCAGTGCTTGAAACCTTCCTTGCTTGATCCTTAGAGGCCAATATGGATTCTGTATGCAGCAAAAATGATGAACAAGGCTTGAAACTCGAGTTGGACAGCAAAATGCAATTCTTGCAATTCCCTCAAGATAGCTTCAAACTGCCATGGATCTTCTTCTACCTCAGCATGTACTCACTCACAATGATCAGAATAATAGGTTTGTGGTGGAGAAATGAATGGAGATTGAAGAGAATGAAGGTTTGAGATCAAATTGCCAATGGAAGAATCTTGCTTTTCACACTCTAATCTCACCTCTCATCAACAATGATCACCAACCATTTACCCTCCCTGATTCACTCTTTAAATAATGATCAATGGAAGCTCTTGGATTCATCTAGAAAGATCTAGAAAGTGCTAGAATCTCATATGATGGTAAGTTGAAAATCTCATGCATCATGCATTATCCATTTCAAATTGGCCTTAAAATCTCCTTACATGATATATTGAAGTGTTATGAACCATTACAAGCTTTTTTCTTGCCTTGTGTTAGGATTTCCAAAGGTGACTTCAAATGCAAGTAACAAAATAACAAAGCATCACCCATTTTAAAGCTTCAAATAAAAATTCTATCTAAACCAATGTTCTCAAAATGATGTTTCCAATCAAAATGATATATTGGATGACCCATTTTGGATTTCTAGATCCTCCAAACCAATTTCCAATTTCAACTTTTTAAACTTATAAGCCATTTTTAGTTCATTTTTTGACCAATCATGCAAATCCATGCTATGAGCCTTTCCAACAATTCATGACCTTCTTTCTAGACTTAAAATCACATTTTGAACAACTTTTATGTTTTGAGTTTTTCCATTTGAGGCTTGGAAATAGGAGATATGGCCTTTGCTTAAAAATGACCTATAACTGACAAATGACCAAAATACCCCTGTCTTGTTCAACCCATAAGTTGAGTTCCACAAATCCTATCAAGGACTTCTACCACTCAAATTAAAGCTAAGAAGATGACCTCCAACATTCATGTTGACCAAGAGATCATAGGAATCATCCTACTAGGGCAAAAGTTGTCTGCAAGTTGGGTGACCCTCAAGGACCCAGATTCACACACCTCAGCTGACCTGTAATTTGTCCAAACCATAACTTGAGCTCTGTAACTCCTATCAAGGACTTCCACCACTAAAATTAAAGCTAAGAACAAGCTCTACAACATTCATGTTGTGGGGAAGATGAGATATCAATCACATCTAGAGCTAAAACTGTCTGGAAGATAGGGGTCAAATTAGGGTTTTTCCACTGACAATCCTCAGAAACCCTAACTCAAGACTTCTCAAACTCCTCAATCATGAGGAGTTGGTCTAGGAATCATCTTTATAACATCTTTATGCATCCTTCCATGATCTCATGGCCCCTGGATTAGGTCCCAACCTTCTCCAAATCTTCAGTTATCCCAGGGTTGACCCAGTCAAAACCCTAATTCTACCATTCATGGTTGAATCTCCTGAATCCTTGCATAATGACCTCTCTGGGCTTCATGATGGCTATCAAGACATCTCATAGGCTTTCTCAAAACATCAAGTTCATTCTCAAAGTCTCAGAATCATCTGAGGAGCACCTACAACTCTCAAGCTATGAAGCACATAACCCTGGTTTCCGCCAATTCCTCTGGGGATCTCTTGAACTGACTGATGAAGGTATCAACTTTCAAACACTCAATGAATAAATAATTGTTGGTCAAATTTTGGGGTGCAACAGCTTCCCCTATTCAAACGACTTGGACCTGACTGGGTGAGAAGCGAACGGCTCTCGACCAATCAAGGTGCGAGACGATTGAATACCGGTAAACCCGAAAATTTGCCAACTGCGCGAGCACACGGTACTCTGCGGGGAACAAATCTTTGAATACTGCAACACTAGCCGCATGGCAACTAGCTGGAGAAATATCGATCTGACGTCACCGTCCGTTATCCACATTGAATTCTTCTGACACTGCCTTCAGACAACCACAACGCCCAACATCGCTGCTGGAAGACTGCATCTGACATCGCCGCTGAGAACAAACATCTTCTTATAGACACTCGAAATCGCCGTCGTACAAACATCATCTCGGATGGGGATTCAAAGAGTCTGACCTCGCCGTCAAGCAAACATTCAGCCTCGCCGTCGACCACAAACCCGGTCCGGGAATCCGAAGTATACATCTCAAAGGTACAAAACCTGAGCTTGGGATGGAAACAAACACTTCCAACGGTACACATCCTAATATTGGAGGCAAACATATCCAAAGGTACGAAACCTAAGCTTGGAGGCGAACATATCCAAAGGTACGAAACCTGAGCTTGGAGGCGAACATATCCAAAGGTACGAAACCTGAGCTTGGATTCAAACATATCCAAAGGTACGAAACCTGAGCTTGGATTCAAACATATCCAAAGGTACGAAACCTGAGCTTGGATTCAAACATATCCAAAGGTACGAAACCTGAGCTTGGACTCAAACACATCCAAAGGTACGAAACCTGAGCTTGGAATCAAACATATCCAAAGGTACGAAACCTGAGCTTGGACTCAAACACATCCAAAGGTACTAAACCTGAGCTTGGACTCAAACACATCCAAAGGTACTAAACCTGAGCTTGGAATCAAACATATCCAAAGGTACGAAACCTGAGCTTGGACTCAAACACATCCAAAGGTACTAAACCTGGGCTTGGACTCAAACACATCCAAAGGTACTAAACCTGAGCTTGGAATCAAACATATCCAAAGGTACGAAACCTGAGCTTGGACTCAAACACATCCAAAGGTACTAAACCTGAGCTTGGAATCAAACATATCCAAAGGTACTAAACCTGAGCTTGGACTCAAACATATCCAAAGGTACGAAACCTGAGCTTGGACTCAAACATATCCAAAGGTACGAAACCTGAGCTTGGACTCAAACATATCCAAAGGTACAAAACCTGAGCTTGGACTCAAACACATCCAAAGGTACTAAACCTGAGCTTGGACTCAAACACATCCAAAGGTACTAAACCTGAGCTTGGATTCAAACATATCCAAAGGTACGAAACCTGAGCTTGGACTCAAACACATCCAAAGGTACGAAACCTGAGCTTGGAATCAAACATATCCAAAGGTACGAAACCTGAGCTTGGACTCAAACACATCCAAAGGTACTAAACCTGAGCTTGGACTCAAACACATCCAAAGGTACTAAACCTGAGCTTGGATTCAAACATATCCAAAGGTACGAAACCTGAGCTTGGATTCAAACACATCCAAAGGTACTAAACCTGAGCTTGGAATCAAACATATACGCTGCTATTCTCTTGACATCAAGTCGTTGCTAAATAAAAGCAAACACGCCGGGTCACCGGACATAATCATCAAGTTAACAGCTCTGTTGAGGAGGGAGGAATGAGGGTTCATCCAAACAATCCTGACGACTCACTGGGGAAAAGGAAGAAAGGCTCATCCAAACAACCTTGTAGACTTTGCAGAAAGACGAGAGAGTTCACCCAAACGACTTCAAGAACTGCTGGGGAATGACGACAGAGTTCACTCAGACGATTCCCACCAACTTTACTAGGGAGCGAGTACTTCTGTACGGCAACCACCCGCAAATGCTGGAAGAATGAGCGTAATGTTTCGTGCAATCATGCAAGGAAATGCCCCAGCAAAATAAATGCTGGGAAGAGGAATCATCCACTCGGGGAGAGTAACCCTTATGCTGAGGAAGAGCTACCTTTCAAGGGAACTGCATTTTCTGCCAATCTTGGTTGTGCTCGGCTGAGGGATATCAATCTACCTGCCTGCTGCTAGGGAAACGCCAGCCACCTGCTAGGGAGAAGATCCTTACTCCGTTGGGGATTCCAAGAATTATTCTGGGCAACTCTTGCTGAGGGATTCGAGAGTCATCTCGAACTGAAGACTTCGTCGGGGTTCTCAAAAATCATCTTGAGCGAGCGACTGTGGGGATTACGCTGGGGCCTTAAGAATCATCTTAAGAAAGCGACCTTGCTGGAGAGAATATCAGGAATCGTCCTGAGCAACTAGTCTCTTGGCTGAACACCTGTAAGGTAAGAATAATAACGACCTAGATCATGCTTATGATGCATATGCTTCTGCGCTATGCCCCACACGGTGGGAATGATATGCGTTTATGCTAAATGCTGTGCAATCATGCACAATGCTATGCAACGTTAAATGCTATGCAGTGATGCGCAATGATGCGATCCCGTCCGCAAAATAAATGCCGAGGGGGAGGGAATCCTTCTGTCAAGGAGAAAGGAACTACTCAGGTAGAGGAATCATCTTGCTGAGGAGAACGTGAACACGCCAATATCAATCGGCCTCTGTCTGGGGAACTGATCTTCTAGTTGACTGCTGCAGGGCAAACCACTTCAGCTGACTGCTGCAGGGGACGAAGCTCTACGAGAACTTGGACCTGCTGATATCAATCGCGAGAATGAACTGCGCGGCCGCTTCGGCTACTCTTCTGGGGAGGATAACTCTGTGGGGAAACAACTTCAGCTGCTCCACACTCCGCCGGGGAAAATCCGTCCCGATCTGATCAAGGGCATCTGCAAACTCGGTTGAGGAAGGAGGAGTCATTCTGCTTCATTGGAGAGAGTGCAACTCTGGGGAGATACATCATCAGCTGCCCCACGCTCTGCTGGGTGTTGCACCCTGAAATTTGCTCAACCTTATTCCCTTGGTTTATGTTTCAATATCATTAGCATTTGCATATAGAGTCATGTACATAGGTTACTCATCTGCCTAACATAAGCATAGCAAGTCATTCAACAGGGAACCAATCATTATTCTCATCTTTAGAAGCCCATCAAGAGGCTATTATCCCAGTTCAATCTCATTCAAGTCATCAGAAAAGGATTTGAAAGCAAAGAGTTCAGCAGATCAAACCTTGAGTCCATCTCCTAGCTGAGGGTATCTGGGGGTCAACAAGAGGGTTGTGAGCTGTGAGTTGAAGGCATGGAGAGTATCTAGACATTATGAGAGACTTATAAAGTCATTTAAAGAAGGAGACAAGTCATTGATGAGAGAACAAGAATTACAGCTGAAGGCAGTCAATTAGGGTTTCATCTGGGTCAACCCTAGGTCAACCCTAGGTCAATTGACTGATTTAAAGGGCATTCAAGTCTATTGGAGAGATGTGGGGTTCATCATTTGACATATAAAGAAGGATATGGAGATATGCCAAGAAGAATTCAAGAGAAATCAAGGAGAAGAGGAGTTTCTAAATTAGGGTTTCTGTGTAAAATCCCCTAGTTTAGGTCAAATTTCCAAGCAAGATAAGTCAAAATGCTAGCTTCAAATGGCTTCTTGGCCAACATGAAACTTGTAGAGGATCTCAAGACCTTTAATTTGAGTGGTGGAAGACATCAAGTAGATTTATAGAACTCAAGTTATGGTCCTTGCAAGTTACAGGTCATCTGGGGTATCTGAAATTTTGTCTGTGAAAGTGACTTGACTTCCAAGCTAGTTTTACCCCTCAAGGAGATTTCAAGTGAATTTCTGGTCAACATAAGAATTGTTCCTCATTGTCTTATCTTTCTAGAATGGTATAGCATTCCCTCATATGATGTGTGGAGCTCAACTTATGGTCTTGGCAAGCAAAGGGTATTTTGGTCATTTGTGAATTACAGGTCATTTTAACCTATACCCAAAACTCATACAAGGAAGTTTCAAATGGAAAAACTTACAACATCAAACTTTCTCCAAATGACATTTTGAGTCTAGAAAAGTGACCATGAGAGATTGGAAATGTCCATAGCACAAGATTTCAAAATTGGTGAATTTAATGAAGGAAAATGGCTTAAAAAATGGTATTTTTCATATCTTGGCCAAATGATGCAAAATTATAGGTCATTTTGAATGGAAAAGGCATTCTAAAAACATTGGCTAAAGTGGAATTTTGAGTTTAGGTCATAATTTGGGAGTTATCCATGGTTGCTTGATTTGAAAGTAACATAATCCAAATTGAAAGGGAAAGTGTAAAGGGAAATTTCTCCAATGTTCTAGGAGGTTCTAATGCAACCTATATATTCATACAAGCTGAATCATGCAAGGGTTGGTGCTCCCATTTGGCAAGAATCTCCATTTTCATCCATTTTTCTCATTATTCCACAAGATATTCAAACTCTCACAAACCTCTCAAAATTCTCACATCTTTGAATTGAATCATCATAATCATCATTCAAACCCTAGGATTCACACCAAGAAGTGGCTGAATTGATCAAGGATCATACATATCCACTTCATCATTCCAACTTGCATGAAGGATGGAATAGCATAATTCACAAGGTTTCAGCATAAATCACTGCAAACAGAAGCATATTCATCCATTGGAGATTGTTTTTAGCAAGCATCAAGGGTTGGATTGAGGTCTAGCTACCATCACCATTATCAAGTGCAAGGTATGTACATTTCTTCGAATCTCACTGTTCTGGCTGTTAGAGATCATGTGGCTAAGAGAATGTTGTTTAGAAACCCTAGAGGATCATGTCTTGAGGTTTAGGGATAGATTCATGGAGATCAATAACAGGTTACCATTTCTGTTGGCTTCGATAACAAGCTGTATATTGAGTTATAATCAATGTGGTGAGGCATAAAATAATGAGGCAAGCGTGTAGAACATCTGTTGATCATTAGGTTTGAGTTATGGCAACTTTGATCTCAGGCAAGCATGGTGTGTTCTGAGGTTCGAGCTCTCTGTTTGGAGTGTGTAGTGGGAGTTAGAGAAAACTAAGACTAGGCATGGATTACTGGAGTTTCATAGAATATTTTAGGGCTTGGAATTTTGTGTTTTCATCAAGAAATCATGGAGAACGATTGAGTGGAATCTTCATGCATGGAAGTGGGGACTGAAACCCTAGGCGAAGGGAGGAAGAAGATGAACCACGCGCCCTTGGATCTGGAGGGAATATTGACTTGACCAGGGATCGAACGGCCCTCATTCAATCTGAGTTTTGGTGGGAAACTTCAAAAGAACTGAAACGCTGCGTTTCATTAATTGGGGGGTTGGGCTCAGAGCGCTATCCACACCCCCCATTTTAATAGGCCCATTGCTTTGAACGTGATTTCCCTGCTATTCACACCCCCTCCATTTTATTTCATTTTATTTTCTTTTTATTTTCTTTAATTTTTTATGCATCTTCTAAAATTTATAATAAATAGCAAAATAATCATTTTTAATTCATTCTTTTTGCATTATTTTCCTTAGGATGTCTAGAAAATTATAAAAAATAAAAATTGCATTTTATTTTTTATTTGATATTTTTCCCATATTTTCTAAATAAATGACATTTTAAATAGTTTCATTTCATGTATGATTTTATTAATTTTTGTTCTATTAGATACTTTCATATTTTTTGTTCATTTTTTTAGATTGTTTAGATTAGATATTGAACTTGTAGATTCAATTTAGTTCCCATTTTTAGAAATTAAATTTAGATGCTTAGTGTAGGTTTGAACATCATGAGCAAATTAGGGTTTTTAGGTGATGACTTAGGAGGTTTGATTCTTTCCCTTAGGACTTAGGGTTTGAATAGTTTAGCTATGGGACTATAGGGGCTATGGGTAGTTATTAGATCCCCTTAGAAAAGTCAGGATTCCCCTACTGCTATTAATATGCTATATATATCTAATTGACTGGTGTGGTATGCCCTCTGGGGATTATTGCTTGTTTGTGTGGGTATTGGGATTGTCTGGGGATTTGGGAGAGCTGAAGACTTGAGGAGATGAAGACCATTGGAGATCCAGAGATTGAAGATCAACTTCCAGAGTTGAAGAGGAGATTCTTGCTAGCAGATGCTGAGGAGACTAGGGTTTAGGAGCTAGGCAGAGCTCTAGGTTAGAAAGTTTGTTTCTCAAACATGGATTGCCTTGTCTGCATCCATTCTTCTCTGTGATTCAGAGTCTCTCTAAGACACTCACCCCCTTCCTTTGGAAGGCTTGGTGATAGTGTCTATGAGATAGAACTCTTGAGAGAAAATGTCTCTTGTGTTAGAAGCAGTCTGTTCACCACCCTTGGTAGTCAACTGATTGCTTAACACCCAATTCACTCTTGTGACTAATCCCTCATCCTGGAGGTTTGAGCTTGAAGAAAAGCCATTGCAGATAGAAGACTGATGATCAAAGCCCTTGCCTGAAGGTCATGAAGATGGAAATTGATGCTTGTTGAAGCCTGTAGCTGATTGGAGATTACTTGAAGCCAGATGTTGATTCAGAGCTGCTGATGCTGTTTCTTTTGCTGTTGTATTTTATTGCTGATGTATTGATTGGTTTTCCGGACTGTATTGTTTGTTGTTTACCCTGTTGGGTTGAAAGTGAATCCTGTTCACTTTCGCCTATTGTTTTCTAGGTTCGAGGTTGAGTGGGACTCCCTTGCCTCGCTTGTACTGTTGCATCCATGCATTTTACTGTTTTACTGTATATATCTGATATTGTTTCTGTTTCTGCCTATCCCTTAGGATCTCTGTTTCTCTCTGTGCAAGAGAGGAGCATGATAGACACTAGGTCTTAACCCATGCATGATAACATTAGGATAGTTTGATTCCCTTCGCAACCGTAGGTTAGAGTTCTGTCTCTTTCTTTCTCAAAACAAACAGAAAAACACATAAAGATTTCAAACACAATAAAAGACACTTCTTTCGTAAAAGAATGTGAACTCATCAAAACGTCATTTTTGTCCGCTTGGACCGCTAATCAGAAAACCTTTTTCAGAAGGAATAAAATCAACCAAGACAGACTTGTGTCGTACGTGGCCCGAACTACGTTTGCTCTGATCTTCCATGCTGTGTGGAAGTACGTAGGCATAGGATGCGATATCCTAGCGAGCAACCTGCCCCTCCTTTCCCGTAGGTAGGCGAACTACGTTGACTCTGATTTCTCGTTCCAGACGGGAATACGTAGGCATAAAGTGCGATACTTTGCCGAGTCATTTTTATTTTCAGTTTTATTTTCTTTTTAACCCTTGACCTATAGTTTAGATAGAATAACAATCCATACCCGAAAACAAGCGTGGATCCCGTCGAGTACGACGGACGTGAGGGGTGCTAATACCTTCCCCTTGCGTAACCGACTCCCGAATCCAGGTTTTGGTTGCGATGACCATACCTTTCCTGTGTTGTGCGAGGTTTACTCTGAGCGTTTCCTTTCCCTCCCGTGGGATAAATAACGCACGGTGGCGACTCTTCTGTTCAGCCGGCGCCGATTTTCGCAGTAGCGACAGCTGGCGACTCTGCTGGGGAGACAACGTCCCCTGGCTGCTAAGGACTGCGATAGTTCTTATGCATTTGGGATCCAACGTCCCTTAAGAGAGTCAATCCTAACGCTTGTTTTCCCGTCGAGGATTTTGTATGGAGTTATTTTTATATTTCTAACCTTGTATTTTCAGCTTTATATATTGTTTATTATTGCTGTATCGGGGTGTGACGGGTGTTCTGATATTGAGAGATAAGCCGGACCTGGGCTTGAGTGCACCTAGAATTAGAGTAGAAATTAGTGGGTGCCCGCTTGCTTTGCTTGCTTTGGTGTCCCATGAAATCTACACTCAGACGAGGTTCCTCTGGTTGGCCTCCTGCCCCTTCCTTTGGTTGGCGTGGGTTGCTGGTTAGTTGGATTGTCGACTCTGGGGACCGATCATTTGGAAGTTGGCTAAGTGAGGCCTCTTAAGGGATTGATGATGCCACTCCTTCTGGGAATCGTATCATCAACCCTGAAAGTCTGTGACGCCGACGACCGCATAGGATGCCGTACCTTGTGCCAGTTATAGGGCCACCCACCTGTGAGGGGATTCAGGGTTATGCAGGTAACTAGACCTTCAGACCACCGGTTTGTTTCTCGATCAGGATCCTGGATATTCATGGAGGGTTCTAAGGTCTGTCAGAGACCAGGTGGAGATGTGTTCTAAGGTCTGTCAGAGACCAGTTGGTGTGTTCCGAGGTCTGTCAGAGACTAGTGGGAGATGTGATTTGAGGTCTGCTAGAGACCATTCAGGTTGTGATTCTGGGGTCTATCAGAGACCAGTATTGGAGCTTTGTTTTAGGGCTATCTGAGACCAGGGTTTGAGGACTTCTAGAGAATTTATCTGAACTTCTTGATATGGTTCAGGCTATTCAGCTACAGCTTTGGTCCCTATTGCATGTTACTTGCATTGTATCACTGCATATCCATTACCATTTGCATTTCACTAACGTGTGTCTGTGCTGCAGGCGCATTTGCATTTCCCTAGTTCTAGTGCCCAGACTTCTGAGTGTTTGATCATGACTAGCTTAAGGAGAACGGTTGCTTACAAATTGCCTACGCCTGATATTGTTCCTCTACTTGGGTTGATCTCTCTTGCTGATGAGGGTGTTCGTAGGAGCTTCCGGATGAGCTATGGTAGACTACTGAGATTGGTGTGCAAACCTACAGAGGTAGAGTTAGATGGGCTGTATGCTTTGATGCAATTCTACGACCCTGCTTTGAGGTGCTTTACGTTCTCTGACTTTATTATGGGACCAACCTTGGAGGAATACGCTGAGTATGTTGAGCTGCCCGTGCAGAACCAGGTTCCATTCATTCATTATGACGCCAAGCCCAAGCCGGAGGATTTGGCAAAAGCCTTGCATATTGATGCTTCTGAACTTGTGACTACTGTTTCCCGTGGAGTTCCAGGCTTCTCACTCCAATTCTTAGTTGGTAAAGCACAAGAGTATGCCAAGAGCGGGTGCTGGGTTGCTTTCAATGCTGTGTTGGCCTTGTGCATTTATGGCATAGTACTGTTCCCCAATATACCGGATTTTGTGGACTTCGACGCCTTATACTTGTTTGCCGCTGGTAATCCTGTACCTACCTTACTCGGAGATCTCTACCACTCACTGCAT
Organism: Lathyrus sativus; assembly: GCA_963859935.3. NCBI lineage: Eukaryota > Viridiplantae > Streptophyta > Magnoliopsida > Fabales > Fabaceae > Lathyrus > Lathyrus sativus. The sequence continues at coordinate 94,359,250 of OZ012739.1, read as the reverse complement.
TACAAGAATGAGAAGGGAAGAGGGAAGAATGTTCATCTGTGTGTACCCTTGTTGAGTAGGTGGTTTGAGAGTCACCTTCCTAAGAGAAGATCTGTTGCAGAGACTACAGTCCCAGCTGGTTGGCCAGAGCGCCTGATGAGGCTATCGTCGGAAGATATGGAGTGGTTTGATCGAGACCTGTTGGGATCTGAGCTCATCTTCAGTTGTTCTGGGTACCCTAATGTGCCGTTGATAGGAAGAAAAGGGTGTATCAATTACAACCCTTCTCTATTCATTCGCCAGTTCGGATATGCACTGAAGAATCCACCTCAGGAGGAAGAAGTACAGGAATCTCTGTACTTCACAGGTGATTTGAAGGGAGAATTGCTAGCTGAGTTGCAACACGCCTGGACACGTATTAACCGCAAGGGGAAACCACTGTTAGGTAAGAACGATTGCCAGGCCTATGCACCTTACAGGGTTTGGATCCAGGAAAGAGCAAGTCAGTTATTAATGCCATTTCCAGATGTACCAATCCTTGTTCCTATTCCGGTAGCGGAGCCAACTACTGTTTCTCGGGAAGCCTACGAGCAAGTTGTGAAAGAAAAAGAAGCCTTGATGAAGATCAACGAAGGGTTAGAGCAGGAGCTAGCCCAGGTACGCAGTGAGAAAAACAAGGCTGTGTATGCTTTCCAACAGCAGATCGAGCTAGTAAACAGACTAGGGGCTGAGTTGACTGAGGAAAAGAAAAAGCGCGAACGTCTGGGGCAAGAGTTCAGAAGCTCCCATGACATGCTGGAAGCCAAAAAGAAGGCGCTCGACGCAGCACACCGAGAAATCTCCTCCTGCAACAAGACTTGGAATGCTACTCTCACCAACAATAAGAAGAGGGAAGATAAGCTGAAGCAGCACATTTCCGACCTCGAAGAGAAGTTGAAGTCTAGCATCAAAAAGTGTGAGGAGGAAGTGATGACCCGGTATAGTGTCCAGCATGCGTTGAACAAGGCAATCAAATCCAGAGGTGAAGCGGTGTCTCAGAAACGAAAGCTAGAAGATTGCTTCGGGGAAGCCACATGGGAAGAAACTGCTGAAGACGTGCGACGTGTCCTTAAGAGGAGAAACCAACTGGTTGAAGGGCTGCTTACCCAACCAAGTCATCCGGAGACCAAGAAGTTGCTAGAAGAGTACCAGACTTATGGGAGTGTTTGATCATTTCATGTAGTAACTTGTATGCTTTATTTGCATAGCGCTGACCATCACCAGGATTGTTGGTTGAGGTCATGCCTTCTTATTGTACTCTCAGTAATATTGTACTCCGGGCTTATTAATTTTCCCTGCAATATATGAGGCTTTCTATGATTCAGCTTCGATATTCCTATTGTCAACACTGTCACTGCACTGGCACCTTCACACTAGAACTGGGGGGAATGAATTTCCCTAATGCACAGACACATTGCATTGCATTCATACTCATATTGCATCACAGGTAATTTTTGAATAAGTGTCTTATGTCCTGCTCTGTACCAGGTACTTTCCAGGATTGCAGATCAACATCCGCACCGCTATTCTACCCGCACTAACTGTCGAAGGATCATGGATCAAATGCAGAACGAGATGCAAGATGTGCGCGAGAAGCTCGCTCTCTTCATGCAGACCATGGAAGCTATAGCAAAAGGGCAGGAGAATTTGCAGGCCATGGTCCAGCCTCTGTTGGCCCGAAACGCTGGTCATGGTAATGAAGATCATCAGTCTGTACGGGTCGATACTGTTCATGGAGACGGTACTCCCACGCCAGTGGCTCCGCCTGTAATCAATACACCTGCTGCTAATGTCAACAACGCTACCACTGCTGTAAATGGTAACGTCGGAGTTGGAAATGAGACTGCTGTCCATAACGTTGGGCTGGGGGATGTCAATTTGGGTGACAATATGGGAGGCAACGACTTTGTCAACACTGGATTCGGGTTCAACGATCAGGGATTCGATAACACTGGCAAGTATGGCTTTAATGCTCAAGGCTTTGGGCAAGATGGTTATGGCGCGACCAATCAGGGTTACGGAGGCTTTGGAAACGGAAACGGTACCGGATTTATGGCTTTTGGTCCTGCTGGAGGTGTTCAAGGGTACGGCAACAGAGGCCGAGGTCCGGGAATGAATCAGATCAGAGCAGGACGTAATAATGGATATGATGGGTATGGGGCTGGAAACGGTATGTGGCAAGAAGATCAGCAGGAAGACGCCTTCTCCGGAGGAGGTTTTGAAGGGCCGATGGATGATTCCCAGAAGATCAGAATGCTGGAAGAGCAGATGAGGGGAGTCTTAAACCAAAGTGCTGTGGGATTGGACATGGCAACAATGGGCTTGGTACCCGGTTTAAGGGTGCCAATTAAATTCAAAGCTCCGGCGTTTGACAAGTATAAAGGAGATACGTGTCCAAAAGTGCATGTACGAGCTTATTACAGAAAGATGTCTGCATACTCAACTGATGAAAGAATGCTGATGCATTTCTTTCAGGATAGTCTGTCGGGCCCTTCCCTAGAGTGGTACATGGGGTTGGAGCCAACTGATATCAAGACATGGAAGCAATTAGCAGAGGCGTTTGTAGCTCACTACAAGTATAACAGCGACTTGGCACCCAATCGGGTCCAGTTGGCCGGGCTGTCGCAAAAGAAGGGGGAGAGTTTTAAAGAGTACGCGCAAAGGTGGCGCGATATGGCTGCCAGGGTCCGTCCTCCGGTAGAAGACAAGGAAATGAATGACATGTTTGTCGGCACATTCACAGGTCTGTTTCATGACATGCTGTTTCACACGTCTCTGGCCAGTTTTTCAGACCTGATTCTAATGGGAGAAAAGATTGAACGTAACATTAAGCAAGGAAAGTTCCAAGTCGAGGAATCAACTGCATCTGGCAGTAATAGGAAAGCTTATGGTGGGCGCCGTCAGGGCGAGGCAAGAGCAGTATTTGGAGGCCGAGGCCGAGGCCGAGGCAGGAGACGAAACCAATATCGTCAACCGCAGCAGGTGGCGAGTGTTACTATCCCGTATCAGCAACAACCACTCCAGCAACAACAACCGGTTCAGCAACAGCCAATGCCACAGCAGCAGCAGCCTCAGCAGGGGGCGCAACAGGCTCAGCGAAGATTCCAGGGTAATAAACCAAGGAGAGTGTTCGAAAAGCCTCCCTCAACCTACGCCGATTTGTTGCAGACATTGTTGGGATTGAATCTAGTAGAGAAAAGAACTCTGGCACCGATAACGGGAGCTCCCCCATTTGGTTACGATGCAAGCCGGCACTGTGAGTTTCATTCTGGGGCCCCGGGTCACGATATAGAAGGTTGCCATGCTTTTAAGCACGTAGTGCAGGATCTTTTGGACAACAAGACTATCAACTTCGGAACGGCAGGTCCGAATATAGTGCAGAAACCCATGCCTAATCATGGGGCGAACGCCATTCTGACTGAGGAAGGGTTGAATCTGATTACGAATGTCGATGATTTGAAGACGCCGCTGAGCGAGATAAAGAGCCGACTGTTGCAAAGAGGTGTTTACCCAGGATGTAACGAGTATTGCTTAGACTGTTGGACCCTAGCTGGGGAATGTGAGGATTTGAAGAAAGGCATTCAGGCTTTAATTGATGAGGGCATATTGCAGTTTGACCAAGCAGCAACTGAAGGGCCCACAGGGGCAGTAGCAGATAATCAGAATGATGTGGCCACTGTGACAATTCCTCGGAAGACGATCACTATTGCAGCACCAGCTCAACGCCCACCGATCACCATAACTAAGGCCGGGCCAATCCCGTACGAGAACACGAAAGCAGTCCCATGGTCATATGGGTTAGAGGTGTATTGTGACGGAATAAAAATTGATGTTAATAAACAGCCAGCCGAGACGGTGGATAATGTTGTCGGCTCAGGAGGCATGACAAGGAGTGGCCGGATCTTTATATCTCCTGAAGTGGAGGCTGAAAGACTAGCGAAAGGAAAAGGGAAGGTGGTTGAAATTGTTCCGGTGCAAGCAAGTGAAAAAGAAGCGGCATCGAAGGATGTAGAAGAGTTCATGCGCTTGATTCGAAAAAGTGATTATAAGATTGTGGAACATCTGCAGCAGACACCATCCAAAATATCTATCCTATCATTGCTGTTGTGTTCGGAGGCTCACAGAAATGCTTTGATGAAAGTCCTGGACACTTCCTTTGTACCCTAAGACGTCTCCGTAAATCAGCTAGAAGGAGTATTGGCACATGTGAATGCAGGCCACAGCTTGGGCTTTACCGATTTTGACTTGACTCCGAAAGGGAGAGATCATAATATGGCGCTGCACGTATCTGTCGAGTGTAGAGGATCAGTAATGTCACACGTATTGGTTGACACCGGATCATCTTTGAATGTGCTGCCCAAGAAGGCGATGATGAAGCTGGATGTTAGAGGAATTTTGTGTACACCCAGTGATTTGGTAGTCAGAGCATTCGACGGCACGCGGAGAACAGTCTTTGGATCAATCACATTGCCTCTACAGGTGGGGCCGGAAGTGTTTGCCACTGAGTTTTATATCATGGATATACATCCTGCGTACAGTTGTTTGCTGGGAAGACCCTGGATTCATGGAGCAGGGGCAGTCACGTCCACCCTGCATCAGAAGTTAAAATATATGGTCGGAGACAGTGTAGTCACCGTGTGCGGAGAGGAGGACATCCTGGTCAGCCATCTGTCGTCATTTAAATATGTGGAAGTCGACGGAGAGATCCACGAAACACCATGCCAGGCATTCGAAGGTTTGCGCATCAAGGACAAAGGTCCCGGGCTGAGCAAAGTGCCAGAGATAGCTGTCTCATCGTATAAGGAAGCTCAAGCTCTAGTGGAAGCAGGAGAAGCCAAGGGCTGGGGCAAAGTGCTGGACATTCCTGTGAAGATGGACCGGTTCGGGCTGGGGTACCAACCGTCGTCATCAACTCCTTCCGTGGGGGCACCCCATTTCAGAAGGCCAATCACCATCTCTGCCAGTGGAGTATGTCACGAAACTGTCAATGCTGCTTCAGAGTCTGATGAAGGAGACAGCGACTGTGATATGGATGCCTGGATTCAGCCAAGCACGCCGGGACAAGGACTGTGCAACTGGTCTATTCAGGAGCTTGTTCCTGTGACTTTTAAACAGTAATGCTTTGCTTTATTAATTGTTGAATAATCTGATGTCTTGCCCGGGGCATCAGGATTTGCTTAGGGCTGTGTTGTTATGAACATTGCGTGTCAATCATTAAATAAATGGCGTTTTTCATGTGCAAATACTGTAATCCCTGTCTTTCTTGTTTTATATTTTTCAATAAAATGGCAACGTGGTTATTCGCTTTATACGCATTTTGAAGCACTTAACCATTCCTTTTGCAGGATAACATTTTCAGATGACATCCTTGAACCACCTATGACTCGTCACGACTTCGATCACCCGGTATTCCAGGCCGAAGAAGAGGTTGTCGAAGATAGCGACGTTCCTGAAGAACTGTCTTGGTTAGTAAAGCAAGAGGAAAGAGCCATTCTGCCTCACGATGAGGTTATCGAAATTATCAACTTGGGGTCGGAAGGGGTTGAGAAAAATATTCGTATTGGAGCCGCACTGCAGAGTGATGTCAAGCGAAGACTGGTTGAAATGCTCCAAGAGTATAGTGATGTGTTCGCTTGGTCGTATGAGGATATGCCAGGGCTCGATACAGATATGGTTGTGCATCGCCTGCCATTGAAAGAAGATTGCCCGCCGGTCAAACAAAAGCTTCGCAGAACTCGACCAGATATGGCAATGAAGATCAAAGAGGAGGTTCAGAAACAGTGGGACGCTGGTTTCCTGGCTGTGACGAAGTATCCTTCATGGGTTGCCAACATCGTACCAGTGCCCAAGAAGGATGGCAAGGTTCGAATGTGCGTAGATTATAGAGATTTGAATAAAGCAAGCCCAAAAGACGATTTTCCACTTCCTCATATTGACGTGTTAGTTGATAATACTGCTCAGTACTCCGTATTCTCCTTCATGGATGGCTTTTCAGGCTATAACCAGATTAAAATGGCGCCAGAGGATATGGAAAAGACTACTTTCATAACGCCTTGGGGAACTTTTTGTTACAAAGTGATGCCCTTCGGTTTGAAAAATGCTGGGGCAACATATCAGCGTGCGATGACGACTCTTTTCCATGACATGATGCATAAAGAGATCGAAGTATATGTTGACGATATGATTGCCAAATCCCAGACGGAGGAAGAGCATCTGGTGAATCTGCTAAAGCTATTTAAAAGGCTTAGGAAGTTCAGGCTAAGGCTGAACCCTAATAAATGCACCTTCGGGGTGAGATCGGGTAAACTGCTGGGGTTTATCGTAAGCGAAAGAGGAATAGAGGTCGATCCCGCTAAAATAAAAGCAATTCAAGAAATGCCGACGCCTAAAACAGAGAAAGAGGTGCGCGGGTTTTAAGGGAGATTGAACTACATCGCCCGGTTCATATCTCACCTAACGGCCACGTGTGAACCATTATTCAAGCTGTTGAAGAAAGATCAAGCTGTGACGTGGAACGAAAATTGCCAAAAGGCGTTTGTTGCACCCTAAAATTTGCCTAACCTTATTCACTTGGTTCATGTTTCATTATCATTAGCATTTGCATATAGAGTCATGTCCATAGACTAACCATCTGCATAGCATAAGCATAGAAAGCCATTCAACAGGGGACCAATCATTATTTTCATCTCTAGAGGCCTATCAAGAGGTTATTATCCCAATTCAATATCATTCAAGTCATCAGGAAAGAATTTGAAAGCAAAGAGTTCAGCAGATCAAGCCTTGAGTCCATCTCCTAGCTGAGGGTACAAGAGGATCAACAAGAGGGTTGTGAGCTGTGAAGTGAAAGCATGGAGAGCATCTAGACATTATGAGAGACTTAGAAAGTCATTTGGAGGAGTAGACAAGTCATTGGGGAGAGCACAAGAGCTATAGTTGAAGACAGTCAACTAGGGTTTCATCTGGATCAATCCTAGGTCAACCCTAGGTCAATTGACTGACTTAAGAGGGCATTCAAGTCTATTGGAGAGATGTGGGGATCAACATTGATCATATGAAGAAGTATATGGAGATATGCCAAGGAGAATTCAAGAGAAATCAAGGAGAAGAGGAGTTACTAAATTAGGGTTTCTCTGTAAAATCCCCTAGTTTAGGTCAAATTTCCAAGCAAGATAAGTAAAAATGCTAACTTCAAATGGCTTCTTGGCCAACATGAAACTTGTAGAGGATCTCAAGACCTTTAATTTGAGTGGTGGAAGACCTCAAGGAGATTTATAGAACTCAAGTTATGGTCCTTGCAAGTTACAGGTCATCTGGGGTATCTGAATTTTTGTCTGTGAAAGTGACTTGACTTCCAAGCTAGTTTTGCCCCTCAAGGAGATTTCAAATGAATTCTTGGTCAACACAAGAATTGTTCCTCATTGTCTTAGCTTTCTAGAATGGTATGGCATGCCTTCATATGATGTGTGGAACTCAACTTATGGTCTTGGCAAGCAAAGGGTATTTTGGGCATTTGTGAATTACAGGTCATTTTAACCTATGTCCAAAACTCATACAAGGAGGCCTCAAATGGAAAAACTTACAACATCAAACCTGCTCCAAATGGGATTTTAAGTCTATAAAGAAGGTCACAAATTATGGGAGAAGCTCATAGCATGGAGTTGAATAATTGGTCAAAATATGAACTAAAAAGGCTTATAAAGTGAATAATTTCAAAGTGAAAAATGGTTTGGGAGATTTACAAGTCCAAATGGAGACTTCCAATATATGATTTTGCATGGAAAAACAATTCTAAGAACAATGGTTCACACACTTTTTTGAGTTTAGAAGAAAAAAAGAAAGTTATCCATGGTTGCTTGCCTTTTAAGAAACATAATCAAAATGAGCCAAAGTTGGAAAACAAGGGAATGTGCAAGATGGATCTAGAATGTACCATTGGGGTCTATATATTCATGAAAGGAGAATTTGGCAAGGGTTGGCTTCATTTGCACCAAGAATTTCACAAATTCCCTCATTCTTTTCATAAAAGTTTCATTCCAAATCTCTCAAATTCTTCATCAATCTTCATCAAAATCAATTCAATTTTACTCCATTATCATCATAGATCAGAATTGAAGCAAGGTTTGGTGATTATCATCCATTTTCGAGTGCCTTTTGCAAGAACATCAAAACTACAATCTCAAGGGGATAGCATAATTCAGGCCAAGTCTCATCCAAAGCTTGCATACAAAATCAAGTACATCAAGGATTGATCAAGATTCAACACTTAGAAGCTTCAGATCCACATCTTCCATAGCTGTTTCTCAAGATTTCTCACTAGGTAAGTTTCCATTCAAACTGCTTGATCTAGTTAGTTTGGCATGATGTTGTTAGTTTAGATGCAATCTAGGTGGTTAGGAGATTATTTTAGATGAATTTGGAAAGGATTGGTGATGGTTGATGACAGGTGCAACAAACTGTTAGGGTGAAGATCTATTAGGTTAGGGCATCATAATGTTAGTTGGATAGCGCAGGTTAATCTCCATTAGTTGTAGTTTAGTTTAGGTTAAGTTTGGGGAAGAATCGTGTTGATGCATATCAGTGGAATTCCATGGTGTCCAGACCTTGGCTTGATCGGATTTGTTGTTGTGATGAGTTTCAAGGTGAATTAATGCCCTAGGATTGTAGAGTGATGAATTCTGAGCATGTTTCATGTTTATGGCGTGGCGTTTCACTGCGTGTAGAAGGAGAACCGAAGGGTGTAAAGATTGCTCGTGCATGAGCTCACATGGTGATTGAAACCCTAGTTGCAGGTCATTTGGAGAAGAGACAATCGTGGCCGTTCCTTGGGCCTTGGACTCTTGACTTTTGGCGCGATCCAGTGGCTGTCGTTTAATCTGATTTGTGGAGGGAAGGACCTGGCCAAAACGCGCCGTTTCATTAATTGAAACGGGCGGGCCTGAGCGCTAGTTGCTATTCAAACCCCCAGCAATTAGGCCCAATGCAGTTCTAACGTGTTTTTGTTACTTCCCTCACCCCCCAGCGCGTTTATTATTTTCTTTGATTCTGATTGTTGCTGGGCCTAGTATGAAGGCGCTATCTGCACCCCCTATCTGAGGGCCCATTCTGTTTATAACTGGGGCGAGCTTCTTTTAACACCCCTCCTTCATTTTAATTCCAATTTTATTTTCTTAATTCATTTTAATTTTTCATCCACTTTGAAAATTCATAACTAATTCATAAAAAATGCATTTTAATCCATTCTTTTTACAATATTTTCATTAAAATGTCTAGAATATTATAGGAAAATAAAATTTCATTTTTAGTTTTATTTCATATTTTTTCCATATTTTCTAAATAAATGTCATATTAAATAGTTTCATTTCATGCATCATTTTTATGATTTTTGTTCTCTCACATGCTTTAATATTTTTTAGTCATTCTTTTTATATTGTTTAGATGAGATGTTAAGCTTGTAGAAATATTTTAGTTTCTATTTTTAGAGGTTAATTTTGGGTGATTAATAAATGCTTGAACATCATGAACAAAACTAGGGTTTTAGGTGACAACTTAAAAAGTTTGATTTCAGTTCCCTTGGGACTTAGGGTTTGAACAGATTAGTTATGGGACTATAAGGGCTATGGGTAGCTATTAGATCCCTTAGAAAAGTTAAGATTCCCCTACTGCTATTATTACTGTCTGCATATCTGTTGTCTGGTGTGGTGTGCCCTCTGGGGATTGTTGATTGTTTGATTGGGTATTGGGTGTGTCTGGGGCCCTGGGGAAGCTGAAGATTTGTGAAGATGAAGCCATTGGAGATTCAAAGATTGGAGATCAACTGTCAGAGTTGAGGAGGAGGTTCTTGCTAGCAGCTGCTGAGGAGACTAGGGTTTAGGAGCTAGGCAGAGCTCTAGGTTAGAAAGCTTGTTTCTCAAACATGGATTGCCTTGTCTACATCCATTCTTCTCTGTGATTCAGAGTCTCTCTAAGACACTCACCCCCTTCCTTTGGAAGGCTTGGTGATGGTGTCTATGAGATAGAACTCTTGAGAGAAAATGTCTCTTGTGTTAGAAGCAGTCTGTTCACCACCTTTGGTAGTCAACTGATTGCTTAACACCCAATTCACTCTTGTGACTAATCCCTCATCCTGGAGGTTTGAGCTTGAAGAAAAGCCATTGCAGATAGAAGACTGATGATCAAAGCCCTTGCCTGAAGGCCATGAAGATGGAGATTGATGCTTGTTGAAGCATGTAGCTGATTGGAGATTACTTGAAGCCAGATGTTGATTCAGAGCTGCTGATGCTGTTTCTTTTGCTGTTGTATTTCATTTGCTGATGTATTGATTGGTTTTCTGAACTGTATTGTTTGCTGTTTACCCTGTTGGGTTGAAAGTGAATCCTGTTCACTTTCGCCTATTGTTTTCCAGGTTCGAGGTTGAGTGGGACTCCCTTGCCTCGCTTGTACTGTTGCATCCATGCATTTTACTGCTTTACTGTATATATCTGATATTGTTTCTGTTTCTGCCTATCCCTTAGGATCTCTGTTTCTCTCTGTGCAAGAGAGGAGCATGATAGACACTAGGTCTTAACCCATGCATGATAACATTAGGTTAGTTTGATTCCCTTCGCAACCGTAGGTTAGAGTTCTGTCTCTTCTCTCTTAAAACAAACAGAAAAACACATAAAGATTTCAAACACAATAAAAGACACTTCTTTCGTAAAAGAATGTGAACTCATCAAAACGTCATTTTTGTCCGCTTGGACTTTCAATCAGAAAAACCTTTTTCAGAAGGAATAAAATCAATCAAGACAGGCTTGTGTCGTACGTGGCCCGAACTACGTTTGCTCTGATCTTTCATGCCGTGTGAAAGTACGTAGGCATAGGATGCGATATCCTAGCGAGCAACCTTCCCCTCCTTTCCCGTAGGTAGGCGAACTACGTTGACTCTGATTTCTCGTTCCAGGCGGGAATACGTAGGCATAAAGTGCGATACTTTGCCGAGTCATTTTTATTTTCATTTCCTTTTCTTTTAACCCCAGACCTATAGTTTAGATAGAATAACAATCCATACCCGAAAACAAGCGTGGATCCCGTCGAGTACGACGGACGTGAGGGGTGCTAATACCTTCCCCTTGCGTAACCGACTCCCGAACCCCGGTTTTGGTTGCGACGACCATACCTTTCCCTTGTTGTGCGAGGTTTACTCTGAGCGTTTCCTTTCCCTCCCGTGGGATAAATAACGCACGGTGGCGACTCTTCTGTTCAGCCGGCGCCGATTTTCGCAGTAGCGACAGCTGGCGACTCTGCTGGGGATCGAACCCAGAATCTCTGGTTGCTAAGGACTGCGATGGTTCTTATGCATTTGGGATCCAACGTCCCTTGAGAGAGTCAATCCTAACGCTTGTTTTCCCGTCGAGGATTTTGTATGGAGTTATTGTATATTTCTAACCTTGTATTTTCAGCTTTATATATTGATTATTATTGCTGTATCTGGGGTGTGACGAGTGTTCTGATATTGAGAGATAAGCCGGACCTGGGCTTGAGTGCACCTAGAATTAGAGTAGAAATTAGTGGGCGCCCGCTTGCTTTGCTTGCTTTGGTGTCCCATGAAATCTACACTCAGACGAGGTTCCTCTGGTTGGCCTCCTGCCCCTTCCTTTGGTTGGCGTGGGTTGCTGGTTAGTTGGATTGTCGACTCTGGGGACCGATCATTTGGAAGTTGGCTGAGTGAGGCCTCTTCAGGATTTGATGATGCCACTCCTTCTGGGAATCGTATCATCAACCCTGAAAGTCTGTGACGCCGACGACCGCATAGGATGCCGTACCTTGTGCCAGTTATAGGGCCACCCACCCGTGAGGGGATTCAGGGTTATGCAGGTAACTAGACCTCCAGACTACCGAATATTTCTTGATCAGAGATCCTGGTTATTTATGGAGAGTTCTGAGGTCTGTCAGAGGCCATTTGGAGATGTGTTCTGAGGTCTGTCAGAGACCAGTTGGAGAGTTATGAGGTCTGTCAGAGACCAATTATGGATGTGATTTGAGGTCTATCAGAGACCAGCGAGTTATGATTTGAGGTCTGTCAGAGACCAGTGTTGGAGTTTTGTTTTAGGTCTATCTGAGACCAGGGTTTGATGACTTCTGGATGGTCTATCTGAGACCTTTCTTGATTGGGTTTAGGCTATTCAGCTGCAGCTCTGGTCCCTGTTGAATGTTACTTGAATTGCATTGCTTGCATATCCATTACCATTTGCATTTCACTAACGTGTGTCTGTGCTGCAGGTGCATTTGCATTTCCCTAGTTCTAGTGCCCAGACTTCTGAGTGTTTGATCATGACTAGCTTAAGAAGAACGGTTGCCTACAAATTGCCTACGCCTGATATTGTTCCTTTACTAGGGTTGATCTCTCTTGCTGATGAGGGTGTTCGTAGGAGTTTCCGGATGAGCTATGGTAGATTATTGAGATTGGTGTGCAAACCTACAGAGGTAGAGTTAGATGGGCTGTATGCTTTGATGCAATTCTATGACCCTGCTTTGAGGTGCTTTACGTTCTCTGACTTTATTATGGGACCAACCCTGGAAGAATACGCTGAGTATGTTGAGCTGCCTGTGCAGAACCAGGTTCCATTCATTCATTATGATGCCAAACCCAAGCCGGAGGAATTGGCAAAAGCCTTGCATGTTGATGCTTCTGAACTCGTGACTACTGTTTCCCGTGGAGTTCCAGGCTTCTCATTTCAGTTCTTAGTGGGTAAAGCCCAAGAGTACGCCAAGAATGGGTGCTGGGTTGCTTTCAACGCTGTGTTGGCCTTGTGCATTTATGGCATAGTACTATTCCCCAATATACCGGATTTTGTGGATTTCGATGCTTTCTACTTGTTTGCCGCTGGTAATCCTGTACCTACTTTACTCGGAGATCTCTACCACTCACTGCATTACAAGAATGAGAAGGGAAGAGGGAAGAATGTTCATCTGTGTGTGCCCTTATTGAGTATGTGGTTTGAGAGTCATCTTCCTAAGAGAGGATCTGCTGCAGAGACTACAATTCCAGTTGGTTGGCCAGAGCGTCTGATGAGGCTATCATCGGAAGATATGGAGTGGTTTGATAGAGACCTGTTGGGATCTGAGCTCATCTTCAGTTGTTCGGGGTACCCTAATGTCCCACTGATTGGAAGGAAAGGGTGTATCAACCACAACCCTTCTCTATTCATTCGCCAGTTCGGATATGCGCTGAAGAATCCACCTCAGGAGGAAGAAGTACAGGAATCTCTGTACTTCACTGGTGACGTAAAGGGGGAGTTATTAGCCAAGTTGCGGCGTGCCTGGACGCGTATTAACCGCAAAGGGAAGCCGTTGTTAGGAAAGAATGACTGTCAGGCCTATGCACCTTATAGAGTTTGGATTCAGGAGAGGGCTAGTCAGTTGAAGATGCCGTTTCCAGATGCACCAATTCTTGATCCTATTCCGGTAGAAGAGCCGACTACTGTTTCTAGGGAAGTCTATGAACAAGTTGTGAAGGAGAAAGAAGCCTTGATGAAGATTAACGAAGGGTTAGAGCAAGAGCTAGCCCAGGCGCGCAGCGAGAAAAACAAGGCCGCATATGCTTTCCAACAACAGATTGAGCTGGTAAACAGGTTAGGATCTGAATTGACCGAGGAAAAGAAGAAGCGCGAACGTCTGGGGCAAGAGTTCAGAAGCTCCCATGACATGCTGGAAGCCAAAAAGAAAGCGCTCGACGCAGCACACCGAGAGATATCTTCTTGCAACAAGACTTGGAATGCTACACTCACTAACAACAAGAAGAGGGAAGATAAGCTGAAGCAGCAAATTTCCGACCTCGAAGAGAAATTGAAGTCTAGCATCAAGAAGTGTGAGGAGGAAGTGATGAATCGGTATAGTGTCCAGCATGCACTGAACAAGGCAATCAAATCCAGAGACGAAGCGGTATCTCAGAAGCGAAAGCTAGAGGATTGCTTCGGAGAAGCAACATGGGAAGAAACTGCTGAAGACGTACGCCGTGTCCTTAAGAGGAGAAACCAGCTTGTTGAAGGTCTGCTTGATCGACCAAGCCATCCGGAGACCAAGAAGTTGTTAGAGGAGTATCAGACTTTTGGGAGGATTTGATCATTTCATGTAGTTACTTATATGCTTTATTTGCATAGTGCTGACCATCACCAGGATTGTTGGTTGAGGTCATGCCTTCTTTGTACTCCCAGTGACATTGTACACTGGGCTTATTGATTCTCTCTGCTATATATGAGGCTTTCTATGATTCAGCTCCGGTATTCTTATTGTCAGCACTGTCACTGCACCGGCACCTTCGCACTAGAACTGGGGGAATGAACTTCCCTAATGCACAGACACATGGCATTGCATTCATATTCATATTGCATAACAGGTAATCTTTGAATGGTGTCTTATCTCCTGCTTTGATTCAGGTACTTAACAGGATTCCAGATCAACATCCGCACCGCTATTCTACACGATCCAACTGTCGGAAAGTCATGGACCAAATTCAGAACGAGATGCAGGATGTGCGCGAGAAGCTCGCCCTCTTCATGCAGACCATGGAAGCTATAGCAAAAGGGCAAGAAAATTTGCAGGCCATGGTCCAGCCTCTGTTGGCTCGCAACGCTGGTCATGGTAACGAAGATCATCAGTCTGTCCGGGTTGATACTGCTCATGGAGATGGCACTCCCACGCCAGTGGCTCCGCCTGTCGTCAATATGAATGCTGCTAACGTCAACAACGCTACCACTGCTGTGAATGGTAACGTCGGAGTGGGGAATGAGACTGCTGTCCATAATGCGGGGCTGGGTGATGTCAATTTGGGAGATAATCTCGGAGGCAATGGCTTTGTCAACGCTGGGTTCGGATTCAACGATCAGGGATTCGACAACACTGGCAAGTATGGCTTTAATGCTCAAGGCTTTGGGCAAGATGGTTATGGTATGGTCAATCAGGGTTACGGAGGCTTTGGAAACGGAAATGGTACTGGATTTATGGTTGTTGGTCCCGCTGGAGGTGTTCAAGGGTACGGCAACAGAGGCCGAGTTCCAGGGATGAATCAGGTCAGAGCTGGACGTAACAATGCGTACGATGGGTACGGGGCTGGAAACGGTATGTGGCAAGAGGATCAACAGGAGGACGCCTTCTCTGGAGGAGGTTTTGACGGGCCGATGGATGATTCTCAAAAGATTAGAATGCTGGAAGAGCAAATGAAGGGAGTCCTAAATCAGAGTGCTGTAGGATTGGACATGGCAACAATGGGCTTGGTACCTGGGCTGAGGGTGCCAATCAAGTTCAAAGCGCCTGCGTTCGATAAGTACAAAGGAGATACATGTCCGAAAGTGCATGTACGAGCTTATTACAGAAAGATGTCTGCATAGTCCACTGACGAAAGAATGCTCATGCATTTCTTTCAGGATAGTCTATCGGGTCCTTCCTTAGAGTGGTACATGGGGTTGGAGCCCACTGATATCAAGACTTGGAAGCAATTAGCGGAGGCATTCGTAGCCCATTACAAGTATAACAGCGACCTGGCGCCCAATCGGGTCCAGTTGGCCGGGCTTTCGCAGAAGAAGGGGGAGAGTTTTAAAGAATACGCGCAAAGGTGGCGCGATATGGCTGCCAGGGTCCGTCCTCCTGTGGAAGATAAAGAAATGAACGATATGTTTGTCGGCACATTCACCGGGCTGTTTCATGATATGCTGTTTCATACGTCTCTGGCCAGTTTTTCAGATCTGATTCTGATGGGTGAAAAGATTGAGCGGAATATTAAGCAAGGAAAGTTCCAAGTCGATGAATCAACTGCATCTGGCAGTAATAAGAAAGCTTATGGTGGGCGCCGTCAGGGCGAAGCTAGCGCGGTATTTGGAGGCCGAGGCCGAGGCCGAGGCAGGGGAAGAAATCAATATCGTCAGCCGCAGCAAGTGTCGAGTGTTACTATCCCCTATCAGCAACAACCAATCCAGCAACAACCGGTTCAGCAGCAACCAATGCCACAGCAGCAGCAGCCTCAGCAGGGGGCACAGCAAGCTCAACGAAAATTCCAGGGTGGTAAGCCGAGAAGGGTGTTCGAGAAACCTCCCTCTACCTATGCTGATTTATTGCAGACATTGTTGGGATTGAATCTGGTGGAGAAAAGAACCTTGGCACCGATAACGGGAACTCCCCCGTTCGGCTATGATGCGAATAGGCACTGCGAGTTTCATTCTGGGGCCCCAGGCCATGATATCGAAGGTTGTCATGCTTTTAAGCACGTTGTACAGGATCTTTTGGACAACAAGTCTATCAACTTCGGAACGACAGGTGCGAATATAGTCCAGAAACCCATGCCTAATCATGGGGCGAATGCCGTGCTGACTGAGGAAGGTCTGAATCTGATTATGAATGTGGAGGATTTGAAGACGCCACTGGGCGAAATAAAGAGCCGACTGTTGCAAGGAGGTGTTTACCCGGGTTGTAATGAGTACTGTTTAGATTGTTGGGCCCTGTCTGGGGGATGTGAGGATCTGAAGAAAGGCATTCAGGCCTTAATTGATGAAGGTATATTGCAGTTTGATCGAACGGCAACTGATGAGCCTGCGGGGGCAGTAGTGGATAATCGGAGTGATGTTGCCACAGTGACAATTCCTAGGAAGACGATCACCATTTCAGCACCAGCTCAGCGACCACCGATTATCATAACTAAAGCCGGGCCAATCCCGTATGAGAACACGAAAGCGGTCCCATGGTCATATGGGCTGGAGGTGTATTGTGACGGGATTAAAATCGATGTTAACAAGCAGTCAGCGGAGGTTGTGGATAATGTTGTTGGCCCAGGAGGCATGACGAGGAGCGGCAGGATCTTTATATCTCCTGAAGTGGAAGCCGAAAGGATAGCGAAAGGAAAAGGGAAAGCGGTTGAGAATGTTCCGGTAAAAGCAAATGAAAAAGAAGCAGCGTCTAAGGATGTAGAGGAATTCATGCGCTTAATTCGGAAAAGCGATTATAAAATTGTGGAGCATCTGCAGCAGACACCGTCCAAAATATCTATATTGTCATTGCTGTTGTGTTCGGAAGCCCACAGGAACGCTTTGCTGAAAGTCCTAGACACTTCTTTTGTACCACAGGATGTCTCCGTGAACCAGCTAGAAGGGGTATTGGCACACGTAAATGCGGGCCACAGTCTTGGCTTTACTGATTTTGACTTGACGCCGAAAGGAAGGGATCATAATATGGCATTACATGTATCTGTTGAGTGCAGAGGGTCGACAATGTCGCACGTATTGGTTGACACCGGGTCGTCTTTGAATGTGCTGCCTAAGAAGGCTATGATGAAGCTGGATGTTCGAGGAATCTTGTGCACACCCAGCGATTTGGTAGTCAGAGCGTTTGACGGCACGCGGAGAACAGTCTTCGGATCGATTACCTTGCCTCTGCAAGTGGGGCCGGAAGTGTTTGCAACGGAGTTTTATATCATGGATATACAGCCTGCGTACAGCTGCTTGCTGGGAAGACCTTGGATTCACGGGGCAGGGGCAGTCACGTCTACCCTGCATCAGAAGTTAAAGTATATGGTCGGAGACAGCGTGGTCACCGTGTGCGGAGAAGAAGACATCCTGGTCAGCCATTTATCATCGTTTAAATATGTGGAAGTCGACGGGGAGATCCATGAGACGCCATGCCAGGCATTCGAAGGTTTGCGCATAAAGGACAAGGGTCCCAGGCCAAGCAAAGTGCCAGAGATAGCTGTCTCATCGTATAAAGAAGCTCGAGCTCTAGTGGAAGCCGGAGAAGCCAAGGGCTGGGGCAAAGTATTGGACATTCCTGTGAAAATGGACCGGTTCGGATTGGGGTACCGACCGTCATCATCAACTCCTTCTGTGGGGGCCCCTCATTTCAGAAAGTCAATCACCATCTCTGCCAGTGGAATATGCCATGAATCTGTCAATGCTGCTTCAGAGTCCGATGAAGGGGACAGCGACTGTGATATGGATGCCTGGATTCAGCCAAGCACGCCAGGACAAGGACTGTGCAACTGGTCTATTCAGGAGCTTGTTCCTGTGACTTTTAAACAGTAATGCTTTGCTTTATTAATTGTTGAATAATCTGATGTCTTGCCCGGGGCATCAGGATTGGCTTAGGGCTGTGTTGTTATAAACATTGCTTCGTTAATCATTAAATAAATGGCGTTTTTCATGTGCAAATACTGTAATCCCTGTCTTTCTTGTTTTGTATTTTTCAATAAAATGGCAATATGGTTAATCGCTTTATACGCATTTTGAAGCACTTAACCCTTCCTTTTGCAGGATAACATTTTCAGATGACATCCTTGAGCCACCTATGACTCGTCCCGACTTCGAGCACCCGGTATTCCAGACCGAAGGAGAGGTTGTCGAAGATAGCGACGTTCCTGAAGAGCTGTCTTGGTTGGTGAAACAAGAGGAAAGAGCCATTCTGCCTCACGACGAGGTCATCGAGATTATCAATTTGGGGTCGGAAGGGGTTGAGAAGAATATTCGTATCGGAGCCGCACTGCAGAGTGATATCAAGCGAAAACTGGTTGAAATGCTCCGAGAGTATAATGATGTATTCGCTTGGTCGTATCAAGATATGCCAGGGCTCGATACAGATATGGTTGTGCATCGCCTGCCATTGAAAGAAGATTGCCCGCCGGTCAAACAAAAACTTCGCCGAACTCGACCAGATATGGCAATGAAGATCAAAGAGGAGGTTCAGAAACAGTGGGACGCTGGTTTCCTGGCTGTGACGAAGTATCCCTCATGGGTTGCCAACATCGTACCAGTGCCAAAGAAAGATGGCAAGGTTCGAATGTGCGTGGATTATAGAGATTTGAATAAAGCAAGCCCAAAAGACGATTTTCCACTTCCTCATATTGACGTGTTAGTTGATAATACTGCTCAGTACTCCGTATTCTCCTTCATGGATGGCTTTTCAGGCTATAATCAAATTAAAATGGCGCCAGAGGATATGGAGAAAACTACTTTCATAACGCCTTGGGGAACATTTTGTTACAAAGTGATGCCTTTTGGTTTGAAAAATGCTGGGGCAACATATCAGCGTGCGATGACGACTCTTTTTCATGACATGATGCATAAAGAGATCGAAGTTTATGTTGACGATATGATTGCTAAATCCCAGACAGAGGAAGAGCATCTGGTGAATCTGTTGAAGTTGTTTAAAAGACTTAGGAAGTTCAGGCTGAGGCTGAACCCTAATAAATGCACCTTCGGGGTGAGATCGGGTAAGCTCCTGGGGTTCATAGTAAGCGAAAGAGGAATAGAGGTCGATCCTGCTAAAATAAAAGCGATTCAAGAAATGCCGACGCCTAAAACAGAGAAAGAGGTGCGCGGGTTTTTAGGGAGATTGAACTACATTGCCCGGTTCATATCTCACCTGACGGCCACGTGTGAACCATTATTCAAGTTGTTAAAGAAAGATCAAGCTGTAACGTGGAACGATAATTGTCAAAAGGCGTTCGACAAAATAAAGAAGTATCTGCAGGAGCCTCCTATTTTGATACCCCCGGTGGCAGGGAGACCCTTGATAATGTACTTGACGGTTCTTGAGGGAAGCATGGGTTGTGTTCTCGGTCAACACGACGAGACAGGGAGAAAAGAGCATGCAATCTACTATTTGAGTAAGAAATTTACAGACTGTGAATCTCGATACTCAATGCTGGAGAAAACTTGTTGCGCGCTAGCCTGGGCCGCCAAGCGTTTGAGGCAGTATATGCTGAATCATACAACCATGCTCATCTCGAAGATGGATCCAATCAAATATATATTCGAAAAGCAGGCGTTGTCAGGTAGAATTGCCCGGTGGCAGATGGTCTTGACTGAATACGATATTCAATACGTCTCGCAAAAGGCGATAAAGGGGAGTGTGCTGTCTGAGTATCTGGCGGAGCAGCCTATTGAAGAGTACCAATCAATGAGATTTGATTTTCCTGACGAGGATATCATGTATCTCAAGATGAAAGATTGCGAAGAGCCGTTACCAGACGAAGGACCAGAGCCGGGGTCCCAGTGGAAGATGATATTTGACGGAGCTGTGAATGCTTACGGTAGCGGAATAGGGGCAATCATCACTACGCCGCACGGGTCGCATATCCCGTTTACTGCCCGATTGACCTTTGCCGTTACCAACAATGAGGCCGAATACGAAGCTTGTATAATGGGGCTTGAAGAAGCCATTGATTTGCGAATCAAACATCTAGACGTATACGGAGACTCAGCTCTGGTAGTGAATCAGATAAAAGGGGAATGGGAGACACGTCAGCCCAATTTGATACATTATATGAATTATGCAAGGAGATTGTTGCCTTTCTTCGACAAGGTTGAGTTGCATCACGTGCCGCGGGCAGAAAATCAAATGGCTGACGCCCTTGCCTCTTTGTCTTCCATGTACAAGGTCAATTTCTGGAACGAAGCTCCCCAAATTACTATCTCTCGGTTGGACAGGCCAGCTTATGTATTTGCTATTGACGAAGCGTCTGATGACAAACCGTGGTATTTTGATATCCTTAATTTCCTGAAGAATAAAGAGTACCCGGCTGGGGCATCCAGTCAAGATCAAAAGACTCTCAGGAGATTAGCGGGTAATTTCTATTTGAACCCGGATGGCGTCTTGTACAGAAGAAACCACGATTTGGTGTTGTTGCGTTGTGTAGATGAGAAAGAGGCAAAGCTTCTCATGGAGGAAATTCACGAAGGTGCCTTTGGTACGCATGCTGGTGGGCATGCTATGACGAGAAAACTGCTGCGGGCAGGTTACTTCTGGTTGACGATGGAAACTGATTGTTTCAAGTTTGCAAGGAAGTGCCACAAGTGCCAAATCTATGCTGACAAGATACACGTGCCTCCGAGTCCTCTAAATGTGATGTCATCTCCATGGCCATTCTCGATGTGGGGAATCGATATGATTGGAAAGATTGAGCCAACGGCTTCTAATGGGCATCGGTTCATCCTCGTAGCAATCGATTATTTCACCAAGTGGGTGGAAGCGGCGTCTTACGCAAACGTAACGAAGCAAGTGGTGGCTAGATTCATCAAGAGAGATATCATTTGCCGATACGGAATCCCCGAGCGGATAATCACGGATAACGGTTCTAATCTGAACAACAAAATGATGAAGGAGCTCTGTCAGAATTTCAAGATCGAACATCACAACTCCTCCCCTTACCGACCCAAGATGAATGGCGCTGTCGAAGCGGCCAATAAGAATATCAAGAAGATCGTCCAGAAAATGGTGGTGACGTATAAAGATTGGCATGAAATGCTACCTTTCGCTTTGCACGGTTATCGTACGACGGTACGCACATCAACCGGGGCAACTCCGTTCTCGTTGGTGTACGGAATGGAAGCGGTATTACCATTGGAAATTGAGATCCCTTCTCTGAGGGTATTGCGAGACGTTCAGCTGGACGAGGCAGAATGGGTAACGAATAGGTTGAACCAACTGAGTTTGATGGATGAAAAGAGGCTAGCTTCTCTGGCATACGGTCGTTTGTATCAGAGCCGAATGAAGAAAGCGTACGACAAGAAGATACTTCCGCGAAGCTTTCAGACGGGCGACCTTGTGCTGAAAAGGATTCTCCCGCCGCAAGCAGATCACAGGGGCAAGTGGACCCCCAATTACGAAGGGCCATACGTTGTCAGTAAGGTCTTTTCAGGAGGAGCTTTATTGTTGTCCACCATGGACGGGGAAGACTTTGCATCACCTGTGAATTCGGACGCAGTTAAAAAATACTTTGCTTAAAATAGACCCGCTGGACAAAAAAAAAGAGAGTCCAGGCAAAAATGGGGCATCCTGGCGAACCAAAAACAGAATGAAAGGTTCGGGCAAAAGTTAGGGATAAAATTGAAAAAAATGTACACCCGCGAAGTTGAAAACCTACACTGGGCGGCTTCGGCAAAAAAGGGTATCCCGGTGAACTGAAAACCCGTAAAGGGCGGTTCACGCAAAAGTTAGGGATGTGAAAAGCAAATGACTGCGGTCCGAATTTGAATTCAATGAGTATCAATGCGGGAGGATATATTTGAGGAGTCAGTTATCGGATACAACCTCTTCAGAGGGAGGGATACCGGGAAAGTATAAGAGTCGGACGAGTCATGGGAGGATCAGTTCGTGGTGCTCATCTGCATCCAGTTGCCGACATGTGTACAAAATTTAATTTGTCAATATTTATGCTTCTTGTGCATACTTTCATACTTATGTATTTGCTTCGCGTAGCTTCCTCTTTTCAGGAGTTACATCCCGTGTACAAAAACTCCGCCCATTCAGGGGCCCAATCAATGAAAATGTGTTATTCAGCACTTGATGATTGTTCTTTACTGTTTTGCGCATGATAAAACGCCTAAGTTTGATGAAACTAACATGAGTATAACGTCATTGGCCCTTGCCCACAATTGCTAAAGCTTCGAATTGACTGAGTGTAACGTCACTAACCTGAATTGATTTGATTGCATAGGCTTGTCGTGTCTTGTTTGTGTTGTTGCAGGTTTCATGACCCTACGAGGAAAATGATCAAGAGATGGTGATAACGAAAGATTTGATCTCCACGCAGGTCATGTGTGTTCCTCCTGAAGAAAGGTAGAATTCCCCAGCTAGCCGTAGCTTATCCAAGGGACATGCTCCAGAGAAGTTAATCGACCTCAGCAGAGTTTAGTGATTCCGAGATCGTAAGGCTGTATTCAGACAGGTTCATCGTTCCCCGCAGGGTCAGGCACTCTCCCCCAGTGGAGTCAGTTAATTTTCCCTTAGAGAATCATCCCCTCTCCAGCGGAGTTCTTTCAGCAAGTGTTCTTTCCTTCCAGTGGAATTCGAAGATCAAGACTCTCCCAAGCAGAGTTGATGTTGGGTCCTGTCATTTATTTTGTCAGAGATACTGGTGATATCGGTTCACGTTCCAGCAGAAGGTCTGAGCATACTGTGCACATCTGTTATTCTCCAGCAAAGTCATATTCCCCAGCAGGGGGTTACTTCAACAAGACGTGTGGTTTGAGTTCCCAACTTCCCAGCAGGGTCGACTTCACCCTACCAGCGTTTATTTTGCCGGAATAATTTTGTAGCATCAGGCTATCCCCGGCGAGTCGGCGTTATCCTTCCAGCATTTATTTTGCTGAAGCAGTTTCTGTACTCTAGTAGTTCAGGTGGAGAGAGCTCTTGCTCAAATAAATTACCAAACAGTCAAGATCTCGGCAGGAGATATTCAATGATAATGTCAGTTTCGGCGGTATTCCCCACAGAGTTATCATGATAAAACTCTCTTTGTCTCCAGAAGAGTCGCTTATGCAAATGTCTCTTATTTTCCCCAGCCAGAGTGGCCAGGATAAGAATCTCCTTATCCCCAAGCAGAGTTTGTTTGTCATCAACGGGTCGCATGAATCAGAATTTCAGAGGCCACCGCCGGTTATCAGAGCAGGCGTCCGATAGTTGGTTTTCAGACATCCCCAGTAGAGTTCATCCCGAAGTCGCTGTCACGTCAGTGCTAAGAAGTTTGTGAGTGAGGATCATTGAAGAACCAAGTCCTGACGCGGACAGTTTATTCCTAGATTGGCGGGATTTCTTCAGAAGTGGGCGTCCTAGCGTGGACAGGTCTATTTCCCTGGGCTGATGGGAGGTGCTAGTCCTTACGTGGACATGTTCGATTTCTCGGAATTGTTGGAGGGTGGAGTCCTGACGTGGACATTTCCTCAGGTTGACGATATGTGCTAGTCCTAACGTGGACAGATTTGATTTCTCGGTATTGATCGAATGTGAAATCCTGACGTGGACAAGATTGGTTACTCTTCGTGTTGGTGTCCTGACGTGGATCATTTGTTTCCAGCAGATATCTTTATTCGTAAGGGTGAAATGTGCGTCCTCACGTGGACAAGTTTGTAGTTCTTTGTGATGACAAGATACAAGAGTCCTGACGTGGACAAATTTATCCTTCTTCGTGTTGTTGGCAAAGTGTAAGTCCTGACGCAGATATTTCCCCAGCAAGTCGAAGACGCGTGAGTCCTTACGTGGACAAGCTATTTCCCCAGTGGGTCGAGGGTATGAGTCCCCACGTGGACAAGTCTTATTTCCTCAGTGGGTCGAAGACGCCTGAGTCCTTACGTGGACAAATCAAGACGAGATCAGTGTCCTAACGCGGACATATCAACAGAAGTGCTTCCTTACGGGGAAAGACGGAGATTCCTAACGCGGAAAAGATGGAGTCCATACGCGGACGTATCAGAAGATAGTTTCCTTACGTGGAAATGACAGTATTCCTAAAGTGGAAAGAAGAGAGTCCTTACGTGGACAGATTAAGATGGCATTCCTTACGTGGAAAAATGAGTCCTGACGCGGACAAATCGCGAAGAAGTTGGTATTCCTTACGTGGAAAGATCAGAGTCCTGACGTGGACATGTCAAGAGCATTCCTTACGTGGAAAGATCAGAGTCCTGACGTGGACATATCAAGAGCATTCCTTACGTGGAAGAAAAAATGGTTTCCTTACGTGGAAAGACGAGTTTATTCCTTACGTGGAAAATAGATTGATTCCTAACGTGGAAAGAAATGGATTATTCCTGACGTGGAAAGAGTTTAGTCCTGACGTGGACAGAGTCAAGAAAGAGATTATTCCTGACATGGAAGAGTTGAGTCCTCTCGCGGACATATCAAAGCTGATTCCTGACGTGGAAGAAGATTACTCCTGACGTGGAAGAAATTGAGGTCCTTACGTGGACAGATTCAAGAAAGGATGGTTCCTGACGTGGAAGAGTGGTGCACTCCTTACGTGGAAAGTTGAGTCCTGACGTGGACAGGTTCAGAACCAAAAGTTGTATTCCTTACGTGGAAAGAATGGAGTCCTGACGCGGACATGTCAAGTGGTATCGGAGTCCGTACGTGGACAGATTGATACAGTTCTCCTTATGTGGAAAGAAGATTGCTTCCTGACGTGGAAGGATGAAAGTTTCAGTCCTGACGTGGGCAGATGCAGAAGAAATAATTCCTAACGTGGATAAGTGTTACTCCTAACGTGGAAGAATGTTATTCCTAATGGGGACGATGTTATTCCTGACGTGGACAGATGTGACTCCTAACGTGGAAGAGTATTGGTCCTAACGTGGATGATTCAGTTTATGGAAAAGGCAGACGAACTATCCCCAGCGGAGTTGCCGAGATTTTTCTGGATTAACAGCAAGTGGAGTCCTAACGTGGACAGGCTTTAGTTGAGATTTCTTCGTATTGATGACAGACAGAGTCCTAGCGTGGACAAGCAAGCAAGTTGTGATGACAGAATCCTCTTCAGAACGATGAAGACAATCCCCAGCACGGTCGCGCGAGATCAGTGGGTTGCCGTAACAGTCAGATTCAGCTGATGAATGTCGTTCCCCAAGCAGGAGCGCAGTTTAGTTTGTGGTTGGCAAATTTCGGGTTTCACTAGTATTCAACCGTCTCGTACCGCGAATGTCTGAAGGCTCCGGGCTCTTCATCCAGTCGGGTCCAAGTCGCTTGAATAGGGGCAGCTGTTGCACCCTAAAATTTGCCTAACCTTATTCACTTGGTTCATGTTTCATTATCATTAGCATTTGCATATAGAGTCATGTCCATAGACTAACCATCTGCATAGCATAAGCATAGAAAGCCATTCAACAGGGGACCAATCATTATTTTCATCTCTAGAGGCCTATCAAGAGGTTATTATCCCAATTCAATATCATTCAAGTCATCAGGAAAGAATTTGAAAGCAAAGAGTTCAGCAGATCAAGCCTTGAGTCCATCTCCTAGCTGAGGGTACAAGAGGATCAACAAGAGGGTTGTGAGCTGTGAAGTGAAAGCATGGAGAGCATCTAGACATTATGAGAGACTTAGAAAGTCATTTGGAGGAGTAGACAAGTCATTGGGGAGAGCACAAGAGCTATAGTTGAAGACAGTCAACTAGGGTTTCATCTGGATCAATCCTAGGTCAACCCTAGGTCAATTGACTGACTTAAGAGGGCATTCAAGTCTATTGGAGAGATGTGGGGATCAACATTGATCATATGAAGAAGGATATGGAGATATGCCAAGGAGAATTCAAGAGAAATCAAGGAGAAGAGGAGTTACTAAATTAGGGTTTCTCTGTAAAATCCCCTAGTTTAGGTCAAATTTCCAAGCAAGATAAGTAAAAATGCTAACTTCAAATGGCTTCTTGGCCAACATGAAACTTGTAGAGGATCTCAAGACCTTTAATTTGAGTGGTGGAAGACCTCAAGGAGATTTATAGAACTCAAGTTATGGTCCTTGCAAGTTACAGGTCATCTGGGGTATCTGAATTTTTGTCTGTGAAAGTGACTTGACTTCCAAGCTAGTTTTGCCCCTCAAGGAGATTTCAAATGAATTCTTGGTCAACACAAGAATTGTTCCTCATTGTCTTAGCTTTCTAGAATGGTATGGCATGCCTTCATATGATGTGTGGAACTCAACTTATGGTCTTGGCAAGCAAAGGGTATTTTGGGCATTTGTGAATTACAGGTCATTTTAACCTATGTCCAAAACTCATACAAGGAGGCCTCAAATGGAAAAACTTACAACATCAAACCTGCTCCAAATGGGATTTTAAGTCTAGAAAGAAGGTCACAAATTATGGGAGAAGCTCATAGCATGGAGTTGAATAATTGGTCAAAATATGAACTAAAAAGGCTTATAAAGTGAATAATTTCAAAGTGAAAAATGGTTTGGGAGATTTACAAGTCCAAATGGAGACTTCCAATATATGATTTTGCATGGAAAAACAATTCTAAGAACAATGGTTCACACACTTTTTTGAGTTTAGAAGAAAAAAAGAAAGTTATCCATGGTTGCTTGCCTTTTAAGAAACATAATCAAAATGAGCCAAAGTTGGAAAACAAGGGAATGTGCAAGATGGATCTAGAATGTACCATTGGGGTCTATATATTCATGAAAGGAGAATTTGGCAAGGGTTGGCTTCATTTGCACCAAGAATTTCACAAATTCCCTCATTCTTTTCATAAAAGTTTCATTCCAAATCTCTCAAATTCTTCATCAATCTTCATCAAAATCAATTCAATTTTACTCCATTATCATCATAGATCAGAATTGAAGCAAGGTTTGGTGATTATCATCCATTTTCGAGTGCCTTTTGCAAGAACATCAAAACTACAATCTCAAGGGGATAGCATAATTCAGGCCAAGTCTCATCCAAAGCTTGCATACAGAATCAAGTACATCAAGGATTGATCAAGATTCAACACTTAGAAGCTTCAGATCCACATCTTCCATAGCTGTTTCTCAAGATTTCTCACTAGGTAAGTTTCCATTCAAACTGCTTGATCTAGTTAGTTTGGCATGATGTTGTTAGTTTAGATGCAATCTAGGTGGTTAGGAGATTATTTTAGATGAATTTGGAAAGGATTGGTGATGGTTGATGACAGGTGCAACAAACTGTTAGGGTGAAGATCTATTAGGTTAGGGCATCATAATGTTAGTTGGATAGCGCAGGTTAATCTCCATTAGTTGTAGTTTAGTTTAGGTTAAGTTTGGGGAAGAATCGTGTTGATGCATATCAGTGGAATTCCATGGTGTCCAGACCTTGGCTTGATCGGATTTGTTGTTGTGATGAGTTTCAAGGTGAATTAATGCCCTAGGATTGTAGAGTGATGAATTCTGAGCATGTTTCATGTTTATGGCGTGGCGTTTCACTGCGTGTAGAAGGAGAACCGAAGGGTGTAAAGATTGCTCGTGCATGAGCTCACATGGTGATTGAAACCCTAGTTGCAGGTCATTTGGAGAAGAGACAATCGTGGCCGTTCCTTGGGCCTTGGACTCTTGACTTTTGGCGCGATCCAGTGGCTGTCGTTTAATCTGATTTGTGGAGGGAAGGACCTGGCCAAAACGCGCCGTTTCATTAATTGAAACGGGCGGGCCTGAGCGCTAGTTGCTATTCAAACCCCCAGCAATTAGGCCCAATGCAGTTCTAACGTGTTTTTGTTACTTCCCTCACCCCCAAGCGCGTTTATTATTTTCTTTGATTCTGATTGTTGCTGGGCCTAGTATGAAGGCGCTATCTGCACCCCCTATCTGAGGGCCCATTCTGTTTATAACTGGGGCGAGCTTCTTTTAACACCCCTCCTTCATTTTAATTCCAATTTTATTTTCTTAATTCATTTTAATTTTTCATCCACTTTGAAAATTCATAACTAATTCATAAAAAATGCATTTTAATCCATTCTTTTTACAATATTTTCATTAAAATGTCTAGAATATTATAGGAAAATAAAATTTCATTTTTAGTTTTATTTCATATTTTTTCCATATTTTCTAAATAAATGTCATATTAAATAGTTTCATTTCATGCATCATTTTTATGATTTTTGTTCTCTCACATGCTTTAATATTTTTTAGTCATTCTTTTTATATTGTTTAGATGAGATGTTAAGCTTGTAGAAATATTTTAGTTTCTATTTTTAGAGGTTAATTTTGGGTGATTAATAAATGCTTGAACATCATGAACAAAACTAGGGTTTTAGGTGACAACTTAAAAAGTTTGATTTCAGTTCCCTTGGGACTTAGGGTTTGAACAGATTAGTTATGGGACTATAAGGGCTATGGGTAGCTATTAGATCCCTTAGAAAAGTTAAGATTCCCCTACTGCTATTATTACTGTCTGCATATCTGTTGTCTGGTGTGGTGTGCCCTCTGGGGATTGTTGATTGTTTGATTGGGTATTGGGTGTGTCTGGGGCCCTGGGGAAGCTGAAGATTTGTGAAGATGAAGCCATTGGAGATTCAAAGATTGGAGATCAACTGTCAGAGTTGAGGAGGAGGTTCTTGCTAGCAGCTGCTGAGGAGACTAGGGTTTAGGAGCTAGGCAGAGCTCTAGGTTAGAAAGCTTGTTTCTCAAACATGGATTGCCTTGTCTGCATCCATTCTTCTCTGTGATTCAGAGTCTCTCTAAGACACTCACCCCCTTCCTTTGGAAGGCTTGGTGATGGTGTCTATGAGATAGAACTCTTGAGAGAAAATGTCTCTTGTGTTAGAAGCAGTCTGTTCACCACCTTTGGTAGTCAACTGATTGCTTAACACCCAATTCACTCTTGTGACTAATCCCTCATCCTGGAGGTTTGAGCTTGAAGAAAAGCCATTGCAGATAGAAGACTGATGATCAAAGCCCTTGCCTGAAGGCCATGAAGATGGAGATTGATGCTTGTTGAAGCATGTAGCTGATTGGAGATTACTTGAAGCCAGATGTTGATTCAGAGCTGCTGATGCTGTTTCTTTTGCTGTTGTATTTCATTTGCTGATGTATTGATTGGTTTTCTGAACTGTATTGTTTGCTGTTTACCCTGTTGGGTTGAAAGTGAATCCTGTTCACTTTCGCCTATTGTTTTCCAGGTTCGAGGTTGAGTGGGACTCCCTTGCCTCGCTTGTACTGTTGCATCCATGCATTTTACTGCTTTACTGTATATATCTGATATTGTTTCTGTTTCTGCCTATCCCTTAGGATCTCTGTTTCTCTCTGTGCAAGAGAGGAGCATGATAGACACTAGGTCTTAACCCATGCATGATAACATTAGGTTAGTTTGATTCCCTTCGCAACCGTAGGTTAGAGTTCTGTCTCTTCTCTCTTAAAACAAACAGAAAAACACATAAAGATTTCAAACACAATAAAAGACACTTCTTTCGTAAAAGAATGTGAACTCATCAAAACGTCATTTTTGTCCGCTTGGACTTTCAATCAGAAAAACCTTTTTCAGAAGGAATAAAATCAATCAAGACAGGCTTGTGTCGTACGTGGCCCGAACTACGTTTGCTCTGATCTTTCATGCCGTGTGAAAGTACGTAGGCATAGGATGCGATATCCTAGCGAGCAACCTTCCCCTCCTTTCCCGTAGGTAGGCGAACTACGTTGACTCTGATTTCTCGTTCCAGGCGGGAATACGTAGGCATAAAGTGCGATACTTTGCCGAGTCATTTTTATTTTCATTTCCTTTTCTTTTAACCCCAGACCTATAGTTTAGATAGAATAACAATCCATACCCGAAAACAAGCGTGGATCCCGTCGAGTACGACGGACGTGAGGGGTGCTAATACCTTCCCCTTGCGTAACCGACTCCCGAACCCCGGTTTTGGTTGCGACGACCATACCTTTCCCTTGTTGTGCGAGGTTTACTCTGAGCGTTTCCTTTCCCTCCCGTGGGATAAATAACGCACGGTGGCGACTCTTCTGTTCAGCCGGCGCCGATTTTCGCAGTAGCGACAGCGTTCGATAAAATAAAGCAGTATTTGCAGGAGCCTCCTATTCTAATACCCCCAGTGGCAGGTAGACCCTTGATAATGTATTTGACGGTTCTTGAGGGAAGCATGGGTTGTGTTCTCGGTCAACACGACGAGACGGGGAGGAAAGAGCATGCGATCTATTACCTGAGTAAGAAATTTACAGATTGTGAATCTCGATACTCAATGCTTGAGAAAACTTGTTGCGCGCTAGCCTGGGCCGCCAAGCGTTTGCGGCAGTACATGCTGAATCATACAACCATGCTCATCTCGAAGATGGATCCTATCAAATATGTATTTGAAAAGCAGGCGTTGTCAGGTAGAATTGCCCGTTGGCAGATGGTCTTGACTGAATATGATATTCAATACGTCTCGCAAAAGGCTATAAAGGGGAGTGTGCTGTCTGAGTATCTGGCGGAGCAGCCTATTGAAGAGTACCAATCGATGAGGTTTGATTTTCCTGACGAGGATATCATGTACCTAAAGATGAAAGATTGTGAAGAGCCGTTGCCAGACGAGGGACCAGAGTTGGGGTCCAAATGGAAGATGATATTTGACGGGGCCGTGAATGCTTACGGCAGCGGAATAGGGGCAATCATCACCACTCCACACGGGTCGCACATCCCGTTTACTGCCCGATTGACCTTTGCCGTTACCAACAATGAGGCCGAATACGAAGCTTGTATAATGGGGCTTGAAGAAGCCATTGATTTGCGAATCAAACATCTGGACGTATACGGAGACTCAGCTCTGGTGGTGAATCAGATAAAAGGGGAATGGGAGACACGGCAACCCAATTTGATACATTACATGAATTACGCAAGGAAATTGTTGCCTTTCTTCGACAAAATTGAATTGCATCACGTACCGCGGGCAGAAAATCAAATGGCTGACGCCCTTGCCACTTTGTCTTCCATGTACAAGGTCAACTTCTGGAACGAAGCTCCCCGAATCATTATCTCTCGGCTAGACAGGCCAGCTTATGTATTTGCTATCGATGAAGCATCTGATGGCAAACCATGGTATTTCGATATCCTTAATTTCCTGAAGAATAAAGAGTATCCGGCTGGGGCGTCCAGTCAAGATCAGAAGACTCTCAGGAGATTAGCGGGTAATTTCTATTTGAACCCGGATGGCGTCTTATACAGAAGGAACCACGATTTGGTGCTGTTACGTTGTGTAGACGAGAAAGAGGCAAAGCTTCTCATGGAGGAAATTCACGAAGGTACCTTTGGTACGCATGCTGGTGGGCATGCTATGACGAGAAAGCTGCTGAGGGCAGGTTACTTTTGGCTGACGATGGAAACTGATTGTTTCAAGTTTGCGAGGAAATGCCACAAGTGCCAAATCTATGCTGATAAGATCCACGTGCCTCCGAGTCCTCTAAATGTGATGTCTTCTCCATGGCCATTCTCGATGTGGGGAATCGATATGATTGGAAAGATCGAGCCGACGGCTTCTAATGGGCACCGGTTCATTTTAGTGGCAATCGATTATTTCACCAAGTGGGTGGAAGCGGCGTCTTACGCAAATGTAACGAAGCAAGTGGTGGCCAGATTCATCAAAAGAGATATCATTTGCCGATATGGGATCCCCGAGCGGATAATCACGGACAACGGTTCAAACCTGAACAACAAAATGATGAAGGAACTCTGTCAGAACTTCAAGATTGAGCATCACAACTCCTCCCCTTACCGACCCAAGATGAATGGCGCTGTTGAGGCGGCCAATAAGAATATCAAGAAGATCGTTCAGAAAATGGTGGTGACCTATAAGGATTGGCATGAGATGCTACCTTTTGCTTTGCACGGTTATCGTACGACGGTACGCACGTCAACCGGGGCAACTCCGTTCTCGTTGGTATACAGAATGGAAGCGGTATTACCATTGGAGGTTGAGATCCCTTCTCTGAGGGTATTGCGAGACGTTCAGCTAGACGAGGCGGAATGGGTAACAAACAGATTGAACCAACTGAGCTTAATGGATGAGAAGAGGCTAGCTTCTCTAGCATATGGTCGTTTGTACCAGAGCCGAATGAAGAAAGCGTACGACAAGAAGATACATCCGCGAAGCTTTCAGACGGGCGACCTTGTACTGAAAAGGATTCTCCCGCCGCAAGCAGATCACAGGGGCAAGTGGACCCCCAACTACGAAGGGCCATACGTTGTCAGGAAAGTATTTTCGGGAGGAGCGTTGTTGTTGTCCACCATGGACGGAGAAGACTTCACGTCGCCTGTGAATTCGGACGCAGTTAAAAAATACTTTGCTTAAAATAGACCCGCTGGACAGAAAAAGAGAGTCCGGGCAAAAATGGGGCATCCTGGCGAACCAAAAACAGAATGAAAGGTTCGGGCAAAAATTAGGGGTAAAATTGAAGAAATGTACACCCGCGAAGTTGAAAACCTACACTGGGCGGCTTCGGCAAAAAAGGGTATCCCGGTGAACTGAAAACCCGTAAAGGGCGGTTCACGCAAAAGTTAGGGATTTGAAAAGCAAATGACCGCGGTCCGAATTTGATAGTTGCAATGAGCATCAATGCGGGAGAATATATTGGAGGAGCCAGTTATCGGATACAATCTCTTCAGAAGTGGGGATACCGGAAAAGTATTAGAGTCGGACGGGTCATGGGAGGATCAGTTCGTAGTGTTCATCTGCGTCCCGTTGCCGACATGTGTACAAATTTAAGTTGTCAATATTTATGCTTCTTGTGCATACTTGTATACTTGTATCTTTGCTTTGTGTAGCTTCCTCATTTCAGGAGTTACATCCCGTGTACAAAACTCCGCCCATTCAGGGGCCCGATCAATAAAACACGTTATTCTGTATTTGACACTGTTCTTTACTGTTTTGTGCATGATTAACGCCTAAGTTTGATGAAACTAGCATGAGTATAACATCGCTGGCCCTTGCCAACAGTTGTTAAAGCTTTGAATTAACTGAGAATAACGTCACTAACCTGAGTTGACGTGGTTGCATAGGTTTGTCTTGTCTTGTTTGTGTTGTTGCAGGTTTCATAACCGTACGAGAAAGATGATCGAAAGATTGCAATAACGAAAAACTCAGCCTTCATGCAGGTTATGCAGGTTCTTCCTGGAGAAGGATCGAACTCTCTAGCTAGTCGTAGCTTGTGCAAAAAAAAAGAAAGGATCGACGATTATAAGATCGTAAGGCTGTATTCAGACAGGTTCATCTTTCCCCGCAGGATCTAGACTCTCCCCAGCAGAGTTGATGGTGGGTCCTGTCATTTATTTTGTCAAGGATACCATGTAATATCAGTTCACTCTCCAGCAAAGAAGTCCAATCGTACTTGACATACCTGCTATTTCTCAGCGAGGTTATTTTCCCCAGCAAGGGGTTACCGCAACAAGGTGTTTGGTTTAAGTTCCTAATTTCCCAGCTGAGTCGACTTCACTCTTACAACATTTATTTTGCTGGAATAATTCTGTAGCATCTGGCTATCCCCGGCGGAGTCGGCATTATCTTCAGCATTTATTTTGCTAAAGCAGTTTCTGTACTCTAGCAGTTCAGGTGGAGAGAACTCTTGCTCAAATGAACTACCAAATATTCAAGACCTCGGCGTGAGACATCCGATGATAATATCAGCTCGGCAGTATTCCCCACAGAGTTACTAGGATAAGTTTCACTTTATTCCCAAGCAGAGTTAGTTGTCATCAAAAGGGGCCTCCGGGCATCAGAACAGGCATCCGGTAGTTTGGTTTCCAGATATCCCCAGTAGAGTCCGCCTCAAATTCGCTGTCACGTTGGTGCTAAGAAGGTTGTGGGTGGGGATTAATGGAGAACTAAGTCCTGACGTGGACACTTTATTCCTATATTGACGGGGTTTCTTCAGAAGTGGGCGTCCTAACGTGGACAGGTTTATTCCCCGGGGTGGTGAGGTGTGTTAATCCTAACGTGGGCAAATTCAGATTCTCGAAATTGGTGAAAGGGGAAGTCATGACGTTGACAAAAGTGATTGCTCTTTGTGTTGATATCCTGACGCGGACCAGTTACTCTCAGCAGTCGTCTTTTTTCGTGTTGGCAAAGCATGGGTCCTGACGTGGACAGATCAGACAAGGGTGTGAGTCCCGACGTGGACAAGTCTTATTTCCTCAGCCGGTCGAAGATGCCTGAGTCCTGACGCGGACAAATCAAGACGAAAGAGGGGTCCTGACGTGGACAAGTCTATTCCTTACATGGGAAAAGAGGTTTCAGTTCCTGACGTGGAAAGATGGAAGTTGATTCCTAACGTGGAAAGATGAGTTTCTTTATGAGAAGGAATGGGTTTCCTTACGTGGAAAGATTGAGTCCTCACGCGGACATATCAAGATTGATTCCTGACGTGGAAAGAAAGAGATTATTCCTGACGCGGAAGAGTTTAGTCCTGGCGCGGACAGATCAAAGAAGTTATTCCTAACGTGGAAGAAGAAGATAGATTCCTTACGTGGAAAGTTTAGTCCTGACGTGGACAGATTCAGAAGAAGAAGTATGCCTAACGTGGAAAGAAGGCGTGTTCCTTACGTGGAAGAGAAAGAGAAACTTCAGGTCCTTACGTGGAAAGATGGGAGTCCTTACGTGGACAAATCAGAAAAATGGTTCCTTACGGGAAAGGAGATCGTGTTCCTTGCGTGGAAAAGATTGAGTCCTTACGCGGACACATAGGAAGGTGAGTCCTAACGTGGACAGGTTCAGAACCAAAGTTGTATTCCTTACGCGGAAAGATTGGAGTCCTGACGCAGACATATCGAGTTGTACTGGAGTCCTTACGTGGACAAATTGATACGGTTCTTCTTACGTGGAAAAAGAAGATTGCATCCTGACGTGGAAAGATGGAAAGTTTAGTCCTGACGTGGACAGATGCAGAAGAGATGATTCCTTACGTGGATGGTGTTATTCCTAACGTGGAAGAGTTTATTCCTAACGTGGACGATTTATCGGAATATCCCCCAGCGGGGTTGCCGAGATTTTTTTGGGTTAACAGCAAGTGGAGTCCTAACGTGGACAGGTTCTAGTTGAGATTTCTTCGTATTGATGACAGACAGAGTCCTAATGTGGACAAGCAAGCAATTTGTTATCCCCAGCGTGGTCGTTACGAGATCAGTGAGCGGCTGCAAGCAGTCAGATCCAGGCAGTGGATGTCGTTACCCAAACAGGGGTGCAGTTATTTCTGCGGTTGGCAAATTTCCGGGTTTCTTAGTATTCAACCGTCTCGTACCGCGAATGTTTGAAGGCTGTTCGCTCTTCACCCAATCGGGTCCAAGTCGCTTGAATAGGGGCAGCTGTTGCACCCTGAAATTTGCTCAACCTTATTCCCTTGGTTTATGTTTCAATATCATTAGCATTTGCATATAGAGTCATGTACATAGGTTACTCATCTGCATAGCATAAGCATAGCAAGTCATTCAACAGGGAACCAATCATTATTCTCATCTTTAGAAGCCCATCAAGAGGCTATTATCCCAGTTCAATCTCATTCAAGTCATCAGAAAAGGATTTGAAAGCAAAGAGTTCAGCAGATCAAACCTTGAGTCCATCTCCTAGCTGAGGGTATCTGGGGGTCAACAAGAGGGTTGTGAGCTGTGAGTTGAAGGCATGGAGAGTATCTAGACATTATGAGAGACTTAGAAAGTCATTTAAAGAAGGAGACAAGTCATTGATGAGAGCACAAGAACTACAGCTGAAGGCAGTCAATTAGGGTTTCATCTGGGTCAACCCTAGGTCAACCCTAGGTCAATTGACTGATTTAAAGGGCATTCAAGTCTATTGGAGAGATGTGGGGTTCATCATTTGACATATAAAGAAGGATATGGAGATATGCCAAGAAGAATTCAAGAGAAATCAAGGAGAAGAGGAGTTTCTAAATTAGGGTTTCTGTGTAAAATCCCCTAGTTTAGGTCAAATTTCCAAGCAAGATAAGTCAAAATGCTAGCTTCAAATGGCTTCTTGGCCAACATGAAACTTGTATAGGATCTCAAGACCTTTAATTTGAGTGGTGGAAGACATCAAGGAGATTTATAGAACTCAAGTTATGGTCCTTGCAAGTTACAGGTCATCTGGGGTATCTGAAATTTTGTCTGTGAAAGTGACTTGACTTCCAAGCTAGTTTTACCCCTCAAGGAGATTTCAAGTGAATTTCTGGTCAACATAAGAATTGTTACTCATTGTCTTATCTTTCTAGAATGGTATAGCATGCCCTCATATGATGTGTGGAGCTCAACTTATGGTCTTGGCAAGCAAAGGGTATTTTGGTCATTTGTGAATTACAGGTCATTTTAACCTATACCCAAAACTCATACAAGGAAGTTTCAAATGGAAAAACTTACAACATCAAACTTTCTCCAAATGACATTTTGAGTCTAGAAAAGTGACCATGAGAGATTGGAAATGTCCATAGCACAAGATTTCAAAATTGGTGAATTTAATGAAGGAAAATGGCTTAAAAAATGGTATTTTTCATATCTTGGCCAAATGATGCAAAATTATAGGTCATTTTGAATGGAAAAGGCATTCTAAAAACATTGGCTAAAGTGGAATTTTGAGTTTAGGTCATAATTTGGGAGTTATCCATGGTTGCTTGATTTGAAAGTAACATAATCCAAATTGAAAGGGAAAGTGTAAAGGGAAATTTCTCCAATGTTCTAGGAGGTTCTAATGCAACCTATATATTCATACAAGCTGAATCATGCAAGGGTTGGTGCTCCCATTTGGCAAGAATCTCCATTTTCATCCATTTTTCTCATTATTCCACAAGATATTCAAACTCTCACAAACCTCTCAAAATTCTCACATCTTTGAATTGAATCATCATCATCATCATTCAAACCCTAGGATTCACACCAAGAAGTGGCTGAATTGATCAAGGATCATACATATCCACTTCATCATTCCAACTTGCATGAAGGATGGAATAGCATAATTCACAAGGTTTCAGCATAAATCACTGCAAACAGAAGCATATTCATCCATTGGAGATTGTTTTTAGCAAGCATCAAGGGTTGGATTGAGGTCTAGCTACCATCACCATTATCAAGTGCAAGGTATGTACATTTCTTCGAATCTCACTGTTCTGGCTGTTAGAGATCATGTGGCTAAGAGAATGTTGTTTAGAAACCCTAGAGGATCATGTCTTGAGGTTTAGGGATAGATTCATGGAGATCAATAACAGGTTACCATTTCTGTTGGCTTCGATAACAAGCTGTATATTGAGTTATAATCAATGTGGTGAGGCATAAAATAATGAGGCAAGCGTGTAGAACATCTGTTGATCATTAGGTTTGAGTTATGGCAACTTTGATCTCAGGCAAGCATGGTGTGTTCTGAGGTTCGAGCTCTCTGTTTGGAGTGTGTAGTGGGAGTTAGAGAAAACTAAGACTAGGCATGGATTACTGGAGTTTCATAGAATATTTTAGGGCTTGGAATTTCGTGTTTTCATCAAGAAATCATGGAGAACGATTGAGTGGAATCTTCATGCATGGAAGTGGGGACTGAAACCCTAGGCGAAGGGAGGAAGAAGATGAACCACGCGCCCTTGGATCTGGAGGGAATATTGACTTGACCAGGGATCGAACGACCCTCATTCAATCTGAGTTTTGGTGGGAAACTTCAAAAGAACTGAAACGCTGCGTTTCATTAATTGGGGGGTTGGGCTCAGAGCGCTATCCACACCCCCCATTTTAATAGGCCCATTGCTTTGAACGTGATTTCCCTGCTATTCACACCCCCTCCATTTTATTTCATTTTATTTTCTTTTTATTTTCTTTAATTTTTTATGCATCTTCTAAAATTTATAATAAATAGCAAAATAATCATTTTTAATTCATTCTTTTTGCATTATTTTCCTTAGGATGTCTAGAAAATTATAAAAAATAAAAATTGCATTTTATTTTTTATTTGATATTTTTCCCATATTTTCTAAATAAATGACATTTTAAATAGTTTCATTTCATGTATGATTTTATTAATTTTTGTTCTATTAGATACTTTCATATTTTTTGTTCATTCTTTTTAGATTGTTTAGATTAGATATTGAACTTGTAGATTCAATTTAGTTCCCATTTTTAGAAATTAAATTTAGATGCTTAGTGTAGGTTTGAACATCATGAGCAAATTAGGGTTTTTAGGTGATGACTTAGGAGGTTTGATTCTTTCCCTTAGGACTTAGGGTTTGAATAGTTTAGCTATGGGACTATAGGGGCTATGGGTAGTTATTAGATCCCCTTAGAAAAGTCAGGATTCCCCTACTGCTATTAATATGCTATATATATCTGATTGACTGGTGTGGTATGCCCTCTGGGGATTATTGCTTGTTTGTGTGGGTATTGGGATTGTCTGGGGATTTGGGAGAGCT
Organism: Lathyrus sativus; assembly: GCA_963859935.3. Classification (NCBI taxonomy): domain Eukaryota; kingdom Viridiplantae; phylum Streptophyta; class Magnoliopsida; order Fabales; family Fabaceae; genus Lathyrus; species Lathyrus sativus. Next base: position 94,320,655 of record OZ012739.1, on the reverse strand, counting down.
GAAGACTTGAGGAGATGAAGACCATTGGAGATCCAGAGATTGAAGATCAACTTCCAGAGTTGAAGAGGAGATTCTTGCTAGCAGATGCTGAGGAGACTAGGGTTTAGGAGCTAGGCAGAGCTTTAGGTTAGAAAGTTTGTTTCTCAAACATGGATTGCCTTGTCTGCATCCATTCTTCTCTGTGATTCAGAGTCTCTCTAAGACACTCACCCCCTTCCTTTGGAAGGCTTGGTGATAGTGTCTATGAGATAGAACTCTTGAGAGAAAATGTCTCTTGTGTTAGAAGCAGTCTGTTCACCACCCTTGGTAGTCAACTGATTGCTTAACACCCAATTCACTCTTGTGACTAATCCCTCATCCTGGAGGTTTGAGCTTGAAGAAAAGCCATTGCAGATAGAAGACTGATGATCAAAGCCCTTGCCTGAAGGTCATGAAGATGGAGATTGATGCTTGTTGAAGCCTGTAGCTGATTGGAGATTACTTGAAGCCAGATGTTGATTCAGAGCTGCTGATGCTGTTTCTTTTGCTGTTGTATTTTATTGCTGATGTATTGATTGGTTTTCCGGACTGTATTGTTTGCTGTTTACCCTGTTGGGTTGAAAGTGAAGCCTGTTCACTTTCGCCTATTGTTTTCTAGGTTCGAGGTTGAGTGGGACTCCCTTGCCTCGCTTGTACTGTTGCATCCATGCATTTTACTGTTTTACTGTATATATCTGATATTGTTTCTGTTTCTGCCTATCCCTTAGGATCTCTGTTTCTCTCTGTGCAAGAGAGGAGCATGATAGACACTAGGTCTTAACCCATGCATGATAACATTAGGATAGTTTGATTCCCTTCGCAACCGTAGGTTAGAGTTCTGTCTCTTTCTTTCTCAAAACAAACAGAAAAACACATAAAGATTTCAAACACAATAAAAGACACTTCTTTCGTAAAAGAATGTGAACTCATCAAAACGTCATTTTTGTCCGCTTGGACCGCTAATCAGAAAACCTTTTTCAGAAGGAATAAAATCAACCAAGACAGACTTGTGTCGTACGTGGCCCGAACTACGTTTGCTCTGATCTTCCATGCTGTGTGGAAGTACGTAGGCATAGGATGCGATATCCTAGCGAGCAACCTGCCCCTCCTTTCCCGTAGGTAGGCGAACTACGTTGACTCTGATTTCTCGTTCCAGACGGGAATACGTAGGCATAAAGTGCGATACTTTGCCGATTCATTTTTATTTTCAGTTTTATTTTCTTTTTAACCCTTGACCTATAGTTTAGATAGAATAACAATCCATACCCGAAAACAAGCGTGGATCCCGTCGAGTACGACGGACGTGAGGGGTGCTAATACCTTCCCCTTGCGTAACCGACTCCCGAATCCAGGTTTTGGTTGCGATGACCATACCTTTCCTGTGTTGTGCGAGGTTTACTCTGAGCGTTTCCTTTCCCTCCCGTGGGATAAATAACGCACGGTGGCGACTCTTCTGTTCAGCCGGCGCCGATTTTCGCAGTAGCGACACTGGGGAAAATTGATCATGATCTGATCAACTTTCAAGGATTTTACTTTTCTGCGGACTCAGCCGGGGAGGGAAATCATTCTACTTCACTGGAGAGTACGACTCTGATGAGGGATTTCAATTCCGCTGGGGAAGAAAGAATCATCTGACTTCGGGGAAGAGAGTACGACTCTGCAGGGGAATGTAACGTCAGCTGTTCCAACACTCTACTGGGGAAGAGGGAATCATCCAACTTCAGGAGAGAGCATGACTATGGCGAGGAATCTCAATTCCACTGGAGACTTCAGTCTGGCACCATCAGTTATTGCATCCTTCGGCATACGAACAGCTTCCTACGAGACCTGCACTTGTGACCCGGTGCTTGGGGAAAGATGACATCATTCTTCGGTGCTTGGCTTAGCTGATTTAGGATGCGTCTGCTTGGGGAAGAGAATCATCTCTGCGTGGGGAGACATATCAATGCTCACTATTTTGATTCTGATTCTATGGATGAGAGACTACCGGACCCTGCTGGAGAAGGAGGGCTCGCACTGCTTCGGGGATGCGCACGGCATATCCTCTGGAAGGTGCTACACCTGCAACAACACAAACAAACAGACAAGATACCCTCCTCAAAGGGGCCCATCCAGGTTATTATCTCATGACAATATTCAGTTAATTAATTGTTTCAACAATCAATGGGCCTAGGCCCGCAAGTTTATATATGCGCATTTTATTAAAAAACATCGGCGTTTTCATTCGCAAACAAAACAGATAAATGCTAAACAGACAAGCAGAATTGCTGAATAATGTGGATTTTATTGATGATGATCCCCTGAATGGGCAAAAATGTTTTACAACAGAGGCAAGCTCCTGAAATGAGGAAGCCGCGCAAAAATAAAACATAAATATACATCAGTATATACAAATGTCGGCAACGAGGCGTAGACGAACACCATGAGTTGATCCCTCTAAGACCCACTCGACTTCGATACTTCTCCGATGCTTCAGCTTCGAAAGAGATTGATTCAGATAAACGGCCCTCAGGTCTTCCAAACCACTAAATAATGAAAGTCCGCACGCGGAACGCAGTCATTTGCTTATTCAAATCCCTAACTTTTGCGTGAACCGCCCTTTACGGGTTTTCAGTTCACCGGGATACCCTTTTTTGCCGAAGCCGCCCAGTGTAGGTTTTCGACTTCGCGGGTGTACCTTCTTTCAATATATCCCTAATTTTTGCCCGAACCTTTTATTCTGTTTTTGGTTCGCCGGGATGCCCCTTTTTTGCCTGGACTCTTTCTTTTTTGTCCAGCGGGTCTCTTTCAAGCAAAGTATTTTTTAACTGCGTCCGCGTTCACCGGGGATGCAAAATCTTCACCATCCATCGTGGATAACAACAAAGCTCCTCCTGAGAAGACCTTGCTGACGACATACGGCCCTTCGTAATTCGGAGTCCACTTGCCCCGGTGATCGGAGTGTGGCGGAAGAATTTTCTTCAGGACGAGATCACCCGTCTGAAAGCTTCTGGGACGCACCTTCTTATCATAAGCTTTCTTCATTCGGCTTTGGTACAGGCGACCAAATGCAATCGATGCTAACCTCTTCTCGTCCATCAGGCTGAGTTGGTTCAAACGATTCGTAATCCATTCTGCCTCGTCGAGCTTCACATCAACCAAAACTCGTAAAGAGGGAATCTCCACTTCTAACGGTAGGACAGCTTCCATACCGTACACCAAGGAGAAAGGAGTTGCCCCGGTCGATGTACGCACCGTCGTACGATAACCGTGCAAGGTAAACGGCAGCATCTCGTGCCAATCTTTATACGTCACAACCATCTTCTGAACAATCTTCTTGATGTTCTTATTGGCGGCTTCAACGGCGCCATTCATCTTCGGCCGGTAGGGAGATGAGTTGTGGTGTTCAATCTTGAAGCTCTGGCACAGCTCCTTCATCATCTTATTATTCAAATTCGAACCATTATCAGTAATGATCCGCTCGGGAATTCCATAGCGACAGATGATGTCCCTCTTTATGAATTTAGCTACCACCTGCTTGGTCACATTAGCGTACGAGGCTGCCTCCACCCATTTGGTGAAGTAGTCGATAGCTACCAGAATAAAACGATGACCATTGGATGCAGTGGGCTCGATCTTGCCTATCATGTCGATGCCCCACATGGAGAACGGCCAAGGGGAGGACATGACATTCAATGGGCACGGCGGCACATGAACTTTATCAGCATAAATCTGGCATTTGTGACATTTCTTCGCGAATCTGAAGCAATCCGACTCCATAGTCAGCCAGTAATACCCTGCTCTCAGGATCTTTCTCGTCATGGCATGCCCGCCGGCGTGCGTACCAAATGTGCCCTCATGGACTTCTTCCATGAGCATGCTCGCCTCCTTCTCATCTACACATCTGAGTAGCACGAGATCGTGGTTTCTCTTATACAGCACTCCATCAGGATTGAGATAAAAGTTTCCAGATAACCTCCTTAGAGTCTTCTTATCCTGGGTTGACGCACCCGCAGGATACTCCTTAGTCATAAGGAAGGTCTGGATGTCGTGGAACCATGGCTTGCCGTCATTGGCATCCCCGATTGCAAAAACGAATGCCGGTCTGTCAAGACGCGAAAGTACAATTCTTGGAGCCTCATTCCGATAATTGACTTTATACATTGAAGCCAGCGTGGATAAAGCATCAGCCATCTGATTTTCAGCCCTGGGTACATGATGAAGTTCCACTCGGTCAAAGAACGGAAGCAGCCTCCTGGCGTAATTCATGTACGACACTAAATTTGCTTGACGAGTTTCCCACTCCCCTTTAATCTGATTAATTACAAGCGCTGAATCGCCATATATGTCTAGATTCTTGATTCTCAAATCAATTGCCTCTTCTAGACCCATAATACATGCTTCATACTCGGCTTCATTGTTGATAACTGGAAACGTCAGTCTCGCAGTAAACGGGATGTGGGATCCGTGAGGAGTCGTGATGATAGCCCCGATACCACTTCCATAGGAATTAACCGCTCCGTCGAATATCAACTTCCACTGAGACTTCCTATCTGGCCCCTCATTGGGCAACGGCTCATCGCAATCCTTCGCTTTGAGAAACATAATGTCCTCGTCAGGGAATTCGAACTTCATCGGCTGGTAGTCTTCGATTGGCTGTTCGGCAAGATAATCAGACAATACGCTTCCCTTAATGGCTTTCTGAGAAACGTACTGAATATCATATTCCGTTAACACCATTTGCCATCTGGCAATCCTGCCCGAAAGAGCCTGCTTCTCGAAGACGTACTTGATCGGATCCATCTTCGAAATGAGCATAGTGGTGTGGTTGAGCATATACTGTCGTAGACGTTTGGCAGCCCAAGCTAATGCACAACACGTCTTCTCCAGCATTGAGTATCGAGATTCACACTCAGTGAACTTTTTACTCAAATAATAGATGGCATGCTCTTTCCTGCCCGTCTCGTCGTGCTGACCGAGAACACACCCCATACTATTCTCCAGAACCGTCAGGTACATGATCAATGGCCTTCTAGCTACTAGGGGTATCAAGATTGGAGGTTCTTGAAGATACTGCTTTATTTTGTCGAATGCCTTCTGGCAATCCTCATTCCAAGTAATCGCCTGATCTTTCTTTAACAGCTTGAACATCGGTTCACAAGTGGCCGTGAGCTGAGAGATAAACCTTGCAATGTAGTTTATTCGGCCCAAGAAACCACGAACTTCTTTTTCTGTTTTCGGCGCTGGCATTTCTTGGATAGCTTTTATTTTCGCAGGATCCACTTCAATACCTCGTTCACTAACGATAAACCCCAATAACTTTCCGGACCGCACTCCGAAAGTGCACTTGTTAGGATTCAGCCTCAGCCTGAACTTCCTAAGCCTTTCAAACAGCTTCAATAGGTTGACCAGATGCTCTTCCTCCGTTTGGGACTTTGCAATCATGTCATCAACATAGACCTCGATCTCATGATGAATCATATCATGAAACAAAGTTACCATTGCTCGCTGGTAAGTGGCCCCTGCGTTCTTCAGACCGAAGGGCATTACCTTGTAGCAGAATGTTCCCCAGGGTGTAATAAACGTCGTTTTCTCCATGTCCTCCGGTGCCATCTTAATCTGATTGTAACCGGAGAAGCCATCCATGAATGAAAACACGGAAAACTGGGTTGTATTGTCGACCAACACATCGATATGAGGCAACGGGAAATCATCCTTAGGGCTCGCCCTATTCAAATCCCGATAATCGACGCACATGCGTACCTTACCGTCCTTCTTCGGTACAGGCACTATGTTGGCGACCCACGGAGGGTAAGTGGTAACGGCTAGAAATCCTGCGTCCAACTGCTTCTGGACCTCTTCTTTGATTTTTACAGCCATGTCTGGTCTCGTCCTCCTGAGCTTCTGCTTGACTGGAGGGCAATCTTCTCGCAACGGCAAGCGATGAACCACGATATCAGTGTCGAGTCCGGGCATATCCTCATATGACCAAGCAAAGACGTCACTATACTCTCGAAGCATCTCGACCAGTCTATGCTTGACATCATTCTACAGCGCAGCCCCTACTCTGACATTCCTGATAAGCTCCTCAGAACCCAGATTTATGATCTCAATATCCTCCTCGTGAGGCAGAATAACCTTCTCCTCTTGTCTCAACAAGCGGGCCAACTCTTCCAGAAAGTCTTCGTCTTCATCAATCTCCTCCTCGGCTTGATAGATCAGGCAATCAAAGTCGTAGTGAGCCGTAGAGGGTCCAGAGTCGATGTCATCTGTTACGTGGGTCCTGCAATAACAAGGGTTAAGTTTAAAGCAAGAATATGCAGGTTAGCACGAACCTCGTTGCCATTTTGCTGTTTTTCGAAATAAACAGAGAACACAATATTTGATTACGAAGAAAACGCCTTTTATTTATTAACAAAATGCATACACATAATCCAACAAGGCCCTGACAGCAAAACCACTATGCCCCGGGCAGGACATACGGTTGTACAAAGATTGTAAAAAGCAAATCATTACTCTTCACTTGTCAGCTTGATAATCTCCTTGATGGTCCAATTGTGGAGGCGCTCGCCCGGCTTGCTCGGTTGAATCCAGGCGTCAAGATCGCAATCACTGTCCCCGCTGTCCTCCGACGCAGCGTTAATACTCTCGAAAATTACTCCCCCTTGGTGAATAAGATCGGCCCTCTCCCACGAGACGACCTGCCAGAAGAAGATGAAGCTTCAGCTTCAGGAGAATATCCCAATCCAAACTTATCCTGTTTGATTGGTATATCCAAGACATGCCCCCAGCCTGGGGTGGAACCGGCTTCGACAACGGCCCGTGCTTCCTTAAACGAGGAGAGATTCATCTCCTGCTTCTCTGCGACGACAGGAGCTACCTCTTTCACCCTGACGGTTTCAAATGCTTGGCAAAGAGTCTCATGGATCTCACCATCCATTTCAACGTATTTAAAGGACGACATGTGGCTTACCATGATGTCCTCCTCACCACAGACTGTCACTATGCTGCCCCCAACAGCATATTTAAGCTTCTGATGCAGCATGGACGTCACGGCACCAGCGGAATGGATCCATGGCCGACCTAAGAGGCAACTATAGGCGGGCATGATATCCATGATATAGAAAACCGTATTGAACGTCTCTGGACCAACTTGAATTGGCAGGGTCAACTCTCCAAAGACGTGGCGCTTGGTCCCATCAAAGGCTTTCACGACCAGATCACTGGGCGTGCAAAGCAGTCCACGGGTATCCAACTTCATCAGTGCCTTTTTCGGAAGCACATTAAGCGAGGAACCCGTATCTACCAGGACATGTGACATAATCGTGCCTCTGCACTCTATCGAGACGTGCAAGGCGTTATTGTGATCTCTTCCTTTAGGAGTCAGCTCTAGATCTGTAAATCCCAGCCCATTACCAGCATTAACATGGGCTACCACCTCCTCGAGTTGATTTACTGATATCTCCTGCGGCACGTATGCAACATTCAACACCTTTAGTAACGCGTTGCGGTGCGCCTCAGAGCACAGCAACAAGTTAAGAATCGAGATCTTTGACGGAGTCTGATGAAGATGATCTACAATTTTGTAGTCACTCTTCTTGATTAGTCGCATGAACTCTTCAGCATCTTTAACCAGCAAGTCCTTTTCTGCCCCAGAAGGGACCTCTCCGACAGCTTTACCTTTATCCTTATCCACAGCGTCAGCTCGGACCACCTTCTCTGCTGCAACCTCTGCTGGCGCAAACACTCTACCGCTTCTAGTGATACCACTGACTTCGGTAAGATTCTGCGTAGTCGATCCGAATGGCTCAAGCTCTATCTTCTGACCATTGCAGTAAACTTCGGCACCATAATGCCATGGAACAACATTAGTACTCTCGAATGGGATTGGTCCGGCCCTGGTGATGGTGATAGTAGGCGGACGAGGCGCAGAAATAGTAATAGGGTGACGAGGAATAGTAATGGTAGCAACTTCATCTGCCTGCTTCAGCACGACTTCCCCTGAAGCACTCTCAACGCTCCGGCTGAACTGTAAAATACCCTCAGACATCAGACTTTGGATACCCTCGATCAGCTGCTCACACCCGTCAGGAAGCGTAGCACAAGCCATACATAACTCTCCACATCCAGGAAAGAAGCCCCTCTTCAGCAACTTAGCCTTGACAAAACTCAGCGGCGTCTTCAAATCTTTGACATCAGTCAGCAAGTCCGCACTCTCCTCAGTGATAACAGCATTCACTCCGCCGCCCTTATGATGAGGCATTGGGTTCTTGGTAACGTTGGGCACGTTGTCAGAAAAGTTGATAACCTTGGCGTCCACCAAGTCCTGGACTTTATGCTTAAAAGCTTTACAATTCTCAATCGTATGGCCTGGTGCCCCAGTATGGAATTCACAAGTAGCATTGGCATCATACCCCGGTGGTGGTGCCCCTGTTAAGGGAGCCAACGTCCTCTTTTGAATCAGTTGGAGCTGAAGCAATGTTTGCAGAAGCTGTGCATACGACATAGGTGGAGTTTCGAACTGACGATTTGTCATAGGAGCCCGATTCTGATATCTTTTATACCCCTGCTGATTCTGCTGGTGAGGCTGCTGCTGCTGTTGCTGCTGCTGCGGTGGAGCAGCTGGGATATTTATGCTAGCAATCTGAGACTGGGGGCCCTTGCCCTTTCTCCTAGCATTAGTGACAGCACTGGCGTCTCCCTCTCGACGCTTGCCAGTATAGGGTTTCTTGCTACCTCCTCCAGCTGAGGATGATTCGCCCTGAATTTTTCCGATCTTTATACCGTTCTCCACATGCTCGCCCAGAGTGATGAGAGCCGAGAATGTTCCGGACATGCCACTGACCAGCTTTTCATAATAGATTCCAGGAAGGGTAGCCACGAACATTTGCACCAGCTCACGCTCAACCATCGGCGGTTGAACCCGAGCAGCCAATTCACGCCACCGCTGGGCGTACTCTTTGAAGCTTTCATTGTTCCGCTGTGAAAGATTCTGAAGCTGAACTCGATTGGGAGCCAAGTCGCTATTGTATTGATAGTGGAGAACAAATGCTTCTGCAAGATCTTTCCAGGTGCGCACAGTAGCGGGCTCCAAACCCATATACCATTCGAGCGATGGACCAGAAAGACTATCCTGAAAGAAGTGCATCAGCAACTTCTCATCGTCAGAATAGGCGGACATCTTTCTATAATAAGATCGGAGGTGAACACGGGGGCAGGTAGTACCCTTATACTTCTCGAAGGTAGGCACCTTGAACTTGTGAGGTACTTTAAAGTCAGCAATCAACCCGAGGTTGGACATGTCAACGCCCAATGTGTTCTGATTTTCTGTGCTTCTCATCTTGTCTTCCAGCGCCTTGAACCTGAGTCGAGCTTCAGCATTCAACTCTGCTTCTACACCTCTCTGAGAGAATATGTCATCCTGATGGTCCTCCAGCCACGGTTGAGGCACCAACAGATTTCCTGCACCAGCATTGCCGTTGACCGGCCCTATGTTAACATTGGCTCCCAAACTACCATTGCCGACGCCAGCCGCGTTGAGCCCGATATTAGTCGTCAGATTGCCGTTAGCACTGCCGTTGCCCCCGGCAGCAGGAACAACGTTCTATGGAGTATCCCCTGGAGGAGGAGTAGGCACGGCCCCTCCATGAAGTATGCCATTACTGTCAACCCTGGAGATCAGAGGTTGAACCAGAGTACGAAGCTGGTCTTGACCATTCGCGACCACCTGCATCAGCTCCATAAAACGATCCATCCGTTCACGGAGTTCTTGAACATCTGACTGCACCTGGTCCATGATTCTCGTCTGATTAGCGCGAGTTGAATAGCGGTGGATGAGTCTTTGATCAATCCTGGAGATCGAAAGCAGCTCGGAACCTGAAAAACCTGTTAACAAAAAAGGTTAGGAAAAACGATAAGATATACACCATGCAAATATGCTTCATGCAGATGCATGCGTGTGTCTGTGTGCGTGGGAGATTTTCCCCCGATCCTAGTGCCTTAGTGCCAGTGCTGATAATAATAAGAGGAAGACGAAATCTGAGCCCAATCATGGAAACATCAATCTCATATATATATGGAAAGGCCTGTCGAGGCAGTACACAGTATCAGCGAGTACAAATCAATAGCATGACCTCAGCCAACAAGTCTGGTGATGGTCAGCATACATCAAAGATCAAAAACAACAGGGATATAACTAGTCAAGTACGGCCGCGGGCGCGATACTCTGCTAATAACTCCTTTGTCTCTGAATGATCTGGCGAAGTGAGCAACCCCTCGACGAGTAGTTCCCTCTGCCTGATGGTATGCTGAAGCCCCTGAACTGAACTCTCCCAAGCGCCTTTGCCAAAGCAATCCTCCAGCTTCCGCTTCTTAGACTCAAACATCAACTTATGCTCCTTCAGGCTAGCAATGGCTTTGTTGAGACGGGCTTCAGCGGAGTACCTACGGACGGTCTCTTTATCAAACCTCCGCTCACTGTCCTTCACTTCGGTCTCTAGCTTAGAAATCTGCAGCATCAGCTTGTCTTCTCGCTCCTTCCTGGTGGCCATGGAAGTCTTCCAATGTTGGTCGAACTTAGATATTCTCCGGTATGCTTCCTCCAAATGCTGCTTCTTCGTAGTTAGTACATCATTAGCAGCCCTGAAGTCTTGACCCAAGCGTTCCCGATCAGCAATCTGCTTTGCCAAGTCTGCACTCAGCTGGCTTACCGATTCTGTTTGCTTTTTGAGAGCATGCACGGCTTCGTTCCTCTCACTTCGAAGCTGAGCTAACTCCTTCTCTAATTCTGCATTTGCCCTCTTCAGTTCATCGCGCTCGGCTAATACCTGGTTGTGCTGATGAACGGGCACAGTGATGGGTTCTTCAACTGGTGGAGGACTCTCTGGTCTGACATGAGGGAATGGCATCCCTATAGTGCTGGCTCTGGCTCTGATCCAATCTGAATAAGGAGGGTAGGCTTGGCTGTTGCTCTTCCCCAACAAAGGCTTTCCTCTCGTGCTGATATTATTCCACGCATACTGAAGCTTGGACAACAAATCCCCCTCTAGAATACCCGTGAGGTACAGAGATTCCCGTACCTCTTCTTCCTTTGGTGGAGCCCTCAAAGCATATGCAAACTGACGAACTAGCAATGATGGATTGTAGTTGATGCAACCCTTCCTACCTATCAAAGGTACGTTAGGAAACCCACTACAACTGAAGATCACCTCGGTGCCTAACCTGTCTCTGTCAACGAACCAATCAATGTCTTCTGCCGACAAACTCATCAGACGCTCAGGCCACTCAGCTGTGGCTGCAGACAAGACAGAAGAACCCTTCTTAGGCAAATGACTATCAAACCACTTGTACAACAACGGTACGCAGCATGAAACATTCTTCCCTCTCCGGTTCTCATTTTTGTAATGCACTGAGTGGTAAACGTCTCCGATCAGAGTAGGGACTGGATTCCCTGAGGCAAAGATATGGAATGCATCAAAGTCTACGAAATCAGGCATGCTGGGAAATAGGATAATGCCATATATGCATAAAGCAAGGATGGCGCTGAAGGCGTCCCAACATTTGTCCTTAGCACACTGCTGAGCCTTAGCTATCAGAAACTGCAGAGAGAACCCTGGGACCTTGTTCCAACTCGTCACTACTAACTCAGAAGCGCTCAAATGGAGTGAGGAAGCCAAACCAACCAGATCAGGTTCAGCATCCATGTGGACAAAAGGCACTTGCCTTTTGATAGGCACACCCAGCATATCAGCATACTCTTCCAATGTCGGTGCGAGGACGAAGTCATGAAAAGTAAAACACCCCAAGGGAGGGTCATAAAACTGCAGAAGAGCATGTAACCCCTTCAACTCGGACGTAGAAGGTTTGTAAACCAGGCTAAGCAACCTGCCATAAGACTTCCTGAACCTATCCTTCACAGAATCCCCTGCCAGGGCTATCAAACCAGTCAGCTTCGACACATCGGGGGTCGGGAACTTGTATGCAACAGTCTTTCTGAGAGAAGCCATAATAGCAGCAGAAGACGAGAAATCCGGGATCGGGGAAACGGTACCTGCAACACAGACACACGTTAATGGAATGCAGATGAATGTGCAAACTAATGCAAAATGCAGGTATGCAATAATATATCCAGGTGGCTGCTGTGGAGATTCGGTATCAACAGTCACTGATGAGAGGGAAACCCCGGTGCAAGACCACTAATCTGATCTGCTGAGAATAACCATCCGATAGGACCGAGATCAAAATTCTGTTCTGACAAGAGTAAGTGACTGGTAATAAGGACCCCGGGTGCAAGATCAAGGAACACCTGTTGAAGTCTTCAGACCCCAAAATCACAATCTGCCCTATCAAGAACAAACACACAGCTGCTGATGAGATCTTCAGACCTCGCTCAAAATCTGCTCCATCCAGAACAAACCACTGATGATAATATACTGATCAAAGCCTGCTCTATTAAGAACAGACAAACACCCGATGATAAAATCCTCTGATCAAACTCTTGCTCTATCAAGAATAGTCAAATCTACCATTGAGAACCCTGACATCAACATAACTGATTCACTGTCAAGAAAACCAGGTGGTCTGGAGGTCAAAGTTTCCTGCAATAAACCCAGTCCCACTCACAGGTATGAACCTATACTGACTCAAGGTACGACATCCTATGCGTTCATCAGCGTCACAGACTTTCAAAACTGATGATACGATTCCCAGAAGGAGTGGCATCATCAAGTCCTGAAGAGGCCTCACTTAGCTGAATCACAAATGATCGGTCCCCAGAGTCGACAATCCACCAAACCAGCAACCGTCTCAACCCAAAGGGTTGAAAGTGAAGCCAACCGGATGAACCTCGTCTGAGCGTGGATTTCATGAGACACTAGTGCCTGCAAAGCAAGCACGCGCCCACTAATTTCCACTTTAAGTCTATGGTGCACTCAAGCCTGGGTCTGGCTTCTCACTCAATCAGAACTCCCATCCCACAACAGCACAAATAATCATATTTTACTGAACATAAAATGCGGGAAATAAAGTGCGAGAAGTAAAAATGCGATAAATAAACGCAACCCAACAAGCAAACACACAAACGATAGGATTGACTCACACAGGGAACCGTTGGAGTCCCCAGCAGAGTCGCCAGCTGTCGCTTGCGCGAAAATAAGGTGCCGGCATGACAGAAGAGTCGCCACCTTTCGTTATTTATCCCTCAGAGCGGGAAAGGAAACGATCGGAAAAACCTGACGAAAAAGGGTAAGACAAGGTCATCGCAACCATTGTCTGGGTTCGGGAGTCGGTTACGCAAGGGGAAGGTATTAGCACCCCTCACGTCCGTCGTACTCGACGGGATCCTCGCTTGTTTGTTTACTTGGACGGGTTGGTTATAATCTATCTACCTATCAAGGCTGGCTGAAAAAGAAAAGAAAAATGACTCGGCAAAGCATCGCACTTTATGCCTACGTATTCCCGTCTGGAACGAGAAATCAGAGTCAACGTAGTTCGGCTAACTACGGGGAAAGGTGGGGAAGGTTGCTCGCTAGGATATCGCATCCTATGCCTACGTACTTCCACACGGCATGGAAGATCAGAGCAAACGTAGTTCGGGAAACTACGGGTTATCTCCTGCAAGAAGTGTTTTTTATTATGTTTGCGATTTCAACCGCACTAGAGACTATGACCTGAGAGCGAATGCGTCGCATGTCACCCAAAGGGTACCATACTAAACATCCAGACTGTGGAAAAGAAACTATCCCACAACCCTTTCTCAAATAGCTTAAGGCTCGTAACGTACGAAAGAAATCATTCATGATTACTGTATCTTAAACTGCTTCGAGATGAGAAGAGAACAGGCCCAACTAGGAGGGAGACTATCAAGTCCTACTGTTGTCATGCCATGGATTCATCCTATGGTTGAGGTTTGAACAGGGAACTCCTAGATGTTGTCATGCATAGGTTTCAACCTAAAAGTCTATCATCAAATCCTTATCAAAGGAAATGAGAGTCCTAAGGGATCATGTCAATGATACACCAAAACAGACAAAAGCATCAGCTTTAACAGTAAAATGCATGCAATGCAAGTGAGGGAGGAAATGTGTGTGGGGCTTCAGCCTCCACAAGCTCGTCTCGACCTCAAGCCAGTCATGAAATAACAGTAATCATACTGAAATAAACAACATGCTATCAAGCAAAAACAATAAATTGTACTCACACAGATAAAAGAAATGAAATGCTATCAAGCAAAATAAACACATGGGCAAGGGAGCTGGGCTCTACCGAATACCCGCAAGCAAAGCCAAGCAATAACAATACAATCAGATGCACTCATGCTCTTAGACTGAACTTATTCTAAATGGGCTTAGTCTAATGCAACAGACAAATCAGACAAAACACACAATACATCAAAGAAAACAGAAGAAAGCCTCAGCTCCTCCAGCAGCAACCCAGTCTTCAGACTTCAGAGATCACTTGCTTTCCAGGTATCAACCCTGCAACATGAGTATTAACTCATCTTCTCCCTTGAGCTTCAGCTCCTTTGATCAGCTCCACCTTCAGGCTTCACTATCTTCAGGGATCTTCAAGCATCAACTTGATCTTCACAGAGTCTTCAGACTTCAATAATCTTCAAGGAATCATCCTCTTCAAGGCCTCAGCTTCTATCTTCAATGGCTCTAATGCTCCAGCAAACAAGATTCAGTCAACAGGATGAGGTGGGGATGTTACAGTACTCACTGACTTCCAAAGGATGCCATTGAGGACTTAACATCAAAAGACAGGCTCTCTCAAAGTTCTACCTCAGAGGGCAAGGTCACTAATCCCTCCAAAGGAGAGAGGTGAATACCCTTAAGGGACTCTGTGTCATAGAGAAGAAAGGAGGTGAACAAAGCACTCCTTGGTTATTGAACAAAGTATTCTATCTAAGGCTCTGCCTATGCACCTATCAACCTATAAACAAAACAAACAAAAGCTATGCTAAACTCCTCTGCAAGGTCTTCAAAGCTTCCATGATGATCCACAAGGTCTTCAACTCAACCTTCAAAGCTCACACACTCAAAAGAGAAGGAAAGAAAACACAACAATACAACTTATGCCTTTAAGCAACACACATACTATCCATACATTCAAAAATCAATGAAAAATACTAAAACACCATACAATATTCTAGTAAAATTCTAGGGGATTCTATACATACTTACCCTTAACCCATGCATTCCCCATACACTAATTTGGCCTATAAACCCCAAAATAAAATTGTTCAAGTCTACCTATACAACCTAAAACCCTAATTTGAACACCTAAGTGTCAAACAATCAAACTACATCAAATTTTAATCTATAAATCTAGTAATAAATCCAAGGAATACTAGGATTCAACATCTAACTATGCCAAAAAGAATGGCTCAAAAACCCTAAGGGAAAGTCCTAAAACAATTCATAGAAAATGAGATATCAACTAAAAGAAAATAAATGCACTATTTAAAAGAAAATATCACCAAAAATTCTACATTAAAAATAAAATCCTATTTTTATTTTTATAATTTTCTACACATTATTATCTAAACATAGCAAAAAGAATGAACAAAAAATCATTATTTATCAATTTTTTATGAATTATCAAAGTTCATTAAAAATATAAAAGAAAACAAAAATATAAAATAATGAAAATGAGGGAGGGGGTGAAAATAGCACACGCGCGTAGTTGGAAATTCAATGGGCCTGGATATGGGGGGCGGGGATAGTGAAAGTATGCTGAGCCCAGTTTTCCTCATTAAACAAAACGACGGCGTCCCAACCTTTTTAAATTTTCCCTCCGTTTTCTTCTTTTAATCGTGACCACACGATGGAGTCTCCAGTCAAGCGTTTGACCCTCATCCAATGGCCCTGGTTCATCGTCCCAAACGGATTAGGGTTTTGCAGCAACGCGAATTCTCACGCAGGCAACTTCCAGTCTTTCTTTCTCTCTCAATTCTCCATGGTTTGCCACGATCCAAAGACTGAAATTACTCTAATTAACACCAGGAATCCAACCATGTTCATAGTTTCTCTTGAATCATCTTATATCATCCAAACAGCATGCGAGAAAACTAGGGTTCCAACATTTTCTTCTGGTATCAACATTGGTAAAACTCAAATCTAATGTCCTGATTATGTTCTTTATGTTACCCTCATCACAATGAACTATAACATGCTAGCTAAAGCTCTTGATCCAGCTTATTCTTGCCAATTAAAGATTCAATGCCCTGCTATGTAACTCCTCGAATTGCTCTCTATTTCTCAGAAAATGGTCTTCTACCCTAGCTTAACAGTTCTACACCTATCACTATGACAGAATGCACATAAACTATGAGATTTGAGCAAGATCACCAACCTGTTACACTTTAATGGAGGCTATGGTTTCCTTGTAATTCAGTGCTTGAAACCTTCCTTGCTTGATCCTTAGAGGCCAATATGGATTCTGTATGCAGCAAAAATGATGAACAAGGCTTGAAACTCGAGTTGGACAGCAAAATGCAATTCTTGCAATTCCCTCAAGATAGCTTCAAACTGCCATGGATCTTCTTCTACCTCAGCATGTACTCACTCACAATGATCAGAATAATAGGTTTGTGGTGGAGAAATGAATGGAGATTGAAGAGAATGAAGGTTTGAGATCAAATTGCCAATGGAAGAATCTTGCTTTTCACACTCTAATCTCACCTCTCATCAACAATGATCACCAACCATTTACCCTCCCTGATTCACTCTTTAAATAATGATCAATGGAAGCTCTTGGATTCATCTAGAAAGATCTAGAAAGTGCTAGAATCTCATATGATGGTAAGTTGAAAATCTCATGCATCATGCATTATCCATTGAAAATTGGCCTTAAAATCTCCTTACATGATATATTGAAGTGTTATGAACCATTACAAGCTTTTTTCTTGCCTTGTGTTAGGATTTCCAAAGGTGACTTCAAATGCAAGTAACAAAATAACAAAGCATCACCCATTTTAAAGCTTCAAATCAAAATTCTATCTAAACCAATGTTCTCAAAATGATGTTTCCAATCAAAATGATATATTGGATGACCCATTTTGGATTTCTAGATCCTCCAAACCAATTTCCAATTTCAACTTTTTAAACTTATAAGCCATTTTTAGTTCATTTTTTGACCAATCATGCAAATCCATGCTATGAGCCTTTCCAACAATTCATGACCTTCTTTCTAGACTTAAAATCACATTTTGAACAACTTTTATGTTTTGAGTTTTTCCATTTGAGGCTTGGAAATAGGAGATATGGCCTTTGCTTAAAAATGACCTATAACTGACAAATGACCAAAATACCCCTGTCTTGTTCAACCCATAAGTTGAGTTCCACAAATCCTATCAAGGACTTCTACCACTCAAATTAAATCTAAGAAGATGCCCTCCAACATTCATGTTGACCAAGAGATCATAGGAATCATCCTACTAGGGCAAAAGTTGTCTGCAAGTTGGGTGACCCTCAAGGACCCAGATTCACACACCTCAGTTGACCTGTAATTTGTCCAAACCATAACTTGAGCTCTGTAACTCCTATCAAGGACTTCCACCACTCAAATTAAAGCTAAGAACAAGCTCTACAACATTCATGTTGTGGGGAAGATGAGATATCAATCACATCTAGAGCTAAAACTGTCTGGAAGATAGGGGTCAAATTAGGGTTTTTCCACTGACAATCCTCAGAAACCCTAACTCAAGACTTCTCAAACTCCTCAATCATGAGGAGTTGGTCTAGGAATCATCTTTATAACATCTTTATGCATCCTTCCATGATCTCATGGCCCCTGGATTAGGTCCCAACCTTCTCCAAATCTTCAGTTATCCCAGGGTTGACCCAGTCAAAACCCTAATTCTACCATTCATGGTTGAATCTCCTGAATCCTTGCATAATGACCTCTCTGGGCTTCATGATGGCTATCAAGACATCTCATAGGCTTTCTCAAAACATCAAGTTCATTCTCAAAGTCTCAGAATCATCTGAGGAGCACCTACAACTCTCAAGCTATGAAGCACATAACCCTGGTTTCCGCCAATTCCTCTGGGGATCTCTTGATTTGACTGATGAAGGTATCAACTTTCAAACACTCAATGAATAAATAATTGTTGGTCAAATTTTAGGGTGCAACAGAACGAAACGAGCATCGCTTGTTGGGAGCGTAAGATCAGAAAACTTCGCAGCAAGATAGCCAAAGCTCAGAAGAGAAATGTTGAACTGTCTTCCTTCGATGATTCTTCCTTGTCGACAGAGCTTGATCATGTCGTCCTTTTTGCCGAGGAGGCTCGACAACTTGAAGCCGATATTGCGCAAATGAAAACCGATAGAGCCTCTTGCCAGAGTCATCTCGATGCCCAGAAGGCAAGCTACCTCAAGATGAAGGTCAACCTTCCGTTTTAGATTTTTAAAATGTTTAATGTTTATTTTTTGGCCTTTGTAAGCCATGTTTCTATTGCTGTATTCGTAAAGACTAAGCCATTTTGGCACATTTTATCGATGCCATTTATGGCCCTGCTTATTAGCTTTATATTACTCTGTTGAAATGTTTACCTCTCGAAGCGCTGGTTTGTATTTTTTCAAATACTTACCGTTTACTTTCAAGATTCGTTTATCATTGCTAAGCTCCTCAACTTCGTATGCCCCATTCAAGAAGACTTTTGAGATTTGAAACGGTCCTTCCCACTTCGGGGACCATTTGCCTAGCGTCCTGACCTTTCGATCCATTGGCAGAATTACCCTCCAAACTAAATCTCCAATCAAAAAGGTCTTTTCTTTGACTCTCTTGTTATAGGATTTCTCCATTCTTTTATTTTTCCTTCTCAAGAGTTCCAACGCTCTTAACCTTTCCTCGTCTAAATCCACTAACTCGTCGAGCATCATGTCCCAATAGATTTCACGGGGAATTTCATGATGCTTCTGAATCCTGGCCGACTGCACAAGAATTTCGACTGGTAATATTGCATCATGGCCAAAGGTCAGTCGATAAGGTGTGGTGTTGGTAGCTTCTTTGGGGGATGTTCGACATGCCCATAGGACCTGGTCTAGGGTTTTATGCCAGTTTTTTGGCTTACCCCCTACTTGCTTTTTTATCATTCCAATTACTACCTTATTCGCTGCCTCGACCTGGCCATTGGCCTGTGCGTAGTAAGGGGTCGAAGTAAGGAGTTTGAATCCCATTTCTCTGGCAAACTATTGCATTTTCCGACCGGTGAAGACTGATCCTTGATCTGTTGTTATCGTTTCTGGAAGACCAAATCTAAAGATAATGTATTTTTGAATAAATTCAATCACATCGTCTTGGTCTACTTTTGGAAGGGGTACCGCCTCGACCCATTTGGTGAAGTAGTCTATCCCCACCAAGATGAATTTCTGGTTTTTCGAGGACGCGGGTCGAATTTCTCCTATTAGGTCCAAAGCCCATCCTCTGAATGGCCATGGTTTAATTATGGAGTGCAACTCGCTTGCTGGAACATGTTGTATACCAGCGTGTATTTGGCACTCCTGGCAGCCTTTGGCAAATTTGATACAATCTTTCAGCATTGTAGGCCAATATAGACCTTGGCGAAATAGTAACCATTTCATCTTCTGGCCTACCTGGTGTGCCCCGCATGCTCCACTATGAACTGATGATAATGCTAGATACGCCTCAAATTCACTTAGACACTTAAGCAAAACTCCCTCCGGAGCTCTTTTGAATAATTCGTTTCCTAGGAGGACGTAGCTTAGTGCTTGGTATTTTATTTTTCGCTTTGTGGTGCTTGAAGGATTTTGGAGGTATTTGACCAACGGTTTTCTCCAGTCCCCATCCGACATCGATTCAATTGTAAAGATCTCGAAGGTTTCTTCGTCGGTGAATCCGAACTTTGCAGCCCTCAAATCTGATGGCTGCAGTGCCACAGCTGCTACCTTGCTTCTGACTTGGATTACTTCTCGCAGGTCTTCGCAGGACACCTTGTATCCTGATGCTATTTGGGCCAAATCGTTGGCCACCTGATTTCGTATTCGTGGTATATGTCGAATAGTAGTCTCTTCAAATTTCTTTAATAGCCTATTTGCTACTACAAAGTACACGATGAGGCTTTCTTTGACGCATTTGTATTCTTTTGTCAATTGTTTTATGACTAACTCTGAGTCTCCCATTATTTCGACTCTAGTTGCCCCCAATTCCAACAGAATTTCAAGTCCAGCTATCAAAGCCTTGTATTCCGCCTCATTGTTGGAGCATGGCTCACTTATTCTATACTTGAATTGTGTTGGAATTTTGTCAGGAGAAATAATCAGCATGCCTATGCCAGTTCCCTTCTTATGGTTGAAACCATCGAAGTACAACTTCCAAGGTTCTAGTTCGACCATATTTAAAGCGTTTGTATCTACGGAGTGGTCGACGATAAAGTCTGCCACTATTTGCCCTTTAATCGCTTCCAATGGTTTATATGTTAAGGAAAATTCCGTTAACGCTAATGCCCATTTACCTATTCGACTATGCAAAATAGGTTTGGACAACATATGCCTTATAACATCAAAATGCAAAGAGACACAAACATCAACAGGCTTTATATATTGTTTTAACTTTGTACATGATAAATATAAACATAAACATAGCTTTTCTACTTCGCTATATCTGGTCTCTGCATCATTTAGGACTCTACTAAGGTAGTAAATGGCTCTTTCTGTGCCATTTTCGTCCTCTTGAGCTAACATGCTTCCCAGAGTTTTGTGTGACGCAGCTATTTACAACCTCATGCTCTTGTATCGACAAGGTGGAGAGAGAATTGGAGGATTGGTCAAATAACTTTTGATTTTGTCGAAAGTTTCTTGTTGTTCCTTCCTCCATTCATACCCTTCTTTGGTGACTCGAAGCAACGACGAGAAAGCTTGGGTTTTGCCGCTTAGGTTCGATATGAACCTTCTTAAGAAATTAATCTTGCCCAACAAGGATTGTAATTCCTTTTTATTTAACGGCGCCTTGGTCTCCATAATGGCTTTCGTCTTGTTTTGGTTTATTTCGATGCCCTTTTTGTGGACTACGAAACCCAAGAAGTCGCCTGCCTGCACAAAGAACGCACACTTTAGAGGGTTCATTTTGAGGCCAAACTTCCTCATCCTTAAGAAGGATTGTCGAAGATGATATATATGATCTTTGCCTGATACAGATTTAACCATAATGTCATCAATATATATCTATATAAAATATTCTATATAGTCATGGAAGATCGAATTCATTGCTCGTTGGTATGTTGCCCCAACATTTTTTAGGCCGAAAGGCATCACTACCCATTCGTAGGTGCCTATGGCCCTTGGACAACGAAACGCTGTTTTGAGAACATCATCCTCGACAATGAAGATTTGGTTATAACCAGAATAACCATTTAACATACTAAGATATTCGTGGTCGGCGGCTGAATCGACTAGCATTTCTGCCACCGGCATCGAATATTCATCCTTAGGATTTGCTGAGTTTAAGTCCCTAAAGTCTATGCAGACTCTCAAGGAGCCATTTTTCTTAATAACTGGCACAACATTAGCAAGCCATTCGACATACCTGGTTGTGCGGATGAATTTGCACCGCAGAAGTCTTTCGATTTCCGCTTTTATTTTTTATAGAACCTCTGGAGCAAAACGCCTTGGGCTCTGTTTGACTGGTTTCTTGCCAGGCTTGATTGGCAGTCTATGTTCCACCAACTCTCTTTTTAATCCTGGCATTTCATCATAATCCCAGGCAAAACAGTCTCTATATTCTCGCAACAGCAGGATGACCTCACCTTTGAATCGAGTGTCGAGGTTGGCACTAATATAAGTGGGCCTTTTGATAATACCATCTCATAAGTCCACTTCCTCTAGCGGGTCCTGCGCAAGCATCTTGGCATCCTCTGCCAAGGGATCTTTCTCGAAACCCAAAGGCTCGTCGTCATAGATAGCGTCAAGCCTTTTGTTTTCTTGATGAGTTTCATCAGATAGTTCCATGTCGAAGCCTTCCTTGTAGCTTCTCTGAAGAACTTCTTTATTGGCCTCTGTGGTCATTTTGCTTTTGACAGCCTCCAAGGCCGTTTGTAGTCTAGTTTCGGCCATATAAGCCGAAATCCTTCGAAGCGCATTGGCTTCAATCATTATTACTGAAATCACTTCCCCATCCCGTGGGGTCCACTAGCAAGGTTCCAAGGTATGGAAGCTTTTCTCCTGGCACCTCTCTGTCCCAACGGAAACCGTCTATAGGATGTAAGTATAACGAGCCAAATACTTTGTCGTCTGGCTTGAAATCAAAGTCCACTGGTCCATAAGGACCTATACCAGCCAAGTGTTTGTCGAAGTTCCTTTGATCGACATAGTTGATGGGCGCCCTAAAGTACCCTTGATCAGCTTCAATATTCTCTACGATGCCGTCTGGCCTTCAAATTGAAATCCTTTGGTGCATCGAGGATGGCACTGCCCCCACGCCATGAATCCATTCGCGTCCAA
This sequence comes from Lathyrus sativus, assembly GCA_963859935.3. Lineage (NCBI taxonomy): Eukaryota > Viridiplantae > Streptophyta > Magnoliopsida > Fabales > Fabaceae > Lathyrus > Lathyrus sativus. The sequence continues at coordinate 94,298,198 of OZ012739.1, read as the reverse complement.
GTAACAAATTATAATTGGCTGTAGTTTCTACAACCATGAATACCGTTGGTCGCGTTACTGTTCCAACAGTGACATCTACCTGGATTACTCCCCTGGTCAAGCCTACCTTACCTTCATAGTTGGACAGGACCATGTTGTGAGGCTTGGTGTCGGCATCGCATTTCCCGATTTTATTTAATAGAAGATGTGGCATCAAATTCACCGTTGCGCCACAGTCCACCAGAATTTTGTTAACTGGGGTATTTTCTACTTTAGCCGTAATATAGAGCGGCTTCAAATGGTTCCTCATCTCCTCAGTGGGCCGCTCGAAGAAAGCATTCTGCTCTTCGACACAGCCGTTGTTCATCACATAATAGCAAACGGGTTTGTGTGCTGCCATTTCACAGTCTGCGTCAGTGTCGCAGTTTTCGACCACAGACAATCTGTCATATTCTTTTGGCATCACTGACACTGTGTTCACCAACAAATTTAGCGAATCATCAGAATCTGAGTCGAAGTTGTCCGTCATCTCGTCATTTACCCCAGTGCTCTCCCTTTGACTTCTAACCTGATCAGAGAACAACTTCCTGCCCACCGGCGGTTGTGTGGTTTTGCCGATCATCTTCGACGGCTCTCTCTGATTTTTTGTTGGGAGATTAGTACTAGATTCGGCCTTGTCCTTCGACGCCGTTTCTCTAAGAGCTTTTCTTTTTCGTTGTTCCCGCCTCTACTGCGACCGAGACATAGGGTTTTTCCCTTTATAATTCTCGGATACATGGGCCATCTTTGAAGACTGGCATTCTTTTCGATAGGTAACTGAGGAACCTCTATTCACTTTGAAATTCTTCCATTTTTGTTGGCCTTGTCGCCTATCTTCGTTGGGTTTCGTCCACCTACCATCGGTGTTTCCAACAGCGGGTTTGAAACTAGCAGGCCTTGTTTTGGGGCCTCTGATGTGGGGTTCAGACCTTTTCAGCAAACTGCTTTGTTTATCGAATTCAGGCATTTTCCCATTTTGCTTGAGCCTTCGTGTTCCCTCAAGTCTCTGGGCAGCCTTTTTGTCGAAAATTGCGCTGCATCGTGGGCATAACATCACGCTAGAACCCTTTCCCTGGCATTTGTGAAGAAAATCCACAATTGTTTCCTCTTGCTTCGGGTATGCCTCCTTAGTTATTTCTTCTTGGTTGTTCGACTCACTGTCCCCCTCACCTTCTCGTTGGGTGACTTCTATCATGTTGATCTCAACCTCCTCGACCAAATTCAAACCCTTTAAGCTTAGACCCAAACCTTCAGTAGCCTGGTCCATTTCGACGAAGTTATCAGCCATCTCCTTGGTTACTGTTGCACCCTAAAATTTGACCAACCGATTTTCCTATCTGACTCATGGTTTAATTTCATATTCACAGCTCAGATATGATATTTGTGCACAAGCAGGGGATATCAGAGTTTACAGCTTGATTTTTGTCTATCAGATGTGGCAGATCCAGTCCAGATTGCCAGGGTTTTATTTTCGGGAAATTGTGCGCTCCTCGATGATTTTTCAGTGATTTTTGGGGATATTCTGATGCCCGGGGATCTCCGTTCGATTCGATCTGGTCTCGTGCGCTTTTATGGGGGTCATGTGCATTCATCTGCATTTTTAGGGTTTAATAGGCTTTTGTGAATTTTTAACAGGCTTTATAGATTTTTCTGGAATTTAAATAGGGTTTTTTGAATATTTTAACAATTTAATTCTCTTTATAGGATTTTATAGAATTCTTAAATAGGTTTTTAGAAAAAAAATAAGATTTTTAAATCATTTTAGGAATTTTGTATAGATTTTTAAATAGATTTTAATTCTTTTAGATAATATAGAAAATAATATAGTTTCTTTTATTAATAATAGATGCTAGTATTAAATAATGGTAGAAGTTTAATAGAATTAGTAGAAATATAGAATTAATTAGACTTTAATTGACTTTTTAGAGTTTAATTAGGTTAATTGATTTTTTAGAGTTAATTAGACTTTTGATCATTTTTTAGAATTTGATTAGGTTAATTGATTCATTTTAGAGTTAATTAGGTTCTTAATTGTTTTCAGATTTAATTGGGATTATTAGTGTTAATTAGACATTAATCCAATTTAGTTAATTGTTTTCAATTCAGTTTTTTTTACAGTTTTGTTTTCATTTTCGAATGGGCCCAGTGGGGTGTTTTTTTGGTAAGGCCCAGTTCTTCACTAGTCTCAGCAGTAAAGTCCAATGAAAACGGTCCAAGCAGTCCAAAGTCTTTCCACCATCTTCCAGCGCATACCAGAACAATCCAGAAGGTTCCACGCGTTTCTCAGTGCAATAAATAGGGCCACGTGTTGGCCATGCAGAGGCCCCACACGTTCACTCAGAATCACACCACGCGTACACACGTGTCCCCCACCCACTCTCTCTCTCAGCGCATGTGCGCCACTTGGCACCCAGACATCCCTCACCGGAGATTCACCAGAACACCACCGGCGTCCATGCAAACGCCCTAACTGCACGCCGCCGGCCACCGTCAACCAACTCCGGCCACCACCAAACGTCCAAAATCACCAGAAAACCCAGAAATTCATCCTCTTCCTCCGATCCCCTCCCTTGAACCTTCATCGTTCTTCATCGTTTAATTTCCAGAACAACTAAAACCTTCATCATCCTCATCCATAATTTCCAGAACAACTAAAACCTTCATACCTTCATCCAAATTTTCCAGAAACGCCATCAACCTTCATACCACATAATCTCCAGAAATCACCAGAAAACCCAGATCTTCATCCTCCTCAAGCAATCTTTTCCAGAAACCCTAAACATTCATCCTTCAAGCAATAACAACTCAGAAACTTCAAACGGCGTTCAATCCTCAAGCAAGATTTCCAGGAATCCACCAGGAGGATTTTCAACTTCATCAACCGATCCTAGTTCCTCTCGCGCGATTTTCCTCAAGGACCTTCAGAGTTCACCAAATTTTTAAAGAGATCCATCCGTTGTCAGAGTTCTTCATAGGCGCTCATCAGAACTCCAGATTCTGAGTTCTCTTCAAGACGACTTAAGACCTTCGTGTTAAAGGTTCCAGAAGCTTCAAGATTCGCTCATCCAGGTGCGTTGATTCTTCGATCCTCGTTTGCGTCTCGTTTTGATGGTTGCAGCGTAGGGATTTAATCTTGGCTTGAACTGGATTTAAGTTGAATATAGTCTTGAATTGAGGTTCGTTTAGATGTAGGTTAGGGTTCGGTTTCAGGTTGTTGTGGGGGTTTGTTTGATGTTTGAGAGTTTCAGAGAGCGTGAGATAGGGTGGAGAGGAGGAAGACGAGAAAGCGCAGTTAGGGTTGTGTTGGTGAACAGTACCCGAGCGTGTGAGGAGGGAGATGGTTTTGTGTTTAGGGTTTGTTCAGATTAGGTTTGGGCTGGGTTCAAGGCCCAAACGTACTTTGCTGATGCTACCCCTCAATTTGCTTCCCCACCCCCCTTAGCGTGAGAGACCTGAGTAGGGTGAATTGGGCCTTAAGCCCCAATTGCTAATGACACCCCTGGGCGTAAGCCCAGTATTGGAGATCAACTGAGAATTTACTAGTGTTGCACCCCCCTCTGGTTTCAATTCAGTTTTTTTGTGTTTTCTGGATAATAAGTCATGGGCCTGCGCCCAACTGCTAGTCGCACCCCCACCTGTGAGCCCAATGAATATATAAAACTGAAACCATTGCTGTTTAAACCCCCCTCCATTTTATTTTCTTTTGTTTTGATTTTTTTCTTTTATATTTCCATATTAAATAAATCATAAGTAATTGAATATAATTGTTTTTTTTAACAATTCTTGTTTCTACCATTTCATGAAAATTAAATAAATAAAAGTGACATTTTATTTTTGTTGGTTATTTTTTGCATATTTTCCAATTAATTGATTTCTTTTTTTTTATATTTTCAATGCATGCATATCATTAGAAAATTAATAAAAATGGTAGATTTAGTCAAATAATTCCGTTCTTTTTTCTGTAGACTCGTGATTCAGTGTAGAATTTTATAGTGCAGAAATATTAGCTTAATCATGCATTTTCATTTTAATTGCATTTTTCCATTGTTATTGATGTTGAATAAATTGGTTTGTGGATATGTCTGTGTTGCTGATTCTATTTCTTTCATCTGGTGTTGAATTTTGTTCTGATTTTTTTCAGTATGCTGTCATAGAGCCATGTAGGTCTCCCATTAGATTTTTGATAGATTTTCATAGGATGTTCTGCTGTGATTTGTCTGAGCCTGAAAATAGGAGAAGTCTTGATGACTTCTGACTTTGAAGTTCAACTGTGGGTGAACTCCAGAGATAGTTCCTTGAGGTTTGTTGGCCTGTGGTGTCTTCTTGAAGGTGGGAGCTGATTGAAGTCCTGTTGGAGCTTGCAAGGATGCATTGGATTGAGGCTTAGTCTAGGAGCTTGTTGTCTGTTTGTGAGGTTCGAGATCCTGAAGTTTGAAGGGAGTTTATGGTACTTTCCTGAGGAAGGCACTATGAATGACTTTCAGTCTTCCTTCTCACCTCTTTCGTAAGTATCCAATGATGTCGGAGCCGACATGTGAGTTTAATTTCTCCTGAGGAGGAATATAAACTGATCACTTGTTGTTGAGCCACATGGGATACGATTCCTAAGTGGAAGTCTCCTGGTACTTTCCTGAGGAAGGTCCTATGGGTCTATTCACTTAGTTCCAGTAGTTTGTCTAGGATTTCTCAAGTATCCAGTGATGTTGGAGCCAACTTGTGAGTTTAATTTCTCCTGAGGAGGAATGTAAACTGATCACAGTTGTTGAGCCACGTAGGATACGATTCCTAAGTGTCAGCCTCCTAGTACTTTCCTGAGGAAGGTCCTATGAGCCTGTTCACTTAGTTCCCCTAGTGCATATAGGTTTTTTTCTCAAGTATCCCGTGACGCCGGAGCCGACTTGTGAGTTTAATTTCTCCTGAGGAGGAATATAAACTAATCACAGTTGTCGAGCCGCATAGGATATAACTCCTGAGTAGTAACCTCCTGGTACTTTCCTGAGGAAAGCACTATGAGCTTGTCTGCTTAGCTTCCTTTCTCTGGTAAGCTTGTTCTGAAGCTTGGAGACTGGGATTGATTCCTCTTGCTTAGAGTTTTGGATTAGATTTGTTGCTTAGATCTTTGCTTAGGGTGCTGTATAGAGTTCTGTTTAGAGGTAGATTAGGAGTTTGTTTCAGGTTTGTTGGAGGCCCTGCTCAGGGTTAGTCTCTTTGTATTGTTTGACTTGTATGATATTATGTTGCATTAGACTTAGGTATTCATCTAGATAGTTCTGAGTAGGTGCATATTAGAAGTAGACTTTGTGTGCATGAGAAGTTGAGGTGGACCTCCTTCTGCTTGTTTGTTATTGCGTGGCTTTGCTTGTTGGTATTCGGTAGAGCTGAGCTCCCTTGCCTTTGTGGTTTGCGGCCTTCGCGCCTTGTTTGTCTAGTTGTTGCATTCATGCATATTTTCAGTATTTCTTTACATTGCAGTTTCTTGTTTGTAGTTTAATCCTGTTGCCATGATCCCTTAGGAGCTCTGACTTCTCCGCTGCGGAGTTGTTATGATAGACATTAGGATGGTTAACCAGGTGTGATAGCAGTAAGTAGATTCCCCTGTTTCTCAGCTATAGTTCTAGGGTTTCCTTTTCCTTTCTGTGGGAGCTTTTGAGTAGCTTGACCCGTAGTTAGCTGAACTACAGCTGCTCTGATTCTTCGTTCCAGACGAAGATATGTAGGCATAGGATGCGATATCCTAGCGAGCACACTAACGACTAACCTTTGTTCTCTCGCGGCTGTGCGATCGAGACTTTCCCGCTAACGACTAATTGTTATCCCTTTCTCTCGCCCGAGTGCATTTGAGACCAGATCGTATTTGTAGGTTCCCGAGCCTTTAGGACCAGTTTGTTTTCTCACTGCTGTGTGAGAACTCCTGTTTACCCGTAGTTAGCCGAACTACGTTTGCTCTGATCTTTCATTTCAGATGAAAGTACGTAGGCACAGGACGCGATGTCCTGGCGAGCAACCCTTCCCCCGTTTAGTCGTAGGAAGTCGAACTACGTTGACTCTGACTTTCCCATTGCACGAGGGAATACGTAGGCCCAGAACACCGTATGTTCTGTCGAGTCCTGTCCTTTTCTTTTCTTTTCAGACCAGCCATTAGCGTAGATAGATAATACACCCTTTTACCTATGAACACCAAGCGTGGATCCCATCGAGTACGATGGACGTGAGGGGTGCTAATACCTTCCCCTTGCGTAACCGACTCCCGAATCCAGGTTTTGGTTGCGATGACCATACCTTTTCCCGTCTTTGCGAGGTTTACTTCGAGCGTTTCCTTTCCCGCTCTGAGGGATAAATAACGCACGGTGGCGACTCTCCTGTCAAGCCGGCGCCGATTTTCGCAGTAGCGACAGCTGGCGACTCTGCTGGGGAATGATAGCATATAGGGACTTTTCCCATCCCTTATGTTGGGACCGTTTCCCATCCCCTACGCGAGTCAATCCTAGCGCTTGGGTGTTTATTTGTTGGGTGTTGTGCATATTGCGTTTTGCTTTTCTGCACTTTACTTTTCTGTACCTTTACCTTTCCGCATTTATTTTCCAGCATTATATTATTATTGTTGCTGTGGGCAAAGGGAGGTTACTGTGAGTGAGAGGCCGGACCTGGGCTTGAGTACACACCTAGATATAGTTGTGGAGAAGTAGTAGACGAACCTGTCTGCTGAGCAGACACAGTTCCCTACGAAAATCTGCGCTCAGACGAGATTCTTGCAGAGGTGCTCCTTTCCGGTCCTGAGGATCTGAGGGGAGTCCAGACGTAAGGATTGTCGACTCTGGGGACCGATCATTTGGAAGTCAGCTAAGTGAGGCCTCTTCATGACTTGATGATGCCACTCCTTCTGGGAATCGTATTGTCACTCATGAATGTCTGTGACGCTGACAACCGCATAGGATGCCGTACCTTTGTCCGTGGATTAGGTCTATCCTACCTGTGAGAGGGACTGGGTTATTGCAGGAAAACTGGCCTTCAGAAACCATGGTTCCGTATCTTTATCAGATGGTGTTCTTGATTCATCTCCAGGTGTGTTGTCTGGGTCAGATGGGTTTCTTATCTGAGGTTGAGGCTATTATCAGATGGTGTTCTCGTCAGATACAGAGGTTCAGATGGTTTTCTTACCAGGGGATTGATATTTTGAGTATCAGATGATAGTTAGTGGCATGGGATTCTGGTGACCGTGTTGGTTTTCTGTTCTTGATCACAGAGATATTCCTCTTCAGGCTACAGCATAGCCCCTGTGTTCGCAGATTGCATTATTTATCATATTGCATCATTGCATTACCATCTGCATTCAACTAACGTGTGTGTATTGCAGGTACATATTTTCCCTTCCGATTCTGGTGTTTGTTCCTAGCAAGACATGGAAAACCTGAAGAGAGTGTTGCCCTACAAGTTTCCGTCGCCGAATATCAGTCTATTATTAGAGTTGATTGCTATTGCTAAGAAGAGGGGAATGGGTGACTTCAGAAAGAGATATGGGAGGATTCTGACCTACGTTTATCAGCCATCTGTCTACGAGACCAGCGGCATCTATACTCTGTTACAGTTTTACGACGCAGAGCTCAGGTGTTTTGTATTTCCCGACTTTGTTTTGGCTCCTACCCTGGAGGAGTACTCTGCACTTCTGAATATACCGATCCGTGAGCAGATGCCTTTTTATCGTACGGACGCTGAGCCTAAGCTGGCTGAGCTTTCTGCCATCCTGTGTTTGAAAGAGTCTGAGCTGTCTGGGAAGATGATCAGAAGAGGAGACGTATGGGGATTTCCGTTGGATGTCTTAGTGGAGAAGGCTCGAGAATATGCCCAGAAGGGTAGCTGGGAGGTTTTTGACGTCATCCTTGCTGTATGTGTTTATGGCATCGTGTTGTTCCCGAACATTCCTGATTTTGTTGATTCAGATGCCTTCTATATTTTGGCTGCGGGAAACCCAGTTCCTACTTTGCTGGGAGATATCCACCATTCAACTCATTATCAGAATGAAAAGCGACGAGGAAGGAATGTGTCTTGTTGTGTACCTCTCCTATGCAGGTGGTTCACCAGTCATTTGCCTAAGTCAGGTCCGTTTGTCGCATCTATCAATTCTCTAGGATGGCCCGAGCGCTTAATGGGATTGACTGCTGAGAACGTGGTATGGGCCAATAAAGAGGTATTTGGAGCTGAAGTCATACTCAAAGGCGAAGGATTCCCGAATGTTCCGTTAATTGGAAGGAAAGGTTGTGTCAACTATAACCCGTCCTTATTGATCAAGAAATTTGGGTACATACCTCAAGGAGCGCCAAAGCCCGAGGAGATACAGGAATCTCTGTATCTCACTGGGGCAATAGGGAAAGAGATGCTGACCAAACTTGAGAAAGCCTGGAAAAACTTGCACAAGAGAGGGAAGCTTTCAGGTAGCAGAGGGGATACTCGAGTTCCTAGCCCATATGAAGAATGGATTCGTGAGCGAGCTGTGAAGTTCCTTATGCCGTATCCAGCAGTTCAGCCATTGCATCCTCCTCCGGTAGAGGAGCCTACCACTGTGGACATTCAGGTTTACAAGCAGCTAATGGCGGAGAAAGAAGAGCTAGCGAGGGCTAAAGAGGCTTTAGAGCAGGAAAATGCCCAGCTTCGGCATGAAAATATTGAAACAGGATATATCTCTAAGCAACAGGCTGAAACTCTGAAACATCTGAAGACTACGCTATTGGAATTGACTGAAACCAAGAAGCGACTAGAGTTAGATGTAGACTCAGTTAGTAGTGTGTTGGCCACCAAGAAGCAAGAGCTGGAAAGGGCCTACACAAAGCTAGCCAAGTTCAGAGAACACTGGGATCTCACTATGACCAAGCGCAAGGAGCGAGAAGAAGGGCTGAAGACACAGATTGCTCAGTTAGAAGAACAGGTCAAAGTGAAGAACGAAGAGCTTGAAGAAGAAGCCTGTCGCCGATACGAGGCTGAGCGCAAGTTAACAGATGCCATGAAGAATTTGGAAGATTTCCAGCATAGAGCAGATGCCAAGAGACCCAAACCTGGGGATGGTGCCAATGATAAGGCTTGGGAAGACTTTGTCAGAGACATCCAGGGGACAGTCAGGAAGAGGGATCGACTGATAGAAGGTTTGATTTATCAACCAGATCATGCAGAGACAAAGAAGATGGTCGAGGACTTCCGCAACCGTACCCGTATTTGATTTCTCTTGTATTCTGTATGCTGAGATCACCACCAGGCATGTTGGCTGGGATCCTCCCTATCATATCAGCTATATGGAGCATAGTTATGTAACTTCTTGACAAGACTGTTATTCTGATCAATATATGAGGGTTTTTCCAAATATTGTCTTTATGGGTTATCTCGTCTTGCTACTACTGACACTGGAATTGGAGGGAAAATATCTCCAATGCACACATGCACGTTAGCATTTTTTGTATTTCTGTTTGCATAAATCATATTGCATAGCATTTAGCAGGTCAGAGCACTTATCCAACCTTTGTTTTCACCAGAAGGTGATTCTCGGGGAATTGTTTGAGGCAAGAGTGGAGTGTTGAAGACGACCAAGGGGCTGAAGCAGATTTGAGCAGAATCAAGCAGTGTAGTCAGTTACAGGTAATTGGTGGCTATGTCTGAAGGCAATTTCCAGGTTCCTGACACCCAGGCAGGGTTTACTATGGCGTCCAACCATCAGTATGATTCTATGGAAGGCTTCCCGCAAGCAAACAATATTACTGCAGCCCAAGTTGTACAGCCTACTGTTGAGAACAGAGATCGGCATGAGCAGTTTATTGCCCGAAATGAACATTATCCTCCCGTTAACAATCAATGTGTTGCTTTCCCTGCGATGAATTACCGGAGAGATATTCCAATGACCGGGTTAGTAGATCCAAGAGCTCTTGACGATGGTAGAAGACTCCGAGTGTTGGAAGAGCAAATGAAAGCCTTGGAAGCGAAAGATGCCGTTAACCTGGATGCTGTAGCCATGTGTTTGGTCCCTGACCTCGTGTTGCCGTACAAGTTCAAAGTGCCGGAATTTGAAAAATACACGGGAGATAGCTGTCCGAAGTTGCATTTGATGATGTTCTGTCGAAGGATGACTTCGTTTGTGCGAAATGACAAATTGATGATCCATTGCTTTCAGTATAGTCTGACTGGGGCATCCCTGAGATGGTATGTGCAATTAGAGAGTAATCAGATTCGATCATGGGTGGATTTAGCCAGAGCTTTCATGAAGCAGTACGATTACAACTTGGATTTGACTCCTAGTCTCGTAGATCTGCAAGAATTGTCTCAAGCGGAGAATGAATCGTTCAGAGCGTATTTGCGAAGATGGAAAGAATTGTCTGCTAGTGTTCAACCACCGCTTCCGGAAAGGGAACTGGTTGACATCTTCTTGGGTACTCTGAAAGGCCATTATTTTGACAAATTGTTCAGTTGCACAAGCTTTGTGGGCCTGATGAGGCTGGGAGAGATTGTTGAGAGAGGACTCAGGAGTGGAAAGTTTCGAGGTGTTCCTTACGTCCCAGTTAATGAGATTGAGTCAGTTGTCAGTTCTCAAGAAGAGTGGGAAGGAGATGATGCCACCTCAGAATCTCTAGCATCTCAGGATCAGTTTTCAGACACTTCAAGTCAACGGTCATCCTATCGCCGATCGCGTCAGCATGCTCCACGACGACCAAGGAAGCCTGAAAGGCAGTTCACTCAGCTACCAGTATCGTACAGTCAGTTGTTGCCAGATCTGGTCAAAAGTGGATTGATAGTGCCGAAAGAGACTAAGCCGGTGATTCCACCGTATCCTCCCGGTTTTGATGCCAGCGCCCGCTGTGAGTACCATGTTGGGGCACAGGGGCATTCCACCAATGATTGTAAAGTGCTTAGAAGTCAGATTCAGGATCTGTTAGACTCCAGCCGTATTTGCATCACGCCTTAGGGTTTTGTTCAGATTAATGATTTCCCATCTTCCAGTTGTGCGGGTTCGTCAGTTAATGTCATGGAAGACTCCACAGGAAGTGTGTGCTCTGAAGATTGTCAATCAGAGAGTTCAGTTGAATATGGGGGAAGTTTCTAGAGGTTTCTATGCCGGGGGTCGCATCTGTTTCTCTGCCTAACCCGTTTAGCTTTTGTGCATCAGTATTTGTCGACCACCATCAGGATTGTTGGCTGGGGTCGTTATATTCAGACTCATTTGTGCTTACCTGCTGATTTTGTTGGTTGTACATGTATGGGAGATGTTTGTCTGTGTGCTTATAGCTTGAGTTTCTCTTTGTCCCTTTGTGAATATGTGCTTGCTTTCTACGCTGCATTATCATTTAGCAGGTATATCAGAACCGTGAGTCTTATTCCTTCATCATCCAGTTTATTGCAGGAATTCCTTCAAAGGTATGGAACAGAATCAGATTGAATTGATCGAAGTCCAAAGCCAGCTGGGGCAGATGATGAGAGACATGCAAGAGATGCGTCTAGAGCAGAAGATTCTCAAAGAGGAGAACAGTCAGCTGAAGACCCAAATGAGCTTGATCATGGAGGTTGTCAAGAATGTGCTTAGGAAAGAAGACGATCAGCTATTTGAAGCCGAAATGAAGAAGCTTGTGCCACCTGTGCATGTGGAACCTGAGCAGCAGCAACAGAAGATACATCCGGCTCAGCGGAAGATCCAGGAAGGAAAGCCAAGGAGAATGTTTGAGGCACCACCTATGACATATGCTGAGCTCTTGCAGATCTTATTGAGGTTTAATCTGGTTGAGAAGAGAACATTGACACCACCAACGAAAGCGTTTCCTCAAGGGTACGATGCCAGTAAGCAATGTGAATTTCATTCCGGGGCATTCGGACATGACATCGAGGGTTGTCATGCTTTTAAGCACAATGTTCAAGACTTGATCGACTCGCACGATATTGAATTCACGCCGAGCGGCGTAGCTGTGCACATTGTTCCTGTCTCGATCGATGCTGAGATGACAGATGTTTCTAAAGCTGCAGTGGGTCAGAAGCGTATCCTGGAATCAATGGTGTCAGAATCTCCAGGCCCACAATTGTTGCCTATTCCTGGGGCAGATCTAAGAAAGAAAATGGTTAAGCATAAGGAGAGTGTTCAGTACATTGAAGGTCAAGAAACCAATGCTGCATTTGCTACGAAGGGTGTTCAAGGGTCAACCCGATACCAGCAGCAGCAGCCTCAGCAGGGGGCACAGCAAACTCAAAGAAGATTCCAGGGTGGTAAGCCGAGAAGAGTGTTTGAGAAGCCTCCCTCAACATATGCCGATTTGTTGCAGACATTGTTGGGATTGAATATGGTGGAGAAAAGAACTCTGGCACCAATAACGGGAAATCCCCCGTTTGGTTATGACGCAAGCAAGCACTGTGAGTTTCATTCTGGAGCCCCGGGTCACGATATAGAAGGTTGCCATGCTTTTAAGCACAAAGTGCAGGATTTGCTTAACAGTGCAGCAATCAGCTTCGGGCAGAGAGGTCCCCAAATCATCTGAATGAAGGAGAAAGGGCTCTATAATTTGTTTGAGTCATTGAAAGCAGATCAGGACAGCGTCGAATTACCTCTAATAAAGATAGCTGGTTCAGCAGCAGGGCAGACGCAAAAGCCCGGTTCTCGGGAGCTAGCATATTTTCTTTGTTTTAGCTTGTCATTTCTTTACATTTGTAGTTGCTTTCCTGTTTGAATTTGTAAGCTTGTTTGTAAAACTTGTTGTTTTCATTTCAAATTGATGATAATGAAATAAATATGCATGTTTTGATGAAATCCAGTCGTGTTCACTAACGGTTTTCACAAATGTCCAACGCTTGGTTAAGAAGGAATTTGGGGAGGATGACGAAAATGACCGACATGCAACTTCCGATTGTATGCTTTTGAAATAAAACCTGCTGATGATGTACAGGCATTGATTCAAATCCCTAAACACCGGAGATATAAGGAAGATAATCCCTTGTCAACCCTTTGAGCATTGTAGTAGGAGTTTCTTTCTGAAAACGAAAAACCCTCGATCATAACCTAGGGCAGGGTAGGTGTTAGCTAATTTGACCGAGCGTCCAAATTGCAAAAGGAGTGTCCGTTCGAGGATCAATCACGTCCCTAGAGGTCGTGCCTAAAAGACTACAGTGGTTCAATCAAGAGTGGGACAGCCACATCACCTCCCAAAGAGTCAGACAACCAATGTCACACGACTTGTTCGAAAAAAAAAAACGAAACAAAAAGAGTCAAAAGCCCGCTAAGTCAAGAAAACTTCAAAACAAATGACTTAGGCAAAAATGAGGGCATCCCGCTGGACTAAAAAGATCAAAAGAAACTCAAAAGGAGTCAGTCCAGGCAAAAGTTAGGGATATGAAAAGAAAAAGACGAAAGGGATCAAAAGAAAAATCCTCGACGGAAATACGAGTCGTGTGACCTCAAGTGTCAAAGACGAAAAAGTGAGTGGCTGTCACTCCAAAATCCAAAAGTTTCTCGAACTATCATTCCTATCTTTCAACCTCTGAGAGGTGAGCGCTAAGGTCAAATTAGCTGAACGTAGGATGGGAGAACATCAAGGAGAATGGGTGGGTTAAAGTAAACTTTGAGCCTTTATCCTTTCTTTCAAAACCATGAACCTGACCACGTTACAACCTTTCAAAAGTCCTAATTGAAGCAGGTTGTTCCGAAAGCGTACTACGGTAAAGGTCGCGTCGATTCTGACTCCTAAAAAGGTTCCTCTTACCATGTTGGTACTGATGTTGATAAATGTTTTGTGCATCATATGCCATAAACTGTTTTTCCGTTTTCCAGTGAACAGATTGGATGTCAAAGCTGTCATATGTGTTGCATTAATACATCTTTTATGCAGAACAACTCGTTTTACTTGTGAGTAAGCGCTTGACAGCAGAAAAGTTTCCTACAATGGAAAGTATGATCAAGATAGAATGCAGAACGCCCGAATGTTCCGAGAGCAGGGGCAAGCTTTATTGTGATCCCCAGTCAGGTCAGCTTTCCGAAATCAGTTATTCTGGGGCAATCAGGTTGAGATTCGGTGAATACGTCGTAGTCATGAGGTACCACTCTGAATCAGATAATCAGGGGCAAGGTCATTGCAGTCAGGGGCCGACCATCTTAAGCACGCCGAATTTACTCGAGAAGCATTCAAGGTGAAGTATCTCTCAGAAGTTCAGAACGCTGAGGCATGTTATATCAGACCATCAAGGAACAGATTTGCAGATTTCCTTTCAGGGACTATCCCTACAGATGTCATGTAGGCTGGGGCATATCAGAAGCAAAAGGATTGATTGTTCTCCGTACCTACAGGGTCATTCAGAGTTATTCGAGCAGATGCAGTCGATTTTCGAGAGCGAGATGAATGCGGGAAGTTGTGTCACTATCCCTTGACTCTTCACCAAAAGGTTGTGTATTCAGGAAGAATATTTTCCAGCGTCAGTTGTACCTGACCCAGCCAGATAGCTTAAGAGCTCAAATCCATGTTTGCGATTACTGTGAAGACCATCCGTGTTGGCGCATCAATTTCCGGATCCGAGCTTCGTCAGTACGCGGGAAGACTCCCTCCATTGTCTCCAGCAAAGTCAAATTTGCCATTGGTATGGGTAAGCTATCCCCCAGAGGAATCTAATCATATTCAGCACGTCTGCTATTTTACAACGGAGTTATGTTCCCCAGCAGGGTATTACTTCGTCGAGGTGTTCGGTTAAGTCCTCAATATCCCCAGCATGGTTGATTTCACTCTCCCAGCATTTATTTTGCTAGGACGATTCAGTGATATCCGGGTTTATCCCCAGCGAAGTTGGCCTCGCCTTCAGCATTTATTTTGCTGAAGTGGTTTTCTGTACCCGGCCTCTCCAACAGCTCGAGCCTGCTAGCATATTGCATGCATCATCATATTTGCATCATACGTGCATATCATTTTCAGAATGCGTAGCATTTCCATCCAGAATGGAGCATTACGCTGTAGAAAGACTAAAGCATTTGCATATGCATACAAAGCATAAGTCAGATTTTCTATCAGCCTCATATGGCGCGTGGATTACTCTGTGATCAGTTCAGGGGCATTTATCCAGCAACAGTATTCAGAGGATTCAGCGGATTATTTGTATCTCAGATCATACAACAATTATGCTTTGATCAAGCAGTCATCTGATGTCGACAGACTTTTCTTCCCGTCAGTTCATATTGACGATGTGTTCCTTCAATAAATGGACTTCTCCGTCTATCATTAGACGTTTTGAGTGCGAATGTGGTTTTCTTTCCGTCTATCCATAGACGATGTGAGGTTGCGGGTGATCGCAGTAAGGTTTCAAGAAGGGGTTTCCCCAGGATATGCTTTCTTTCCGTCTATCAGTAGACGATGTGAAGTTTCAGGCAATCTTCAATGGAGTTCAAAACAGAGCTTCTCTAATAAGTGACTTTCCTTTCCGTCTGGCAGCAGACGATGTGAAGTTTTGGTTACTGTCCAGCGGGTTTCTTATTGCCAGATCATGCACATGATGAGGTGTTTCCCCAGCGAGTCTTCTCCGGCTATCCTTAGTTGTTGAGGGGTTTCAAAACGATATTTCCGATAATGGTCTTCTTTCTGGTTATTGGATATGATGACGTTCAAGAGGTACTTTTCTGACCATCAATCCCTATTGATGTCGAGGCTCTTCGAAGAATGTTCAGTTTTCGTGATTGTCGATTCTTATTGACGACATGGTTCCTTAAAAGGTGGTTTTT
This sequence comes from Lathyrus sativus, assembly GCA_963859935.3. NCBI lineage: Eukaryota > Viridiplantae > Streptophyta > Magnoliopsida > Fabales > Fabaceae > Lathyrus > Lathyrus sativus. The sequence continues at coordinate 94,282,471 of OZ012739.1, read as the reverse complement.
CTTACCGTCGGTCCATACTGACGATGTGGCCCCTTCAAGGATATTGATCTTTCCATCAAATTCCGTAGACAGAAGGATTCTGAAATTCAAAGGATGGTGTTGAATTGCGTTATGGTGACTTCCCGTCTATCTTTAGACGGTGTGAACATGGAGATAATGGTGTCTTCCCGTCTATCCTTAGACGATGTGAGTACGAAGATTATTTCTTCCCGTCTATCCTTAGACGATGTGAATTGTTTTGTTTCATCAATCAGGATGATCCCGTCTACCCTTAGACGATGTGCATATGGAGATTAATGATTTCTTCCCGTCTATCCTTAGACGATGTGAATGTTGGTTTGTTCATCAATCAGGATGATCCCGTCTACTCTTAGACGATGAAAATATTGATTTGTTTTATCAATCAGGATAATTCCGTCTACTCTTAGACGATGTGAATATGAAGATCATGAATTTAATTCCGTCTACTCTTAGACGATGTGAATATGAAGATCATGAATTTCTTTCCGTCTATCCTTAGACGATGTGAGTATGGAGATTAAGAATTTCTGCCGTCTATCCTTAGACGATGTGAACATGGAGATTAATGGTGTCTTTCCGTCTATCCTTAGACGATGTGAGTATGGAGATAAGAATTTGATCCCGTCTACCCTTAGACGATGTGAGTTGTTTTGTTTCATCAATCAGGATGATCCCGTCTACCCTTAGACGATGTGAATTGATTTGTCGTCAATCAGGATGATGCCGTCTACCCTTAGACGATGTGAATTGGGAGATTAATGGTGACTTTCCGTCTACCCTTAGACGATGTGAGTATGGAGATTATGTTGTCTTTCCGTCTATCATTAGACGAGGTGAGTATTCAATCAGGGTGTCTTCCCGTCCATCTTTGGGCGATGTGAGTATATTTCTTCCTGCCTATCAGTAGGCAATGTGAAAGAATCAGGTATGTTGTTGCAGCTCTCAGGGTTTGTTATATGGGGTATCGCAAGCAACGGGTATTCAAATCAGGAGTTCTCTATCAGATGATTGATCATTTTGGTGCCATAATGACTGGACTCGGTTTTCCGGACTTTATTCTCCAAGCAGTTTACAGTATATGCTCGCGGTTGGCAAATTTTCGGGTTTTATTTGTATTCAACCGTCTCGTACCTCTGAATGTTTGAAGGCTGAGCGCTCTTCAAACTCTTCAGGTCCAAGTCGCTTGAATAGGGGCAGCTGTTGCACCCTAAAATTTGACCAACCGATTTTCCTATCTGACTCATGGTTTAATTTCATATTCACAGCTCAGATATGATATTTGTGCACAAGCAGGGGATATCAGAGTTTACAGCTTGATTTTTGTCTATCAGATGTGGCAGATCCAGTCCAGATTGCCAGGGTTTTATTTTCGGGAAATTGTGCGCTCCTCGATGATTTTTCAGTGATTTTTGGGGATATTCTGATGCCCGGGGATCTCCGTTCGATTCGATCTGGTCTCGTGCGCTTTTATGGGGGTCATGTGCATTCATCTGCATTTTTAGGGTTTAATAGGCTTTTGTGAATTTTTAACAGGCTTTATAGATTTTTCTGGAATTTAAATAGGGTTTTTTGAATATTTTAACAATTTAATTCTCTTTATAGGATTTTATAGAATTCTTAAATAGGTTTTTAGAAAAAAAATAAGATTTTTAAATCATTTTAGGAATTTTGTATAGATTTTTAAATAGATTTTAATTCTTTTAGATAATATAGAAAATAATATAGTTTCTTTTATTAATAATAGATGCTAGTATTAAATAATGGTAGAAGTTTAATAGAATTAGTAGAAATATAGAATTAATTAGACTTTAATTGACTTTTTAGAGTTTAATTAGGTTAATTGATTTTTTAGAGTTAATTAGACTTTTGATCATTTTTTAGAATTTGATTAGGTTAATTGATTCATTTTAGAGTTAATTAGGTTCTTAATTGTTTTCAGATTTAATTGGGATTATTAGTGTTAATTAGACATTAATCCAATTTAGTTAATTGTTTTCAATTCAGTTTTTTTTACAGTTTTGTTTTCATTTTCGAATGGGCCCAGTGGGGTGTTTTTTTGGTAAGGCCCAGTTCTTCACTAGTCTCAGCAGTAAAGTCCAATGAAAACGGTCCAAGCAGTCCAAAGTCTTTCCACCATCTTCCAGCGCATACCAGAACAATCCAGAAGGTTCCACGCGTTTCTCAGTGCAATAAATAGGGCCACGTGTTGGCCATGCAGAGGCCCCACACGTTCACTCAGAATCACACCACGCGTACACACGTGTCCCCCACCCACTCTCTCTCTCAGCGCATGTGCGCCACTTGGCACCCAGACATCCCTCACCGGAGATTCACCAGAACACCACCGGCGTCCATGCAAACGCCCTAACTGCACGCCGCCGGCCACCGTCAACCAACTCCGGCCACCACCAAACGTCCAAAATCACCAGAAAACCCAGAAATTCATCCTCTTCCTCCGATCCCCTCCCTTGAACCTTCATCGTTCTTCATCGTTTAATTTCCAGAACAACTAAAACCTTCATCATCCTCATCCATAATTTCCAGAACAACTAAAACCTTCATACCTTCATCCAAATTTTCCAGAAACGCCATCAACCTTCATACCACATAATCTCCAGAAATCACCAGAAAACCCAGATCTTCATCCTCCTCAAGCAATCTTTTCCAGAAACCCTAAACATTCATCCTTCAAGCAATAACAACTCAGAAACTTCAAACGGCGTTCAATCCTCAAGCAAGATTTCCAGGAATCCACCAGGAGGATTTTCAACTTCATCAACCGATCCTAGTTCCTCTCGCGCGATTTTCCTCAAGGACCTTCAGAGTTCACCAAATTTTTAAAGAGATCCATCCGTTGTCAGAGTTCTTCATAGGCGCTCATCAGAACTCCAGATTCTGAGTTCTCTTCAAGACGACTTAAGACCTTCGTGTTAAAGGTTCCAGAAGCTTCAAGATTCGCTCATCCAGGTGCGTTGATTCTTCGATCCTCGTTTGCGTCTCGTTTTGATGGTTGCAGCGTAGGGATTTAATCTTGGCTTGAACTGGATTTAAGTTGAATATAGTCTTGAATTGAGGTTCGTTTAGATGTAGGTTAGGGTTCGGTTTCAGGTTGTTGTGGGGGTTTGTTTGATGTTTGAGAGTTTCAGAGAGCGTGAGATAGGGTGGAGAGGAGGAAGACGAGAAAGCGCAGTTAGGGTTGTGTTGGTGAACAGTACCCGAGCGTGTGAGGAGGGAGATGGTTTTGTGTTTAGGGTTTGTTCAGATTAGGTTTGGGCTGGGTTCAAGGCCCAAACGTACTTTGCTGATGCTACCCCTCAATTTGCTTCCCCACCCCCCTTAGCGTGAGAGACCTGAGTAGGGTGAATTGGGCCTTAAGCCCCAATTGCTAATGACACCCCTGGGCGTAAGCCCAGTATTGGAGATCAACTGAGAATTTACTAGTGTTGCACCCCCCTCTGGTTTCAATTCAGTTTTTTTGTGTTTTCTGGATAATAAGTCATGGGCCTGCGCCCAACTGCTAGTCGCACCCCCACCTGTGAGCCCAATGAATATATAAAACTGAAACCATTGCTGTTTAAACCCCCCTCCATTTTATTTTCTTTTGTTTTGATTTTTTTCTTTTATATTTCCATATTAAATAAATCATAAGTAATTGAATATAATTGTTTTTTTTAACAATTCTTGTTTCTACCATTTCATGAAAATTAAATAAATAAAAGTGACATTTTATTTTTGTTGGTTATTTTTTGCATATTTTCCAATTAATTGATTTCTTTTTTTTTATATTTTCAATGCATGCATATCATTAGAAAATTAATAAAAATGGTAGATTTAGTCAAATAATTCCGTTCTTTTTTCTGTAGACTCGTGATTCAGTGTAGAATTTTATAGTGCAGAAATATTAGCTTAATCATGCATTTTCATTTTAATTGCATTTTTCCATTGTTATTGATGTTGAATAAATTGGTTTGTGGATATGTCTGTGTTGCTGATTCTATTTCTTTCATCTGGTGTTGAATTTTGTTCTGATTTTTTTCAGTATGCTGTCATAGAGCCATGTAGGTCTCCCATTAGATTTTTGATAGATTTTCATAGGATGTTCTGCTGTGATTTGTCTGAGCCTGAAAATAGGAGAAGTCTTGATGACTTCTGACTTTGAAGTTCAACTGTGGGTGAACTCCAGAGATAGTTCCTTGAGGTTTGTTGGCCTGTGGTGTCTTCTTGAAGGTGGGAGCTGATTGAAGTCCTGTTGGAGCTTGCAAGGATGCATTGGATTGAGGCTTAGTCTAGGAGCTTGTTGTCTGTTTGTGAGGTTCGAGATCCTGAAGTTTGAAGGGAGTTTATGGTACTTTCCTGAGGAAGGCACTATGAATGACTTTCAGTCTTCCTTCTCACCTCTTTCGTAAGTATCCAATGATGTCGGAGCCGACATGTGAGTTTAATTTCTCCTGAGGAGGAATATAAACTGATCACTTGTTGTTGAGCCACATGGGATACGATTCCTAAGTGGAAGTCTCCTGGTACTTTCCTGAGGAAGGTCCTATGGGTCTATTCACTTAGTTCCAGTAGTTTGTCTAGGATTTCTCAAGTATCCAGTGATGTTGGAGCCAACTTGTGAGTTTAATTTCTCCTGAGGAGGAATGTAAACTGATCACAGTTGTTGAGCCACGTAGGATACGATTCCTAAGTGTCAGCCTCCTAGTACTTTCCTGAGGAAGGTCCTATGAGCCTGTTCACTTAGTTCCCCTAGTGCATATAGGTTTTTTTCTCAAGTATCCCGTGACGCCGGAGCCGACTTGTGAGTTTAATTTCTCCTGAGGAGGAATATAAACTAATCACAGTTGTCGAGCCGCATAGGATATAACTCCTGAGTAGTAACCTCCTGGTACTTTCCTGAGGAAAGCACTATGAGCTTGTCTGCTTAGCTTCCTTTCTCTGGTAAGCTTGTTCTGAAGCTTGGAGACTGGGATTGATTCCTCTTGCTTAGAGTTTTGGATTAGATTTGTTGCTTAGATCTTTGCTTAGGGTGCTGTATAGAGTTCTGTTTAGAGGTAGATTAGGAGTTTGTTTCAGGTTTGTTGGAGGCCCTGCTCAGGGTTAGTCTCTTTGTATTGTTTGACTTGTATGATATTATGTTGCATTAGACTTAGGTATTCATCTAGATAGTTCTGAGTAGGTGCATATTAGAAGTAGACTTTGTGTGCATGAGAAGTTGAGGTGGACCTCCTTCTGCTTGTTTGTTATTGCGTGGCTTTGCTTGTTGGTATTCGGTAGAGCTGAGCTCCCTTGCCTTTGTGGTTTGCGGCCTTCGCGCCTTGTTTGTCTAGTTGTTGCATTCATGCATATTTTCAGTATTTCTTTACATTGCAGTTTCTTGTTTGTAGTTTAATCCTGTTGCCATGATCCCTTAGGAGCTCTGACTTCTCCGCTGCGGAGTTGTTATGATAGACATTAGGATGGTTAACCAGGTGTGATAGCAGTAAGTAGATTCCCCTGTTTCTCAGCTATAGTTCTAGGGTTTCCTTTTCCTTTCTGTGGGAGCTTTTGAGTAGCTTGACCCGTAGTTAGCTGAACTACAGCTGCTCTGATTCTTCGTTCCAGACGAAGATATGTAGGCATAGGATGCGATATCCTAGCGAGCACACTAACGACTAACCTTTGTTCTCTCGCGGCTGTGCGATCGAGACTTTCCCGCTAACGACTAATTGTTATCCCTTTCTCTCGCCCGAGTGCATTTGAGACCAGATCGTATTTGTAGGTTCCCGAGCCTTTAGGACCAGTTTGTTTTCTCACTGCTGTGTGAGAACTCCTGTTTACCCGTAGTTAGCCGAACTACGTTTGCTCTGATCTTTCATTTCAGATGAAAGTACGTAGGCACAGGACGCGATGTCCTGGCGAGCAACCCTTCCCCCGTTTAGTCGTAGGAAGTCGAACTACGTTGACTCTGACTTTCCCATTGCACGAGGGAATACGTAGGCCCAGAACACCGTATGTTCTGTCGAGTCCTGTCCTTTTCTTTTCTTTTCAGACCAGCCATTAGCGTAGATAGATAATACACCCTTTTACCTATGAACACCAAGCGTGGATCCCATCGAGTACGATGGACGTGAGGGGTGCTAATACCTTCCCCTTGCGTAACCGACTCCCGAATCCAGGTTTTGGTTGCGATGACCATACCTTTTCCCGTCTTTGCGAGGTTTACTTCGAGCGTTTCCTTTCCCGCTCTGAGGGATAAATAACGCACGGTGGCGACTCTCCTGTCAAGCCGGCGCCGATTTTCGCAGTAGCGACAGTTACCATCTCCCATTTTGGATTGTCTTCTACCCCATCGATGTTGGTAGTATCCATCTCCTTTTTGCTGCCTCGATCAAAGCCCATTATGACCTTTGTCATCACAATATTCTTGACGAAGTCATCAGTAACTTCTATCATGCTTTCTGAGAAGTTGCGGCTTTCAGTGACCTCTATCATGTTGGCTTCTAAAGGCTCTGTGTAGTGAGCATCCGTCACTTGTAGGGGGTCCGTGTCGACCTTTATTTGGCTGGTGGATTTCTCCCCAAACTTCAGTCGTACCTCCTGGATTGCGTTCTGAACAAGATCCCTGAAAAGAAAACATTGAGATGTTTTATGACCCAGAAAGTTATGGTACTTACAAAACCTCTCTTTTTTCTTTGCTCTAGCGATGGCAATTTAGCGCCAGGTGGCACTATCATTTGCCCATCTTTTACCAACAAATCGAAAATTTCATCACATTTGGTGATGTCGAAGGTATATGTTTTCTTTGGGAATCTATCATTCTTTCTGATTCGACGAAACTCTTCCCCTGTGGGGGTGCTAATACTTTACAAGAATAAGGGGGGCCTTGTTTAAGTTCGGCGAGGTCTACTTCATTTTCGTCGAGATTCAAAGAATCCTCGCAGGCCCTTTCGATATTATCATCAATTTCGACAAAGGCCACCTTCTTACTCTTGTTAAATCTAGTTTTCTCGTCTTTCAAACGTTCGAGTTGTCGAACTCTGTCGGTCAATTGAGCCATATCTCTTAAGTATTGGGTATCTAACTTCTTTCGAATGGAATAATCAAGGTCTCCAGCGGCCATTTCGACCAGTTCGTGTTCCGGCACTTGCGTGAAACACCTGGCTTTGAGTAATCGAAACCTATTGAGGTACTCTTCGACTGGCTCCGAAAACTTACGTTTTACGCTAGCTAGTTCTTTCAAACTAATTTTAGTCTGGCCCATGTAAAACTGCTCATGAAACAAGCGTTCAAGTTGGGCCCAACTACATATGGTGTTAGGTGCTAGCGTCGTGAACCAAGTGAAAGCATTTTTTGTGAGGGAGCTTGGAAAGTATTTTATCCTAAGGCTCTCATCATTCGTTATTTCCCCGGCTTCTATCACATAATGAGTCACATGTTCGACAGTAGATTCCGTCGTATCCCTTGAGAATTTCGTAAATTTTGGTACTTTCGTCCTAGGAGGTAACTCTGTTTGAAGGATGTAATCTACTATCGGGGACGTAAAGTTTGGTCGAGTAAAACCAGTATTTACTCCATTTCGAGCCATAATCCTTTCGACCATGGCCGCTAAATTATTGTCAATGGCTATATTATTGTGTCGAACTTCTTGGACCACGTGATCCGCATCCTGGTTTCGATTTATCATGACCACTCCTTGGTTTCCTTCGTCTAGAACATGGACTTGGTTCATTTGATTTTATCTTACTGGCTCAACTACAGGAGGTTCGACTCTAGCCTGGTTTTCTAAGTGTATTTCCCTTGCGTTTCTTACGTCCTGTCGAGGGACGTTCGCTATTGGGTTTTGATTTCTGGGTACAGGGGGTACTCTCATGAACTCAGCCAACCGTGTCAACTGCAGCGTCAATTGTTGGTTTGGGTTGTGTTATGGATTAATGGCTGGAAGATTTCGCCCATAGTCTGGGACAAAGTCTGAACCATTTGCATGTTGCTCTCATCCATCTGTTGCCTTAAGCATGCGACTGAGGTATTGGTCAAGTTGGGGCCTTGCGTCGAATATCCCAGACTCTGGCCCTGGAAACTTCGACCAATGTTCACACCAGATCCTGATCCTTGCAGCGGAGAAGTCACAGGGTTATCTAAAAAGATGGGGGAGCATTTTGAAGCCCCTGCATCACAGTTGTAGGCATTCCATATGTTGGATTCCTGGGTATCTGTACCAATCGAGGAAGAGGATTTTGTCTGGGCAGGGGGCTTCCTCCTAATGGTGTCTGAGGATTGGACACTTAGGGCCCGATATATTCCAATACTGGTTGAGTATAGGGTCTTATTACAGTCGACCCAGCCCCTAGTATCGAAGGTGTTGGTACAGGCCTTACCGGGAGCCCTATTTGCTCTCCCGTCGATGGTATTGAAGACGACGCTCCATCGTTTCTTGTTTCTTCACTAGAGCCATTTTGTTGGCCATTTGGCTGAACGGGTTCCGTCGCCATATTCCTAGTGTTACGTCTTACTAAACTTTCTTCGTTCGCAGTGGTTATTCTGCCACTTCTTAGTAACATACAATTTACTTTGAAGACAAGTTGATAAGGCTTATATTTCTAGAGTTTTATGTTCTCAAAACTTTCTTTGTTTAGCACTGTCCCACTGGGCGTGTCATTTTGTTTACCGTGTTTTTTTGGTAAACAACCTCTGGTCTATCAATTTGGTGTCAAATTGACTAACTTGCAGGATTGACCATACGAAATCCTAGGATGTGTGCTAAAGGGAATTTCTATTTGCACCTATCTAAAAATGTGTTTCAACAATACCAAGAAGAAATAATTTAAAAGGGGCAGAACTATCCACTATGTTTGAAAGAAGGGAAGAGGAAGAAATACAAGAGGGAAAAGAGATAAACGTTTTTTGGGAGAGAAAGACTTAGTCGAAGTAGTAATGGTGAACAAAAGGAAAGACGAAATAAATAAGTAAAAGTACTTGACAAAAGTAAAGAAAACAAAGTAACTTCATTGAAAAGATAAAGGATGGTGAGTTTACATCACGTACATTCTCTATAATACTCTCTTTCTCTACACTCGGATACTTGGAGTAATTTTAAGAGTAACTTGTACAACAGTAAATTACAACACACTTAAGTTTATGTTTAAGACTCCTATTTATAATAATAATAATAACTGCTAATAACCTCCTTAGGCCACCTATTCCTGACAAGTGTCACACCGCATGCAATCCTTGGTCCGATGAGCGCCACTTGTCCTCCTTAGTCATAAGAAAATATAACTACTCCCTCCAATATTCAAATTTCAAGTCAATTCATCCCCACCTCTAAATCTCGGTCGAAGACACCATTTCGCTGTTCAAGTCGAAATGTCTAGTTTCAAGACTTTTAATTTTCTAAGTCTTTGGAAGACCTATAGGTCCTTTAACAAGCTGAAAATAACCTCAAACATGGGTCGTCGAATTGGCGAGCTAACAACGACGTTAGGTGACTTACCAAAATGTCCTCCTCTCCTCCAATCAAAACCACTTTGTCATTGCTAACAAACTTTAGCTTTTGGTGAAGAGTGGATGTAACGGCTCCTACATAGTGGATCCAATGTCTTCCTAACAAACAGATGTACCTTGGATAGATATCCATTACTTGGAACGTAATGGTGAAGACAGTTGGTCCGGTTTTTATTGGCAATTCCACATCACCAATCACAACGCGCCTAGAACCATCAAAAGCTTTGACTACTAGAGCACTTGGCTTCATGCTAACTCCTTTTACCGGCATTCTTTCCAAGGTGATCTTGGGAAGCACATTTAGAGAAGAACATGTATCCACCAAGACTCGGGATATTAGCGTGTCTTGACATTTGATGGAAATATGGAGAGCTTTGTTGTGATTCCTTTTCTCTGCAGTCAGGTCATCATCGTTGAACCCAAGAAAGTTTCTGGTTGTTACGCTAGATATCATATCATCGAATTGGGCTACAGTAATGTCCTTGGCGATATGTGCAGCGCTTAACACCTTCGGTAAAGATAACTTGTGTGTCTCTGAACTGAGCAATAGCAATAGCATGGAAATTATAGCAGGAGTCTGGTTTTGTTGATCAATCACTTTATAGTCACTCTTTCTGATGATCTTCAAAAACTCCTCAGCTTCCTTTGACGTAATTGCTGCCTTTGGTGATGATACCTCTGAAGGTGGCTCTACATTTGGCAATTCATTTGTTGTATCGACAACTTTCCCTTTATTCTTAGCAGGCGCTTCTACTGGTCTGGTGGCAAATAAACGACCACTACGGGTCATTCCACTAGGCCCAACCACCGCCTCTCATTTGGCAGCATCATACTCTATTACTAGTTTCTTTGGCCTTTGTTTAAAAACTTTAGGCTCAGATTCATCGACAGGATACTCCATTACCATCGGAGCTGGCCGTGTTGCTCTTTGTCTGTTGACATCATCTTCATCGTATTTCATAATTACGGGTGTTGGGTGGGCGACCCTCTGTTGAAAGGCTTCCGAAGGATCATATTATAAAACTACCGGTGTTAGGCGAACTAGCCTTGGTGGATAAGCTTCTATTTCATCATACTGAATCTCAATAGCAGACACATTTGAGTCCCGACATTCTATCTGTATTATCCTCTGCTCCAGGAATCTTTGTAAATGTTCCTTCACCAACTCATCAATCAAATTCTCCATTTCATCTTGGGGAATCATCCCACTTTTCTTCAATTGCTCTCCAATGACAGCCACCGGAGTATGGATGTCCTCAACATTTGTAATTAGTCTCAAACCATTGCTCTCCTCTACAACATTGATAGAAGAACTTCTGTGTGTAGGCAACAAATTGTTCTTAACATTGGCACCTTTGGGCGTAAAAGTGAGGTCTTTGGATTCTACCAAGTCTTGTACTCTATTATGAAATGCGTAGCCGTTGTCTATGGAGTGTCCGGGGGCTCCCTTATGAAACTCACAACGGGCATTGGCATCGTACCCGGGAGGATACAGAAAGGTTGTCGGGCGCAAGTCTCGCAATGTTAAGTGTCCACTCTGATTTAGCTGAGCAAAGATCTGTCCATATGACATAGGCAACTAATCAATCTGTCTTCTTGGCTGCCTTGGCCTTTGCTGTCTTTGAGATGGAGCATTTTGATATTGCGGTGGAGGAACTCTCTGATAATTTTGTTGCTGATTCTGCTGTTGGGCTGGTTGTTAATAAGGATCTTGGGCTACCGCAGCTACTTGTGGATATTGGATATCCACTAGAGCTCTATCTCCTCGCCCCTCATTATGGCATTGGCTTCATCTTCCTTTTTCTTCACAAAAGGCTTTCTTCCTCCATTTGTTGTGACTACCGCAACCTTGTTCTTTTTCAATGTGCTCTCGATTCTTTCAACCACTGATACCACTTTAGCAAAGTTAGGGAAACTAGACCAAGCATGCGATCCAAGTACTAAGGTTGTAGTGTTTCCATAAACATGTCAGTTAACTCATTGATCAACAATGGTGGTTGAACACGGGCAACCAATTCCCTCCATCTTTGGGCATATTCTTTAAATGACTCATTATTACGTTGAGTCATATCTTGCAACTGGGTGCGATTCGGTGCCAAATCAATGTTATACTGATAGTGCTGGGAAAACGCGTTTGCTAGGTCTCTCCATATACTGACTTGTCCTTTCTCTAATTGCATATACCATTCCAACGATGCCCCACTGAGGCTATCTTGGAAGTAATGTATTAGGAGCAAGTCGTTGTCAATGTGAGCAGCCATCTTGCGACAATACGCTCTTAGATGGGTTATTGGGCAGCTGACCCCCTTGTACTTCTCAAAGTCTGGAACTTTGAACTTCTTTGGTATCACCAATCCAGGAACTAGGCACATGTCAACAGCATCCAGGCCTGAAGTCTTTTTGACCTCCATTGACCTGAGTTTTTCTTCAACAGTTCGTAGCCTATCTGCGGAAAGGTCGGTTTTAACCCCCACATTATGTTGAGGATGAGGTGGAGGAGGTTGAAAGAAAGCATCGTATTGTTCATCCGTTCCTACTTCGGAGCCATGATGTGCGGATGTAGAATGCTCAGCAAGGTCTACATGGATAGGAGGAGGAGTCTTAATGATCCTAGAAGTTCCTATATTATCAGCCGCCTTCCTAGCATCAGCCAAAATCTCAGCATTGCTCTCTTTACGGGCTAATGTCATCATTGTTTCCAGAAGTTGATCCATATTTGCCTTGAGGGCGTCAATATCACCCCTCATGTTGTTCTGAGTCTCTTCAATTTGCTCAAGCGTCATTTGAAAGTTGCGCCTGGTCTCGTAGCGATGCCGAGTAGTCAGCTTTCAGTTTTCTGAAGGTATGAAGGAAAAGTCCAATGAGTTGTAAAACTGGGTGAAGATGCAAAATGCTTATGTTTATGCTTATGATTGCGTTTTTATTTTTAGGGAAGCATTTATAACGGCGGTTATTTATCAATTATTCAAACAACACGAGAACAAAGAATTTAAAAGAAACTACTCACATTCATCCAGATTGTTCTATTACATTGTGCCAACATAACAAGAGCACAAGCTCATAAGGAAATTAAATTCGCAGTTCAAACACCAGGAAAATAGAACAAATAAAACTTCAAGCTTCGTTTCTTCTCGCTTCTCGCTCCTTGAGCTCTTCTTTGAATCTTGTCAATATTTCCTTGCACACGTATATGAACTCGCAAATGGCCAGAGCGGTGGAGTCATCCATGGCTTCCATGGCATCTCTATGTTTCCATACCAGATCTTTGGCTAACCAATTACAGAACTCCGCCAACCCACTTAGCTTGTTGCGGTATATGTCTCGGTTGTTTCTCATGATGTGAATGGATTGCTCATATGCTGCAACATTGTGAGCTAATTGGTCTCTCGCAGCAGACCAAATAACTTTGTCTTCCATAATAGCTCCTATCTGGTTCTCTTGATATTTAATGAACCTTTTGAACTTATCTATTTCAGCACATACTTTACGCCAATCCTCTAGTCTAACCCAAGATTAACTCAGGGCCTCTTCCTTGAGTTGACGTTCTCTATCCTCTCCAGCTCTTGAAAGGTGTAGCGCAACACCAAGTGTCTTAATTTTAGCTCTTAATGTCTCTCTGAGCTCCTTGTTTTTCTTAGTGGCTAAAATGTACCATTGTTCATTCTCTCGCCACTTTCCATGCGCGTATTCTAGCTGCTCTTTGAGGGAATCTAAACAACTGTCAGCTTGGTTGATACACATTTTGGTCATTTTCCTCTTACCCTTCTCTTTGTCAATTTTGCTTCCCATTTCCTCAAGTTGACTATCCTTTCTTGCAATCTCATGCTTCATGTTATTTTTTTCATTAGTCACATCTTGAAGTCTGACTTGCAAATTTTCATTTTCTTTCCCTAATTGGGCTATTTTGAGTCTCAACTCTTCCACCTCTTCAACCGATATGGGCACAGGTTGTGAAGTGGTGGGTCTAGGAGGCACCTAAATAGAAAAGGGGAGCTTAACTATTTTGACCCTCTCAAAAACCCACTGTTGATAAGGCATCCTGGCCACACCATCCCTTCTTCTCAACTCATATCCCTTAGTATGAATTTTCTGCCAAGATCGTACAATCTGGCAGAGAAGTGAGGGATCTTTGACACCTCTTTCATGGAGGATCATTTTTCCTAGCTCTTTGTCTTTAGGTTTTCCCAACATTGGATACTCAAATTGTCGTATAGCTAGTATGGGGTTATAACTTATACAACCTTTTAATCCAATCAACGACATGTTGCAAAAACTACCACAACTCATGATGATTTCACCCACTTCCAATTTGTTAGGGTACCAAGTGATGTTCCTTTCAGAAATAGATATTAGCAGTTGAGCCCACTCCCCACCATTCAAATCAGGGACAGTAGCATGGTGTTTGAATATGTGGGAAGTAAGCCATTTGTAGAGAATAGGGAGACAAAATGTCAATACTGAACCCTTTCTTTCATGATAAAGGTGCAAAGTGTAGAAAACATCGGCCAAGAGAGGGTGCACCGGGCTTTGCTCTTTCTTCCAAACGGCCCAAAAAACGCTGACAGCTGCAGAATCAATGAACTCTTCAAAAGTGGGAAATAATACTAGTCCATATATGATGAGAGCCAATACATTTACCAAAGCATCCCATTGTTTGTTTTTCAACATCTTCATTGCTTCTTTCTCTAGCGCAATACTTCTAAAGCCAAAGAACTCTTCTCTTTTCTTCCAACCAGCTTTGGCTACTGAAATCGATATTTGGAGAGCATCATCCAATTCTTCCACTTCTGGAATCTGACCTATCATAGTATAGGGTGCCCTACCCTTGACCGGGAAGCCTATAAATCCTTCAAACTCTTCAATAGCGGGTGTTAAGTATAAATCTCAAAATAGGAAGCTTCTCATTTGTGGATCATAAAACTGTGCCAAGGTTGTGATAGCAGGAATCTGTACTTTAACCATTAGCAAATCAACTACTTGACTGAACCTTCCTATCAAAGTTTTCTTGAAGATTGGAGACATTTCTCTCAAACAATTCATGACTATGCTAACATCGGGTTTGAGTGCTTTAAGCTGAATAGTCTTTCTCTTTTCTGAACTCGTGGCCATTATGAATGTACGTCAACATGTCAATGTAAATGCTTCCCTGAAAATAAAAACTGGTGTAAGTTATGATGCATATGTAAATGCTTATGAATGCAAAGATGCAGGATCCGGGTTATCACAAGTATCTCCCAACCCTCATAATAGGTAAAAAGATAGTTCTAGATTCTTTACCTAAAATGGCTCATTCGCGGGATAGTTTCTACATTGACGAATGGGGTTCTCAAGGTCATAGACATCAATGGTACCAACGTCATGCAACAGGCGAGCTGCATTATGACAGTAGTACCAAAGGGTCCCTCTTGAGCGAAGTCTTCATGCTAGGCCCACGAGAAGCGAGTCCTCAGAGACTAACACTACGCGACTACCAATATAGAAACTGGTTCTAAGAGAGGTTCCCAGAGTCACAGACCCTTCATGAATCAAGTCGTGCAACAGGCTAGCTGCGTTACGACAGGATCTACGAAAAGATATACTCTTAGGGGAAGCTTTCGTGCTAGGCACACAAGGAGCGAGTCCTTGGGGACTAACATTAATTACCTCCAAAATCTAAACTAAGTGTTCTCTCTTTTTTTTTCTTCCAAAACTTGGGTGTGGAGCTTTACTTGCAATGCTATCCCCGAATCCATCATCCGTATATAATAAACATCATACAATAAGAAGAGAAAGCAATAAATAAATAAATAAATAAATAGGTAAAAACCATATAAAGAAAACAACTAAGTGAAGTTAGCACTCTCGAATCGAGTCAAGTTAGGCTTGACTCTCTCTTGCATAGGGAAATGGGGTTTCCCCAGCAGAGTCGCCATCTGTCGTACCTCGAAAAATATGATCCTCGCGATGGACGCGGAAAAAACGTTTGAACAGAGTCGCCACCGAACTTTATTCTTTCTAAGGAAGGAATAGGAAAATATCGATAAAACCTTTAAAGAGATAAGAACATGGTCATCGCAACCAATATTCTAGGTTCGGGAGTCGATTACGTAAAGGGAAGGTATTAACACCCTCTACGTCCGTTGTACTCAATGGGAACTTCTTAATTCGATTCGAGAGTAAAGTTAGCTAGGTTGTTAGTTTTCTTCTAAGAATTTTCTTATAAGGAGGAAATGGGTGGTTTTAAGATAGGGCGCTTGAGGCCCTTGTGCCTACGTACTCCCTTGTGCAATGGGAAAGTCAAAGCATCGTAGTTCTTGGAACTACGGGTAAAGGAGGGAATTATGGAATTGTGCTCGCCAAGATCAACGCAATCTTGTGCCTACGTATCTTACATTCAGAAGAGAATGAAGAATCAGAGCGTCCGTGGTTCGGACAACTACGATGTAAAAGAACGAGTGTTTACGTCACATTCTAACTGCTAAACATTGGTTTGTCTGCTCGCTATGGGAGGCTGAAGCACGAGTTTGTTATGCGCGGAAGAAAGGACTAAACAATGTTCTTTGGGAAAGTACTTGGGTTGGAAATTGCACAAGGGCGAGGAATTAGTGTTTGACGTGTTTCAATCGCACAAGGGCGAGGAAATGAGGTTCGTTAGGTAATCTGATGGAGAATAATGACTATTTGATAAACGAGACGTCGGTCTCACAATCAATTACTCGAGATATCATTGGAATGCTAGATCCCAACGACACCTTTTTCATCCCATTAATTATGAAATTATATTTGAATGGACAATGACGGTACTTGTCCAAATAATTAGGGCACGTGTTTTATGGACGAAAGGTCGAGCAACCTACAACCTAAGGCGTATGCCTCGAGAGCGATTACTCAAGAATTCAAGGAGTGTGAGACCCCAAGAACTCAATTCTTTCGTACTTTGATTTAAGAAAATAGTTTAAACTTGACGTATGGTTTATACGCGTATTAGGGTTTAGACTCGATCGCACGAGGGTGAGAGATAAGGTTAAACGAATTGAATATTTAAGAGGAATGACGACTATTCGATAGGCGAGACGTCGCCCTCGTAACCAATTAGTCAGGATATCATTGGAATGCTAGATCCCAACGACACCTTTTTCATTCTGTTAATTACGAAATATGTTTGTTGGAAAGTGAATGTACTTGTCCAAATAATTAGGGGAAGTGTTTTAGGAACGAAGGTTCGAATGACACGCTATTCAAGGCGTACGCCTCAATAGTGGTCACTCTCGAATTCAAGGAATGCGTGACTCTAAGAGCTCGACTCTTTCGTAATTTTAATTAAGAAAATAATTTGAAAATATTAACGTATGTAGATTAAACTAGGGTAAGTATATCGCTCGAATTAAGGTTTGAAAATTTCGAAAGCGTTAAACAACGTTAAGTAATTTAGCGATGAAAAACGAAATGACCACAACTCAAGGCGTTCACCTCGAGAGTGGTCGCTTAAGGACCCAAGAAGTGCTAGACTCCAAGGATCTACCACTTTCATGTAAATTCGATAAGAGACTTTTACTTATTCTAAAAAAAACAAATATTTGGAACTTAATAAAAAAAAACTAAGAAGCATATTTGATATAATTTAAATAGAATTTAAATAAAGTCATATTGCAAAGCAAACATCAATTATCATAATTTAGATAAAAATCTAAAAAAAATATCACAAAAAAAATCACTAATATTTAAACTATATGTAATTAGTTTCTAAAATAAAAGGGACCCTATTAAATTCCACTAAGTCCTAATTAAACTAAATAACACTAATCAAGTAGGCCCAATGGCTTTATCCATGCTGACCCGTGGCGGAATCAAGGGTTAGACTAAAAAAAACCCTTCGCATGCTTTTCTCGGAAAAAACACCACAACTAGTTCTTACACAACAAAAGGGAGAAACAACAATAAATGTATGTTGTCTATTGGGATTTCCGAGATTTAAAAAAGAGATTCATATGAAAATATGAATTAAGACAAGCCAGGATATTAAACTCTCTCCCTCTGTATACTCATACGCCTCACTCTTGAGATTTTCTCTCCAAACTCACCTACTTTCTAAGCCTCTCTCTCTCGATTCAAAAACAAACTTCTTCCTTTTGAAACCTATCCCTAAATCAAACCACAAACCCCTAATTTCATGCGGAAATTTCAGATGATTGCAAATATGTGAAATGAGGGTTTCAAACAAATATCATCAACATCTAACAAGGGATAAAGAGAATGGAAATATGAGATACCAAATCAGAGAACAACAACAACTTCTAACGGATTCTTCAAGTATGATTCCTTTTCGTCATCGACTCTACTCTTTCCTCTACCTGCTACAAATTTTCTGCTACGAGATTAGTGTTGCTGAAGGCTAAGCAACTCGATTCAAATGAGTCCCAATGTGAGACTCAGTGAACCCTAGGTTGTGAGCTTTGGGTGAGGGTATAGAGGGATATTTCAATAGAGTTTCAGTAGGTTTTTTGTTGTTTTTTCTCTGACATTCATTATTATGGCTTTTATAGGCTGCAGATTTGGAGGAGAATATAGGGATTTCAACTTTTCGTACGTGCCAAATGGAGCTGAGTTGTGCAAGAATCATGTGGGAAAAAAATCAAATTCGTTAGAGGTTTTGGGAATCCGGATTTCGTGGGATTTGGATGACAATGACCCTTCCTCGGTTTGTCTGTAGTGAACGGGAAAACCTTCCAGAACGTGTTAAATTTCACTTGAACTTTTACTGCCAAAATATGGTTTTACTGCTGTTAATTTTTATCCCCTTACTGCTGTGAAAAGTTGCTTTAACGTTGCAGAAATTCACTTTCCTTACTATATTATTTGCTTTTTTCTTTTTTTTTGTGGTGAAATGGTGGTGTTCGTATCAGCTCATGTGAGTATTTCTTCTTTGCAGATTTCCATTAGTTTGCTTACTGACCAAACCTTCATCTTTTACGTGCATTCCATGAGTCTGGCACAAGGATAAAGCGTCATGGCTTAATTTGGAGGCGATAACAGGATATATGAGGAAGTTCTGGGCGAGTCATAACAACTGACTTGACAGACAGCTTGAAAACACGACACGACATTCACGAAATACATGGAAGTAACTTTGAAGACTTTCTAAGTCTAGATCCAAGTTCTGTAGTATGTGTTTTTGAATGTTACTTAGCATGTGGTTAGAATATTTCACTAAGTATAATGTTGTTTATATGTCAACAAACTTAACTTATTGTTGCATTTTGGTGCAGTGCGTTTGGCATCTTTGTATGACCGTGACGGAAACTTGGAGGATGTTCGATGGCTATCGGAGTAAGCCCTGGTTTGATTAACCCGTGGAGAGAGCTGTTCTATTGCACATGAAGTTTTGGCACCTAAATAATTATGTCTTTTGTAAATGATGCAATGAAGACATCATGGCCCTAAAAAAACGTGAAGACGGAATTTTGGTTTGAATCTCTCAAAGAGATAACCATGGAATTAGTTTAGTGTAACTTAGCAGAGGTCTTGAATTCAAATAACAATGCTTGAAGTTTAACTGAACTTTGATACTTATTGACATCAGTTAGATTTGTTTGTAACCTTTAAGTCTAAGTTATTAAATGAGATCTAATCTTTGTAACATTGATGCAATAACATTAGGAACTGTGATGCAGTTTTTGGTTTGTAATGATTTCATTTGAATTTAAAGGAATATTTCAAACTTTATGGTATCTCTGTGTAGCATTGTGAGCATGAAATGTGGTATTCTCAACACTAAGATCAGAAATTCCATTTTCTGGTGAATGAGAGGCTTCCTCCATGTTGACCGTTACACTCGTTTGATAGACTGCCTTTTCACGCTGCTGATATCTTATTTCAGGTTTTGTTGAGGTGATGCCTTCAGCGACAACAAGTGAAATATGGAAGACCTTACAATTCTCTTGCAAATTTCATCGCTTAAATTAAATATTTTCACAATATCCATGGAGGGTGGTGTTTGTCCAAGATATGAGTTGTATACAAAATCAGTGCTTCCTAAACGGTCTGCCACGACACCAGTTAAGAAGGCCACCAACCATATCAACAATAAGAATGTCAGAATTAGAAGAAACATTAGCCATTGAAAGTAGATGGGACAGTGTATCCACCCTGAAGAACCCAATTTTCCACGGATAATTCTTGAAATAAGCCTCACATATGCTTTGGGCAAAAGGACAGCCTTATAAATACCCTTGATGCATGTTTCTTCTGCTTCTCAAGTCTATATTACTCCTTTTTCTTATCAAGCAATCCAATGATCAATTTCTCAAGTCTATAATTCCAATGCTGTTTTCTTATTAAGGTCTCCGTCGTTTGTATCAAGCGAGAGGCTGCAACCTTTCCGAGTGATTTTGGAACTCGATTTGCTATTGTTTTCTGTTGAAGGCATTTTTCAGAATTATGAATTCAACAAAACTCTCAATAGAAGAATATAGAGAATATCCTTCAATGGAAAATGATATTTTTCGCTTTTATTATGTTTCGGTGCAGTTTACTTGTCTCTCAATTCATTAAATTTATTTAAACCAGGATCAACTATCTCTAACCACAAACCAAATGACTTTTGTCATCAACATAAAACATAACTTGGGTGTCCACTAACTAGTTAGTCATATCATAATCCATACACCTAATCTTGTATTGCCTGCTCAATCATAAGAAAATAAGTGGGTAGGACAAATTTGGGATATGACACACCCTATAACCATCCATTTTCCCTTAGCGTCTTTTTCCCTTTATCCTACCGATTCGTATTTACCATTGAGAAGAAAACTAGCGAGCTTAGATAACGCCTATCACAAATTACTCTAAGAGGTTCCTGTTGAGTACAACGGACGTAAGGGGTGCTAATACCTTCCCCTTGCATAACCGACTCCCGAACCCGGAACATCGGTTGTGACGACCATGTTCCTGTCCTTTCGTTCTAAAAGGTTTTCTCAATATTTTCCTTTCTCTTCTCTTAGGGATAAATAAATTTTGGTGGCGACTCTATCGAACCGCATTTCCGTGCCTTTCGCGCGAGGGCCGTGTTTCCGAATTATCTCTGCGAGATTTTTCGAGGTGCGATAATAATGAGGTGTGTCCGTTTCGATTAAAAACGTCTTTCCGGAAGAGAAGTGATTCATGGAAGATAGGGTCAATGGGTCCAGCGCACACTTGTATAATAATGAATCTGATGCAGGACCATTGTAAGCTCAGCTCTCAATTGATTTGCGATGAGACTCTATCAGTCATTAGCGGCAACCCTTCTTTGAAGGTGAGTACCATAATTTCACATATGGTTCAAAGGTACAATTACACTCCTTCGTACAAGAAAGCATGGATAGCTAGAATTAAAGCGATTGAAAGGGTGTTTGGAAATTGGGAGGAGTCTTACAAAGAACATCCAAAATTCTTGGTGGCACTTAAACAATATTCTCTATGGACTATTGCCATCTTGGAGACAATGCCGACGTATACATTAGACGGGACTTGTAACACCCATTTTAATTATCTCGTTTTTCTGTGTATTTTATTTGTGGTGTGCCTCCTGTGTTACGGGTGTGGTTGAGTGCGATAGCGTGTAGCCCTTAAGTTGGAATTTATTAATAATTTTGGACTTTAGTATTAATAATAATATTTAGTGATGATAATTTAATTAGTAATGGTAATATTATTATTAATGTTACTATTATTATTAGTATTATTATTATTAATATTATTATTATTATTAAAGAAAATAAAGGAATTAGAATAAAAGAATTGGGATGAGGGGTAAGTTGGGAATATTGGAAAAAGATAGAGAAAGGAAGGACACGATCAAAGAGAAAGGAATTTGGTAGGAAGAAGAAAAACACGGTTAGTTGGAGCAAGAGTGAAGAGAAGGAGAATCAAGGGAAGCTAGAATTCTGATTCTTCAAGAGCTTCTTCATCCGATCAAGTTGTCGAGGTAGGGGGAAGAATCGGTTAAAATTGGTATGTTGCATGAATACTAGGTAGAAAGGGGATTTCCCTTAATCCCATAGGTTGATGATTATGCTTTATATGATGTTATGATTCTGGGTTTGATGCTGATATGTTTGAATCCATTGCATGTGTTGTTTGCTCGATTTGGGGATTTCCGGGTAGTTCGGAGTTTTAAGCCGGAACCGAAGTAAATGAGTAGAGCTGACATTTAATCGGTTACATCGAGGATAGATGTTGTAGTTAGGTTGTAGAATATTGGTCTGTTATGATGGGGTCTGGTGTGAAGTAAAATCGGTTGAGTTCGAAGCGTTTTGCCAACTCTGAGCAGTATTATTTTTTTCTGAAATCGCAGACGCTCGTCAGCTGCTTCGCTGAGCGAGCTGGTAGCAAACCTTCTCTAGGGGTTCGCTGAGCGAACGAGGTAGCGAGTGCTTCCAGAATGCCTCTGGTTGGCTTCGCTAGGGTGCTCGCTGAGCGAGCGGGTAGCAAGCATTTGCTGGCGCTTTGCCTAGCGAGTGAGCCAGCGAGCATGACAGTGTTGTGTATTTTTGTGTTGTGATGTTTTGTTCTCTTGTGCTGTTGGACCCTTGTTGGTCATGATTGATTATGAAATTGTTATTGAAATATGGGGAGTATGTGTGTGGTGTGGGATATGATTTACTTGATACCTATTTAATTTAAATGATTGAATTCGGTGCATGTGATTGCATATGAATGTGGTGATGTGTGATACATAGATATATGATGTTTGATGAAATATGATCAGTGGAATTGTGTACACTTAGTGTATCTGATGTTGTGTGTTATGCATTGGGGTTATGCATAGCATAGTGTGATAATGTGCTCCTGTATGGAGGGTGATGGCCTAGTGCCCATCGGTAGCGATAATGTGCTCTTGTGTGAGGGTGATGGCCAGGTGCCCATCGATGATTGTGAGGGATAGATATTGTCTCAGGGGAGCGTAAGTGATCTATTCTGTTTATAATGTGCTCCTGTGTGGAGGGTGATGGACTGGTGCCCATCGGTGATGATGATATGTTCCTTCGGGAAAGGGTGATGGCCAGGTGCCCATCGGTGGTGTTGTTGAGTCGGTACCACATATCATGGGTCGAGTTGCATGTGTTGCACGGTTGTATATGTTGTGTTGGTGTGGGACAGTAGGTCCGAGTTGATGTGTGTGAATTGATGATTGTGTGTTACTGCCTTGTTATTCATGTACGCATTTACCGTTATATTTTGATCTTGATTTCTCACCCCTTGCTTTTGTTCTGGTCTGTGCTTCTTCGGAAGTACAGATAATCCAGGTGTGTAGCTAGCTTGGATTGTGGCGAGTCGTGTTGTAGGGATGCTCTGATACGTAACACCGGGGCTTTTGGGAGTTTATTGTCTATCTGATGATTTTGTGTGCCGGTGTGGCGTATCATGTTTTGATGAATTCTATTAGTGAATATATTTCTGGTGTATTTTGGGCAGTTGGCCGAGGATGATGAATATGACATGTATATGATGGTTATATGTATATATATATATATATATATGATGACGCATTTTCCGCTGTTTACTATTGTTGATATCATTTAATGAAGATGTTTTGTTTGGTTTCTTCTGTGACATCCCGTCTTGTGGTGTGAAACTCTGATAATTGTTTATTTTAATTGTATTTATTTTATTTTGGGAAGCGGGGTGTTACAAGCTAGTATCAAAGCAGGTCGGTCCGTCCGACCAGTGTAGTAGTTGAGTCTGTCTATAGGATAGAGTTTGTTTGTTTTCTGTTAACTTGGCGTTGTTGTTGTTATTGTTGAGCAGTATGGCAGGAAGGAATGATGTTGCGTTGGCTGCAGCCATGCAAGCGATGGCGCAGGTGGTTTCTAATCAGAACCACGGTGCGGGTGCGCAATACAGGGATTTGGCGCAGTTTCAGAGCAACAAGCTGCCGACGTTTCAAGGAGGAATTTTGGATCCTGAAGCTGCTCAGAAGTGGCTTAAGGCGATTGAGAAGATCTTCAGGATGATGGGTTGCAGTGATGAGCAGAAGGTGAGGTTCGTTACTCACATGTTAGAGGGAGAAGCTGAAGCTTGGTGGGACAACAGTCGCCAGAGGTGGGAGACTGCAGGAACTCCAATCACTTGGGATGTTGTTCGCACTGGTTATCTTGAGAAGTATTTTCCAGAGGACATCAGAAGTGCTAAAGAGATAGAATTTCTGGAGTGGAAACAGGGCAATATGACGGTGGCCGAGTATGCGGCTATGTTTGAAGAGTTAGTGCAGTATTGTCCCCATTACAATACTGATGGAGCGATGACCTCTAAGTGTTTGAAGTTCGAGAATGGGATGCGTCCAGAAGTGAAGGTGGGGATAGCTTGTCAAAAGATCAGGGATTATCCTGAGCTGATAAGCAGAAGCAGGATTTATGATAATGATAACCGGGCGAGGATCGCACATTATAAGGTTGCAAATGACCGTAAGGGCAAGCAGAGGTTTGGTGGTACTCCTTACAGTGTTCCTACTGATAAGGGGAAGTTTAAGGGTGCTGCTGATAAGAAGCCCAGAGAAAGAAGAGTGTCTACTGGTGTGAAGTGTTTCCGGTGCGGTGGCATGGGTCATCATGCTGATGATTGTTTTCATAAAGTGAAGAAGTGTTTCAAGTGTGGTAAACCGGGCCATGTGATGGCTGATTGCCGAGTCGCTATGCCTACCTGTTACAACTGTGGTGAGAAGGGCCACATCAGTACGCATTGCGAAAAGCCGAAGCCAGCTCAAGTGCCTCAGACCAGTGGCAAAGTGTTTGCGGTGGTGGGAACTCAAGCTGCTAGTGAGGATCGTTCTATCCAAGGTACTTGTTTCATCAATAATGTTCCTTTGTCTGCTATGATTGATACGGGTGCGACCCACTCGTTCATTTCTGTGGATTGTATGAAGAGGTTAGGTTTGGAGCCGACTACTCTCGAGCGACGGATGACTATTGAGACTCCCTCTATTGGTTCAGTGACTACTTCTTTAGTGTGTTTGAAGTGTCTACTGAATATTTTCGGTAGAGATTTTGGTGTGGATCTGATTTGCTTGCCTCTTAGTAAGTTGGATGTTATTCTGGGTATGAACTGGTTGGAGTTCAACCGAGTGTATATTGATTGTTTTCGGAAGGTGTTGTTGTTTCTTTCTCCAGAGGAAGAGGCATTGGCGGATTCTTTGTCTGGTAAGGAGTTGAGGATTTTGTTGGAGGATGAGGCTAAAATGTTTGCTTTATTTGCAACATTACCTGTTGACAACAAGGCATTGTTGGAAGAGTTGACAGTGGTGAATGAGTTTCCGGAAGTGTTCCCTGATGATATTACGGAATTACCTCCGAAGAGAGAAGTTGAGTTTAGCATTGATCTTGTACCTGGTACGAGGCCTATATCTATGGCGCCGTACAGGATGTCGGCAGTGGAGTTGGCCGAATTGAAGTCTCAGATTGGAGAATTGTTGGATAGGAAGTTTATTAGGCCAAGTGTGTCGCCGTGGGGAGCTCCAGTGTTGTTAGTGAAGAAGAAGGATGGTAGTATGCGTTTGTGCATCGATTACCGTCAGTTGAATAAAGTGACAGTCAAGAACAAATATCCTCTTCCAAGGATTGATGATTTGATGGATCAGTTGGTGGGAGCTCGTGTGTTCAGTAAGATTGATTTGAGGTCGGGTTACCATCAGATTAGAGTGAAGGAAGGTGATATTCAGAAAACGGCGTTTAGAACTCGATACAGACATTACGAGTATGCGGTAATGCCTTTCGGAGTGTCGAATGCGCCGGGAGTGTTCATGGAATATATGAACCGGATCTTCCATTCTTATTTGGATCAATTTATTATTGTGTTCATTGACGATATACTGATTTATTCGAAGTCTGAGGAAGAACATGCAGGACATTTGAGAATTGCCTTGCAAGTGTTGAAGGATAAGAAGCTGTTTGCAAAACTGTCGAAGTGTGAGTTCTGGTTGAAGACAGTGAGTTTCTTGGGGCATGTTATTTCTGGTGATGGTATTTTGGTGGATCCATCCAAGGTGAGTGCGGTGTTGCAGTGGGAACCGCCGAAGACAGCGACTGAAGTTAAAAGCTTTTTGGGTTTAGCACGGTACTATCGAAGGTTTATTGAAGGTTTTTCTACCTTGGTGTTGCCGTTGACTCAGTTGACGAGAAAGAATCAAGCTTTTGTGTGGGATGCCGCTTGTGAAGAGAGTTTTGTGGAATTGAAGAAGAGATTAACTACGGCACCGATGTTAGTGCTACCGACTCCGAGTGAACTGTTTGTGGTGTACTGTGATGCGTCTAAGATGGGTTTGGGAGGAGTTCTTATGCAGAATGATAAAGTGGTAGCGTTTGCTTCGCGGCAACTGAGGATGCATGAGCGGAATTACCCCACTCATGATCTTGAGTTAGCTGCGATGGTTTTTATGTTGAAGATCTGGAGGCATTATTTGTATGGTTCAAGGTTTGAAGTGTTCAGCGACCATAAAAGTCTGAAGTATCTGTTTGATCAGAAAGAGCTGAATATGAGGCAGAGGAGATGGTTAGAATTCTTGAAGGATTATGATTTTAGCCTAAGTTATCATTCAGGAAAGGCTAATGTGGTAGCCAATGCTTTGAGCCGAAAGGCGATTCATAAGTCAGCTATGATGGTGAAAGAGATGGAGCTTATTAAGCAGTTCAGAGATTTGAGTATGGTTTGTGAGACTTCGGCAGATTGCGTGATGTTGGGCAAGTTGCAAGTGAACAATGATTTCTTGGATATGATCAAAGAAGGTCAGAAGCTTGATGTGAAGCTAGTAGATGTGATGTCTAGAGTGGAAAGAGACTCCGATGGTGATTTTAAGTTGGATGGTTCGGGTGTGTTGAGGTTCCAAGGTAGGATTTGTGTGCCGGATAATGATGAGTTGAAGAAGTCTATTCTGAATGAAGGACATCGTAGCGGTTTGAGTATTCATTCGAGAGCTGCAAAGATGTACCATGATTTGAAAAAGATGTTTTGGTGGTTGGGTATGAAAAGGGATATAGCTCAGTTTGTGTATGCCTGTTTGACGTGTTAGAAATCGAAGGTGGAGCATCAGAAGCCTAGTGGATTGATGCAACCGTTAGAGATTCCGGTTTAGAAGTGGGATTGCATTACCATGGATTTTGTTACGGGTTTTCCATGCACAGCGAGAGGATTTGATGCCATTTGGGTAATTGTGGATCGGCTTACGAAGTCCGCTCATTTTGTGCCGATTAACATCAGTTTTCCGTTGGAGAAGCTGGCAGAGATTTATATTCGGGTGATTGTGAATCTTCATGGTGTGTCGTCGAGTATTGTGTCGGATAGAGATCCGAGATTTACTTCAGAGTTTTGGAAGAGTTTGCAAGGAGCTTTGGGTACTGAGTTGAAGCTGAGTTCAGCTTATCATCCGCAGACGGATGTGCAGTCGGAGAGAATTATTCAGACGTTGGAGGATTTGTTGCAGGCTTGTGTGTTGGAAAGAGGTGGTACGTGGGATACTCATTTGCCATTGATTGAGTTCACATACAATAATAGTTACCATTCCAGTATCGGGATGGCACCGTTTGAGGCTCTTTATGGTAGGAGGTGTAGAACTCCTTTGTGTTGGTATGAGTCGGGTGAGAATGTGGTTTTGGGGGCAGAGATTGTGCAGCAGACTACTGAGACTGTTCAGATGATTCGGGAAAAGATGAAAGCGTCTTAGGATAGGCAGAAGAGTTATCATGATAACCGGAGGAAAGAGTTGGAATTCAGTGAAGGTGATTACGTATTCTTGAGGGTTAACCCATTGACTGGTGTGGGTCATGCGTTGAAGTCCAAGAAGCTGGATCCGAAGTTTATTGGGCTGTATCAGATTTTGCAGAGAGTTGGTGTTGTGGCTTATAGGGTGGCGTTGCCGTTGGAGCTTTCGAATTTGCATGACGTATTTCATGTGTCGCAACTTCGGAAGTATGTCGCGGATTCATCTCATGTGATTCAGAGAGATGAAGTGCAAGTCCGGGAAAATCTCACTGTTGAGACGATGCTGTTGAGGATTGAGGATCGCAAGATGAAGCGGCTCAGGGGGAAAGAGATACCTTTGGTGAGAGTGGCTTAGGGAGGAGCTGCAGGAGGCAGTGTGACCTGGGAGTTGGAAAGCAGGATGCGGGATGCGTATCCGGAATTGTTCCCCTCAGGTATTTTCGAGGACGAAAATAATTAAAGTGGGGGAGAGTTGTAACACCTATTTTAATTATCTCGTTTTTCTGTGTATTTTATTTGTGGTGTGCTTCCTGTGTTAAGGGTGTGGTTGAGTGCGATAGCGTGTAGCCCTTAAGTTGGAATTTATTAATAATTTTGGACTTTAGTATTAATAATAATATTTAGTGATGGTAATTTAATTAGTAATGGTAATATTATTATTAATGTTACTATTATTAGTATTATTATTATTATTAATAATATTATTATTATTAAATAAAATAAAGGAATTGGAATAAAAGAATTGGGATGAGGGGTAAGTTGGGAATATTGGAAAAAGATAGAGAAAGGAAGGACACGATCAAAGAGAAAGGAATTTGGTAGGAAGAAGAAAAACACGGTTAGTTGGAGCAAGAGTGAAGAGAAGGAGAATCAAGGGAAGCTAGGATTCTGATTCTTCAAGAGCTTCTTCATCCGATCAAGTTGTCGAGGTAAGGGGGGGGGGGGGGGGGAGAATCGGTTAAAATTGGTATGTTGCATGAATACTAGGTAGAAAGGGGATTTCCCTTAATCCCATAGGTTGATGATTATGCTTTATATGATGTTATGATTCTGGGTTTGATGCTGATATGTTTGAATCCATTGCATGTGTTGTTTGCTCGATTTGGGGATTTCTGGGTAGTTCAGAGTTTTAAGCCAGAACTGAAGTAAATGAGTAGAGCTGACATTTAATCGGTTACATCGAAGATAGATGTTGTTGTTAGGTTGTAGAATATTGGTCTGTTATGATGGGGTCTGGTGTGAAGTAAAATCGGTTGAGTTCGAAGCGTTTTGCCGATTCTGAGCAGTATTATTTTTTTTCTGAAATCGCAGACGCTCGTCAGCTGCTTCGCTGAGCGAGCTGGTAGCGAACCTTTGCTAGGGGTTCGCTGAGCGAACGAGGTAGCGAGTGATTCCAGAATGCCTCTGGTTGGCTTCGCTAGGGTGCTCGCTGAGCGAGCGGGTTGCGAGCATTCGCTGGCGCTTCGCCTAGCGAGTGAGCCAGCGAGCATGACAGTGTTGTGTATTTTTATGCTGTTCTATTCTCTTGTGCTGTTGGACCGTTGTTGGTCATGATTGATTATGAAATTGTTATTGAAATATGGGGAGTATGTGTGTGGTGTGGGATATGATTTACTTGATACCTATTTAATTTAAATGATTGAATTCGGTGCATGTGATTGCGTATGAATGTGGTGATGTGTGATACATAGATATATGATGTGTGATGAAATATGATTAGTGTAATTATGTACACTTAGTGTATCTGATGTTGTATGTTATGCATTGGGGTTATACATAGCATAGTGTGATAATGTGCTCCTGTGTGGAGGGTGATGGCCTGGTGCCCATCGGTAGCGATAATGTGCTCTTGTGTGAGGGTGATGGCCAGGTGCCCATCGGTGATTGTGAGGGATATATCCTGTCTCAAGGGAGCGTAAGTGATCTGTCTTGTTTATAATGTGCTCCTGTATGGAGGGTGATGGCTTGGTGCCCATTGGTGATGATGATATGTTCCTTCGGGAAAGGGTGATGGCCAGGTGCCCATCGGTGGTGTTGTTGAGTCGGTACCGCATATCATGGGTTGAGTTTCATGTGTTGCATGGTTGTATATGCTGTGTTGGCGTGGGATAGTAGGTCCGGGTTGATGTGTGTGAATTGATGATTATGTGTTACTGCCTTGTTATTCATGTACGCATTTACCGTTATATTTTGATCGTGATTTCTCACCCCTAGCTAGCTTGGATTATGGGTTAGATAAAAACGGAGAGTCAAGGATTTGATAAAAAAGGAACCGGCTTGACGATGAATCAAGGGTTAGATTATGAGAAACAAAATTAGTCCCTAAGGGTGCTCCTAATATTGAAACCACGATGAAATGTGAAGGTGTGTGCGATATGTTGATTACGAATGCGGACGAGCACTTGACTTATGAGGGTGTATTTGAAAATGATTTAGTTTGAAAAAGTCGAAAGATTGAATAAATAACAACCCAAGGGCGTGCCTCAAGAGCTATTTACTCGAAGATCCAAGGAATACTAGATTCTAAAAACTTCCTTCTTTCGAAGTTTAATCAAGAAAATGTTTAACTATGAATCTGAATCGAATTAGGGTATGAAAATAGTTTGTTTGCATGAGGAAAGAATATGATATTAGATTTGTTAAATATTTTTAGGGAAATGACGATTATTTGATAAATGATACGTCGGCCTTACAACCAATTAATCGAGGCATTGTCGAGATGCTAGATCCCAACAACACCTTTTTCATTTGATTAATTACGAAAAATAAATTTGAATGAACAACAA
Organism: Lathyrus sativus; assembly: GCA_963859935.3. NCBI lineage: Eukaryota > Viridiplantae > Streptophyta > Magnoliopsida > Fabales > Fabaceae > Lathyrus > Lathyrus sativus. The sequence continues at coordinate 94,252,475 of OZ012739.1, read as the reverse complement.
AATTACCACGTGGAGTGGTAGACTCCAATGACATTTCTTTGTCCAATAACTTAAGGAGCATATTTAAGAAATGAAAATCCGAACGACACACTACCCAAGGCGTACGCCTTAATAGTGATCGTTTAAGAACTCAAGAGTTGCTAGACCTCAAGGGTTCAATTTTCGTGATTTAATAATAAAATAAAATTAAAAATTTGATTAAGTGTATTAATCCATTCTAATATAAATAAATCATCAATTAGTTAATAATAATCATAATCTAAAAACAAAATATTTAATCACTACATCAATTAATTAAAACTTAAGTGAAAATACTTTTTGAAACTATTAATTTTAATCAAAACAGAACCGATGGGACTCTATACATCATCCCTTGATATTAAACCTCTTTATTGACTTCTCAAAGTCTGAACGTGACGTATGAAGAAAGCAAGCATGAAAATGAGTTTCCCATCTTTCTTTTTTCTTCGACTTTTCTGCAAATTGTCTATATTAATATGCAAAATAACAACTTTCTTGACATTAAACAACCGTTAAATACACATAACAACAACGATAATAACAAGAAGCCCACAAACATAATCTGAGGCATCCAACAACAACCCTACTTCTCTAAACTTAACTCCATGTTTAGTGGCTCTAGCTATATAGAAAAATAAATAAAATCGGATTACAGTATCTGTACAAAACCTACATCAAACTTTACTCAACCACTCACCAAATTTAACAGACCTAAAAATCCATACAAGAAAATCCAGGATATGAGTAATATTGAATCCAATAGTTAAATAATCATATAAATAGAGATAATCAAAAATCAAAATTAAACAAAAACCAACCAGAAAACCAACCAAAAATTGTGATCTGAAACTCGCTATCGCGTGCCGTTGAACCGAGCTGCAAGTTGTCGTGTTGACACTGATACGACCTCAGTCCCAAAGTATTTGTTGATACCGTTACCCGTTCATCCTCAATACTGTCTTTGTTGCTTAACCGAAGAAACACCTGAACCTATTGAAACTAACGTGCTTCAGCTTTTGCCATATGTGAATCGAAATGGTGGTACTGGATTTGGGGTCTTGAAGGAGCGGCGAACCGAGTTGAAGTGAAGTTTTGAGTTTTAGAGGCAACAAGGTGTGACCTAATAGATTTGTTGATTCTGGAGTGAAGAAAAAAAGAAGTAAGCGACGTTTGTGTTGTTGTTGACTCCGATGAATGAATCGTGGACTATTGTTGTGATTTCCGTCGGAAAATGCAAGTGAAATGAAGTTGACGACGCCGTGAACAATGGGTGAGGTCGAATAAAAGGGGAGATGACGTATTTGGGTTTCGTAATGGTAAAGAGGGTGATGAAAATGGAGGCTAGGGTTAAAGTTGAAAGGGGAAGAAGATGGTTTGAATTCATTTATGGTGAGAAGGAGAAAGGGAGTTCGAAGGTTGAATAAAAGGGTTGAAGGAGATCGAGGGAGACGAGAGGATTATGAGAAGGGTGACGATGTTTTAATGGCAGAGGGTTTCGTGAGGGGAAACGGTTTTGGTTTAAGGTGACGAATTTGGAGTGTGGAGAAGATGGACAGTGCTTTCGCGGCTATGGTTTGGGAGGCGGCCGTTTTTGGGAGAGAAGTGGAAGATGAACAGTAGTAAAATTAGGGTTTTGCTGCCTCCCCCAAACGAGTCTTCTCCCCTCTCTTTATATCATGTTCTCCTCTTTTTCTCTTAATTTTTTGATTTTTTCTAATTTTCTTTTTTGTTTTCCTATCCTTTTCATTTTCTTTTGCTTTTTTTTCTTTAATTGTTAATTTTTCTTAATTTTCTTTTCATAATTCTTTTGTTTTTTCATATTTTCTTAATATATTAACCAAACTAAATCCTAAATTAATTACTAACTCTAAAAACTAATATTCTAAAAATATTACTAATTACTATTGTTATTATTAACAACAAAGATAAATAAAATATATACAAAATATTTTTATTATTAATATTTTAAAAAAGAAAAAGTTAGGAAATTGAAATGGAGTTAATATTCAAAAATAACATTCTTAGGCCACGTGTCACACTCTCATTGGGCAAAAATGGATAAAGTTTGAATAACGCCCAATTGTGGGTGGACACGTGTCTAAATGACGTGATACAATGCAGGCAATGCAAAATTGAAAATAGAATTGAAAATGCGAAAATATTTTGAAGAAAGGTAGGACAAATTTAGGGTATGACAATATGGTTGTACGGGAAATGTAAGGGCACGCTACTCATGGTTGTGGCACAGGACGCGAACAACAACATTTTTCCAATAGCCTTCGCTCTAGTTGAAGGGGAGACTGCTGGGGGTTGGAGTTTTTTCCTAAAAAATCTCTGCTTATACGTTTCTCCCCAACCTAACTTATGTTTGGTCTCTAATAGACACCCATCAATCGAGAGTGCATACAAGAACCTTGATAACGGTTGGCAAGATTCTCTCTCAACCCATGTGTATTGCATAAGACATATCGCCCAAAATTTCATGCGGGAAATCAAAGACAAAACACTAAGGAAGAAGGTTGTGAACACAAGGTATGCATTAACAGAGCCCATATTCAAACACTACCATGACGAGATCAGACTAACAAACACATATGCATTAAGATGGATTGATAATATTCATAAAGAGAAATGGACAAGGGTATACGACAATGGGGTGCAATAGGGCCACATGACAACTAACCTCGTTGAATCAATGAATTCTGTTTTCAAGGGAATCTGAAACCTACCGATAACTGCCTTGGTAAAGGCAACATATTTTAGGCTCATGGCACTCTTTGATAATAGACGTACAAAATGGGGTTCAATATTACAATCTAGTCAGTTGTACAGTAATAGTTCAACAAAATTCATGAAAGACAAAGCTGCTAAAGCCAACACACACGTGGTCACAATCTTTGACTGTAATAAATATTGGTTCAGTGTTGCCGAGTCAATTGATCACAATGAAGGAAGGCCTACGGAATGCTACCGAGTGGAATTGGATAGGAGTTGGTGTGACTGTGGAAAGTTTTAGGCATTTTATATGCCTTGCTTCCATGTTATAGCAACATGTTCGAAGGCGCGCCAGGACCCAACTGTCGCTACTGCGAAAAAAGGCCGGCGGAAGACAGAAGAGTCGCCACCATTCGTTATTTATCCCAAAGAAATAGAAAGGAAATGATATAAAAAAAACCTACAAAAAAGGGAGAAGACAGGTCATCGCAACCAAATCTTGGGTTCGAGAGTCGGTTACGCAAGGGGAAGGTATGAGCACCCCTCACGTCCGTCGTACTCGACGGGATCCACGCTTGTTATCTATCTAAAGGGTGTTTATCTATCTAAGCTGCAGGCTACAGGATGAAATAAAAGAAAAGAGACTCGACAGAGCGTCGCCGCTCTATGCCTACGTATTCCCTCGTGCAATGGGAAAGTCAGAGTCAACGTAGTTTGGAAAACTACGGGTGAAGGTAGGGGAAGGTTGCTCGCCAAGACATCGTCGTCTTGTGCCTACGTATCCTCATCTGGTATGAGAAATCAGAGCAAACATAGTTCGAGCTGACACGACCACAGATTGGTTCAAGTGTTTTAACTGAGTAGGGTTAAACCTTCGTTCTAGTAGTTAGGTGTATTGCTGTTCAACCATTGGAGACTTAGGCGTTACCTGTTTACGGTAAAACCAAGATTTAACACACTCTTTTTGAAAATGATTTTCAATTAATCCCGAAGGATAAAAAATTTGATGTTTGTTTTTTGAGTCTTTTATGAAGAAATGAATTGAATTGTGTTTGTAATTCATGTTGCACTAAAGACTATGACTTAGGAGGGAATTCGTCGCATATCACCCAAAGGACATACGCTAAACACTCTAGATAATTGAGAGAAGGCCCCCTAATCATCATTTACCAAATGCTTAAGGCTCGTAGCGTACAACACTCATTATCCTTTATTACATGTTTTGAAGAAGTTTTGAGATGAGAAGAGAGAAGACACAACTAAAGGGAAACTAACTCAACCCTAATGTTATCATGTAATGTGCTCCTAAGATTGAGATTGAAAAGGGAAAAGACTATCCTAATGTTGTCATGCTTGGATTGAACACTTAATGTCTCTCCTACTCCCGAGGGACTAGGAATCCTAAGGGATCATGGCAAAGGAACCAAGTAAATACAAGACAATTCAATCGCAAATAGAAAGAAATGAAAGATGAAATGCAAACATGAAATGCAACACAAAGAAAAGAGGGAGGAAAACAAGTGTGGGGCAACAACCACCACAAGCACATCTCAACCTCTTGAAACCAAGCAAGGGATGCAAAACAAAAAAAGAAATGCAAGCAAAAAGATGTGAGGATGAGATGAAATAGGAGAAGCGAACTCCTACGACCATCGACCATCAACCATCAAAGAAAAGTGGGAGGAAAAAAGTGTGGGATAGCAGCCGCCACAAGCACATCTCAACCACGCCATTCTTCAAACTCAAGCAAAGCAAAAGATGAACACTTATCACTTTGAACAACAACTACAAAAGTATGTATTCAAGTGGAAATTGAACACGCATGTCGAAGAAATCATGATTAAACAATCAAGAGCAACAACAAAATATCTAAAACATCTCACTCAAATGCATCATACTGATCCATGAAGATTCAAAGTGAAACGATACCCAAAACAAGCTCAAAAACTGCAAACATGACATTCTGGTTCAGTGTTAATCGGTTAACCGATTAACCAGTTAAAAATGTTTGAAATTTTGAAAATTCGCACTGGTTAATCGATTAACCAGTTTTCACTGCAACTGGTTAACCGATTAACACTGTACCAGAGGCAGAAAACAACAACTCAAAAGCACTTTTCAGCAATTAATCACTTCTCCAATTATCCAGACGATCATATAATCAATTATGCACGAATTTAAACCGGAAAACAGTGATCCAATCAACATGTAAACACATTAAAACAACAAGATCTCAAATCACATGGATCGAATCAACCAAAAGTCAACCAAAATGAAGATCCCCATCGAATATGCAAAATAAGCTCAAAATAGCAACGAATCTAGATTTCTAGCCTACAAAGCGGAGATTTGCTTTGGTAATTGTTGATTCAACTTCAATTAAACAGATCCAAGTAAGAAATTCGTAAATCCTTCAAGATCCAAGTGATTACTTGTAGTAGAAATGAAGATCCACCAAAATTAAGCAAGAATAATCCAAATAAGCTCTTCCAAACCAGCTTCCAATATCAGATCCAAATTCACACGAAAATTGAATGGAGAAATGGAGACTGTAATACCCCAAATTTTACCCTTACATTTAGTCAGTCATTTCGCATAATATCTCATTTTTGCATCCATTAACCACTAACCAGTCATGGAGCATAATTTGTTTGCAGGAATTACCCCAGGGGCATTGTGGTCATTCTTCGTGGAGTCCGCAATTTTTGAGACAAATGAGACATTATTCCTTAGGCATTGATTTATCACATGGATTGATTATATCAAGGTGTCGGCATGTTTTGATTGGTACCGAGAAACTCTTGTCAGAAAAATGATTGGACTCGGGGCCGTTTCATTGATGAAGGTTTAGACTGAAAAGAAGGGGGATATTGTTAAGGTTATTTTGAGAAGCAATATGATCGGCGGGAGTTTAGTTTGAATTTGCTCGGGTGTAATCATGTTGTGGTATCTCGTTTATAAAATTGGTCAAGGCCAAGGAGAAGTAAGTTTAAATATTTTTGAACTTTTATTCATAAGTATTCATAAGTTACAACTCAAAGGTGAATTTAAATGATTTTTGAACTATTATTCATAAACATTTCAAATTTACAATTGATAAGTAAATATAAATATTTTTTGGAATTTAGTTCATAAATATTTAAGGTACAATTGAAAGGGATAAATAACCTTTGAATTTCATTCATGAATATTCATTTTTGTTTACAAGAAGTTTCATTTGCACTGAACATCTACTCTAAAAAAGTCCTAAAGAATCCTAAGTGTTCTTCATGATGCTCCTTTGATTTTCTCCGCGAGTCTCCGATCAACCTGCACAACAAAGACAAATAAACAGAATAGGAAAGATTATAATTTATGTTCTACACTCTCAGAACATCATCATCATTGAGTGCCGGGAGTGGCACGACCGAAGCCGCATCCTACCCCCGTTACCGATCTGTGCCATTGGTGTCAGATCAGGTGGTTATCGTTCTTATCGTACGGGACAGCCGAGAGAGAGAGAGATAAAGGAAGCTTTTTCGAGCCGAAATGATTTGCGCAGATGTGGATTCTGAAGGGACAGCACTATCAAGTAAATGTGTAGCTTTTTGATGAAACTGAACAAGTGAATGCACACCAGTAGAACAACAAGAAATCAAAGCCAACATATGGGCTCAGTCGAAGAACAACATCATGGCCCTGTCATCATACAACGCAATCAATTTGCGAATCCAAAGCATCACATCCCTAAGCACCAAATCAGAGCTGAGCTGCATCAGGTGACTGGTGTATCAGCACAGACTATCAACCATCATGGAAGCACATCAGCAACATCAACATCTGCAAGTCCCACAAGAGGTTAAGGACAATCTCAACATCAAGCATCGCGAAAAACACAAAGACAGGACTACTGCTAAAATATCACAGAAGGACCCAACTGCTGGAAATCTAAACCAGGGCACCAAGATGGGTCATAAGCACCATAAAAAAGGACAGACATTTGCAAACCATATCAAAGAGGCCAAGATTCATCGGCAGCGTGACATGAATAACCACACCAAACTGAGCATCGAAATGAATCCACGAGTTTAACCACAGGAAAAGAGCAAGGATTCGCGTTCGAAAAAGGGCACGCAACAATCACGCGTGGAATACCAGGCCATCCAATTGATTCAATCAAGTCAGAAAACTGCATGAAAACAATGGAAACAACAAAGAGTTTCGATGTCATATCAACCCTCAGTTTAACCATCATCGGGCATAAGCGTTCAAGCGGCTGGGAGAGCCACGACCGAAGCCGTTACCAATTCCCTACCGAACGTCGAACTGCAGGCATCGGTAATTTCGCACAAACTATCAGCTCAATTCAAAACGACAGCTCAAACCCTAAGGTCATCATCGCCAATAACCTTCACTTGGCCACCTTGACTCAATCGAAGCATCAACATCAGTTCACTGAAAAAAAGAAGGGGAAAAGTTAATTCGAAGTGGAAAATCCAAAAGCCGTGAAGAACAAACCGTATCAGTTCACAGTGGAAAAACCGAAAGTACAGGACATGAGCTCAGTTCAAACATCATCTCCCAACAACATACAACACCAGACAATAAGAGCTGAATTCAGGCTTGAAAGGAAAGAAAGAATTAAATTCGTGTGCAAGAGGACCAACTCCGGTTACAAGAGAGACAGAGTCCTGTTCAGAGAAATAAGATCTCATCAGAAAGATCAGAGAAATTCGAGTTTATCAGAAAAAATAGATATCAGTTAAAAACTATCAGTTATCCACATCCAGTTCAGTTATCCAAAAGAAAATCAAGGAAACAGATATCCAATGTATCCCAAATGTGATCATGATCTGGAAGTTGAAAATCCAATCAAGTGAACCCAAAAAGGAAAGTCAACTTATGACAGCAAGCAAATCGCAAAAGCCCGCGTTTGAAAATCCATCAGGGATCAAATCTACATCTGCAATTATCAAAAGAAAATCCAATCAAATCAGCAATAATACAAATCACATCCAAAAGAGGAATGATCCCAAGTCAAATCTAAAATATTATTCAGTATCAGAAAAAAAAACGTAAATCCAATATCCAATTAGGCCCAGAAAATCGAAGATCAGAAGAGTATAAAAGGGAACAGATACAACCTGATAAACCCTAGACGAAATGGCGGAGAACACCAAAAAGCGGCGAAAAGGATGAATCGCGAAACCCTAGCGGCCGCGAGAGAGAAAGAGGAGAAGGGTTTCGTCCAAGGTAATCATCAGAGCGCAAACCGAGAGATTGAGGAAGGTCCACCGACGCCGCCTCCATCCACGACGGGCAAACCTTCCCCGGAGACTCAGTTCCACCATAATCGCCTCCTCAAGCGCTCATCGTCGATCGCAATACAAAAACGTAAGCCACATATGTATAGCAATTTCATACTTGATGGTTTAATGTTGATATTTCAGGGAAGATGAGAGGAGTCGAGAGAGATGAAGGAGATAGAGATGACATAAGCTGAACGGCGCCGCACGATGACGAAAAGAGGAAACCCTAATGGGAAGCCCCCCTTGTTCCAATGCTTATTTCACAGCGGGCCAACAACAACAAGAATACCGGCCCAAACTTCTCTCTTTCTTATTGTTTTGGTTGTCAATTATTATCATTTCATGGTTAATTAATGTGTTAAAAGTTGTTATAATCTGTTCTTTTTAAATTAAAAAAAAAACATTAATATGAAAACCCTTGCTTTTTTAAGAAAATACTTTGTAGATGAAATTAAGTTTTAACCTAAAGCTTTCTCTTTTTTTTAAAAAATAAAATAAAATAAAATAAAACTCTTTTTTTAATTAAATTAAACTTTTTGGTAATTAAGTAAAACTTTCTTTTATTAAATAAATTAAAACTCTTTTCAAAATTAAAACCATTATTCCTTTTGCAAATTTAATTTAGTCTATCTTTTATATTAAGAGCTTGCATAGATAAACAATAAAAGTCCCAAAACAATCTCTCAAAGTTCTCGTTTGATCCTAACCACTAACGTTATTTGTTCGTTTTGCAGTTTATTGCGTTTACCGTTATTTATTTTATTGTCGTTCAATTCAAATTTCATTATCATATTGTATCTGCTTCTCATCTGTAACCTCGCGAATCCTAACAATCGCGCTTTAATTTCTGCCTTTAATTTCTGCCTTTAAATTTCTGCCTGCATGGTTAAATTAGGACATTATCTCTCTGTTTGCATGATTCAATTATCTCACGCCTTTATCGTTATTCTGTCACACTATACACTCCGAAGGAATTAGGTCTAGCCGTTTGACCGCCGTGTCAATAGTCCTCAACTTCAAAATTACACCCTTATAAACCCTAATTTTCACAAATGCCTCGCCGCAGGCAAGATTACCATTTTACCCCTAGCATTAGGTCAAAGAGCCGCCGCGCTCATTTTAGGGTTTCCCGCCGTGGAATCCCTAATTTAACCCTAATTACAACTTAACAATTCATAACGTAGAGATCGGAGTTTCTACACTCCACGTAAGCGTGTCCTTAAGACATGTTTATTCCCTTTGAGACCTTGACCACAGTCAAGAAGTCTCTAACCTCCCTTTTGAAGGGAACTATGATTACTCTGATTCCGCTCCCGTAAGGATACATAGGCACAAGATGCGATGTCTTGCCGAGTAAACTTAGAATTAACCCCTTAGGTCTCCTTTCTCACTTTTAATCCTTTGTACATATACCTTAAGCAAATAAATAAAGCAAATAGTAAACATTTGAACAAAAGGTTCCTGTAGAGTACTACAGAAGTTTAGGGTGCTAATACCTTCCCTAGATTTAACCAACCCCCGAATCCTAGAATCTCCCCGCATTGTGTTTACGATGCAAAAATAGGTTTTCCCTCTTTTGACCTTTTCCTTCGGATAAATCAAAGAGCGGTTGTGAATTGAATTGCGATTCAAATTAATTAATAATTTGATATCCTATTTCCACCGCAACAGAAAATGGCGACTTCACTGGGGAATCTTAACTTTTGAGGGTTATCCCTAATTTGTCCATATTTATTACTATTTGTTTTACTATTCATTTTCATGTATATATTGTACTTTGATTTTGGGATAGTTCCTTATGTTGTGAGATAAGTCTTACGCCCGGACTAGTGACATTATTATAGGATGAGGATATATTCGATGAGGCTTATAGGGAGTTGAATCCCGACTAAGTTGATTCGAGAATCACCGCTCAGTTGAGACCTTTTTCGAAAATGGTTCGGTTGAACGAGTAATCGTGAAAACTTTTTCCATGGTCGATCGAAGTCTGTGATATTGGGAACCGTAGTACCTTAACACCACCTTGACCTTATTTAGGACGTAGTGCGGGAACTATGTGGGAGTAGTCCTACAATGGTTGCTACGCGATACTACACTCAAAAGAGGTTCTCTTGAGAATATTATTAACCCCCGAGTCAATCGGAAGGTTGATAATATCCGAAAGATGGGCTGATGACTTTGGGCACTTTTTAGAACCTTGTTCGGCCGGTACAACTAACCTATAGTACACTCCTTTTGGGGATGGGTAGACCTTAACTCCATTCATGTCCTTTAACCTAGGACTTTGTGTATTCATGTGCATCCCATTGCATTGTATTTCGTGGAATTCAAACATCATTTATATCACGGGATACCATAAATAAAAAAATAAAAATAAAAAAATAAGAAAAAAATTTTCTTGGTACCCCACGACATTCGTAAATGTTTGAGTTCCATGAAATCTTCATTTGCATTCGCATCATAGCATCATATGTTTTCTTGCATTGCATGTGTCTTTCGTTTTTCTCATGTTCGGTTCTCTCGCCTTCCAGTTTCGTCACCCTGAGTCCTCGGCACCAGTACAACACTAGAGCTCAAACTCGGAAAAGAATGGAGGATCAGACAAAAGAGATTGATCGCCTTAGCAACGAACTTGAAGACCTGCGAGGGGGTATGGGGCGTATGATGGAATTATTACATGTCATGAATGCTAAGATGGATACCCAGCCCACTGTTGTTTCCGAGATTACCGGCGTTACTGTGGACCCTCCACCAAATGTGACCGTAGCAAGGGACCCACCTTATGGTCTCGCTCCAGGTTTTGTGCCTCCTCAAGCCACTGTTCCGATTAATCAGCCTGTTCAACAAGCCGTTCCTTTATTTTCTGAAGTTTCTAGGGGGGCTCCTATCTTTGCACCACCTGTTGTGCACACCCGGGTGCAACCGTATTTCAATGAGCCCGTCTTTGATAATCTCGATGAGAATGTTGAAGGTTATGAGAAACATGACAAGCTTCGTGAGGAAGTAGACACTATCGCCCAGAGATTGAGAAAGGTAGAGGGCGATCAAATTTTTGGGACTGTTGCAAGGGACGTCTGTTTGGTCGCAGGTTTGGTTATTCCCCCGAAGTTAAAAACTCCGAACTTCGATCGCTATGAAGGTGCCACTTGTCCTAAGAGTCATCTGATCATGTACTATCGCAAAATGGCTGCCCATGTTGAGAATGATAAATTGATGATTCACTGCTTCCAAGACAGTTTGAAGGGTGCCTCTTCCAAATGGTACTTAACTTTGGACCAATCTCGCATTAAGAACTTCCAGGATTTATCTGACGCTTTCATCAAACACTACAAGTACAATATGGATCTGGCTCCTGACAGAAGACAGTTGCTGAGTATGTCACAAAAGAATTCTGAATCATTCAAAGAGTACGCTCAAAGGTGGAGAGAGATTGCTTCGCAAGTAGAACCTCCTTTGACCGAGAAAGAGTTAGCTGATTGGTTTGTCGACACGGTTCGTCCAGAATTTTACGAAAGGATGGTGGGTAGTGTGACTTCAAATTTCTCTGACATCGTTGATGTGGGTATCAAGATTGAATTAGGTATGAAAAGCGGTAAAATGACAAATACTCATGGTGTTTCAAAGGATCAGCCGAAGAAACCTTCGTTCAGCTCTCAGAAGAAGAAAGAAGGTGAAACTAATGCTATATCCTCCGGTAGACGAAGAGACCAATTTTATCAATATCCGCAAGGTTATGCTCAACCTCAAGGGTATCCGATTCAATATGCTCAACAACCCTATGTGGCAGCTGTTGCACCTTCTTTCAATCAACAGGTTTCTATGTATCAACCTATGCAACAATCTCCCGTTCATCAGCCTCCTAGCTATCCACAAGCGCCCAACGCTCCTGCTTATCAGCAGCCAAAGAATCCAGCTCCTCGCCAGAATGGTCCGAACAAGAGACAGTATAAACCTTGTCCACCGATTCCAATGACTTTCACAGAGTTGTATCCCTCATTAGTCAAGCAAGGTCTAATTACTACTCGAGCTTTGGGTCCGCCTCCTAATCCGCTGCCCGCCAATTACAACGCCGCTGCTCATTGTTTATTTCATGAGGGTGCTCCTGGTCATGATCTAGAGAACTGTTATGCTCTCAAAAGTCTTGTCAGGGATCTGCTGGAAAAGAAGATTTTGTCATTTGAGGATCCTCAACCGAATGTTAAGAAGAACCCTTTTCCTAACCATGAGAATGTTAATGCCATTAGTGCTGATTCTGAGGAAGGTTATGTCCTTGATGTTGTTCAGATTAAGACTCCTCTTAAGATATTCCACTCGAAATTGTTTGAAGTCGGTCTAGTAGATACTTCCCACGTTGCATGCGCAAGTTGTGATGCCAGTAGTAAGGGTTGTGTGTTGGTTCAGAACGATGTTCAGAGATTGATTAATGAGGGTATTTTACAGGTGACCAGCCAAGCCAAGAAGGATGAAGTCGCTGTGGTTGAGTCTGTCTTCCATCAGCCTGAATCAAAGGGTAAGGTACCAGTGTTTAATCTGTCAGGGGCGAGTTCCGTCAACCCCGTGTTCGATATACCAAGGTCGTTTATCCCTGAGACGAATCAGCCTAAGTCTATAATTATTCGAAAACCAAGTCCGTTTCCTTTCAGTGATCCTAAAGCTGTACCTTGGAAATATGACGTGACGATGATTGACAAGGAGTCTGGGAAGGTTATTCCAAATGAAGAGGTTAAAGACACTGTGACCAATATCGCATAGGCAAGCAGGATGACTCGCAGTGGCCGTGTGTATACTCCCCGTTTCAATGAGGTTCCACCTAAGGAAACAACTAGTATCCCAGTGCCTGGCAAAGACAAAGGTAAGGGAGCCGTTACGAATGATGAAGATGCTGAGTTTTTGAGGATCATCAAGAAAAGTGACTATAAAGTTATCGATCAACTTCATCAAACTCCTTCCAAGATTTCGATCTTATCTCTGTTGATGAGTTCACCCGCTCATAGGACGGCCTTGCAGAAAGTTTTGACTCAAGCACATGTGGATCAAGATATCAGCACCAGTCGGTTTGATAGTGTGATTGCCAACCTGACCGCATGCAACACTCTTAGTTTCAGCAACGAAGAGTTACCAAAGGAGGGTCCGAATCATAATCGTGCTTTACATATATCAGTGAAATGTCAGGAGGACAATTTAGCAAGAGTGCTAGTGGACACCGGTTCTTCTTTGAATGTTCTACCCAAGAGGGTTCTTGATAAGTTGGTTTTCAGAGAGACTGTGTTGAAACCTACTTCCTTGATCGTCAAAGCTTTTGATGGTTCTCGCCGGTCGGTGATGGGGGAGGTTGAACTTCCTATCCTGATTGGTCCGCAAGTTTTTAATATCACGTTTCAAGTCATGGACATTAATCCCAATTACAGCTGCTTACTTGGAAGGCCATGGATCCATGCCGCTGGGGCAGTAACCTCAACGTTACATCAAAAGATGAAGTTCGTGATCGATGAAAAGTTAGTTATTATACACGGTGAGGAGGATCTGATGGTCAGTAACCTGTCTTCTTTCCGTTACATCGAGGCCGATGAGAATGCTTTGGAAATCTCCTTTCAAGCACTCGAGATCGCCAATGCTGTTCTATTAGAAGTCGAAGAGACAGTGGGCCAGGGTAATCCATCTTTTGCATCTCTGAAAAGTACCAAATCAACAATTGACAGGGGCATTCCGGAAGGTTGGGGAGAGGTAATTGGCGTCAAGACCAAGGCTGATCGCTTTGGGTTGGGTTACAAACCAACTCAGAATGGAGCTGCCACAACTGTCGAAGGGCGTCCGAAGGTTATCCAAGAGGTATTTGTCAGCGGAGGCTTCCAAGTCAATGCCGTCAGCGACTGTAAGGAAGATGAAGATCTGCGCAACCTGGTGTTTAAGGGTGATGCAGCTTTGAACAACTGGGAGGCCGTAGAGATCCCTGTTATTTTTCCATTGTCAAAGTAATTTTAACATTTTCATTTATGTTTTCAAGTAAAAAAAAATCCGTAGCTCTGCCCAAGGCTATAGGAACGTTTTTGTTGGGCCACCTTTCACTTTTAAAAGGATATTAATAAAGGCATTTTGTTCAATTCCACTTTGGTTCATTTGCGTTTTTCGTTTTCACCTTTTAAAAAATGAAATTGGCAATCTTTTCCAAAAAAATAAAACAACAAAAATAGCATCTTATTTCTTATCTTGCATATCTTCGAGCATTTTAATTAAGTAAGCCTTCCATCATGCAGAGACATCACAAACCTTGTTGGATCCAATGACTTTATTGACACTCCTGACTGGGATGCACCCATCAATCAAGCTGAAGACGAGGGTGAAGAAGATTTTGAAGTACCCGCTGAACTGACAAAATTGATTGAGTACGAGTACACAGAGCTTCAGCCGCATAAAGAGCAGGTGGACTTAATTAATCTTAGTACAGATGAAAACAAGAAAGAGGTCAAGATTGGTGCAATGCTTGGGACAGAGGTTAAGCAGAGATTGATTGAGTTGTTAAAAGAATATATTGATGTGTTTGCGTGGTCGTATCAAGATATGCCTGGTCTAGACACAGATATTGTTGTTCACAAGTTGCCACTTAAGCCAGATTGTCCACCTATCAAACAAAAGCTTCGAAGAACGAGACCCGACATGGCTTTGAAAATTCGAGATGAGGTTAAAAAACAGTTGGATGCAGGTTTCTTGGCAGTTGCAAAATATCCAGATTGGGTTGCCAACATTGTGCCAGTGCCCAAGAAAGACGGTAAAGTTAGGATGTGTGTGGATTACAGGGATCTGAACAAAGCAAGTCCGAAAGACGACTTCCCTCTGCCACATATTGACACACTTGTAGACAATACAGCCAGTTTTGCGTTGTTCTCATTTATGGATGGTTTCTCTGGCTATAATCAGATCAAAATGGATTCCGATGATCGAGAGAAGACTACTTTCATTACTCCTTGGGGGACCTTTTGCTACAAAGTCATGCCCTTCGGTTTGAAGAACGCAAGGGCAACTTACCAACGCGATATGACGACTCTTTTCCATGATATGATGCACAAAGAGATCGAGGTGTATGTGGACGATATGATAGCCAAATCTCAGAGTGAAGAGGAACATCTAGACCATTTGGTAAAGTTGTTTGAACGACTCAGGAAGTACCAGTTGAAGCTGAATCCTGCTAAATGTACCTTCGGTGTCAGATCCGAAAAATTGCTTGGTTTTATTGTTAGTCAACGAGGGATTGAGGTAGATCCTGACAAAGTCCGAGCCATTCAAGATATGCCAGCTCCGCAAACTGAGACACAAGTTAGAGGTTTTCTGGGGCGTTTGAATTATATTTCCAGGTTTATCTCTAACATGACCGCTACTTGTGAACCAATATTCAAATTGCTTTGTAAGGGGCAGACGGTTGAGTGGAACCCCGATTGTCAGAAAGCGTTTGAGAAAATTAAGAATTATTTGCAAGACCCCCCTATTCTGATTCCTCCCGTACCCGGAAGACCGTTGTTTATGTACCTTACTGTTCTTGAGAAGTCTATGGGTTGTGTGCTCGGGCAACATGATGAGACTGGAAGAAAGGAACATGTGATTTATTATCTGAGCAAGAAGTTTACCGATTTTGAAAACAGATACTCACCATTGGAGAAAACTTGTTGTGCATTGGCATGGGCCGCTAGGCGCCTCCGGCAATACATGATCTGTCATACCACATTGTTGATTTCTAAAATGGATCCGATCAAGTATATTCTTGAAAAACCTGCTCAAACTGGGAGGCTGGCCCGTTGGCACATGTTGTTATCCGAATATGACATCCAATATGTACCCCAGAAGGCAATTTAAGGTAGTATCTTATCGGATTATCTCGCAGATCATCCAGTTGAAGATTATGAACCTCTTAAGTTTGATTTTCCTGATGAGGATATTTTGTTGATTAAGAGAGATTGCGAAGAACCAGATCCGAGCGAAGGTCCAGAACCAGGTCTTTGGTGGAGGATGATGTTTGATGGTTCCTCGAATTTCAATGGGCATGGTATAGGCGCCGTTTTGATGAACCCAAAAGGTGGATTCACTCCGTTTACAGCCAGGTTAGACTTTGAGTGTACTAATAACGTCGCAGAGTATGAAGCATGTATTCTTGGCCTCGAAGCAGCAATTCACCTCCGAATCAAACTTCTCAAAGTAAGTGGTGACTCAGCCTTGGTTATCTACCAGGTACAAGGCAAATGGGAAACGAAGAATGAGAAGTTAATCCCTTACAAGGACTACATTGTCGAGCTGATTAAGTATTTCGACGAGATAAAGTTCGAGCATGTTCCTAGATCTGAGAATCACGTTGCTGATGCTTTAGCCATGTTAGCATCCATGTGGAAAGTTAAATTCGTTAATGAAGCACCTCTTATTCATATTGAACGCAAAGTTGAGCCCGCTTATTGTCAAGTAGTTGAAGAGGATGAGATAGATGAAAAGCCGTGGTTTCATGACATCAAGAACTATTTAGTCAAGCAAGAGTATCCCGATGGTGCTACCGGTCTGGACAAGAAAACATTGAGAAGACTGGCTTCTAAATTCTTCATCAGTAATGGTGTGTTATACAAAAGAAATTACGACATGGTTTTGCTCAGATGTGTTGATAAACGGGAAGCTGACATGTTACTGCAAGAGATTCACGAGGGGACCTTCGGAACTCATGCCAACGGCTATGCTATGTCTAAGAAGATGTTAAGGGCTGGATATTATTGGTTGACTATGGAAGCTGACTGCATCCAATACGCTAGAAAATGCCATAAGTGCCAAATTTACGCTGATAAAGTGCATGTGCCTCCTTCACCATTGAATGTTTTGTCTTCACCATGGTCGTTCTCAATGTGAGGCATTGACATGATTGGGGCAATCGAGCCGAAGGCTTCTAATGGTCATCGTTTTATCCTTGTTGCTATTGATTATTTCACCAAGTGGGTAGAGGCTGTTTCCTACACCAACGTGACTAAGCAAGTGGTTGCCCGCTTCATCAGGAAAGAAATTATCTGCCGTTATGGAATTCCAAGTCGGATAATAACTGACAATGGCACCAATCTGAATAACAAGACTATGAAAGAGTTGTGTGACAGTTTCAAGATCACGCATCACAATTCTTCTCCGTACCGTCCTAAGATGAATGGGGCCGTTGAAGCTGCGAATAAGAATATCAAGAAAATCCTGCAAAAGATGGTCGTGACTTACAAAGATTGGCATGAGATGTTACCGTTTGCTTTGCAGGGATACAGGACCTCAGTGCGAACTTCGACAGGGGCAACACCTTTCTCATTGGTGTATGGAATGGATGCCGTACTCCCCATCGAAGTAGAGATACCTTCTTTAAGGGTGTTGATGGAAGCTGAACTTGAGGAGGCTGAGTGGGTTCAAGACAGACTGGATCAGTTGAATCTCATTGACGAGAAATGCATGACAGCTATGTGCCATGGGCAATTATATCAGAAGCAGATGAAAAGAGCATTTGATAAGAAGATTCGTATCCGTGAGTTCCGTCAAGGAGAGCTCGTACTCAAAAAGATCTTGCCAGTGCATAAAGATATGCGTGGAAAGTGGATGCCCAATTATGAAGGCCCATTTGTTGTAAAGACTATTTTCTCCGGAGGGTCTCTGATACTTACAACAATGGATGGTGAAGAGCTTGCACATCTCGTGAATTCTGATGTGGTCCGAAAATATTATGCCTAAAAACCCGCTAAGTCGAAAACCTGCAAAAGGCGACTTAGGCAAAAGTAAGGGTTTAAAAAGAAATAATAATAAAAAGCTCGCTAAGTTGAAAACCCGAAAGGGCGGCTTAGGCAAAAAGGAGCGTCCCGGTGGATTGAAAACCCGAAAGGGCGGTCCAGGCAAAAGTTAGGGACGAAGGCATTTCATTGCATCAGAAAACACTGATCATCGCGGACACACTTTCCGCATGAGATCCATTTTCCAGTTCGTTCATCCTCGTCCAAAGCAAGATTCTGGATTAGTCTTAGTTATTAGTGTCAGTAGGTGTCGTTGGATTCAATGTAACCTTTTCTCATGTTGCCAATTTCAAAGCATAATCATCTGTGGAGCTATGCCCTCAGCAAGCTGCCATCCTTTAATAAAAGATACCGTCTTTTTACTTACATTCCTTGGTGCATTACTCTTGTTTCTATTGTTATGCAAAATGCCATTTATTCTTAAAATTTTGAAAATGAAAGGTGCTTTGAAAACTTTTTAAAACTGTTCTTCGAAAGCGCAATCGAAAAATATAAGAAATTACTTTGACTAGTGGAAATTTCGGAAGGATCTCTTCACTCCTCGAAAAAATCTCATTGTTGCAGAAACACTTTTAAACCATTGCTCTGACACAGTCCCCAGCGAGACTATAAGCTGACAACTTTTTCTTAGGTAACTCGAAAGTGTCCCTCAGGCTTTCTTCTCCCCATGTGAAGACATGATACTGTGCACCCAAGCAGATTACCTTCTCCCCAGAGAATTCATAACTTTAAAACCAGATTTGGTTCTACCATCGACCCATCCCATCCATGATTGACGTATCGGTTGCAGAGAACGCAGGGTATCTCCGTCGAGATGTTTATTTCATCTCTCGTCCCGTCTCTAGTCTGTTTCGTCAGCATACGCAGGGGCATAAACATCACACACCTATTTCATATACTCATTTTACATACTCATTACATACTCATTCCATTACATCCTGCATATTTAACTACATAGACATCAACATACATTCACGTTAACACATGCGTCAGCATTCACAGGTTCATTGTGTTTCGCCATCATTCGTTGTTACCGCCGAGTAACTGGGTTTGTCCATTCTCTCCAAATAGATTGTCAGCCCTAAGCATAAAATACCTACTTGTTTCCAGTTTCCCCACAGAGCTCGATCCTCGTGGATGACGGTTACTTCAGCTATCTTTCCTCGCCAGGATAAGATATTTACCCTTCGAGTTCATTCCCTCGATGGAGTCTTGATTGCCATTTTTCTTTCTAGCTCGATCCTAGATTGAATCTCGGTCTCGTCGGTCGTCGAGCCCAACCGGACGTGCATTTATTTTGCACCGTTTAAAATTTTCACCCTACCTTGGCAGATATGCGACTGTTCTCGCCTGAGAAGCTTATCACTGTACCCGGATGTGCATTTATTTTGCACTATCTTTTGAAGAAAATCAATCACAATCCTTTACAGATACACGCCAGTTTACGCCTGGAAAATCTATCAACATCGGTATGCGACTGTTCTCGCCTGAGAAGCCTATCGGTACAGCACCTTACAATCCTACATCCTACAGCATCGGTATGCAACTGTTCTCGCCTGAGAAGCCTATCGATATAACAATCCTACAGCATCGGTATGCGACTGTTCTCACCTGAGAAGCCTATCGGTATAAAACTCTACAATCATACATTTTATCAGCAACAGTTCTCACCAGAGAAGCTTATCACAACCTTACACAACAGGATACGCAACAGTTCTCGCCAAGAGAAGCTTATCACAACATTTTATCGACCAGCTACAGTTCTCGGTTAAGAAGCTTATCGTAACGTTCTTCAGCAACGGTATGCAACAGTTCTCCGCCGAGAAGCTTATCATCATCTGTTATCACCTCTACAAGCAGTTCTTACATGAGAAGCTTATTATTGCCACTCTTGCAAATAAGCGACATTTCTCGCCTGAGGAGCTGATCCTATCTTCATTATGACTTGCAGCAAATGGCCATCTCCATCGAGCAGTTGGGCTTCCATTTTCCTTGTCGTCTTGAAGTATGAGGAGGTTTGAACCGAATCATATTCAGGAGAGCACAGATCTTGAAGTATGAAGAAGTTCATTTACCCTTTAGTAAAAGAAGGAGCGGAATCATATTCAGGAGAGCACAGATCTTGAAGTATGAGGAAGTTCAATTTACCCTTTAGTAAAAGAAGGAGCGGAATCATATTCAGGAGAGCACAGATCTTGAAGTATGAAGAAGTTCATTTACCCTTTAGTAAAAGAAGAATCTGAAACGTATTCCAGGCACCGACCTTAAATATGAGAAGATTTATATATCAGATAAGCAGCATCCTCTTTATTTGAGTGCTTATCCGTTTTGGCATGTAAGTCCCTTCCAACGATAAGTGACAGTTCTCCCTCGAGAAGCTTATCAGGGCATTTCCCATCAAAGCCCATTTATTTTGGCATACAGCCGGTTTTTACCCTGTATATGTAATATGGATTTCTGAAAAGTCCATTCGATCCCATCACGAAGGATAGTTTATAGAAGCTTGGATGTTATTCTTTGCTCAATGCTCCAGCATTCTGTAATCAATCTGGCAGTCGTGTAGATCCAGTTTTATTGTTAGATATTCCCAAGTGGAGGCCGTCTCATAGGCGCCATCTCCATTTAGGATCATGTTCTAACCACTTTAAGTCCATTTATTTTGGCATACAACCGGTTCTTTTCACCCTGTATATTTGCTACGGAGTTCCGAAAGGCCCGTTTGATCCTGTCACGAGAGATAGTTTACAGAAGCTTGGATGTTATTCTTTGCTCAATGCTCCAGCATTCTGTAATCGATCTTGCAGTCGTACATGATCCAGTTTTACTTTTAGATTCCCCAGTGGAGGCCGTCTCATAGGTGCCATCTCCATTTGAGAATCTCGTTCCCGTTCTAAAAATGACAATTGGTCGTATTCGCACCACTTGACCATCATTTTAGAATTCCCCAGTGTTGTACTGTGTCCCAGCGCGTCGTTTTCCCCAGTGTGTTCTTCTCGTAGCGTCTGTCCCTATGTTGTCGTATTCGTCAGCATTTTCGCATTCATCATTCCAGCATACGCATCATATCATATTCATGGCATCGTCTGCATTAGTCTGTTCTCGCTTGGTCCATAGCATTGCATATCGCCACATATAAGGGCAAAATTTTCGGTTATCTATATTTAAATCCCTCCACCATGATTCCTCGAGTCTCCGCCACTCAAATCATCCGGTGTAGCTATTTAAATAGGGGCAACTGTAATACCCCAAATTTTACCCTTACATTTAGTCAGTCATTTTGCATAATATCTCATTTTTGCATCCATTAACCACTAACCAGTCATGGAGCATAATTTGTTTGCAGGAATTACCCCAGGGGCATTGTGGTCATTCTTCGTGGAGTCCGCAATTTTTGAGACAAATGAGACATTATTCCTTAGGCATTGATTTATCACATGGATTGATTATATCAAGGTGTCGGCATGTTTTGATTGGTACCGAGAAACTCTTGTCAGAAAAATGATTGGACTCGGGGCTGTTTCATTGATGAAGGTTTGGACTGAAAAGAAGGGGGATATTGTTAAGGTTATTTTGAGAAGCAATATGATCGGCGGGAGTTTAGTTTGAATTTGCTGGGGTGTAATCATGTTGCGGTATCTCGTTTATAAAATTGGTCAAGGCCAAGGAGAAGTAAGTTTAAATATTTTTGAACTTTTATTCATAAGTATTCATAAGTTACAACTCAAGGGTGAATTTAAATGATTTTTGAACTATTATTCATAAACATTTCAAATTTACAATTGATAAGTAAATATAAATATTTTTTGGAATTTAGTTCATAAATATTTAAGGTACAATTGAAAGGGATAAATAACCTTTGAATTTCATTCATGAATATTCATTTTTGTTTACAAGAAGTTTCATTTACACTGAACATCTACTCTAAAAAAGTCCTAAAGAATCCTAAGTGTTCTTCATGATGCTCCTTTGATTTTCTCCGCGAGTCTCCGATCAACCTGCACAACAAAGACAAACAAACAGAATAGGAAAGATTATAATTTATGTTCGACACTCTCAGAACATCATCATCATTGAGTGCCGGGAGTGGCACGACCGAAGCCGCATCCTACCCCCGTTACCGATCTGTACCATTGGCGTCAGATCAGGTGGTTATCGTTCTTATCGTACGGGACAGCCGAGAGAGAGAGATAAAGGAAGCTTTTTCGAGCCGAAATGATTTGCGCAGATGTGGATTCTGAAGGGACATCACTATCAAGTAAATGTGTAGCTTTTTGATGAAACTGAACAAGTGAATGCACACCAGTAGAACAACAAGAAATCAAAGCCAACATATGGGCTCAGTCGAAGAACAACATCATGGCCCTGTCATCATACAACGCAATCAATTTGCGAATCCAAAGCATCACAGCCCTAAGCACCAAATCAGAGCTGAGCTGCATCAGGTGACTGGTGTATCAGCACAGACTATCAACCATCATGGAAGCACATCAGCAACATCAACATCTGCAAGTCCCACAAGAGGTTAAGGACAATCTCAACATCAAGCATCGCGAAAAGCACAAAGACAGGACTACTGCTAAAATATCACAGAAGGACCCTACTGCTGGAAATCTAAACCAGGGCACCAAGATGGGTCATAAGCACCATAAAAAAGGACAGACATTTGCAAACCATATCAAAGAGGCCAAGATTCATCGGCAGCGTGACATGAATAACCACACCAAACTGAGCATCGAAATGAATCCACGAGTTTAACCACAGGAAAAGAGCAAGGATTCGCGTTCGAAAAAGGGCACGCAACAATCACGCGTGGAATACCAGGCCATCCAATTGATTCAATCAAGTCAGAAAACTGCATGAAAACAATGGAAACAACAAAGAGATTCGAAGTCATATCAGCTCTCAGTTTAACCATCATCGGGCATAAGCGTTCAAGCGGCTGGGAGAGCCACGGCCGAAGCCGTTACCAATTCCCTACCGAACGTCGAACTGCAGGCATCGGTAATTTCGCACAAACTATCAGCTCAATTCAAAACGACAGCTCAGACCCTAAGGTCATCATCGCCAATAACCTTCACTTGGCCACCTTGACTCAATCGAAGCATCAGCATCAGTTCACTGAAAAAAAGAAGGGGAAAAGTTAATTCGAAGTGGAAAATCCAAAAGCCGTGAAGAACAAACCATATCAGTTCACAGTGGAAAAACCGAAAGTACAGGACATGAGCTCAGTTCAAACATCATCGCCCAACAACATACAGCACCAGACAATAAGAGCTGAATTCAGGCTTGAAAGGAAAGAAAGAATTAAATTCGTGTGCAAGAGGACCAACTCCGGTTACAAGAGAGAGACAGAGTCCTGTTCAGAGAAATAAGATCTCATAAGAAAGATCAGAGAAATTCGAGTTTATCAGAAAAAATAGATATCAGTTAAAAACTATCAGTTATCCACATCCAGTTCAGTTATCCAAAAGAAAATCAAGGAAACAGATATCCAATGTATCCCAAATGTGATCATGATCTGGAAGTTGAAAATCCAATCAAGTGAACCCAAAAAGGAAAGTCAACTTATGACAGCAAGCAAATCGCAAAAGCCCGCGTTTGAAAATCCATCAGGGATCAAATCTACATCTGCAAATATCAAAAGAAAATCCAATCAAATCAGCAATAATACAAATCACATCCAAAAGAGGAATGATCCCAAGTCAAATCTAAAATATTATTCAGTATCAGAAAAAAAAACGTAAATCCAATATCCAATTAGGCCCAGAAAATCGAAGATCAGAAGAGTATAAAAGGGAACAGATACAACCTGATAAACCCTAGACGAAACGGCGGAGAACACCAAAAAGCGGCGAAAAGGACGAATCGCAAAACCCTAGCGGCCGCAAGAGAGAAAGAGGAGAAGGGTTTCGTCCAAGGTAATCATCAGAGCGCAAACCGAGAGATTGAGGAAGGTGCACCGACGCCGCCTCCATCCACGACGGGCAAACCTTCCCCGGAGACTCAGTTCCACCATCATCGCCTCCTCAAGCGCTCATCGTCGATCGCAATACAAAAACGTAAGCCACATATGTATAGCAATTTCATACTTGATGGTTTAATGTTGATATTTCAGGGAAGATGAGAGGAGTCGAGAGAGATGAAGGAGATAGAGATGACATAAGCTGAACGGCGCCGCACGATGACGAAAAGAGGAAACCCTAATGGGAAGCCCCCTCGTTCCAATGCTTATTTCACAGCGGGCCAACAACAACAAGAATACCGGCCCAAACTTCTCTCTTTCTTATTGTTTTGGTTGTCAATTATTATCATTTCATGGTTAATTAACATGTTAAAAGTTGTTATAATCTGTTCTTTTTTTTTAAAAAAAAAACATTAATATGAAAACCCTTGCTTTTTTAAGAAAATAGTTTGTAGATGAAATTAAATTTTAACCTAAAGCTTTCTCTTTTTTTTTTTAAAAAAATAAAATAAAATAAAACTCTTTTTTTAATTAAATTAAACTTTTTGGTAATTAAGTAAAACTTTCTTTTATTAAATAAATTAAAACTCTTTTCAAAATTAAAACCATTATTCATTTTGCAAATTTAATTTAGTCTATCTTTTATATTAAGAGCTTGCATAGATAAACAATAAAAGTCCCAAAAGAATCTCTCAAAGTTCTCGTTTGATCCTAACCACTAACGTTATTTGTTCGTTTTGCAGTTTATTGCGTTTACCGTTATTTATTTTATTGTCGTTCAATTCAAATTTCATTATCATATTGTATCTGCTTCTCATCTGTAACCTCGCGAATCCTAACAATCGCGCTTTAATTTCTGCCTTTAATTTCTGCCTTTAAATTTTTGCCTGCATGGTTAAATTAGGACATTATCTCTCTGTTTGCATGATTCAATTATCTCACGCCTTTATCGTTATTCTGTCACACTATACACTCCGAAGGAATTAGGTCTAGCCGTTTGACCGCCGTGTCAATAGTCCTCAACTTCAAAATTACACCCTTATAAACCCTAATTTTCACAAATGCCTCGCCGCAGGCAAGATTACCATTTTACCCCTAGCATTAGGTCAAAGAGCCGTCGCGCTCATTTTAGGGTTTCCCGCCGTGGAATCCCTAATTTAACCCTAATTACAACTTAACAATTCATAACGTAGAGATCGGAGTTTCTACACTCCACGTAAGCGTGTCCTTAAGACATGTTTATTCCCTTTGAGACCTTGACCACAGTCAAGAAGTCTCTAACCTCCCTTTTGAGGGGAACTACGATTACTCTGATTCCACTCCCGTAAGGATACATAGGCACAAGATGCGATGTCTTGTCGAGTAAACTTAGAATTAACCCCTTAGGTCTCCTTTCTCACTTTTAATCCTTTGTACATATACCTTAAGCAAATAAATAAAGCAAATAGTAAACATTTGAACAAAAGGTTCCTGTAGAGTACTACAGAAGTTTAGGGTGCTAATACCTTCCCTAGATTTAACCAACCCCCGAATCCTAGAATCTCCCCGCATTGTGTTTACGATGCAAAAATAGGTTTTCCCTCTTGACCTTTTCCTTCGGATAAATCAAAGAGCGGTTGTGAATTGAATTGCGATTCAAATTAATTAATAATTTGATATCCTATTTCCACCGCAACAGAGACAATAAGGATGAAGGATGAAGGTTTTAGCTCTAGAATCCAATGATTCCAATGAAGAATCAAGGAATTCAATGTGAGAGCTCTAATGGGGGTTCTGGAGATGGAGAAGTTGTGTTAGTTCCATGATTCTATGATATAGAATTGTCCATGGTTCTATGATTGGCTAAATTTTGGTAAAACATGATCCTGCACTGATGTTAAGCAAGATGTTATAACATCTCCATCTATTGTGGTGACAGAACTGCTGTGTAGTGTTTTAATATCGTGACATCCATATGCTGTCATGACAGAACTGCTGTCATGTGTTTTTAATCATAATGTCATGGCCAATGTCATGACATCGCTGTCTGATACAGCAGGAGCTGTGGTAACAGAACTATTGTCATGTATTTTAAACAGGATGTCATTACCAATGTCATGACATCGCTGTCTGGTGCAGCAGGAGCTAGCAGGAGCTGATGACAAAACTGTTGTCATGGATGTCATACTGAATGTCATGACATCGCTATCTAGTACAACAGGTGCTGCTGTTTTATCACTTGATAGAAGTGCTTTTGATACACCTCATCAGTATGTGCAGGCCAAAGTGATTCATTTTGAAAAAAGTGCATATTTAATTGGTATTCATAAAAAGGATCTTTGAGACTTTTTAGGAAACTATAATATGCTTGTTTCTACTGTTGTGAAGAAGATTCTGCAGGAGTGTTCAACAGGGGGAGTCTGGTCAGCTAAGAGTAAGTGAAGCTGAATGTCATGACTGAATGTTATGACATTGATCGTATGACATCAGGCGTGCAGGGTTTGTTTTTCTGTTATGATACCTGATATATCTCAGGCTAGAATTTAGGAAACCTGTTATGGCTCCTTAGTTATCTTAGGCGAGATACTAGTCAGGGTTGGACATAACATGAAGCAGTTGTGACTTAATTTGACAGCACCTTGGATTATGGAAAGTGGTTTAACTTGGTTAAACCTAAAGTTTGTTACTTGTGACCAGCCCAAGCCCAGTTTGCACTACTATTTAAGGAGGAGCAGAAGCAGAGGAAATCAAGCACTCACATCAAGAACAACTTAAGTGTAAAATAAAGGTCTAGGGTTTGAGAGTCCCTTGTGTGTGTCTTTGTAAGTCACCCTTTGTATCTTTTGATACATTGTGGTAGACATATTTGTGAGTGAAGAGTTGTGCTCTTCACGTGTGTTGTGTGAGTGAAGAAGTTTGGTTCTTCACGTGTGTCTTAGGAATACTTGTACACCAAGCAACTGTATGCTGCATTGGTTAGGTAGGTTCTAAGCTGTTGTGTCACTCAAAGCTGTTAAGAAAGAGTGTGTGTCACTTGATCAAAGCTGTGCAGCAAGATCAAGGTGTGTTTTTGAAGTGTATCTCCATAACTGTTCCGTAATTGTGTGTTGATATCACTGAGGTGATTGAGGGGGAGTGAGTGGGTATACTCAGGTCTAGAGTGTCTCTAGGCAGAAGTGTCATTGGGTAGGTTTTAAGTAAGGAGTGCAAACTGGGTTGTTTGACTCGGAATTAATTCTACTAATAGTGAATTTCCTCCCT
This sequence comes from Lathyrus sativus, assembly GCA_963859935.3. NCBI lineage: Eukaryota > Viridiplantae > Streptophyta > Magnoliopsida > Fabales > Fabaceae > Lathyrus > Lathyrus sativus. The sequence continues at coordinate 94,225,470 of OZ012739.1, read as the reverse complement.
GGCTTGGTAGCCCCAAGATGTAGGTGAGGTTGCACCGAACTGGGTAAACAATTACTGGTGTTATTTATCTTTCTGCATTTACAATTCTGCATAATTTAAATGGTTAGATAAATAGTTCTGTCAGTTTGCAGATGTTACAGCAGACGTCATGACATTGGTACAATTTAAAGAAATTTAAATTGGTCATGATCTGTCCCCGTCCTTGTTTCAGCAGAGATCAATATTCTTGGGACATATGAGATATGCATACCAGAATTTCAAGTTGAGAGAAAATTGAGAGAATGAGAGTGAATTCTGAAAATGAAATGAAATTATGAGGATTATGTGTGTGAGGTTTGGAGAAAATCATTTAAATATGCTCTTGGTTAGGATCCAAATGTGGTTTGTGAAAATTGGAATGGGATTAGAAATGGAAAATTGGAGGGAACTTTAATTAATTTGAAAATTAACCAAAATTTGAAGTGGTTATAGATCCTTCCTTTGCTGTGAAATCAATTTCTCAAGTGATCAAAATGGACCCCAAAGTGACCTCTATTGAAAAATCACGTGCAGAGTTGAAATTTCCTTGGTTAATCGGTTAACCATATGGGTTAATCGATTAACACCTTCAAAAATTCAAATTTGACCTGACTTTGCATTGGTTAATCGGTTAACACCTTAAAAGTTTGAATTTTGGCGCCTTCTGGAGGGAAATCTGCACACTTGCCCGTTTTCATCCATTCTAAGCCCTGTTCAGCCTCTGAAACTTGTTCTTGAATACTACAACCATAAGAATTCTTGAGATAGCCTGAATGCTGCCTCTTGATCTGAAAATATCCTGCAAAATAAAATAAAATTGACCGCTCGATCGCTGGGCAAAATAAATACCGGAGCTGATGCTCTTTGTTTGGTCTCTCGCACCAAAGAAAACCCTGAGCCACATGAAAACCTTGATCCCCTAGCTCAAGAACAACTGCTATGACATGCAAAAATGCGAAAATGTAAAGAAACATAAGCCAAGTACAAGAAATGGTTGGTCAAATTTTGGGGTACAACAGCTGCCCCTATTCAAGCAACTTGGACCTAAAGGGATGAAAAGCGAATGGCTTTCAAACATTCAAGGTAAAAGACGGTTGAATACCAAAGAAACCGGAAATTTTCCAACCCCCAAAATGAAATTGTAGACCTTCTGTTGGAGAGGCAAAGGTAAAATGGACGCATCCATCAAAATCACCATCTGCTAGGGTCCGGATACCGTGCAGGCTCGGGAAATAACCAACATCAGCCAGGGTCTGGATACCGCACATGCTAATGGAACAATCTGATGTGAGCCGGGGTCTGGATACCACACCAGCTCAAGCAAGTCATTAACCGGGGTCTGGATACCACACAGGTTAATGAAAATAAACCGGTGCGAGTCGGGGTCTGGATACCACACGGGCTCGAGAACATCATTAACCGGGGTCTGGATACCACACGGGTTACTGAAAATAAACCGGTGCGAGCTGGGGTCTGGATACCACACGAGCTCGAGAACTTCATTAACCGGGGTCTGGATACCACGCGGGTTAATGAAAATAAACCGGTGCGAGCCGGGTTCTGGATACCACATGGGCTCGAGAACGTCATTAACCAGGGTCTGGATACCACACGGGTTAATGAAAATAAACTGGTGCGAGTCGGGGTTTGGATTGTTAGGACATAAATTGGTTCTTAATTATATCTCTATGTTTTGATGATAACTCTTATGAAATTTTGTATTAAAGAATTATATACTCTAAAAATTTGGTTTAGATTGTTTGCTGCAGATATTAAAAGTGAATCTTATTCTGAGAGCAAATTAGATCTGAACATGAAATTATGCAAGGCTCTGAAGCATCAGATGCATCTCTTAGAAGATTCTGAATGCTGCCTACAGAAGATTCTGAGCGCTGTCTACAGAAGAATCTGAAGCAGAAGCTACAGAAGAATCTGAAGCAGAAGCTACAGAAGAATCTGAAGCATTGAAGATTTTTGTATGAAGAGTTTCAAGCATAGTTATTCAGAAGACTCTGATAAGTACTATGCTGCCAGTACTGAGGATCTGATTCCAAACTCTGCTCTGAACTATTACACGCTGAAAGCACACATGCTGCATTGCTCTGATTCAGCAAACTCTGATGATCATCAGAAGACTCTGACTGCTCAAGACTCTGATGATATTTGCTGAAACTTGTTGAAGAAGAATTCAAAGTTATGTCTGTTGGAATGGCCAAACGACTCTTTCCTCATTTATGCTAGACACAAGAACACAGATAAAAAGGATTTCTCTGTGCATTCTACTTCTAGGAAAGGTCATGTGATGTAAAGACAAAAAGGCTCTGACCTTTTTGGTACACAGCCTTCAACGTGAAAGACTTCTTGGACCTCTGTGCCTATAAAAGCAAGACTCCATCACTCTTCTTCAGTTGACGAATTTATTGAAAGAAATTCATTACAAGCTCTCATACAAATCTTTATCTTGCTGAATTTATTTCTAAGTTCTTAAATCTTAAGTGATAAATCACAGTTGTGATATAGCTTAATTAGAAGCAATTTAAACACTTGTGTTACTCTTACATTTGACTGTAAAAGATCCTTAAGAAGATCCAGTTGGGATCAGTAGTTCTTAAGAAGACTAAGAACAATTGCTCTTAGTGCTTGCTATTGTAATCAGTTGATTTAATAGTGGATTAAGTCCTTGTTGAGAAAGGAAAATCACTCTTGATAGGGTGGACTGGAGTAGTTGAATTCAATGAACCAGGATAAAAATCTTTGAGTTTTTATTGCCATAAGTTTTTCAATATACTTTTTCAACCCCCCATTCTAAGTATTTTCCCACCTTCAGTTGGCATCAGAGCTCGGTTCTGTGTGTGCTACCACTTCATAGTGACAAAAAAATCTAGTGAGAAAAACTTTGATATATATTTGGTTGTTATTATGGCTGAAACTTCAACATCTAACAGTAACAACAGATATGAAGAAAGGGATAGAATCAGCACAAAACCCCCTATGTTTGATGGGGAGAAATTTGATTATTGGAAGGACAGTATAGAAAGTTTCTTCCTTGGTTATGATGTTGATTTGTGGGACTTGGTCATAGATGGGTATGTTCATCCCACTGATGGGAATGGCAAGAAAGTAGACAGAAAATCTATGACTGAAGCCCAAAAGAAGGAGTTTAGAAATCACCACAAGGCTAGAACAATCTTGTTAAATGCAATATCTCACACTGAGTATGAGAAGATCACAAATAGAGAAACTGCATTTGACATGTTTGAGTCTTTGAAGATGACTCACAAAGGTAACCTTCAAGTTAAAGAGACCAAGGCTCTGGCATTAATACTGAAGTATGAAGCGTTCAAGATGGAAGAATCTGAGTCTATAGAAACTATGTTCTCTAGATTCCAGATCCTCACAACTGGTCTAAAAGTTCTGGATAATGGCTACTCAACTGCTGATCATGTGAATAAGATCATCAGAAGCTTGCCTATCAGATGGAGACCTATGGTCACTGCTCTGAAGCTTGCCAAGGATCTGAACAAGATCACTCTGGAGGAGCTAATCAGCTCACTAAGAAGCCATGAAATTGAACTTGAGGAAGATTAGCCTCAAAAGAAAGGTAAGTCAATTGCCTTAAAATCTAACAAATCTGTGAAAGCTTTGTAGGTGTTAGAAGAAAGCTCTAAAGAATCTTCTTCTGAAGAAGAGGATGAACTGTCCTTGCTGTCCAGAAGAATCAACAGACTCTGGAAGCACAAGCAGAGGAAGTTCAAGAACTTCAAAAAGCCCGATCAGCGCAAGGAGTCCTCTGGACCAAAAAGATCTGGAAAGAAGGAAGTTGTTTATTTTGAATGCAAACAACCTGGTCATTACAAAAATGAATGTCCAAAGCTTCAGAAAGAAAAGCCCAGAAGAAAGTCTGAGCACAAGAAGAAGGTTCTAATGGCAACTTGGGATGACTCTGATGAATCTGGATCCTCATCAGAATCTGAAGATGAATGCGTCAACATGGCTCTGATGGCAGGCATTGAAGATCAGAATGAATAATCATCTGGATCTGAGTCTGATTCTGAATCTGACTCAGAAGAGGTACTTTCAGATCTCACTAGGGAAGAGCTTATTAAAGTCTTATCAGAGGTTCTGAAAAATTATAATCAGATTAAGCTCAAATGTAAGAAGCTTAAGTGCAATCTTGGCTCTGAGAATAATATGTTAAGATCAGAAGTTGCTGAGCTAAAAGAAAATAATTTGAAAATGAAAGCCAATTTTGAAAAAGCTCAACAAAACTCTGAATCTGAAAGTAAGTCTAAATGCAAAAACATTTTAGAAGAATATGACTTCAGCTTTCAGAAGTTTCTTGCTAAAAGCATATATAGAAGCAAGATGGCTTCAATGATCTATAGGGTTAGCAGAAACAACAGGAAAGGAATTGGATATGAATCTTCTTCTGGAAAGGATTTAAATCCAATACCTGTTGATAAACTTGTTATTGAGAAAACTCCCTTATACTCTCATTTCAAGTTTGGTCATCTGAATGAAATTAAACACACACGTTCTGATCAGAATGTTCCTGTGTTTAAGCCAAAAGTAAGTCAGAACAAAACTGTTGTAAAAAGACAGAAGTTCAGACCAACTTTCAAGGCAACTAACCAAAAAGGACCCGAAAAGATCTGGGTACCTAAGGATAAGATTATCCCTGTTGCAGATGTTTTTAGCAGAAAAATCAAGACGCCAGTCATGGTACCTGGACTCTGGCTGCTCACGTCACATGACGGGAGAAAGGTTTATGTTCCAAAGCCTGAAGCTTAAATCTGGAGGAGAAGTGAAGTTTGGAGGGAATCAGAAGGGCAAGATCATCGACTCTGGTACTATTGGTAATGGTAACCTTCCCTCTATATCTAATGTTCTTCTTGTACAAGGATTAAAGCATAATCTATTGTCCATTAGTCAATTAAGTGACAATGGTTATGATATAATCTTTAATCAACAATGTTGTAAAGCTGTTAGTCAGAAGGATGACTCAATCCTGTTTAATGGAAAGAGGAAGAACAACATTTACAAAATAAATATTTCAGAACTTAAAGTTCAAAATGTTAAATTCCTCTTGTCTGTTAATGATGAGCAATGGGTCTGGCACAGAAGATTGGGGAATATTAATATGAGACGTATATCTCAGATTAATAAACTCAATCTGGTCAGAGGACTTCCTAAGCTGAAGCTCAACTCAGATGCTCTTTGTGAAGCATGTCAAAAAGGAAAATTTTCAAAATCTTCTTTTAAATCTAAGAATGTTGTTTCAACCTCAAGACCATTAGAATTACTTCACATTAATCTGTTTGGACCAGTGAAAACTGCATCCATCAGAGGCAAGAAGTATGGGTTAGTCATTGTTGATGATTACAGCAGATGGACATGGGTAAAGTTCTTAAAACACAAGGATGAGTCACATTCTGTGTTCTTTGACTTCTGCAAACAAGTCTAGAATGAAGTTTTTTTTTTAAAATTATTAAAGTCAGAAGTGATCATGGTGGTGAATTTGAAAACAAATATTTTGAAAAATATTTTAATGAAAATGGCATTGCTCATGATTTTTCCTGTCCTAGAACTCCACAACAAAATGGAGTTGTAGATAGGGAAAATAGAACTCTGCAAGAAATGGCCAGAACCATGATCAACGAAACTAATCTGGCAAAGCATTTTTGGGCAGAAGCAATAAACACAACTTGTTACATTCAGAACAGAGTGTCTGTAAGACCTCTTCTGGAAAAGACTCCCTATGAATTATGGAGGAACAGAAAGCCCAACATTTCATATTTTCATCCTTTTGGATGTATTTGTTATATGTTGAACACTAAAGAGAATCTTAACAAGTTTGATTCTAAAGCACAGAAGTGTTTCATGCTTGGGTATTCTGAACGCTCTAAAGGCTACAAAGTATACAATACTGAAACACAGATTGTGGAGGAATCTATACATATTAGATTTGATGATAAGCTTGGCATTGAAAAACCAAAGCAGTTTGAAAGTTCTGCAGATAGAGAAGTAATTCTCACAGACTCTGAAGGCTCAGAGGCAGACAAAGCTCAAGTGAAGGAACCAGAAGCAACGCCAGATGCAATTCCTTTAGCTTCTCAAATGAACAACTTAAATATTTCTGAAGAATCAACTGTTAGAGGATCTTCTTCCAAAATCAAGGCCTCTCACCCAGAGGATGTGATCATTGGAAAGAAGGATGACCCCATTAGAACAAGATCCTTCCTCAGATCATCTGAAGCATCATTATTTGGGTTGGTGTTAATTATTGAACCAACTTCTGTGGATGAAGCTCTGCAAGACAATGACTGGATAATTGCCATGCAAGAAGAGCTCAATCAGTTCACAAGAAATGATGTTTGGGATTTGGTTCCTAGACCAAAGGGATTCAACATAATTGGAACTAAATGGGTCTTCAGAAATAAGTTGAATGAAAAAGGAGAAGTTGAAAGGAACAAAGCAAAGCTTGTTGCTCAAGGTTATAGCCAGCAAGAAGGAATTGATTATACAGAGACTTATGCTCCTATAGCCAGGTTAGAGTCTATTCGTTTACTCATCTCTTTTGCTGTACAAAATAACATCACTCTATATCAGATGGATGTTAAAAGTGCCTTTCTAAATGGTATTATAGAAGAAGAAGTTTATGTTCACCAACCTCCTGGTTTTGAAAGTGAAAAATTTCCAGAACATGTTTTCAACCTAAAGAAATCTCTTTATGGTTTAAAACAAGCTCCTAGAGCTTGGTATGAGAGATTAAGCAATTTTCTTCTAGAGAAAAATTTTATCAGAGGCAAAGTGGACACAACTCTCTTTTGTAAAACATTTAAGAAAGATCTTTTAATTTGTCAAATATATGTGGATGATATTATATTTGGATCTACCAATGTTATGCTGGGAAAGGAGTTTGCTCAATGTATGCAGGTTGTATTTGAGATGAGCATGATGGGAGAATTGAGATTCTTTCTGGGAATTCAAGTCAACCAAACTCCAGATTGCACTTACATTCATCAGACCAAATATGTTAAAGAGCTTCTGAAGAAGTTTAACGTGACTGATAGTAAGATGGCAAAGACTCCCATGCATCCAACAAGTACACTTGGTAAGGAAGAGGTAAGTAAGAAAGTAGATCAGAAACTCTACAGAGGTATGATAGGATCTCTTCTCTACTTAACTTCTTCTAGACCTGCCATTTTGTTCAGTGTATGCTTGTGTGCAAGATTCCAATCAGATCCTAGAGAATCACACTTAACAGCTGTTAAGAGGATTCTAAGGTATCTGAAAGGTACTTCTAATATGGGTTTGTGTTACAGAAAATCTGATGATTTCAAATTAGTTGGATTCTGTGATGCTGACTACGCTAGAGACAGAGTGGAAAGAAAAAGTACTTCTGGAAGTTGTCAATTTCTGGGAAGAAATTTAATCTCCTGGTACAGCAAGAAGCAACCTACAATTGCACTATCAACTACAGAGGCAGAATATATTGCTGCTGCTGGATGTAGCACGCAGATGCTCTGGATGAAAAGTCAACTAGAAGACTATCAGATCTTTGAAAGTAATATTTCTATATTCTATGATAATACTTCTGCTATATGTTTGTCTAAAAACCCTATTTTACACTCTAAGGCAAAACATATAGAAATTAAACATCATTTCATCAGAGACTGTGTTCAGAAGGGTATTATAAACTTAGCCTTTGTTGATACAGATCATCAGTGGGCTGATATTTTCACAAAACCCCTTGCTGAAGATAGGTTTAAGTTTATTCTGAAAAATATTGGTATGGATTTTTGTCCAGAATGATATTTATCAGAATCAAACTTCTCAGATGCAAAATGCTTAAAACTCTGAAGTATTTCATCTGTCATTTATTTGATTTATTGATTTATTATTATTTGTGTGTATCTGAACTAACCAATCTTAGAGGATCTGAACGTTGGCTACGTTTCATTTCTCAAGAGAATTCAGAAGCACATGCAAGCAAACACATGTCACTCTGAATATGAAAAGATGGCGTGCACATTACTGAAGAGACATTTGAGGTATTGTTTGAATAGTTAAAATCTTAATTTTCCCCCCAAATTGTCAGAATCAATTAATGCTTTGAAATGATTTTTATTCTTTTCATTAAATGCCATTAATTGCTAAGTGGAACGTGCTATTTGTGACTGTTTGTGTGCCCTATTTCTTTCTCTATAAATACCACATTTCACACCATTTCACACTCTTCACTTCACAGATAATTTATGCATTTCTGTCTTCTCTTTGCTCTTCACAAAAACCCTAAACCTTCGCCCAAATCATCTTCATCTTCATCAATGGCAACATCAGCCTCAACATCAGCTCAGTTTCAATCATCTATGGCTGCTATTACATCTTCAAACTTGGGTGTTACTCCCTTTAAGGAACCAAAAAGGACATTGTTAACCCCTGTGGACAAGCTTGAAGTTCTTTGTGAATCAATGGTGGAATTTGACTCTCTAGCTGACAATGGGTTTGAGTTACATTCTATTATTGATGCACAAGGCTGGGTCAAGTATTTTGACAGGTTATTTGGACCAGTGTACCCTCATCTTGTGAAGGAATTCTGGATCCATGCTTCTGTTTATCCTAAATTCATACTTTCTTCTGTTCTGGGAAAGGTGTTTCCCTCGAAAATCGGAAAACAACCGCTGATCTTCCAAATCTAACTTTGGTGACTCACAGGATCGATCAAACTGATCCTAGGACATATGCTAAAAGAATTATTGTTTGGTTTTAAGAGCTTATTCAAGTTCCACACTCGAACAATCTTGGGATAAACAGAATCCTAAAAGAACACCTATTCGACTACGGGTTAATTTAAAGGTAAAGTAGGGTTTCTAATAAAAGAGAAGAAAGTTTGTTGGTAAAGGTGAATTTAGATTGAGGGCGAAGAGAAAAGAATTGCATAGGAAGGAGAGAAGTAAGGTAAGGAGGAACAATAAAGGCAATAAAAGACTTTGTAAAACTTAAAGTAAAAACAAATAAATTGCATTAAGTTAAAAGATGGTGTGTTTACATCACGTATATTCTCTTACAATACTCGCTTTCTCTACACTCGAATACTTGGAGTAGTTTCAAGAGTAACGTGTACAATAGTAAATTACAATACACTTTGGATATGTCTAAGACACTCTATTTATAGCAACAAAAAATAACCTCTCATAACTTCCACCATAATCTCCTTCCGCCACTTGTCTCAAATGCATGGATCCTATTATTCATAAGGTGACACGTGTCTCCCTCAATTTTCCCCAAGCAAAACTGTTCCCTCCAACATTCAAATTTCAAATACTTCGACACACCATTCGTATCAGCAGGCGGTCGAACCCTTGGCCTCTGGGTGAGTTCTTCGACTTAGCTTTTTCTTCTTTCGACCATTTTCTTGCATTCAAGCTAATCTCCAATCTCTTGTCTTGGATACCTTCTTTCTAGCTGAGGCGTTGAATTTAGGAGCTAACAAATTGCCCCCCAAAAATGTTTTTTCAACTTCGACCGTGGAAAAGCACATTTTTTGACAACGTATGACCTTCGACGCCGCTTTGCCCTCATGAGTGTCGTCTGATACTCTTTCCGCCAATGTAAGCCTGAGAAGTTGAAAGGAAATGAAAGAGAAAAAAAGAAAGATAGCTATGAACACACAAGCTACTGTTCCGCCGCTTTGATGCATGTTTTATGATGTCATTATCATCATGGCTATTTCCTCGGGACTCAACAAAATCGTGGGCCATCATCACCCTACCATCCTCGGGGACGTGATTTGCAACTACTACCTCTGACATTCCACATCCAAGCATACACGTGGCCCACTAACTCTAGCCCCTTAATGATGGAAACTCTCAGTCTTCCACTCACTATATAAGTAATTTCCCTTTGTTGTTTTCATTTTTTACAACTTCTCTAACTCTTCATAACTTTCCTTGCTTTTTCTCTAATTTTCTGCTTTCAACCAACCAACTCTTACTTCTTTTAACAATGGATGATCATCAAAGAAAGAAAATGCAACCTAAGGGACAAGCTTCTGCATCCACACTTCCTCCCTTTGCTAGCTTGAGCGGCCCCTAGACGATAAAGAATCAACAATTCATCCGCGAACCCCTGACGGAGGAGAAACGCCACATTTACGAATCTCAGGTAATCATTCCTGTTACTGTTGCAGGGAGACCTTTAGCCATGTCTGGGCCTTTACCCCCTCCAGGTCTCGACTACTCCGCCGTCAAAGATTTCTTCCCTTCTTACAGAACCACTAAACCCTAGGGCAAAGAGACTTCAACAAAATTTCCACTGACGGTCCTGATAGCTTGAGCCTTTTTGACGTGGACTTTAGGTATCTTCATGATGGGGCCAGACTATTTAGGGCCACCCCCTATTTCAAAGATTCTGAACTCTATCTCAACTGGCTGACGAAAATAGAGAAGGTAAAAGACCAGGAATGGAAGGACACTGGGATTTACGATCTGATTATGATGTCGAAGGTAGGTCCTTCGTACTGCCCTCTCATGCTGGCCTCCTCCTTATTCTTCTGGGATAGGACACACAACACTTTTCACCTTCCTTGTGGGATGATGACACCCACTTTACTCGACGTAGCTGCCATTGTAGGCCTAAAACCCTACGGCCTTGTTTATGATCCCGAGATCGATAGTCATGACAGCATTGGTTTTGCCAATACTAAACACACTTATACAACTTTTGTCCAACACTACCACAACAAAACTAGTACCTCTGTTGATGATGAAGAACACATAGCCTTCTTGGCCATGTAGTTATCCCGCTGTGTATTTTGCACCAAATCTTTGCAGGTGGCGAGAAAGTATCTGGTCCTGGCCAACCAACTACACATGAAGAGAGGCGTTTGTCTCAGCGAAATGATACTGGATAGTCTTTACGAAGCTTTAGGCCGAAGGTGCGGGTAAACTGAAAGATCCTGACAGTCATGGCAACTTGCTGTTGTCGGGCCCCTTCTGGCTTCTTCAGTTGTGGCTTAATGCCACGTTTGAGCACAGTCTTCCCAACAAAGGTGAAGTTGATGAACATTCGCCTGCAGTTGTTGAGAGGAGAGTCGAATGGCCCCGCCTGGCTCAACTTAATTCTAGCGAGGAAGGTCATTCCCTTCGTTCCAACTTGTCCAGCTTTGTTCATATGTTTGCAAAACAACATGAGTTTACCGCAAACATGGCTCCCTTCGCAGAACGAAAATGTGGGCCAGAATGGTTTACTAGACCCTTCCCTGCTCCCTTAAAGAAACACGAGGAGGAGTCGAAGCTAATATGGGAGATGTTCCTCATTCCCCGCCTACTGATTCACAAACTAAACCTCGTAAAAGGTCACTCCAGCCTGCTAGCCTATCAGCCTAACTTGGTCTCTAGGCAATTTGGGTTAATTCAAACCTTGCCCAAATGCTTGTACGACAAGAAGTCACATATCATTCTTCCTTTTACTGTGCTGTCTCCTCTAGATTGTTCGACGCAAATGGCACGCCACGCTCACAAGTCCTACCTCACACCTGTTCACTTTGAACCCTCTTATTTTTGCTCTCAAAATTTCTATGACTGGTGGTCGAAGCATTATGCTTCAGAATTTCTCGATGCTCCTAGTTTTACTCTCTTGATTGACCAAGCTTTCATTGATGTGCAGGAGAAGGTCAAGAAAGGTACGTCTACTCATATCAAAGAGATCCAAGCCTTCCAGAAATATTTCAAAACTTCCTATCGACCAGATGATGTTAGTCGAACCATCCGCGAGGCTGCTGTTACCTTAAAAGAAAAATTTTCCAAAAAACTGGATAGTTTAAAGATTCCCTCTTCTGTTCCTTGTGAGAAACGGTATGAGGTTGCCTTTAAACTTTTTCCCCCAAAAATCCCTCGACCACCAACCACTGGTTTTGGCGTGGCTCTTACCCCTCCATTTCTAGATTGGTTTATCTGTGGAGATGCGATAAAAATTCTTCGACAGCAGTCTAAGCCCAAGGCACAGCGGGTGGTTCCGACTAAACATACACTCGATACGTTTAAAGAGCACCTTCATGTCAGTATCAAAGATGTTCGCATCGAATCCGACATTCTTGAAGGTTCATCCCCCTTCGATTTGGACTTACCTCTCTGAGCTTTATTGTTGCTAACTGTTTTAAGTATCATCTACTTTTTCAGCTGCTCCAAAAGATGTTGCCCCAACAACCAGGACTGAAGTCAAGGACGAAGGTCAAAAGGTAGCCTTCTGCAACTTTTACTATCTCGATTTCCTTACTCAATCTCACTATTTCATGTTGTTTTCAGGCTAGTCGAAAACCACCTACTCCTCAAAGGTGATTAAAAAGGGCTTATCCCCAAATTATTCTTGATTCTGATGATGAAGACGAGTCTCCTCGTGAGAGTCTTCAAGCGAAAAGGAAAAGAAATATTATTCATGATGTGGATGCTCCTGATGCTCACCTGCTCCTATTGCTCCAACTGCTCCTGTTGTGACCAACACACCTCAACCTAACAATCCTCCTGCAGAACCTACTCCTGCTCCCGCAGGGGATGCTTCGATCCAAGCGGTTGTCCCTATGGAAAGTGATAATTCGAGTCCTGCTGACGAAACTGTCAAGGTACGTTACACATCCACCTTTCCTTGGGTCTTTGCATTGATTCTTTAGTCTTCATTCTCTCTAATGTCCACCTTTCCTAGGATGATGCTGGAACTTCAAGATCTAATCCCACCGTGATTCCTCTGTCGCTATACTCCTTGAATAGCCAAGGTGTGCCTACCTATCATCCCACTTCTGATTTGGGTTCTGATGTGAGTTCACTTGGCGAAATTAAGAAACCTGATTCTTTCACAGCCCCTCCATCTCCTGCAAAGACCACTACCCAGCAGTCTCAGACTGACGGGTCTGATCATGAAGATGACAATCCTCAGGTTGATCCTATTACAATGGATGATGAGGTTGACGCTTCAGAGGAGAAAACAACTTTGGCTGATACGACCAACTCCCCTTTGGGTCAGACAGTAACTATGGATGGAACAACTGTCGAGGGTAATCAAGCCATTGAGGATCAGGCTAAGCTCTAGCCTGAATTGCATGAAACTGGTGACAAAAGCACTGGGGATGCCATGGAGGAGGATGTTGACAAGACCAAGGACAACAAAGATAAAGAATTACAAATTATGGACACTTCCGTCAAAGAACCTGAAACTGCTGAAACAACAAGGACTCCCGTTCCTCCTACCCCAAAGGATATCCCAACAAACTTCTTCCCAGGCGAAACTCAACTGACTCCCGCCGAACTGGATGCGTTGAAGGTTTCCAACCCTCGACAATATATCAGGCTTTTGTTGAGTAGGAGAAGCCGTTCTTCTAGCCGTACGCTCAGCACTTCGACTTCTGAAGGGCAAACTTTAAAGCCACCAACTGACAGTGCCCTCGACAAGGTCAAGCAAAAAATCTTTAAAGGGGATCTTTCTACCCTCCTGCAGATGGGCCCTGCCAGCCATCTTCCCCTCAAAGCTCTCCTTCAGAAAGTGGACATTAAATCCCTTACTCCTGAGGCTGCAAGTGTTATTCGAGAGGTTGATACCTTGATCGACCAAGTTTACAAAGACTATCGACTGTTGCCCCAGATTGAGGGTGAGATTGAGACGAAGGCTGGCAGCGAAGCTGCCGCTTGAAGCGCCGCTGTCGACTCTGAGGAGAAAATTGTTGAGTTGGAAGAAACCAAGGAGAAGAATAAACAAGAGGTCCTGACTAACGCGGCGAACATCGCCTGTTGGGAACAGAAAATTAAAAATCTCTGTAGTAAGATAGCGAAGGCTAAGAAAAGGAACGCTGAACTATCTTCTTTCGACGACACCTCCTTAACAGCTGAGCTTGATCACGCCGTCACCTATGCTGAAGAAGCCGTCATTTGGAATCTGAAGTTTCCCAGCTAAGAGCAGATAAAGTTCAATGCTAAAGCCGCCTCGAACTTCAAAAGTCGACTTACCTTAAGATGAAGGAGAATCTTCCTTTTTGATTTGTTGGATTTTTGTAATAGAGTAGATTATGCTGGCCTTTATGAGCCATTTCTTTTGTTTGTAAGACATTGGGCCATTTTGGCATATTTTAAATTACCATTTATGGCTTCGCTTTATCTTTAACAATTATTCTGTTGATATTTTCACCTCTCGAAGTGCAGGCTTATACTTCTTTAGATATTTGCCATTTACTTTTAATACTCTCTCATCCTTACTCAGCTCTGTCACTTCATATGCCCCATTGAAGAATACCTTTGATACCTAGAATGGTCCTTCCCACTTCGGGGACCACTTACATAGGGATCTCACCTTTCGATCCATAGGCAGGATTACCCTCCATACCAAATCTCCAACCAGGAAAATCTTCGCTTTGACCTTCTTGTTATATGATTTCTCCACTCTCCTCTTTTGTCTTCTCAAGAGTTCTAGAGCTTTTATTCTCTCTTCGTTTAAGTCGACTAACTCATCAAGCATCATGTCCCAGTAAATCTCTCAAGGGATTTCATGATGTCTTTGAATTCTTACTGACTGTATGTGTATCTCGACTGACAATACCGCGTCATGTCCGAAAGTAAGTCGATAAGGGGAAGTGTTGGCTGCTTCTTTCGGGGATGTTCGACATGCCCATAGGACTTGATCCAATGTATTGTGCTAATTCATAGGCTTGCTTCCAATCTATTTCTTTATCATGCCAATTATTACTTTGTTTGCCGCTTCGACCTGACCATTAGCCTGGGCATAGTAAGGTGTCGAGGTAAGGAGTTTAAATCCCATTTCTTTAGCAAACTCCTGCATCTTCCTACCCGTAAATACTGACCCTTAATCTGTCGTTATTGTCTCTGGTAGGCCAAACCTGTAGATGATATACTTCTGAATGAATTCGATAACATCTTCCTGGTCTACCTTCGGTAGAGGTATAGCCTCGATCCACTTGGTAAAGTAGTCTATCCCTACCAAAATGTATTTCTGGTTTTTGGAAGACGCTGGTCGAATTTCTCCTATAAGGTCTAAAGCCCAACCTCTGAATGGCCATGGCTTGACTATGGAATGCAACTCGCTTGCTGGGACATTCTGTATGCCAGCATGAATTTGGCATTCCTGACAACCATTGGCGAACTCGATGCAATCTTTCAGCATCGTAGGCCAGTACATCCCTTGGCGAAACAGCAACCATTTCATCTGTGGCCCACTTGGTGCGCTCCGCATGTCCCACCATGGATTGAGGACAATGCTAAGTATGCTTCAAATTCACTGAGGCATTTGAGTAAAACTCCCTCAGAAGTTTTCTTAAATAACTCGTTCCCCAACAGGACGTAGCTTAGTGCTTGGTATTTTATCTTTCGTTCTGTAGTCGATGAAGGGTTCTGAAGGTATTCGACCAGAGGTTTCCTCCAATCTTTGTCTGTCAAACCTTCGACTGTAAAAATCTTAAAAGTTTCCTCGTCGGCGTAGCCAAATTTCGTGACTTCCAAGTCTGATGGTCTCAAGCCCACGGACACCACCTTACCTCTGGCCTCGATTTCCTCTTGTAAGTTCTCCTTCGGGACCCTGTATCCTGAGGCAACTTGCGCCAGGTCGTTGGCTATCTGATTGTGTATTCGTGGTATGTGTCGAATGGTACATACTTCAAATTTTTTGAGCAGTCTGTTAGCTATTACGAAATACATGATGAGATTTTCTTTAACGCATTTGTATTCCTTTGTTAGCTGTTTTACAACCAACTATGAATCTCCCATTATTTCGACTCGGGTTGCCCCCAATTCTAACAAAATTTCAAGTCCGGCGATCAAAGCTTCGTATTCAGCCTCATTATTAGAACATAGACCCTCGACCCTATACTTGAATTTTGTTGGAATTTTGTCAGGCGAAATGATCAATAGACCTATGCCTATCCCGTTCTTGTGACTAGACCCATCGAAGTATAGCTTCCAAGGCTCTAGTTCAACAAAGCTCAGGGTATTTTCATTTATGGAGTGGTCGACGATAAAGTCTGCCACTATTTGCCCTTTGACCACTTTCAACGGTCTATAAGTTAATGAATACTCAGTTAATGCTAATGCCCATTTACCGATTCGACTATGCAAAATAGGTTTGGACAACATGTGCTTAATAACATCAAAATGTGAAGACACGTAAACATCAACTGGTTTTATATATTGCTTCAACTTTATACATGAGAAATACAAACATAGGCATAATTTCTCTATTTCACTATACCTAGTTTCTGCATCATTTAAAACTCTACTAAGGTAGTAAATGGCTCTTTCGACGCCACTCTCATCCTCTTGAGCAAGCATGCTCCCTAGAGTTTTATCTGACGCTGCTATGTACAATCTCATGTTTTTGTTTCGACATGGAGGTGCAAGGACTGGAGGATGAGTCAAGTAGTCTTTGATCTTGTCGAAGGCCTCTTGCTGATCTTTCGTCCATTCAAACTTCTCCTTAGTGGCTCGAAGCAATGGAGAAAAGGCTTGTGTTTTTCCGCTGAGATTCGATATGAACCTTCTCAGGAAATTTATTTTACCCAGCAAGGACTGAAGTTCCTTCTTGTTGGATGGCGCTTTCGCTTCAATGATGGCCTTCGTTTTGTTTTGGTTGATTTCGATCCCCTTCTTGTGGACTACGAAACCCAAAAAATCTCCTGCTAGCACACAGAATGCACACTTGAGGGGATTCATCTTGAGTCCAAATTTCCTCATTCTCATGAAGGATTTGTGCAGGTGTTCCACATGAGCCTTTCCTGACACAGATTTTATCACAATGTCATCAATGTAAATTTGCATAAAGGACTCAATGTAGTCATGGAAAATCGAATTCATCGCCCGCTGGTATGTTGCCCCAGCATTCTTTAGGCCAAAAGGCATCACTATCCACTCGTAAGTGCCTAAGGCCCCTGGGAAACGGAACGCTGTTTTAGGAACGTCATCCTCAGCAATGAAAATCTGGTTATAACCGGAATATCTATCCAGCATGCTAAGGTATTCGTGGCCAGCAGCTGAATCGACTAACATTTCTGCCACTGGCATCGAATACTCATCTTTAGGGGTTGCTGAATTCAGATCCCTAAAGTCTATACAGACCCTTAACGATCCATTTGCTAGCCATTCGACATACCTGGTTGTACGGATGAATTTGCATCGGAGGAGTCTTTCGATTTCCTCCTTTATTTTTGAGAGGATCTCAGGGGCGAAGCGCCTTGGATTCTGCTTGACTGGTTTTTTGCCAGGCTTGATTGGTAGCCTATGCTCGACTAGATCTCTCTTTAGACCTGGCATTTCGTCATAGTCCCAAGCAAAATAGTCCCTGTACTCTCGTAGCAACTGAATGATTTCGACCCTAAGTTGGGGGTCGAGGCTGGCGCTTATATAAGTTGGCCTTTTGATTGCTCCATCTCCCAGGTCAACTTCCTCCAGTGGATCTTGCGCCAACATTTTGACATCGCTGGCCAAAGGATCCTTTTCAAAACCCAAAGGCTCATCGTCATATATGGCATCTAGTCTCTGCCCCTCGTATTGAATCTTAGGGTCGAAATACCCAACTGGACCTGCTTGTTTGGATTTTTCATTGGCTCCTTCAGCCATTTTGTTATTAGCGGCCTCCAAGGCCGTTTATAGTTTAGTCTCGGCCATGTAGGTCGAAATCCTTTAAAGCCCTGCGGCTTCAGTCATCATCATCGAACTCACTTCCCCAGCCAGTAGGGTCTACGGGAAGTTCGCCAAGGTATGGTAACCTTTCGCCTGGAACTTCCTTGTCCCATCGGAAACCCTCGATGAGATGCAGGTATAGCGAACAATACACTTCTTCATTAGGTGTAAAGTCGAAGTCTGCAGGTTCACATGGCCCTATACTTGCCAAATGTTTGTCAAACTGTCCTCTATCAATTTGATTTATAGGTGCTTTAAAGTATCCCTGATTCGCTTCGATGTTTTCGACAATACCATCTGGTCTCCAGATGGCGATCCTCTGATGCATCGACGATGGTACTGCCCCCACTCCGTGGATCCATTCTCTTCCAAGTAATAGATTATAATTGGCAGTGGTCTCAACCACCATGAAGACAGTCAGATGGGTGATGGTTCCGACCGTGACATTCACCTGAATGACCCCCATAGTCGAACCCACCTTCCCTTCATAATTTGATAACACCATGTTGTGTGGCTTGGTGTCTGTCTCAC
Organism: Lathyrus sativus; assembly: GCA_963859935.3. Taxonomy (NCBI): domain Eukaryota; kingdom Viridiplantae; phylum Streptophyta; class Magnoliopsida; order Fabales; family Fabaceae; genus Lathyrus; species Lathyrus sativus. The sequence goes on along the minus strand of OZ012739.1, from coordinate 94,207,249 downwards.
TTTTTCCAATTTTGTTCAGCAAGAAATGCGGCATCAAGTTCACCGTAGTGCCGCAGTCCACCAGTATTTTGTTAACTGGGACCTTCTCTATTTGTGCTGTAATATAAAGAGGCTTCAGATGGTTTTTCATTGCCTCCGTTGGCCGTTCAAAGAAAGAATTTTGCTCCTCGACGCAGCCGTTGTTCATTACATAATAGCATACTGGCTTATGAGTCGTTATTTCCCAGTCCGTATAGGCGTCTAAGTTCTCGACTACTGAAACCCTGTCGAACTCCCTGGGCATTACTGATACTACGTTGACCAGAATATCCAACGTATCATCATAATCTTCATCAAAGTTATCGGTCATTTCATCGTCGACCGACTTTATTTGTTCTTCAATCCGTGTTGGAAACAACTTTCTTCCTACAGGTGACTTCCCAAAAGCCTCTGTTCGACCCTCCTGTTTTGTGGGAATATTGGTGCTGGATTGCGGTTGGTCTTTATGTGTACCTTCTCTATGTGCTTTCCTTCTTCTCTGCTCACGTCTCCATTGGGATCGAGACATGGGATTTTTCCCTTTGTAATTTTCTGAGACATGAGCAGCCTTCGAAGACTGAAATTCTTTTCGATAGCTTAACGAAGATCCCCTTTGTACTTCGAAATTCTTCCATCTCTTCTGCCCTTGCTGCTTGTTCTCATTAGGCTTCGTCCACTTTCCATCAGTGGCCTCAGCATTGGGCTTGAAGCTAGTGGGCTTGTTCATCAGAGGCCTTATGCGGGGGTCAGATCTCTGCTGAAGGCCTCTTCGAGGGTCGAATCTTGGCCTTTCGCTTTCTTGCTTCAACCTTCGTGTCCCTTCCAACTTTTGTGCAGCCTTCTTGTCGAATATGGCGCTGCATCGGGGACAGAGCATCACACTAGAACCCCTCTCCTGGCAGCGATGAAGGAAAGAAACGATGGATTCCTCCTGCTCTAGGTAGGCTTCCCTTGTTTGTGTTTCCTGGTAGTTCGACTCACTATCCGCTACCTCTTCATGTTGAGTGATTTGAACCATGTTAATCTCAATTTCTTTGGCCAGGTTAAGCTTCTTCAAGCTTAACTCCACGCCTTTGGTGGCTTCATCAATCTCAACGAAGTCATCAGCTGTTTCCTTGGTTACTATCTCCCAACCCAGATTGTTCCTGTTGCTTGGGCCTTTGGTTTCACCCCTTTGGTCACAACTATCAACTTCCATTTCAACACAGCTCTCATGTCCGAAACTGATGGTAACTTTCGCCATTACAGCTTCGTCTATGGGATTGCCAGCAGCCTCTGTTACTTCGATTGAGAAGTCGTAACCGCCGACAACTTCGATCATATTAGCCTCGACTGGCTCTGTGTAATTTGCATCTGCCGTTTGCAGAGGATCTGAGTCGACCTTCATTTGGCCACCAACTTTCTCTCCGAACTTTAGACTTCCTTCTTGGATCGCATTCTGAACGAGGTCCCTGAAAAGAAAACATTGAGATGTTTTATGACCCAAGAAGTTATGATATTTACAAAACCCTCTTTTCTTCCTTTGCTCTTGGGATGATATTTTGGCGCCAGGAGGCACTATCATTTGTCCATCCTTAACTAACAAATCAGAGATTTCATCACACTTTGTGATGTCGAAGGTATATGTTTTCTTTGGGAACCTATCATTCTTTTCAGATTTGATATAACTCTTCCCTTGTGGGGGAGCTAATACTTTGCATAAGTAAGGTGGTCCTTGCTTGAGTTCAGCAAGATCCACTTCACCATCGTCAAAACTCATGGACTCGTCACACAGACCTTCGACGTTATCATTAAATTCAACGAAAGCTATCTTTTTATTTTTATTAAACTTAGCCTTTTCGTCTTTGAGTCTTTCGAGTTGCCGAACCCGGTCGGCTAATTGGGCCATGTCCCTTAGGTACTGGGTGTCCAACTTTTTCCTAATAGAGTAGTTGAGACCACCAGCGGCCATTTTGACCAACTCATGTTCAGGGACTTGCGTGAAGCATCTAGCCTTGAGCAAACGGAACCTATTAAGGTACTCCTCTATTGGTTCAGAGAACTTACGCTTTACACTAGCTAGTTCCTTCAAGCTAATTTTAGTCTGACCCATATAGAACTGTTCATGAAACAAACGCTCTAACTGGGTCCAGTTACATATCGTGTTAGGGGGAAACATTGTGAACCAGGTGAAGGCGTTCTTAGTAAGAGAACTTGGGAAGTATTTTATCCTAAGGCTTTCATCATTCGCTATCTCTCTAGCCTCAATTAAGTAACGAGCCACATGTTCGATGGTGGGTTCCGTCGTATCTCCTGAAAACTTAGTGAATTTAGGTACCTTCGTCCTAGGGGGTAGCTCCGCCTGAAGGATATAGTCTACTATAGGTGAAGTGTAATTTGGCCTAGTAAAGCCGGTGTTTAACCCATTTCTGGCCCTAATTCTCTCGACCATGGCCGCTAGATATTGTCTACGACTATGTTGTTTCGACGAACACGTTGGACTACATTATCTGCGTCTTGGTTTCGATTCACAACCACCACTCCTGGATTTCTTTCTCCCAAGCCACGAGGTTGGTTTTGCAAAGGCTCTTCCCTAAGCCCTTCGACTACTGGAGGGACTATCCTTCCTTGGTCTCCTACGTCGACTTCTACCATATTCGCCAAGTTGTCTCGTGGGACATCTGCTACTGCGGCCTAGTTTCTGGCTAAGGGAGGTACCCCCATGAATTCAGCCAATCTTGTTAATTGTACCGCCAATTGTTGATTGGTCTGGGTTATATTTTGGATTAATGGTTGAAATATTTCGCCCATGGTTTGTGACAAAGTCTGAACCATCTGTAGGTTACTTTCATCCATCTGCTGTCTCAAACATGCAACTGAGGTGTTGGTCAAGTTGTGGCCTTGTGTCGAATACCCTAAACTCTGGGGGTTTTGACTCATGTTCACACCTGACCCCGACCCTTGTAGTGGCGAAGCCATCGCCTGATATGAGAATATAGGGGGTGCACTTTGGAGCCCTTGCATCATAGCAGTGGGCATCCCATATGAGGGGTTTCTTGGTGACTGTGAAAAACCAGGGGGCACAAACTGCCGGGACGTCGAACTTCCTCCTAACAAAATCTGAGGATTCGACGTTTGGTGACCAATGTATTCCAACACTGCCTGAGTATAAGGCCTTATCACTGTCGATCCCACCCCAAGTACTGAAGGCGTCGGCACTGGCCTCACAGGAAGCACCGTTTGTTCTCTAGTCGACGGTATCGGAGGGGGAACTCCCTCGTCTCTTATTCCTTCGATGGAACCTTCTCCTCGTTGGTTGGAGTTATCTGGCTGGTTTGTATCCGTAGCCATGTTCTTACTGCTTCGTCTTGATCACGTCTCTTTGTTTATAGCGGTAATTTTACCACTTCTCAGTAACATAAAAGTGTACCTTCTCACGAAAAGGGACCAGTATAACTGCAGAATTTTATAAGTTTAATTTTATAAAATAGATTCTCTAGCACAGTCCCACTGGGCGTGCCATTTTGTTTCCCTCGAAAATTGGAAAACAACCGTTGATCTTCCAAATCTAACTTTGGTGACTCACAGGATCGATCAGATTGATCCTAGGACATGTGCTAAAAGAATTATTTTTTGGTTTTAAGAGCTTATTCAAGTTCCACACTCGAACAATCTTGGGATAAACAGAATCCTAAAAGAACACCTATTCGACTACGGGTTAATTTAAAGGTAAAGTAAGGCTTCTAATAAAAGAGAAGAAAGTTTGTTGCTAAAGGTGAATTTAGATTGAGGGCAAAGAGAAAAGAATTGCATAAGAAGGAGATAAGTAAGGTAAGGAGGAACAATAAAGGCAATAAAAGACTTTGTAAAACTTAAAGTAAAAACAAATAAATTGCATTAAGTTAAAAGATGGTGTGTTTACATCACGTATATTCTCTTACAATACTCGTTTTCTCTACACTCGAATACTTGGAGTAGTTTCAAGAGTAACGTGTACAATAGTAAATTACAATACACTTTGGATATGTCTAAGACACTCTATTTATAGCAACAAAAAATAACCTCTCATAACTTCCACCATAATCTCCTTCCGCCACTTGTCTCAAATGCATGGATCCTATTATTCATAAGGTGACACGTGTCTCCCTCAATTTTCCCCAAGAAAAACTGTTCCCTCCAACATTCAAATTTCAAATACTTCGACACACCATTCGTATCAGCAGGCGGTCGAACCCTTGGCCTCTGGGTGAGTTCTTCGACTTAGCTTTTTCTTCTTTCAACCATTTTCTTGCATTCAAGCTAATCTTCAACCTCTTGTCTTGGATACCTTCTTTCTAGCCGAGGCGTCAAATTTAGGAGCTAACAAAAGGAGATCATCATCACTGAAGATCTCATCAGAAAACTCATAGGGTATGAGGAGAATGATGGAGTTTGTCATCTGCCAGCTGGGCGTGTTGACATGGAAGAAGTATATGAGGAAGTGATTACATCTGGACAGGCTTCTAACAAATTTAAGGATCTGAAACCTGACTACAAAATCTGGGCAAAGATCTTTCTGGGATGCATCCATCACAGAAAATCAACAAATTCTCCAGATTATGTGAATAATGAACAACTCTACTTCATGTACTGCTTGAGTCAGAGTACAAAGGTAGATCTTCCATGCATTCTCTTTATGCATCTGTGGAATCATATCAATGCATCTAGAGAATCCATAAAAGGATAAGGGACAGAAGATCAGGATATGGATTTCTTTTGGAAGGTTGATCTCAGACATTCTGACAGAGAATGGTCTGGTAACTGCTCTCTATGAAGCTGGAGTTAAAGATGATCTTGAATCAATTGTTGGAAAACCATTGAATGCAAAGAGTCTTCAGAGGCTAAAGATTGTGGATGAACTCACAGCTGTTCCCAAGAAGCTAAATGTTTCTGAAGTTAGTCAGAAGAGGATTCTAGTTCAAGATTTTCCACTCTTTGGTGCTGAAGAACCTAGGTAGATTATTGTTAGGTATATTGATGCATGCAAAGCAGATGGAACACCTATTCCTGCTGATATTTTGATAAGAGCAAGAGAACCTATGCCAGATATGTATGATGAGAACATGAGGAAAAGAAAACAATTAGAGGCAGAAGAAGCTGTTGCTCAGAAGAAACAAAGAGTTGCTGAAAAGCCACAGAAGCAGATCAAGAGAAAAGCTTATGGAGAAGTTCCCTCTGTTCCCACCAAGCGCATAAAGACAAAAGGTACTAAATCATATTTACCTTCTATTCCTAAAATTGCTGTAAATATATCAACAAATAGTTCTTTGCCTGAACCTCCTCCCTCTCAAAATAAAACAATTCTTGCTCCATCTCAAACCTCTGCACCCCAAAATCATCTGATCCTGTTTCCACTACACCACTTAAATCTTCTGATATTCCACAATCAGAACCATAAACAAAACCAACAGAACAACCTACAACACAACAACAACCAGAAATTCAACAACCAACTGCATCTGAACCCATATAACCTGAACCTGTTGCACCTGAACAAGTTGCATCTGAACCAGTTGTATCTGAACCACCTACATCCAAACCTTCTGATATTCAACCAGAACCATTCAATCCTCTTGAAACAAATATACCTGACTCTGAGATTCTGGATGTTCAACCTCTCAAGACTGTATTTGAAGTTTCTTCTACATCTTGTACCCCAACCACCTCATCTGATTCTTCTGAATCTGATGTCCATCCTAATGTTATTTCACCACCCTCTCTCAGAGAATTTGAATCTAAACAACCAGAACCACCTGTTTCATCTGAAACTCTCATTCCCAAAACCATTCCAAAACCTAAACCCAGGAGATCCGAGTTTGTCTCATTTGCTTCTTTTAAACCATTCCCCTATGATCCCCTTCCTTCTAGTTTCAAATTTAAAAAATTCTATGACATAATAGAACCATATGACTCTACCACTCCATTTAAACCTAAGTCTTCCACCATTCTACCATCTGTTCTTCAAATCTACATAAAAGAACTGCCAAAAATGATTTCATCAGAACCTCTGTTGTCTGATAAATCTGTTTTCACTCCTTACACATCCACTGCATTTGATGTCGTTTCTTCTGCATCACATGTAAAACCATGTTTGGTTAATGCCTTAACCAGATCCAAAACTACCTCTTCATCTGACCATCCATCTCTTCCTTTCTACCCTCGTCCTCTGATCATCATTCCAAAATTCACCATACCACCTCCACCTCAACCCAAGCCATTCACCTTGGAAACCCTTCTGAAACCAAAAACTAGACTAAATGTTGATAATTTATTTGCAAATTTTATGAAAGAAATAAAGATGCATTTAGGCTCTGTTCAGAAGAAATTCTTGTCAACCATGGATGCAAATGAATCTGATGCTATCTGGAATAGCTTCATTAACAGATTAAATACTGTAGCCACAAATCTGAAGAATGTATGTTCTGATGATGCGAAGCTCAGATTTGCGGAGGCTGCTAGAAGCATGATCTGGAATGTGAAAAGATCTGAACCTTTGCTTCTTGAAGATGTTCCTTCATCCTCTGAAGTATCTGCTATAGAAGTTTCTGTTGAATCTGCTTCTGAAGAAAATCCACTGGCTATGACAATTTTGGAAAATCCCTCTGGATCTGTTGCTCCTGACTCTGCATCTCCAATGGAAATTGACTTTGTTCCTGCTTCAGAATCTGCCCCACCTTCTTCATCTGAAATCAAGAAAGAGAATACAGATCTAGAGGATAAGATTGTAGTTTTGGAAGCTGGACAATCTGAGATTAAGTCATGGATGGCCAAGCAAGACCAGAAGACCGAAGACATGGCACAATTGATGTCCAAGCAAGATCAGAAGAATGACAACATGGCAAAATGGATGACAAAGCAAGAAGAGTCTTCATCTGAGATCACTCACCTGTTGAAGATGATTCTGTCCAAGCAAACCTAGTTTATGTTTTTCTGTATCTGATGTTTGTGCACATGTACTTGAGCTTACTATCTGATGATTTGTCTGTTTTGAATATGAATGAATGACTCTGTGTTTTCTCTACTTGAATATCTCTTTTCTGTATTTCCTTTTTATTTGTCTTTAAAAGTTTTACTTTTTGATTATGACTAAAAAGGGGGAGAAAATGGATCTGACTGTTCAAATAAACTCTACCTAAATGAAACTCAGACATATCTAATTATAACTAACGTGAACTCTCAGTATTTCAGATCATTTGAAAAATCTAACAAATTCTTTAAAAGTAACTCTGAGATCCCCAGATCAAAGTTTTAACCTATCAGGCTCTGATTCTGAAACGTGCATCCAAAGTTAAGATCTAATTTTTGGAACAATCAGGCTCTGATTCTGTAAAGAATACTCATGCAAAAAGGGAAGTTTCTATTCCTTCTAAGTATTCAATTCAGGGGGAGATTCATCATCTCAGGGGGAGTTTTAATTACTTTTTTTATTGAACAAAATTTCTTATGTTTTTGTCATCATCAAAAAGGGGGAGATTGTTAGAACACAGATTGGTTCTTAATTATATCTATACGTTTTGATGATAACTCTTATGAATTTTGTATTAAAGAATTATATACTCTAAAAATTTGGTTTAGATTGTTTGCTGCAGATATTAAAAGTGAATCTTATTCTGAGAGCAAATTAGATCTGAACATAAAATTATGCAAGGCTCTGAAGCATCAGATGCATATCTTAGAAGATTCTGAATGCTGCCTACAAAAGATTCTGAGCGCTGTCTACAGAAGAATCTGAAGCAGAAGCTATAGAAGAATCTGAAGCAGAAGCCAGAAGCATCTAAAGCATTGAAGATTTTTGTATGAAGAGTTTCAAGCACAGTTATTCAGAAGACTCTAATAAGTAATATGCTGCCAGTACTGAGGATCTAATTCCAAACTTTGCTATGAACTATTACACGCTGAAAGCACACATGCTGCATTGCTCTGATTCAGCAAACTCTAATGATCATCAGAAGACTCTGACTGCTCAAGACTCTGATGATATTTGCTGAAACTTGTTGAAGAAGAATTCAAAGTTATGTCCGTTGGAATGGCCAAACGACTCTTTCCTCATTTATGCTAGACACAAGAACACAGACAAAAAGGATTTCTCTGTGCATTCTACTTCTAGGAAAGGTCATGTCATGTGAAGACAAAAAGGCTTAAACCTTTTTGGTATACAGCCTTCAACGTGAAAGACTTCTTGGACCTCTGTGCCTATAAAAGCAAGACTCCATCACTCTTCTTCAGTTGACGAATTTATTGAAAGAAATTCATTACAAGCTCTAATACAAATCTTTATCTTGCTGAATTTATTTCTAAGTTCTTAAATCTTAAGTGATAAATCACAGTTGTGATATAGCTTAATTAGAAGCAATTTAAACACTTGTATTACTCTTACATTTGATTGTAAAAGATCCTTAAGAAGATCCAGTTGGGATCAGTAGTTCTTAAGAAGACTAAGAACAGTTGCTCTTAGTGCTTGCTATTGTAATCAGTTGATTTAATAGTGGATTAAGTCCTTGTTGAGAAAGGCAAATCACTCTTGATAGGGTGGACTGGAGTAGTTGAGCTCAACGAATCAGGATAAAAATCTTTGAGTTTTTATTGCTATAAGTTTTTCAATATACTTATTCAACCCCCCTTCTAAGTATTTTCTCACCTTCATGGATACCACACGGGCTCGATAACGTCATCAACCGGGGTCTGGATACCACAAAGGTTAATGAAAATAAACCGGTGCGACCCGGGGTCTGGATACCACACGGGCTCGAGAATGTCATTAACCGGGGTCTGGATACCACATAGGTTAATGAAAATAAACTGGTGCGAGCCGGGGTCTGGATACCACACGGGCTCTAGAACGTCATTAACCGGGGTCTGGATACCACACGGGTTAATGAAACTAAACCGGTGCGAGCCGGGGTCTGGATACCACACGGGCTCGAGAACGTCATTAACCGGTGCAAGCCGGGGTCTGGATACCACACGGGCTCGAGAAAACATCATTGTCTGCTGGAGATACAACTGGAAACAAGAGGTAATAACCTGGCTTATGTTTCAAATGCATATGTTTGAAAATGGCGCAATGCTCCATACGAAATGGAAATGCTACGCGCTTGGTGGATGCTATGCACAATGCAAAATGAAACGGCACCGAATCAACAAAATAAATGCTGAAATGACAAAGCCAACTCTAACAGTGAGAAGTAACACGTGCCAAGTACGATTGGACTTAAGCTGGGAAAAACAAGCCCTGGACGGCCTCCTGGAACAACAATTTCTGGGGTAATACTGTTCTGACGAGAACAAAAATCCACTCCACTTGGGATTAACTCAAAACCTGCTGAGGAAAATGCCCTGAACGGCCTTCTAGAGTACAACTCTTCTAGGGAATAGAAGACTTGACTGGGGAAAGACACCCAACCAACTGGAATCAAATCCAACCTAACGGGGAAATCAACGACTCTGCAAGGGATAACAATCAACCACTGAGATTAATTTCGCTTCACCGGGGAAATCAGCCCTGAATGGCCTCCTAGAACACCGAAGTCCTTATAGAGTACAAAACATGCATCTGGGAGCAACTCCGCTCTGCTGAAGATAAAAAAAATCCAACCTGTCGGGGATTACTCAGCTGGGGATAACCAAACAAGATTTATCGAGGAACTATCCCAAACTCTCTCCGCTGAGAATAGAAATCAACCCTAATCTGCGGGGAAGAAATAACTGCTCTGCTGACTTCTCTGGGGAATTAAGCAAGAGGAAAAACAACCTCGACCTCTTCTTGGGGACGAAATCACCACTTTAAGCTCTGAGTGGATACAAAGTCACAAATCTGGACTCTGTGGGGAAAACAAATCCTGAACTTACTCCGCTACTGGGAAAAGTTCCAAACTTGCTTGGTGGAGAGAAATCCAGTCTCGACTTGCTGGGAAGTAAGTGCGTACCCACGATCTGCTGAGAATAATAATCTCTCCCTTTTAGGGATGACCTTACTCTGCCGAAAAGGTCAGTCTTGAACTGCTGAGGAATGAGTGCATACATACAATCTGCTGGGGATAGGTGTTCACACTCCACCTGCACACTCAATCTGAATTCCACCTGCTGGGGATATGGTGATCTTAACTAGGATACACCGGATGTGCCAAGTGTGTTTGGGCTCCAGGTTTTCTGTGAAAGGTCAGGTACAGCTGATGTTGAGAAATGTTCTGTTTGAATACAGGTCAGGGGATAATTTCTATGACTTCTTGATATTCATCTTGAACTTTAAGGTTGAATGAACCTGCTTGAATAACTTTGATAAGCTTTGAGAATATGGAGAGGATACATCCCTCTGTTTCCATTTTTGCCCTAGCATGTGGGATCCTGTAGAAGTCTTCCTCGAAAGGGGGTTTGAAATCTTCGTACCCTGATGGTTTGATATGAACCGCTTCATCATTTTGAACCTCGAAGGGCGTTGGATAAGGATAGCTTTTTGTACTCTTGGGGAATGATTGCCTCAGCCTTGCAATGACTTTGCCCCTGACTGACTTCGAGAGATTTATTGAATCTGGACCTGATTGCCCTAGATTAACTGACCTTCGAATGACTGACTCCCTTGATATGATCATCTGATATAGCTCGCCCCTGCTCCACAGAGTCCTCAGGTGTTCTGCATTATATCCTGATCAAACTTTCCATTGTGGAAACTCTCTTGATGTCAAGTGCTTACTCACAAGTAAAACAAATTGTTTCGCATAAAAGTTATATTAATGCAATGCATATGACAGTTTTGAAATCCAAGTCTGTTCACTGGGAAAAAAATTGTGACATATAGTGAACGAATCACTTATCATAATGGCAACATTAATACCAAAATGGTAAGGGGAATCCTTTTAGGAGTCAGTTTCGATGCAATCTTTACCGAAGTATGCTTTCAAAATAAACCTACTTCAATTAGGTCTTTTGAAGGTCGTAACTTGGTCAGGTTCACGACTTGAAGGAAAGGATATAAGGCTCAAAGTTTATTTTAACCCACCCATTCTCCTTGATGTTCTCCTATCCTATGTTCAGATAATTCGACACAATCTCTCACCTCTTAAAGGTTGAATGACAGGAGTGATGGTTCAGGAAACCACAAGTTTCTTTGGAGTGACAGTCACTCGCTTTTCGTCTTTGGTGCCTGGAGTCACACAACTTGTTTTTTCGAGGATTTTTCTTTTGTAATCCTTTTCGCTTTTTGTTTTTTTCTAACTTTTGCCTGGACTGATTCTTTTAAGCTTCGATTTTGACGTCCAGTTGGATACTCTAATTTTTGCCTAAGTCGCTTGTTTCAAGATTTGACTTAGCGGGCTTCTTCTTTTGATTTTTTTTTCTTTCTCTCTCTTTTTTTTGAACAAATCGTGTGACACCGGCTTGTCTGACTTGTTTGAAAGAGATTGCGACTGTTTCACTCCTTGGTCGGTAATGGATAACCACTGTATTTTTTAGGCACGACCTCTAGAGGTGTGACTGATCCTTGAACGGGAACACTCCTTTTGTGATTTGGACGCTCGGTCAAATTAATTGACACCTACCCTACCCCAGGTTAAGATTGAGGGTTTTTCGTTTTCCAAAAGAAACTCCTACTACTAGGCTCAAAGGGGTTGACAAGGGATTATCATCCTTATATTTCCGGTGTTTATGGATTTGAAATAATGTCTGTACATCATCAGCGGGTTTTATTCAAAAGCATACAATTGGAAGCTTGCGCGTCTTTCAACTTCGTCATCCTTCCCGGATTCCGCTTAGACAAGCATTTGACGTTAACAAAAAGTAATTAGTGTACACAAATGGAATTAATCAAAACATGCATATTCATTTCATCATCAATATCAATCGAAAACAAACAAGCTTTACAAATGAAATTTGCACTTAAACAAAAAAGAAACTATAAATGCATAGAAATGACATGATAATAAGATTGCCAGCTTTTGGGAACCGGGCTTTCAAATCTTGACTTGCTGCTGAGTCAGCCCTCTTCAGAACTGCTTGTCAAAGTCAGTCTGATACTCTTCTGAACCCCTGCCCTCGGTACGTTCTTCCACAACAATAACTACTGAACCCATATGACTGGACGAAAGAGGATTGTTGATCAGGATTCCCTGAGGTGTGATTGAGAACATATTGGAGTCCAGTAGAGTCTGAATCTTGCTTTTAAGCACCTTATAATTTTCGGTTGAATGCCATTGTGCCCCAGCATGGTACTCACAGCGGGCGTTGACATTAAAATCTGGCGGATATGGAGGAATCTCTGGCTTAATCTTCTTCGGCACTATCAATCCACCTTTGATCAACTCTGGCAACATCTGACTGTATGACATGGGCAACCGAGTGAAATACCTCTCTGGCTTCTTTGGTCTTTTTCGGGTGTGTTGATGCGGCTGATGACAGTATGACCGTTGACTCTGGAGGGGAAATGATATCTGATACAAAGACCCAAAAGATTGTTGACTTCGAACAGTTGAAATATCTGGAGACTGAGTTTGAGGTATCGGGGACTCCCTTTGTTCAGGTACTTTCATCCTCAGGCTTGGCTTAGGAACAGACAATAGTTGTGGGCATGGAGATTCTAAAATCATAGATTGTAAGATACACTCCTAACTCGACGCAGCTTCAGGGAAAAGAATAGGCACATCCACCTCTTTTGTAGTAACCAGAATGAGACCATCTGGTACATTTACGCCGCTGGGCGTGAATTCAACTGCCTTTAAATCAATTAAGTCCTAAACTTTGTGCTTAAAAGCTTTACAATTCTCGATGCTAAGCCCCGGTGCCCTAGAATGGAAATCACAGTGGGCACTTGCATCATAGCCTGGTGGTAGCTTATCAGTCAACGGAGACAGAATCCGAAGTTCAACAAATCGAAGTTGAAGCAAGAGTTGCAACAACTGAGTATAAGTCATAGGGATCTGGTCGAAGATTCTGTCGGGATGCTTCAGCCTCTGAGCATACCTCCTACTCTTAGAATTGTCTCGGGAAACAGGAGGTAGCTGTTGACAGGGAAATTTTGGAACCTTAGGTTGTGCAGAAGATCTACGAGGCACATCACGCTTTGGGAGAGGTTCCATAGACAAAGGTGGAATAACCATTTCTGCTGCAACTTCAGGCACATGATCGCCTTCCCTTCCTAGCACATTTCTTATCACTTCTATGATCAGGCCCATCCGAGTCTTCAACTGATGAAATTCTTCCCTAAGCATTTTCTGATCCTGACACAAAGCTTGCATGTCCACCATGAATTGTCCCATCTGGCCTCGGACTTCCCTCAACTTTGCTTGAATATGTTCCTTAGTCAACTTCTGTCTTCTCTGGAAAGTCAATGTCTACAATTCCGAAGAGAAATCGGATCAGGATAACAAAACCAAGCCTCAAACACCTGTTATACAAATGAAATGCAAATGCCATGTTCGACTATTTCCAAGGAATCTGCCTGCTTTGATTCATGTTTTACACAGACGAACCACAAGAAAAAGATTTAATGCTCAACAGCGAGTCTCAAAGTTAAGGTCCTTAGAAATATAAGAATATGTACGTCAAATGCAAACATGTTACGATGATGCAGATGCAAAGACAAGGGATCAAGGCTGCTGCGCTGCTGACTTAGTTGTACCAGCGCTTTGCTTCAGTGAGAAAATACCAGAACATCATAATACCAAAGCACTGAGATACCCACAATATCCAGGATCAAAAGTTCGCACTGACGAGAAAACCAGGTAGGTTGAAGGTCAAAGTTTCCTGCATAACCCTCCCCACTCACAGGTATGAACCTATTTCTGACAAGGTTTGACATCCTATGCGGTCGTCAGCGTCACAGACTTTCCAGAAATGATGATATGTTCACCATTTCTAGTTTGGCATCATAGTCTAACGAAGCGGCCTCACTTAGCTGACTCCCAAATGAACGGTCTCCAGAGTCGACAGTTTCCAGATCTAACACCCCCTCCCGACTAATGTACAAGATAGGGTGCCTTCAAAGAAAACCTCGTTTGAACGCGAATTTCGTGGGGACTAATGCATGCTAAAACATACAGGTCCATCACTACTTTCTGCTCTAATGCTATGTGTACACTCAAGCATGGGTTTTGGCTTATCTCACAGTGGAACATTCCCACCCAACAGCACAACAATAATGATATATAAAAATGCTGGAAAGTAAAATGAAAATGCAATACTGTACAAATGTAACACATATACACACCCAAAGATAAACACACAAGCGTTAGGATTGGTTCAAGTGTTTTACCCGAGTAGGGTTAAACCTTAGTTCTAGCAGTTAGGTGTATTGCTGCTCGACCATTGGAAACTTAGGCGTTACCTGTTTGCGGTAAAACCAAGAGTTAACAACACTCTCTTTGAAAATGGTTTTCAATTTATCCTGAAGGATAAAAAGGTTTGATGTTTGTTTTTAAGTATTTTATGAAGAAGTGAATTGAATTGTGTTTGTATTTCATGTTGCACTAAAGACTATGACTTGAGAGCGAATGCGTCGCATATCATCCAAAGGGGATACGCTAAACACTCTAGACATTTGAGAGGAGGCCCCACAAACATCATTTCCCAAGTACTTAAGGCTCGTAGCGTACAACACTCATTATCCTTTATTACATGTTTTGAAGAAGTTTTGAGATGAGAAGAGAGAAGACACAACTAAAGGAAAAATAACTTAACCCTAATGTTGTCATGTAATGTGCTCCTAAGATTGAGATTGAAAAGGGGAAAGACTATCCTAATATTGTCATGCTTGGATTGAACACTTAATGTCTCTCCTACTCCCGAGGGACTAGGAATCCTAAGGGATCATGGCAAAGGAACCAAGTAACCACAAGACAATTCAATCGCAAATAGATTGAAATGAAAGATGAAATGCAACACAAAGAAAAGACGGAGGAAAACAAGTGTGGGGAAGCAACCACCACAAGCACATCTCAACCTCTTGAAACCAATCAAGGGATGCAAAACAAAAAAAGAAATGCAAGCAAAAAGATGCGAGGATGAGATGAAATGGGAGAAGCGAACTCCTACGACCATCGACCATCAAGCATTGAAGAAAAGTGGGACCTTCATCGGATGCTTTGTTGCTGAAAAATAAACTAGGACATTTCTTTTCATTAGAGGAAAGGTTAGAAATGGTTCCTCTGATGATGATGAAGACGACGATGAATGTTGATTTAGAAATGTAGACATTCTAGACTGATTTAAGAATTATGAAGAGTTGAGTCTATTGGTGAAAATTGTTGTGAAAAAAGAGATGAGTGTGTAGTCTTATTTATAGAAAAATGAAATAGTACGAACCACAAATGATATGCCGTAAATACCCTTACAAAATTTAATATTTTTTTTTACAAAATATTAAAAAATAAATATTATATGCTTTTTTAAACAAAAATTAAATATTAAAAAAAATTAAAAACCGTACACCTGAGGCGCCATACCATATGGCAACTCAGTATAGGGTACAACATTTTTTAAACCCATGCGCCATATGAAATGGCGACTCAGGTCTGGGGAGACTTGATCAGCCATTTCATATGGCGACTCCTCTTACAAACATAGCCAATTTCGTAATTTTTTTGAAATTTTATTTTATTTGAAAAGATATGTTATCTTAAAAAAAAATTCACCAAAATTAAATAATAAATAAATTATTGAGGTATTATAAGAAAATATGTATTAATTAATATACATGAAAAGTAAGGTTCCAAAAAAATGTAAAAGAAATTGAAATGGCACCCAAAGTCCGAATGAAATTCAATCGAGATTGGATTGACAATATTTAAATATAAATGTGATGTTTAGATTATATATATATATATTTACGTGGAAAAAGTGTGTGGGAAGTCACGTGTTGGTTCTGAGAAACGTTTAGTGTAATTTTTTAAATTTTGTTTTTGTCCCATATGACATTAGAAGCTAGGTCATTTATAGAGACTTCATGGACTTAGTTAAGAGTAGTTTTCACAGTTCCTTCATCAGAAACATGGGATAGAGAAGGCTCTTTCTCCCAAGATGTGGGGAGAATGTTTTCTTCCTTTTATGATATTTCACTACAAAAAATAGCACTTTTCATGAAAAAACTTTCACCTTGAACAATAAAAAGCTGAGGAAATATTCACCACCACCCATTTAATTATGAGTTGCTACTACAAATCTTTGGAATGGATTGCAAGTACAAAAAATAAAAATTCTCATTGGAAGACAGATCTCTAGCATCTTCTATGGGACCTGGACATGGAAAATAAAAAATCTCATTGAAAAAAAATTACAATGTATTTTTAATATTTTGTGTAAACAATATAATTTAAAAAAATAACTTATTCACCTCGATTTTCTTCGTGACTATGGGATAGTTAAGAGTTTTTTTTACTATTTTCAACGGCCTTAAACAAATCTTTGTCGTCCATTTAATGTTTATCAATGCTCAAGAATCTGCCATTAGTGATCTGCATGGAACCTAAGGGACATCCATTATAAAAGCATGTTGAATATTGAAAACGTAACCTATATAAAATATGAAGCGCTTGAAACATAAAGACGTTTGGAAAAGCTCTCTAAGATGGATTGCAAGAGCACAAAATTACTTGGATCTAAGGTTTGTTTTCTTAAATATTTATTTGAGCACAAAATCATATATTTAAATTTGATTTTATTTATCTAACCCTTATTTTGTTTTGCTTCAGAATCAAATGCATGCAAAGCCTTGGAGAATATATTTATAACAACATTTAATCTTCACCCACGTAGGGAATTTGATTTTTATCTAGATCTATAGGAAATTTGATTTTGATTTTAATATTTTGTGTAAACAATTTAATATTTTGGATAAACAATGTAATATTTTGAATAAACCATATCACGATTTTCTTTTTAAAAAATAATCATTTTACCCCTTGGTTTTATTTGTAAAGCGAAAAGTAAGATAAACTAATTTTGAAAATAATAAAAATGCAGTTGTTGGGGCTCGAACCCATGTCCATATAACTTTGCCTCTCGATTTTAATTACACCGAGGTGATAAGTGGCGAGTTTTCATGTCGCCCTTCGTTACCTTGCTTCTTTAGCCAAGGTATTATGCATTTAGCGTCCGAGGTAAAAAGCGTTTTTTGTAGTATCGCAACTGCGAAAAGGGCCGACAGAGATGCGAGAACGGAAAGGCATAAGAGTTGCCATCAAACTTTATTTATCCCATGAGGGAAAGGGAAAACATCGAGAAAACCTTAAGGAGGAAATGGATAAGATAGTCTCGCGACCAAGAGAAAGGGTTCGAAAGCCAGTTATGCGAAGCGAAGGTATTAACACCCCTCGCATCCATCGTACTCGATAAGAACCATTTATTTGTCTATGTGTGAAGGTATTTGCTAACGGGTATTACTTTCAAAGAGTGTTCCAAGGGGAGAGAGAAAGGGTAGAAACAGGGAAAAGAGAGATGAAGGGGAAGAATTGACTCGGTAAGACCTCGCGGTCTTATGCCTACGTATTCTCAACAGTCGTAAGAAAATCAGAGTCAACGTAATTCGGGGAACTACAGATAAAAGATGGGAAAGTGTGCTCGGAAAAGATTGGAGCCCTTGTACCTACGTATCTTCACTTAAAAGAAGTGAAGAATTAGAGCAGCCGTAGTTCGGCCTACGGTTAACTAGTGTTTTTGTGGATGATGCTATCGTACACATTCTAGCAGTTAGGTGTATTGCAGCTCGCTTGTGGAGTCTTAGGCGTTACCTGTTTGCGGTAGAACGGACGTAACATATCCTTTTTGAAAAGGGGCAGTTTTTCGCCTTCGAGGCAAGATGTCATGTTTGATTCATGAAAGTTGTTTTTAGGGTGAAATAGGTCCTCAGATAGTAACCCCTTGCGGGTAGTACCCAATTATTTATCTCAAAAGAATTATTGTGAAAAGGTGTGGCGAATATAGTCACGTCTTTGTATTGAAAGATGAGTATCAAGACCACACACTCTACATTGAGTATCCTGACACTCATAGAGGAAGAAGTCTACACTCAATCCTCTCTCTTTAGTTTAGTACAAAGAGAACTTCATTCTCTTATTAAAGATGTTTTGATCTTGAATGGTAAGTGCTTTATGATAGTGAACCCTAAAGGTAATGTCAAGCACTCGGGATAGGAGAAGGCCTACGCCTAACCATTCCATAACCGTTCAAGTTTTATTAGGAAAAGAATTTGAAAATGCACTTGGTATGAGACCAAGGTTTTTAGACTCAACAGAGAAAGGTTTTGAAAAGAAAAGGTATTGAATAGAGCATGGTAGGTTGATGGCGATGCATGAAGCAATCGACTTAAAAGGGTCAAATACATACATGGTTAGTGTGATTATGGAAGAGAGGTAAGAGAGGAGGAGAAACCCTAGGATGATTCAATTTGAAATGTGTTTGAAAAGTGGCTTGACGTTGAATCAAGCCTCGTCTGTTCTTTATTTTGAAAACATGTTCTAACCTAATTCATTTTTATCTTTCTTAACAATTAGCAAGCAAGCATGAAAATAACTAAGCTATTACACTATACGGGAGGGGGATGCATACAAAATATAGAGGATTGCGAGAAATAAATGGTCTCATTGTCAGGTAGCCCAAGAGAAAGCCGTGTGTTTGCGATCTGTGCTAAACTAAGCAACAGAGAAGAATTCGGACAAAAAGTGCCCAAACTAGGGTTTATGCCAGGCCTAAATTCCCACATCTAAGATAATGATCAATAGTCCACCAACTTTGAGTTTTTAGGGTTTCAACAATTTTATCGTGTTTTTGGTATTTTGAATGATATTAACCAGAGAGTTAGATGACAGTATATGTCATATGACAGGACGAAATATGCACAATGATGACAATATGAACAAGGTAATAAACAAGATAATATCAACAGAAAATATGTGCGAGAATATAAAAAACAGTGATATATTAACAGGAATGTAAAATGATTATATTAAACAAAGATTAAAGTCAGAGGTTAATAATTAATGAAACGAAAAAGGAGCGGGATCTCGTCTTAATCCTAAACTCGTGTTGACTTATCTAAGGCAATCTCTCACGATCCCAAAGTATAGAAAAATGATCCAAATGATCATTTTCTACAGATTTGAAATAATGAAGATTAGCGACTTTGATAAGTCGACATTTTCGAATGTAAAGACTTCATTGATTCATAAAATAAAATAAAATTGAGATGTAGATTGAAAATACGGTTAAACCTCGTCTTAATCGTAAACCTTATGTTAATTAATTGAAGGGAACCTCTTACGATCCCAAAGTATAGAAAAATGATCCAAATGATCATTTTCTATAGATTTGAAATAATGAAGGTTTTAACAACATCGAAAACTAACGTTTGTGAATCGGAAACTTTATCGATTCGAAAAATTCAATAAAATAAAAAAGGAAGAAGAAATGAGGAGAGAAAAAGTGGGTCTCGGTTTCATTGCCATATATCAATAATTTGACTAATGATGACTTTTATGTAGCGTCATTAACCTAAAAAAAGAAATAAAAGATACTATCCATAAAACCCAAAATATCTTACAAAAGACTTAATCAACAACTAAGACGATGTTAGTAAAATGATTAATTAAAATCATCAACAAGTAACTAATGAGATTACTTGAGTCAATCTTTTAATAAGATCATTAACAAAAGTAATAAACAATAATTAACTAGAGTTCTCTTTTTTTTACACAAAGAAAATGAAAATAGAATATAATGGGGTGATGTTAAAAAAAAGAGGTGTGTGAGGATTCATAGGAATCACACGGGCTGCAAGCCCATCATCCTCAAATATAGTTGATCCAAAGAAATAGAAAAAACAAGGGTGGTTGGCTAAAAAAAAGGAAATGGATTATCAAAAACAAACAAAATAGGCTTGGCCCAAATTTAAGGTTATACGATGAACATCAATAAGCAACAATACATTCATCCCTCAACAAGGCTAAAAAAGACGCACGTTATCCCTTCTCCATATCAAATTGAGATAAAAGCTGCGATTATCATGCGCACCCTAAAGGGAAACCGAGACGAAATCGAGGCTCGTTCCCAGTTTCTCACGTTCAACTTCAGCTTTAAACACATCTTCACATTTAATTCGTTTATTCCGGTCCATTTCCGTTTCGAATCAAGGTTATTTTCTCGCATTTTTCTCCTTCTTTTTCCAAATCTACTACGTATTTCTCACTCTCTTTCTTTTCTGCTCTGTTTATCATTTGATGTGGGTTTAGGGTATTCGAAGGCTTGAGTGTGGTTAAGGTTTATGAGGTTGTTATAAGTTTTGAGGAAAGAAGATTCGCAGGATTTGGGTTTGTGATGGGTTTGGGTTTGAAGGTTTATTTGAGAATGGAGAAGGTCAGGCCGTGAACAGGATAAGAACAGGGTTTGCGATTGGTGAAAGGGCTTGGGAGGACAGGGTTGAAGATAGGTCTTGGGATTTCAAGAAAGGTGGAGATCGAAGAATATAAGGTGAGGTTTTTGGCTTGAAGGTTGAGTTTCCGCTTTGGGGTTATGAGGATTGAAGGGAAGAGATTCAAAATGTTATGGTCTTCAACGCCCTGTTTCTCGTTGCTGCAGAAGTTTGGCTGTGAGTCACTACCTGGAAATTTTTTTTAACAGGGTTGGAGGACACTTTTTCTTGTGATTTCTATGGCTTTTTTATTTTATTTTTTTAGCTTCATAGAATCATAGCCTTTATGTTTTCTCAACAACCTTTTCTTTTTTGATGCAAGAGTTTTCTTTTTTTGGACCTGGTTTGGTGTAAGATTTTTTGTAGCAGGTATTGGTTTGGATGTCAAGTTGTAATAGCAGTACGACTGGTGTGCGTAGGCTATTGTGTTGGTCTCACTTTTTTTAATTTCCTTTTTTTTTCGTAATAAGAAATAATAAGAAATGTATTGGGCCTTTGTTGTAAAAAAAGAAAAATGGGTTTATGGTTCTCTATTTTTGTTGAAACCTCTTTTGTTTATGTAAATTTTTATTAAATGATAAATGTGTTTATTGAGAAAAGGGTTAATTGGATGAAAAAAATAGATTTAGTGGAAATGGATAAAAAGAAAGAAAAAACATGGATATTTAGAGTGGTTTAGAAAAAAAAATATGGAAATGGATAAATGGACTCGAACTTGGCTTTTAGATTTGAATCTAAAAAGGGAAATTGGATGGATTGAAAGAGGTGGGTTCGAAAAATGAATATGAAACATTTAGATAAATGAAAATGACAAACCAGATGGAAAAATGATTACGGATATAAAAAACGGCTTAGACATGTGAAATGTCTTTCCCCTAGTATTCTCCAGCGACACAACCATGAAAACTTCACATCCAGGTCCTTGAATCCAATCATGGGTGACCCTTAGTCATTAAAACACCTGAATTTGCACATCCTGACAATATGAAATAGCACAAAACCCTAACTAATACGTTTGGTACACATCACAAGGATCTTGCACACTCTGGCCTTGACCTTACAGCAGAACTTGTCTGACCAAGATTGGGTTAGACCTAATTGACCATCAACCATGACTGAATCCAAAAATTCACACTGGTAATCAATTCATCTTAAATTTGGGATATCCTGTTTTTGGACCAGGAACATGAACAAAATACTATTTTTTTTGATTTCCAGATTAATGGTTGATGGAAAGATGTATAGATAAAGGATATACAGGTAGGACAAATTTGGGGTACAACAACTACCCATATTCAAACAACTTGGACCTGAAGGGATGAAAACCAACCTCTTTTAAACATTCAAGGTAAAAGGTGATTGAATACCAAAAGAAACCAGAAATTTGCAAACTGCGGGGATGCCCATAGTGAAGAGATTGTCAGCTGAAGGTGGACTTAAGAAAAGTGGGTACTAACCAAAAGTTGGGATAACTGACACAGTAACCGATCAGAATGATAACAAGGGATACTAACTAAAAGTCAGGATCGCCAGATAATTAT
Source organism: Lathyrus sativus (assembly GCA_963859935.3). Lineage (NCBI taxonomy): Eukaryota > Viridiplantae > Streptophyta > Magnoliopsida > Fabales > Fabaceae > Lathyrus > Lathyrus sativus. The sequence goes on along the minus strand of OZ012739.1, from coordinate 94,185,283 downwards.
ATCCGAAAGTTGTGAGAAACAAGCTACTAACCAGAAGTTAGGATCACCCAGAAGATTACCAACCAAAAGTCGGGATTGTCAATAAATAAACGGATAGCTATCAACTAAAAGTAGGAATCACCAAGACGTCTACTGAATGTGAACTTGACTGAAAACGAGGCCTACCAACCAAAAATCGGGATAATGACTCCACGGGGAATAAAAGAAGATCCACAAACCAAAAGTCGGGATAAAAGCTACTAACCAAAAGTTAGGATCACTGAGAAAGGAGACTACCAACCAAAAGACGGGACACAAGTTACTAACCAAAAATTAGGATCACCAAGAAAGGAGACTACCAACCAAAAGTTGGGATGACGACTCCGCAAGGGAACAAAAGAGGACTATCAACCAAAAGTCAGGATAACATCCATAAAACAACGGACTACCTACCAAAAGTCAGGATAACATCCATAAAACAACGGACTAGCAACCAAAAGTCGGGATAACATCCAGGATATGCAGGAAGTAGAAAGGACTGATTTACAACCTGAAAAGAAAACTTCGTCGGGGAAAGAGAAACATAAACAAGCAAACTCTGTTGGGGGAAAAAGCAAGATGAAAACATGATTGTGTGCTGGGGTAAAGTACCACAAAGGCTCATGAATTATGTCGTTATCTGCTGGAGAGATGTCTGGCAACAAAAGTATCAAACCTGGCTTATGCTTCGCATGCATATGTTTGAATATGGTGTAATACTCCATAAGAAATGGAAATGCTACGCGTTTGGGAGGATGCTATGCAAAATGCAAATGCAGAGGAGCACCACCAAGAAAAAGTGTCGAGAAGAACGACAAGCAAACTTGTTGAAGAATATGCCCTGAACGACCTTCTGGAATAGAACTCTTCTGGGGACAATTCCATTTCGTTGGGAATTGAGAATAACATCCATCGAAAAGTTGTCCCAAAGATCTTACTTTGAAGAATACCAATGACCATTAGACTCTGCTGCAGATGTCTACCTATTCTGATTTACTCGCCGAGGGAATCAACATTAATCTCTGCTTGGGGAGAGAAGTAAATAACATAGATCCTGTTGGGGAACAACGCTGAGTGTACCTTGCTGCTGGGGAACAAACTCAATTTTACCTTGCTGGGGATATATACCCATCCTTGCTAGTGAGACATTTCTGACTTGAAAACAGTACCCGGTGGAGAGAATCTTGCTGGAAAAAGATCAATTATCCTATAAACGACAAATAAACAGGATATGCGTCCTGTATGCATAAATGGCTATATTGGTCACCATCCATGACGTCATTCAAGTAAATCATTGTTCTTAATATGATTAGCAAAGCCCCAAAGTTTTTGTATTGCAAAGTTTATCAAAAATATCAGACGTCTTTTCGCAAACAAAACAATAAAAGAAAAAACAAGAAATGGAAAACTCTTTGTGGAAAATATTTCATTGATTAAAAAGGGCCTGTAAATAGGCAAATTACAACGGATGCAACTCTTGAAAAGAGAAAATTGCGTAAAAAGTAGAAATGATAAAGATATATAAATGTCGGCAATGTGGGAACAGACAACCACCATGTGTCGATTCAACTATGACTCGCATGTCTTTGATGCTTCACCAATGTCTTGCCTTTTGAAGAGAATGATTTATTAATCCTCGGGTTCTCCAAGAATCCAACTGTGTTCATAGGTCAGACGCGGATCATAGTCGTTTGCTTTTAAATCCCTAACTTTTGCCTGAATCGCCCTTGCGGGTTTTCGATCCACTGGGATACCCATTTTTGCCAAAGTCGCCTTTTCAGGTTTTCAACTTTGCGGGTTTATTCATTTTTCTCTTATCCCTAATTTTTGCCCGAACCTATTCTTTTTCTGGTTCGTCGGGATGCCCCACTTTTTCTTGGACTTTTCTTTTTATGTCCAGCGGGTCTCTTTTTCAAGCAAAGTATTTTTTGACTACGTCTGCGTTCACAGGGGACGTAAAATCTTCACCGTCCATAGTTGATAGCAATAAGGCTCCTCTAGAGAAAACCTTCCTTACTATGTATGGACCTTCATAATTGGGAGTCCATTTGCCCCTGTGATCTGTTTGTGGAGGGAGGATCCTCTTCAACACTAAGTCACCTACCTGGAAATGTCGAGGGCGCACTTTCTGATCAAATGCCTTCTTCATTGTACTCTACTATAGCCAACCATGGGCGATAACTTCCAATCTCTTTTCATCAATCAGACTAAGTTGATTCAACCTAGCCTTTATCCATTCTGCTTCATCAAGCTTCACATCAAACAACACCATTAGAGAAGGAATCTCGACTTCTAATGGTAGGACAACTTCCATACCATATACCAATGAGAAAGGTGTTGCCCTAGTAGATGTACCCACCGAAGTACGATAACCATGTAAAGCAAAGGGCAACATCTCATGCCAATCTTTATAAGTCACCACCATTTTTTGCACGATCTTCTTGATATTCTTATTTGCTATCTCAACAACACCATTCATCTTTGGACGATTCGGCGAAGAGTTGTGGTGTTCAATTTTAAAATTATGGCACAGTTCTTTCATCATCTTATTATTCAAATTTGAACCATTATCAGTAATGATTCGTTCTGGCACTACATATCGGTAGTTGATGTCTTTCCTTATAAAACGAGCAACTATTTGTCTAGTCATGTTGGCGAAGGAAGTTGCCTCTACCCACTTGGTGAAATAATCGATTGCCACTAAGATAAAGCGATGCCCATTGGAGGCGGTCGGTTCAATCTTACCAATCATGTCGATGCCCCACATTGCAAAGGGCCAAGGAGACGTCAATACATTCAGAGGACTCGATGGTACATGCATTTTGTTAGCGTAAATTTCACACTTATGGCACTTTTTGGCATATTTAAAACAGTCGGACTCCATGGGCATCCAGTAATACCCTGCTCTCAATAGTTTTCTAGACATTGCATGTCCTCCAGCATGAGTACCAAAAAAACCTTCGTGGACCCCTTCCATCAGCAAACTTGCTTCATTTTCATCCATACAACGCAGCAATACCAGGTCGAAATTTCTTTTGTATAGCACATCATCGTTGTTCAAGTAAAATTTTCTCGATAGCCTCCTCAGAGTCTTCTTATCTCTACTTAATGCCCCGGGCGAATACTCTTGAGTCTTGAAGAAATTTCTGATGTCAAAATACCAAGGCTTCCCATCCGGCACTTCTTCTACCGAAAATATAAAATCTGGCCTATCGAGGCACATGATAGTGATTATTAGAGCTTCATTCCAAAAATTCACTTTATACATTGATGATAACGTTGCCAAAGCGTCCGCCATCTGATTTTCAGCCCTCGGTACATGATGAAATTCAACCCTGTCGAAGAAAGGCAGTAGTCTTCTTGCATAGTTCATATAAGGCACCAGATTAGCTTGGCGGGTTTCCCACTCTCCTTTGATTTGATTGAAGACTAAGGGTGAATCACCATACACATCTAGATTATTGATTCTCAAATCAATAGCCTCTTCTAGACCTATGATGCATGCTTCATATTCAGCTTCATTGTTGGTGCAGGCGAACGTTAATCAAGCAGTGAACGATATGTGAGAACCATGAGGAGTTGTAATAATTTCCCCAATCCCGTTGTCGTATGTGTTAATAGCACCGTCAAAAACCAACTTCCACTGAGACCCAATCTCGGGACCCTCGTCAGAAAGAGGCTCGTCACAGTCCTTCATCTTCAAAAACATTATATCTTCATCTGGAAACTCGAACCTCATTGGCTGGTAATCCTCAATCGGCTGTTCTGTAAGATATTTTGACAAAACACTCCCTTTAATGGCTTTTTGAGAAACATATTGAATTTCATACTCTGTCAGAACCATCTGCCATCTAGCAATTCTTCTAGAAAGCACTTGCTTCTCAAATACATATTTGATTGAATCCATCTTTGAAATCAACATGGTTGTATGGTTTCACATGTATTTCCTTAAGCATTTAGCTGCCCAAGGATGTGCACAATATGTCTTTTCTAGCATGGAGTATCTTGACTCACACTCTGTGAACTTTTTACTCAAGTAGTAGATAACATGCTCTTTTCTACCTGTCTCGTCGTGTTGACCGAACACACAACCCATTGAATTCTCAAGAACTGTCAAATACATAATCAAAGGTCTCCCTGCAACTGGAGGCATGAATATCGGAGGTTCCTGCAAATAATCTTTTATCTTCTCGAAAGCCTTCTGACAAATTTTATTCTAAACAATCGCTTGATCTTTTCTCAACAACTTGAAAATAGGCTAACAAGTGGCTGTAAGGTGAGATATGAATCTCGCAATGTAATTCAGCCTCCCAAGGAAACCACAGACCTCTTTCTCTGTTCTCGGCTCAGGCATCTCTTGGATAGCTTTTATCTTTGAAGGATCGACCTCAATTCCTCTTTCACTAACGATAAAACCCAACAACTTCCCGGATCTCACCCCAAAGGTGCATTTGTTAGGATTCAACCTCAGCTTGAACTTCCTTAACCTTTCAAACAACTTGAGAAGATTGACTAGATGCCCTTCTTCTGTCTGTGACTTCGCAATCATGTCATTAACATATAATTCGATCTCATGATGAATAATATCATGAAAGAGAGTCACCATTTCCCGTTGATAAGTTGCCCCTGCATTTTTCAATCCAAAAGGCATGACTTTGTAGCAAAAAGTTCTCCACAGCGTGATAAAAGTAGCTTTCTCCATGTCCTATGGGGCCATTTTGATTTGGTTATACCCAGAGAAGCCATCCATGAAGGAAAACACAGAGTATTGAGCAGTATTATCGACCAAGACATCAATGTGGGAAGCGACAAATCATCCTTCGGGCTTGCTCTATTCAGATATTAATAATCGACGCACATCCTGACCTTCCCATCTTTCTTTGGCACAGGAACAATGTTAGCAACCCATGGAGGATAATTTATGACGACAAGAAAACCAACATCCAATTGCTTCTGGACTTCTTCTTTAATCTTGACTGCCATATCAGGTCTGGTTCTCCTCAACTTTTGCTTCACAGGCGGACATTCTTCTCGAAGAGGTAGACCGTGCATCACTATATCAGTATCCAACCATGGAATGTCCTTATACGACCAAGCGAAGACATCTCTGTACTCACGGAGCATTTCTACCAATCTTTTCTTGACATCGTCTTCCAATGAAGCCTCGACTCTGACTTCTTTCTTGTCGTGTTCAGTGCCCAAATTGACGACTTCAACGTCCTCCTGATGAGGCAAAATAACCTTTTCCTCTTGTTTCAAAAGTCTGGCCAGCTCTTCAGGTAGGTCACAATCTTCATCAGTCTCTTCCTCGGCTTGATAAATAGGATTATCAAAGTCATGTCGAGCCATATCCAAATCTGAATCGATGGTATCTGAGATGTGAAACCTGCATGATTGATGTTTTATGCTTAATATGATATGCAAACAGACACAAACACATTGCCATTTTTCTATTTTTGTTAAAAATAATAAAAAGAAAAACAAGGATAAAAACATTTGAATGCAAAAAGGACGTCTTTCATTCATGATAAAAATTTGAAAATAAACAGAGGGGCCTTACAAGGAAAAGCCACTACGTCTTGGGCAGAACCTAGGACCAGACATAATAAAAAACAAATGGAAATTACTCTTCTGATGTAACTTGGATGATTTCTTCCATAGTCCAGTTGCAAAGTTTTTGTCCGGGAACACATGGATGGATCCAAGCATCCATATCACAATCGTTGTCTCCTTCGTCATCCTCAACATCACTGATCCTATCAAAAATAATCCCACCGCTGGTAAACTGGACAGGTCCTCTGTACTTTGGAGGATCCCTTGAAGAAGATGGGTTATACCCGGACCGAACTTGTCACGTTTAGCAGGAACATCAAGCACTTGGCCCCATTTCTGAGAAGACCCAGATTCCACTATAGCACGGGCTTCTTTAAACGACGACATCGAGACCTCTGGACCTTTAGCTTCTACAAGAGGCTTCTCCTGAATTTGCACAGTTTCAAAAGCCTGACACAATGTCTCATGAATCTCACCATCCACTACCACATACTTGAATGATGACAGATGACTGATTAGAATATCCTCCTCCCCACAGACTGTAACAATCTTCCCCTCCACCATATACTTCAATTTCTGGTGCAAAGTCGAGGTGACCGCCCCAACAGAGTGTATCCAAGGCCGACCGAGTAAATAGCTATAAGCAGGCTGGATATCCATGATATAGAAAATTGCATCGGAGATCTCTGGACCCACTTGAATTGGCAACGTGACTTCACCAAATACTGACCTCTTGGTTCCATCAAATGCCCTTACTACCAGATCACTTGGAGTGCAGATCAAGCCTTGAGTGTCTAACTTCATCAGTGCTTTCTTTGGCAACACATTGAGCGAAGATCCCGTATCAACCAACACATTGGATATAATAGCTCCCCTACACTCTATGGATATGTGCAGAGTGTGATTGTGGTTTCTCCGAGCAGGAGTTAGATTCAAATCAGTAAAACCCAAACCATTACCAGCATTGATGTGAGCCACCACTCTTTCTAGTTGATTAACAAAAATCTCCTATGGTACAAACGTCGTATTCAAGATCCTCAACAGAGCGTTTATGTGTGCCTCTGAGCATAACAACAATGATAGGCCTGAGATTTTAGAAGGTGTCTAATTCAAGTGATCTACGATCTTGTAATCACTTTTACGAATAAGTGTCATGAATTCTTCGACATCTCTAGTCAAAGAGTTTTTCTCCCCTTATTGTTGAACCTCTCCTTCTACCACAACTTTACCTTTACCTTTGTCATTCCTTCCAACATTAGTTTTAGGTGGAGAGAAAACTCTGCCACTTCTAGTTATTCGCCCTGATCCAACAATACTGTCAACAGACGTGCCTCTAAATGATTTCTCCACCAGCTCTTTTTTGTGCCCATTGCAGAACACCTCTGCCCCATATTTCCAAGGAATGGCCTTGGTGCTTTCATAGGGTACCAGTCCTGGCGTAGTAATAATAACAGGAGTTGGCCTCGGCGGCGCTGAAATGTTAATTTTCCGATATGGGATTGAAATCGTTGCGACCTCATCCCGCTCATTATTGACTTCCTTCATTTCTTCTTCCCCCATAATCCTGTCGAATTGTAAACTGCCTTCATCGATTAGACTCTGAATATGACTTCTCAAAGCAACACAGCCCTCTGGATACACATCACATTCTGCACAACCTTCTAAATAACCCGGATAAACACCACCTTTAGCAATCAATCTTTCACGTAGCTCAAAGGCGTCTTCAATTCTGCAACATTAGTTACCAAGTTTAACCTATCTCCCTCAATAACAACATTAGTTCTGGCCACCCCATTATTTGGCATGGGGTTCTAATTTACATTCAGGGTCTCATTTGTGAAGTTGATTGCTTTGGAACCAAGCAGATCCTGCACTTTATGCTTAAAATCTTTACAACTATCAATATTATAACCCGGAGCACCAGAATGGAAATCACACCTAGCGTTTGCATCATAACCTGGTGGAGGCATACCAGTGAGCAATGCCAAAGTCCTCTTCTGAATAAGTTGCAACTATAACAGATGTTGCAAAAGCTGAGAGTAAGGCATGAGAGGCGTGTCGAACTACCTGTTGGCCATCCTTCCTCTATCTTGATAATGATGAGGCGCAATAGTGGGTTGCTGCGAAACATCTGGAATAACTATACTGGCAACTTGTTTTTGATGCTGATGTTGAGGTTGATACTGACGTTGATGTTGCATTCAGTCTCTACCTCTGTAGGCTGATACAACATTCATGTCCCCTTCCCTTTTCTTCGGGTTCCCATATTCTTTCCACATTCCTCCTGACAAAGTCCCTTCTCCACTCTGTACTTTTCCTATCTTTATTCCATTTTCTACTCTTTCCCCTGCCATCATTAAGTCTGAAAAGCTCCCAGACATGCACCCGATCAATTTCTCATAGTATGTTCCTGGCAAGGTTGCCATGAACATGTCAATTAATTCATGTTCCACCATTGGGGGTTGAACTTTGGCCGCTAACTCCCGCCACCTCTGGGCGTACTCCTTGAGTCCCTCATTATTTCTTTGTGATAGGTTTTGCAATTGTACCCTATTAGCGCCAAGTCATTGTTATACTGGTAGTGACGTACAAATTCTTTTCCCAAATCTCTCCAGCTCCTTATATGTGTCCCTTCCAGACCCATATATCATTCCAGAGAATGACCCAACAAATTGTCCTGAAAGAAGTGCATTAAAAGTTTCTCATCATTTGAATATGCTGACATCTTCCGAAAGTAAGCCCTAAGGTGTACTCTAGGACAAGTTGTCCCTTTGTACTTGTTAAAATCTGGTACTTTAAACTTAGGGGGAATCTTGATCCCTGGCACCAGTCCTAGATTCGACATATCGAGTCCCAAATAATTTTGGTTCTCGAGGCTTTTCATTTTCTCTTCAAGCAGCTTGAATCTTTTGTCAGCTTCTGTGGGGAAACCCATGTCTAAGTCTCTCATTGAAAATACATCATCCTGATCATCTTCTTCCCAGTGAGGGACCTGCAGCTCCATGTGCAGCACTGACACCACCTCTAGCACCAGCTATATGGACTCCTCCCTGATGACCTCCTCCTGAAGGGTTAACAACAGTTGGAACAATGTTGGTCTGGGGAATTCTTCCATCAACTGGAGGAGGAATAGTAGTAGTTCCTCCATGCAGAACACACTTCCATCCACCCGTGCTATCAGTGGTTGAACCAAAGTTCTCAATTGTTCCTGTCCGTTGGCTACCCCTTGCATCATCTCCATGAATTGCGTCGTCCTGTCTCTGAACTCCTGCAGATCTTGTTGTACTTGATCCATGACTCTCTTCTGATTACTTCTTGTGTTGTACGGATGTCGGGAAGTCAGCTTGCTCTACTGCAAAAAGGGAAAGCGGTGTGTGAGGTCGGGTTTTAGGGAATGCAAAATGATGCGCAGGTATATGCAATGCTCGAATGATGTTCAAGAGACTTTCGAGACTTGTGATTATCAACGATATTAGAGAACTGCGAATGAATAATAAAGTATGCACAATTGAGACCAAAAAGAAACTTTCATTAATTTTAAGAGAAGATCCAATACAAATGATTGCTTAATAGGCTGAATACAACGGTTCATGTAACAAGAGAAAGAACTGAATACCTAAAAAGCCTTCTTTTGGAGACGCTCTTCAAGATTTTTCGACTCAAACATGAATCTGCTAACCATCTGATCGCAGAGCTGGATGAAGTGATGGACTGAAGGAGGGACATTATTCCCCTCCAAGTCTTAAATTGCACTTTCCAACCTCCATGGGATATCACAGATCATGAGGTTACAATGCTCCACTAGATCATTGTACTTAGCATGGTACATGTCTAGAGTCGGCTGATAATATCGGGGGGAATCCACATGGGTGTCCAACAACTTGTTCAACTGAGCTTCTTTCTTAAGCCATTCTGACTATCCCCTTTCAGGGCATCAAAACGATCCTTCCACATAGTGGCTGTTTCCTGAGCGGTCTCTAACTCTAAGCATTTGTTGCTCCACATGCCAGGAGTGACATATAAAGCTCTTATCACTTCTTCCTTGAGTTTTTGTTCATCTTCAGCTAGAGTCAAGGAACTTCTCAATTTCTCTTCGAGGTCATCAATGTTAGCCTCGAGTTTCTCCCTTGTCTTCTTCTTTTCAACAGAAGCTAGCTCACAAACATGCCATGCTCTTTCGCAAGAGTCCTTAGCTTCCTTCAAGCGTTGTTGGAGAGTTTTTACTGATGCATCAGCCCCTTCAAAGCCATTTTGATACATGACCCTCAAATTCGTCTCTAGCTTCAACTTTTTGTTGCTTTCAGCCACTTGGTCTTGCTCAACCTCCATTTTCCTCTTGTATTGGCCATTCTCCACACCTGCTTGGTGGATTTCAGCATGAAGGTCTTGGTTTTCTTTGGTCAACCTTTCTACCACTAGCTTTAGCTTCTTGTACACTTCCATAGATACGTGAGTGGGAGTAGGAGGTTTTTCTTGCACTGATGGTTCTGGAGCAAATGGTAACAACTTTTCAGCCACTCTAGCTAGCAATCATCTGTTGTATGGCTCTTTAGCCACACAGTTCTCCACTTTCAGCTCTCTCCTTCCCTTTGTATGGATCTTGGTCTATGCTTTAGCAATTTTCCTGAGAAACTTAGGATCTTCTGTTGTGGTAAGCAAAAAGAAGCTTTGAATTTTCTCTGCTTCGGGCTCGTCTTCCATAGCATAACCCAACTGATGTAATGTCACGACTGGGTTGTAATTGATGCAACCAGCTCTACTAATCAGAGGCACATTACCAAACTCTCCACAGCTAAAAATGATCTCCACATCGTAGTATTCGTGGGAATAACAAGCAATGTCATCGGCTACCAAGGACATAATGCGTCGGGACCATTTCAGCTTCTCTTTGTTTTCCATAAACGGCCCTTCCTTCTGCAGATGAGAGGCATACCATTTGAACAACAAATGAGAATAGCACTAGACCATCCCTGTCTTCTTCTCACTCCTCCAATGAATGGAGTGGTAAGTATCGACAAGAAGGGTAGGAATAGGATTCTTCTGCATAAAGAGAGTGATACCAGTGATATCTATGAAATTGTCTATGTTTGGAAAGAGAACAATCCCATAAATCATCAAAGCAACAACGACTCCAAATCTCTCCCAATCCTCAACAGTCTTGTACTTGTTGCCTTTGTCGAGCAGAAACTTCAAAAGAAATCCCTGAGCACCTCCTTTATTGGCTAGACCAGACTCAACTTCTTCCTTAGTCATATGGAGAGCAAGAGCAATGGTAAGAGGCTTTGGTTCTTCTTCCAGACCGGTGTAAATGGGTTGGTCCTTAATCTTGATATTCAACAGGTGAGAATATTCTTCAAGAGTAGGGGCCAACTGATAATTTTGGAAGGTAAAGCATCTGAGCGGAGTGTCACAAAATTGGGCCATAGCGAACAATGCCCAAGTGTCCACTCCAGAATAGAGGAGATCAAGTAGTTTCCCATGCTTCCCTTGAAAGTTGATTTTGACAGTCTTCGGTACGTCAATCAGAATACTTTGGATCAGTCCCAACTTTGGTTCTCTAAACTTTAAGGAGTTTGTACTTCTTTTTCTTTGATCAGTCATTGTTCAGCAATACCTGAGATAATCACAACCTCTTAGGTCCCTTGATATGTAATAATACTATGCAATGCTTTATGAATGTATATGAGAATAACAACACAAGGATCAAGGTCACAGGTCCTGCAAGGTAACGCAATAAGATATCCCTCACTTCGGGTGGGCAATCTATTGGTTTGCAACAGGGAATTCCAAGAGTTTTCAAAAAAGGTCCCATGCACTAACCCTTGAAAGTTTTCCATCATAACAATGATTTGTAAGACGGTAATCCCTTTAAAGGATGAGCACAGAGTTATGTTTTAGTAATTTTGGAATAAGTTTCTAAAAAGGTTCTCAGAATCATGGACTCCCAGGTCGGAAATAAAGACGTCGTTATGACTACTCGTAAGACATAATCATCCCAAAGGGGCCTCATATGAGCGGTGGAATTCAAAACAACTCAACCAGTCATAAGTCTCGCAAATCGGAAAGAACCCACCTCCTAACTTAGTGTATACTAGAAAGCTCGGGTAGAAAGCTTTTATTCTTACAAACCATCCCCAATAAACCCAACAGGTAAGAGGAACACATCATAATAAAACAATAAAATAAATAAAACACAAATGCGACAAACAAACTAGGGATGGCTTGCTAGGTGTCCCAAGCAGATTCGCCAGCTGTCGCAACTACGAAAAAGGGCCGACGGAGAGGCGAGAATGGAAAGACAGAAGAGTCACCATCAAACTTTGTTTATCCTATGAGGGGAAGTTAAAACATCGAGAAAACCTTAAGGAGGAAATGGATAAGATAGTATCGCGAACAAGGGAAAGGGTTCGGAAGCCGGTTATGCAAAGGGAAGGTATTAGGACCCCTCACATCCATCGTACTCGATGGGAACCATTTGTTTGTCTATGTGTGAAGGTATTTGCTAACGGGTAATGCTTTCTAAGAGTGTTTCAAGAGGAGAGAGAAAGGGTAGAAATGGGGAAAAGAGAGATGAAGGCGAAGAATTGACTCGTTAGGACCTCACGGTCTTATGCCTACGTATTCTCAACAGTCGTGAGAAAGTCAGAGTCAATGTAGTTCGGGGAACTATAGATAAAATATGGGAAAACATGCTGGGAAAGATTGGGGCCCTTGTGCCTACGTATCTTCACTTAAAAGAAGTGAAGAATCAGAGCAGCCGTAGTTCGGCCGACGGTTAACTAGTGTTTTTGTGGATGATGCTATCGTACACATTCTAGCAGTTACGTGTATTGCAGCTTGCTTGTGGAGTCTTAGGCGTTACCTGTTTGCGGTAGAACGGACATAACATATCCTTTTTGAAAAGGGACAGTTTTTCGCCTTCGAGGCAAGATGTCACGTTTGATTCGTGAAAGTTGTTTTTAGGGTGAAATAGGTCCTCAGATAGTAACCCCTTGCAGGTAGTACCCAATTCTTTATCTCAAAAGAATTATTGTGAAAAGGTGTGGCGAATATAGTCACGTCTTCGTATTGAAAGAAGAGTATCAAGACCACACACTCTACAGTGAGTATCATGACACTCGGAGAGGAAGAAGTCTACACTCAATCCTCTCTCTTTAGTTTAATACAAAGAGAACTTCATTCTCTTATTAAAGATGTTTTGATCTTGAATGGTAAGTGCTTTATGACAGTGAACCCTAAAGGTAATGTCAAGCACTCAGGATAGGAGAAGGCCTACACCTAACCATTCCATAACTGTTCAAGTTTTATTAGGAAAAGAATTTGAAAATGCACTTGGTACGAGACCAAGGTTTTTAGACTCAACAGAGAAAAGTTTTGAAAAGAAAAGGTATGGAATAGAGCATGGTAGGTTGATGGCGATGCATGAAGCAATCGACTTACAAGGGTCAAATACATACAAGGTTAGTGTGATTATGGAAGAGAGGTAAGAGACGAGGAGAAACCCTAGGATGATTCAATTTGAAATGAGTTTGAAAAGTGGCTTGGTGTTGAATCAAGCCTCGTTTGTTCTTTATTTTGAAAACGTGTTCTAACCTAATTCATTTTTATCTTTATTAACCTTTAGCAAGCAAGCATGAAAAGAACTAAGCTATTACACTGTACGGGAGGGGGATACATACAAAATATAGGGGATTGCGAGAAATAAATGGTCTCATTGTCAGGTAGCCCAAGAGAAAGTCGTGTGTGTGCGATGTGTCCTAAACTAAGCAACAGAGAAGAATTCAGACAAAAAGTGCCCAAACTAGGGTTTATGCAAGGCCTAAATTCCCACATCTAAGATAATGATCAACAGTCCACCAACTTTGAGTTTTTAGGGTTTCGACAATTTTATCGTGTTTTTGGAATTTTGAAAGATATGAACCAGAGAGAGTTAGATGACAGTATATGTAAATGACAGGATGAAATATGCACAATGATGATGATATGAACAAGGTAATAAACAAGATAATATCAACGGAAAATATAAACAAAAAATATGTGCGAGAATATAAAAAACAGTGATATATTAATAGGAATGTAAAACGATTATATTGAACAAAGATTAAAGTCAGAGGTTAATAGTTAATGAAACGAAAAAGGAGCGGGATCTCGTCTTAATCATAAACTTATGTCGACTTACCGCAGGCAATCTCTCACGATCCCAAAGTATAGAAAAATGATCCAAATGATCATTTTCTACAGATTTGAAATAATTAAGATTAGCGACTTCGATAAGTCGACATTTACGAATGTAAAGACTTCATTGACCGGTAAAATAAAATAAAATTGAGATGGAAATTGAAAATACGATTAAGCCACGTCTTAATCACAAACCTTATGTTTATTAATCGAAGGGAACCTCTCACGATCCCAAAGTATAGAAAAATGATCCAAATGATCATTTTCTATAGATTTGAAATAAAGAAGGTTTTAACAACCTCGAAAACTAACATTTGTGAATCGGAAACTTCAACGGTTCGAAAAATTAAATAAAATTGAAAAGGAAGAAGAAATGAGGAGAGAAAAAATGGGTCTCGGTTTCATCGTCATTTATCAATAATTTGACTAATGGTGACTTTTATGTTGCGTCATTGGCCCAAAAAAAGAAATAAAAGATACAATCCATAAAACCCAAAATATCTTACAAAAGACTTAATCAACAACTAAGACGAAGTTAGTAAATTGATTAACAAAAATCATCAACAAGTAACTAATGAGATTACTTGAGTCAATCTTTTAATAAGATCATTAACAATAGTAATAAACAATAATTAACTAGAGTTCTCTTTTTTTTACACAAAGAAAATGAAAATAGAATAAAATGGGGTGATGTAAAAAAAAGAGGTGTGTGAGGATTCAGAGGAATCACACGGGGTGCAAGCCCATCATCCTCAAATACAGCCGACCCAAAGAAATAGAAAAAACAAGGGTGGTTGGCTAAAAAAAGGAAAGGGATTATCAAAAACAAACAAAATAGGCCTGGCCTGGATTTAAGGTTATACGATGAACATCAATAAGCAATAGTACATTCATCCCTCAACAAGGATAAAGAAGACACATGCTATCCTTTCTCCATATCAAATTGAGATAAAAGCTGCGATTATCATATGCACCCTAAAGGGAAACCGAGACGGAATCGAGGCTCGTTCCCACTTTCTCACGTTCAACTTCAGCTTCACGTTGAATTCATTTATTCCGGTCTGTTTCCGTTTCGAATCAAGGTTATTTTCTCGCGTTTTCTCCTTCTTTTTCGAGATCTACTTCGTCTTTCTCACTCTCTTTCTTTTATGCTCTATTTATCGTTTGATGTGGGTTTAGCGTATTCGAAGGCTTGAGTGTGGTTAAGGTTTATGAGGTTGTTATAAGTTTTGACGAAAGAAGATTCGCAGAATTTGGGTTTGTGATGGGTTTGGGTTTGAAGGTTTATTTGAGAATGGAGAAGGTCGGGTCGTGAATGGGATAAGAGCAGGGTTTGCGATTGGTGAAAGGGCTTGGGAAGATAGGGTTGAAGATAGGTCTTGGGATTTCGAGGAAGGTGGAGATCGAAGAATATGGGGTGAGGTTTTTAGCTTGAAGGTTGAGTTTCTGTTTTAGGGTTGTGAGGGTTGAAGGGAAGAGATTCAAAATGTTATGGTCTTCAACGCCCTGTTTCTCGTTGCTGCAGAAGTTTGGCTGTGAGTCACGACCTGGAAATTTTTTTCAGTTGGGTTGGAGGACGCCTTTTCTTGTGATTTCTGTGGCTTTTTTTAAAATTTTTTTAGCTTCATAGAAGCATAGCCTTTATGTGTTCTTAGCAACCTTTTCTTTTTTGATGCAAGAGTTTTCTTTTTTTGGACCTGGTTTGGTGATTTTTTGTAGCAGTTATTGGTTTGGATGTCAAGTTATAATAGCAGTACGGCTGGTGTGCGTAGGCTATTGTGTTGGTCTCACTTTTTTTTAATTTCCCTTTTTTCGTAATAAGAAATAATAAGAAGTGTATTGGGCCTTTGTTGTAAAAAAAGAAAAATGGGTTTATGGTTCTCTATTTTTGTAGAAACCTCTTTTGTTTATGTAAATTTTTATTAAATGATAAATGTGTTTATTGAGAAAAGGGTTAATTGGATGAAAAAAATAGATTTAGTGGAAATGGATAAAAAGAAAGAAAAAACATGGATATTTAGAGTGGTTTAGAAAAAATATAGAAATGGATAAATCGACTTGAACTTGGCTTTTAGATTTGAATCAAAAAAGGGAAATTGGACGGATTGAAAGAGGTGGGTTCGAAAAATGAATATGAAACATTTAGATAAATGAAAATGACAAACCGGATGGAGAAATGATTACGGATATAAATAACGGCTTAGACATGTGAAATGTCTTTCCCCTAGTATTCTCCAGCGACACAACCATGAAACCTTCACATCCAGGTCCTTGAATCCAATCATGGGTGACCCTTAGTCATTAAAGCATCTGACTTTACACATCTTGACAATTTGAAATGGCACAAAACCCTAACTAATACGTTTGGTACACATCACAAGGATCTTGCACACTATGGCCTTGACCTTACAACAGAACTTTTTTGACCAAGATTAGGTCAGACCTAATTGACCATCAGCCATTACTGAATCCAAAAATTCACACTGGTAATCAATTTATCTTAACTCTGGGATATCCTGTTTTTGGACCAGGAACATGAACAACATACTATTTTTTTGATTTTCAGATTAATGGTTGATGGAAAGATGTATAGATAAAGGATATACAGGTAGGACAAATTTGGGGTACAACATGTAGTAGTGATTCTTCCATCGTTAATCCAAATGTGATAAGTGAGGAAAATTGTAAATGGTGGATCCAAGCCCAATTTTGCAGGTTGTGGATGCCTAAGCCAATTTCACTAGCCCACCTCATGCGTTTAAGCATCTTCCTTCCTGTCAATTGGTTCCGACATAGTATATTTTGTCATAGACCACCTTTATTCAGGCTTAAATAAATTATTTCAGACCATAGTCCCTCAATCACGACGCCTTCGAAAAGACGAATTAATTAACTCTGGCGTATCGCCATCATGAAATTTTATGAATTCCTCATGTGAAGCATAAAGCGGGTCTCTTAAGCGAAACATGAGGCAAGTCCCTCAAGCAAAGAATATGGTGGATCCCTCAAGCAAAGTAGGGGAAAATCCATCAACGAAAGTGTGGGGCGAGTCCCTCAAGAAAAGTAGCGGCAAATCCCTCAACAAAAGCGTGGGGCGAGTCCCTCAAGTAAAGTGTTGGGCGAGTCCCTTAAGCAAAGAGTGTGGTGAGTCCTTAAAGCATTAACATTAGCAGTGATCTTACTAAATGATCAGAACCTGAGGTGGGCCAAAGACAAGCGTCTGTGATGTTGGGTGTGAAAAAGGAGGAGAGGGTGTACCTACAAGGCACTCCAATGCTAAAGTAAGAAAACGAGCAAGAGAGAGAGAAAGTACAAAGTATGTGTGTTTTGGGGTGAATATTGGATACCTGACCCTCTCAAATGAGAGGGTTTTTATAATGCCCCCAGCGCTTGGCCATTGGTCCCTATTTTCAGGGCGAGATAACTGTTTCCCGAAGAATAGGTAACTGCCAAAACTAGTTGTTGAGACGGGCAGAGACAATGACTCCTCGTCTCTTGAGGTTGTGGGGGCGACTTCCGCAAGGTCATCGGTGGATGAGTGGATAGTAGCTGAGCCAATGGAGCATGCCTATCTTTTTTCTTCGTACACCGGGGGATGCATTTACCACAGTGGGACCGGAGGGAGAGTGGAGGGTCCATTTTCCCTCAGAAGACGAACGTATTTGCTTGGTGTACAGGACGAGATTTCCCGTGTACGAATACATTTTTAAAGAGATATGGCTGAGGTTGCCTATCACGGACTTTCAACGGGCGTTCTTCGTGTATCTCGACCTTGCACCCTCTCAACTGCACCCATACTTCATTGCCTTCATGCGGGCGTATAAACTGGTGTGTAAGTACTTGCAGATCAGGGCCACCCTCCTGCTTTTCTTCACCATCTTTCATCTTCAACGACAGGTGTCAGGGAGAAAGTTTGGTTGGGTTTCCTTGAAGCAGGGGAGGAAACTGTTCAAGCCTTTCTCCGAATCTATTCGGAATTTTAAAGAGAGATTCTATGTGATCAAGCCGGTGTCGGAGAAGGCTACTGACTCGACTTTTATATGGGAGGTCTCCACGGGTGAAAACGGGGAGGACTTGATAGACTAGGAGGATAAAATAGTAGCCCGGAGGTTGTTTACTTTCCTCTTCTACTGGAGTGGGGCTCACTTCACCCGTTCGACTGGTGAGTACATAGGTGTTCCTCATCAGTTGGTGGATGATGGTCGGTGTAACAACCCAATTTTCAATGGTTAACTATTTGTGTTAAATAATTGATTTATTTGGATTATTCTAATTATTTGAATAATTAGATGATTATTTAAATGGATTGATTTTATGTTTTGAGAGAGGAAATTCAATCGAAAGAAATAAAGGGAAAGATATATATATATATATATATATATATATATATATATATATATATATATATATATATATATATATATATATATATATATATATATATATATATATATATATATATATATATATATATATATATATATATATATATATATATATATATATATATATATATATATATATATATATATATATATATATATATATATATATATATATATATATATATATATATATATATATATATATATATATATATATATATATATATATATATATATATATATATATATATATATATATATATATATATATATATATATATATATATATATATATATATATATATATATATATGAGAAAGTGGAAGGAAAAAGGAAAGAAAGAAAGAAAGAGAAAGAAAGAGGAAGAAGAGAAAAGAGGAGAAAAAGAGGAAAACTTGGAGAATCATCAAGAACATCCTCTGGCTTTGATTAATCTAAGGTAAGGGTGTGAAATCTTACTATCTTAATCATTGTGTATGATTGTGTATGTGTGTGGATGAGTTTGGTTGATTTCCAACCTTGTTTCCATTTGGGTCGAAATGATAGAAATCGATAGAAGTCGATGTTCGAACGGTTAGAATCGAGAATAACTTTCGTAGCTTAGTCGGGATATGTTAGACTAAGATTATTGGAACTAGTTTGGCGAAAATCGGGTGATATTGTGAGTTTCACCATTTTCGGTTAAATTGAGGTTAAGATTTTGAGTGGAAATCGAATGTCGTGAAAGTTGAGTTTTATGACCCTAAAATATCCGTATATGATTAGTAAGGATAGATAGGTATTTAATCGAGTGAAAACTATTTAATCGGGCGACTTTTTGGGGCTTTTAAGCCCGAACCCGTAGCTGTTTTTCTGAGTTTTTAAGGTGTTAATCGGTTAACCATATACGTTAACCGATTAACACAGTGTTGGGGGCCTAAAAACTGAGTTTTTGGTCTAAAAACTGAGTTTTTGGAGGTGTTAACCGGTTAACCATATACGTTAACCGATTAACACTGTAAGTGTGAGAAAATATTATTTTTCAAAACTTCGAAAATTCATAACTTTTTCACCGTTTATCGGATTTTGACGTTCTTTATATCAAACTGAACCTAATAATATGTTCTACAACTTGGTGAAAAGAAATATTATTTTTAGCCAACTTTTAGCCGATTTTACCGATTAGTCGGGATTAATATTTTTGAGTGAGAAGAGCTTATAGTAGCTAGAGCGTCCGGTTGCGATCGGTCTCGTCTCGTAAGGATAATTTGTGTGTTATTAATTGTTGTGTTGTGGGTAGCCGTAAGGCGTGAATCCTAGTGTATGAATATGATTTTGAATCGTGGCCTTTGGGCAATTTATGCATTGTTTAGAATTGAATAAAAATGTATGGCAATTGTGATGAATGATGAATATAATACACATTGTGAGTGCATGATGATTGTACGTGTTGATGTGTGAAGAATGCATGATAATATATTTGCGAATATGTATGCAGTTTGTGTTGATTGATCCCGTGTAGGATCTGCAGAGACATCGTGTGCCCATGTGGGGTGTGAGCGATGGTTTATAGTTGATTGAGTCATGTTTGCATGTGAAGCATCATGATATGCATTTGTGTTATTTGATCCCGTGTAGGATCTGCAGAACCTCGTGTGCCCATGTGGGGTGTGAGCGATGGTTATATTTGATCCCGTGTAGGATCTGCAGAGACATCGTGTGCCCATGTGGGGTGTGAGCGATGGTCTATATTTGATTCCGCGTAGAATCTGCAGAACGATTGTGTGCCCTTGTGGAGTGTGAGCAATCGGATTGTGTGCCCATGTGGGGTGTGAGCAATCCAAAAACATTGTGTGCCCATGTGGGGTGTGAGCAATGGGTGAACATCGTAGACCCGACGGGGAGTTACTTCGGTAACAAGCGATGGTTCCATTTGGTTCTTCAATTGAACCTGTTGAATTGAGTCGGTACCGCATTTGCATCTGCATAGAGTCGTGAGTCGGTCTCTATGAGTTGCATAATTCATCTTTATATTATGCATTGGTGAAATAAACATGTATGTGAATGTTTATGTGAAATGGTGATGATATAAACATATTGTGTATGTTTATATGAACTAACACGAATTGCGATAATGGCATGAGTGAGTATGCTTAAAGATATGTATATATATGTGGGTTTACATGGATTGATGTAAACATTGGTGAATGCATATTGTATATGCTTGATGTTCTATTTATGTATAGATACTTATATGGATACATTCCGATGTATGGAATGATTGAGATGTGTGAATAAATATAATTATAAATGTTTGTGTGAAAATGATGTGAATTGTAGAAGCATGATTGATGAGTATGCTTAGTTGTGTGTATATATATATATACATGCAGTGTAATGTATGTGATGAATTGTGAATAATGCCTGAGAATATAATAGTACATGTATATAGGTAATGATTGGTAAATATGAGAGTAATATAGATAATAATGTTTATGTGAAAGATTTGTACTCACTGGGGTAGAATGGCAATGTGTCGTTCCTAGTGGAGTAATTACCTGGGTAGAATAACTGAGGTGTTATTCCTGGTAGGGTATAAGTGACGTACCTATAATCCTAAAAAGGGGATTGGTGATATTGGGTGAGTTTTAAGTGAGTCACATGGCATGGTTATGAGTGTTATATGAAATATGCATGTGAGTATGAATTGTTGAATTGTGGGTTGCGATTGAGTAATTGAGAAAGATATTGAATAATGAATTGATGATTAAACATGATGGCGTATGTTATATGATTCGTGATGAATGAAACATAACGTGTATGTTTGTGAGGATTAATTGTAATTGTGAATGTATACATGATGAAATGCTTGGTTTTATACATATATGCTTTGCGATGTATGTTAGTGGGTATGTGAGGTATTGTGGTGAGGAGTATAATATGTGTATTTGATGCTATGGATATATATTATGTGCATGGTTATTGTGTTAATATGCATTATGATGAGAAAATGTGAAATGTATGTATTCTGTACTTGCGCGTTTATATATGATTATGTGCTTTGATTATTATGGTAATATTTCTCACCCTTCTGCTGGAATGATGTCCTTTATGACATCGTGCAGGTATCTTGGAGTTGTACTGCTAGTAGTTGCGAGGTCTCTGCTGGTGCAGTCATTTAATATTTTAATTATGTTGGGTCGAGTCATGCTCTGGTTATGTAACACTGGGATCGTTTGGGTTTTTGCTTTAGAGATATTTTATGTATTTTAGGTTGTGTTTTAAATGTATCGAAATATTGTGATGTTGGCCTTAGTGCCCAAGTATTGTTGAATTATGAGATGAACATGAATGCTATGTGAAAAGAATTATGAATATAAATTGAATCCGCTGCTACATGCAAAGTGAACTTTGAATAGCATGATTATTTTATTTGAGTGTTTAAAGCATGACAGGTGGTTTTGATGTTTTGAAATTATGTGTGACGCCCTTTTGTGAAAGCATGTTAATTTACTCTGATTATTTATGAATTTTCATGTGGGGTTAGAAAGGTGTTACATTAATGGTATCATAGCAGGTCGGTCTATCCGGCCAAGTTGTCTAATGTTAGTTGTTCCCTTGTATGCGACATGTGTGTGAAACACTGTCGGTACGTGTGGGTTGTCTAACCTTTGTATGCAAGGAGTGAGAATGATTAAAGTGGGGGAGAAACTTGTGCTTCTCCAGGTTGCTGCAAGTGTAGAGTTTTAGCTCAGTGTGGTTGGATGCTCTTATAGTTTGGTAAAGATAGTTTATACCCCATCATGATTTCGGCTGTCTATTGACAAATTGAGGAACTGATCACCCTTAATCTCTTGTTGATTGTAGTTGGGATTGTGTTGGATGGGATATATGTGTCTTGCAAGTTTAGATGGCGTGGTGCAGTGAATTGTTTTGAGTGAAGCCGAGTGCTTAAGAATTGTTTTGATGAGTCGGCGCATGACAGTGATGAGATGTTTAATTTTGATGGAAATTTTGAGTATTAATGAAAGTGGGAAGTTGGCGGTTTACCGTTTGGTTGTGGTTGCCTGAGAGTTATACTGACAAGATAAGTGTTATACAGCCAGGACGTGAAGTGGAGTTGTGATCGACTTAGTTGCGGAAACTAGTCAGATATTGAGAGTTCCATATGGTATGTCTGTTTAGATGATCAAAGAATTAAAATTGATTGAGTAGTTTTGAGACTTGTGTCTGGTGTGTATGCTACGGCAACTGATTGTGGAGTAGAGTATAAAGGTGGATAATGACTTTCGGTGATTATTAAGCAAAGTAAGATGTGGAATACCATGGGGGTATGATTGGGAGATATGTTAAGTGCAACATCAGCAAGTTTAATTGTTTAGAGGCAATTTAAAGCATATAAGAGGGATTTTTGACAAATAACTTAGAGTGGGTTGTTATTGTGTTTGTGACTGAGTTGGAGGCTCAAATTGGTTAGTGTGAGATTTGTAATAGTTGGTGATCTCAAGAGCTTAAGGTATTGGTTTGAATTGGGAGAATTGAATATGAGGCAGAGGAAAACGATTGGAACTTCTGAGGGATTATAGTTTTGGATTGAATTACCATTCGGGTAGAGCAACGCGGTAGCTGATGCATCGATTTAAGATTTGGTATATACTGATGATGATGGTTGAATTTAATGAATTAAGTCGAAGGACTGATTTTCGTATTAATGGGAATGGTATCATGAGATGTCGTGATAGAGTTGTGTTCTAGAGATTATTAAGTGGAATAAGAGTATTGTGGTAGATGGAGTATCCATCCTAGTGCTATAAAGATGTAACCGAATTTGAGAAAATTATTTTGATGGCCATAGATGAAGAGAGAAGTGGTTTAGTTGTATGTGCTGGTTAGACTTGTCGGAAGTCGAAGAATGAACGTCTGAGACTGTTGGGTCTGATGTAACCGTTGTATATTCCAGAGTTGAAGTTGGATAGTATTCCCATGGATTTTGCGTTGGGTTTTCCGGAGAATTTGAGGAGTATGATTTTAATCGAGTGATTTTGGATGGAATGGCTAGATTGGTTTTTTTTCCTACCAATGAGGATTAATCATTCTATGTTGGAGCTGGTTGAGATGGATAACGCTGAGGTGATGAAGTTGTATGAGGTGTCGTCGAATATTGTGTCAGATAGGGATCTGAAGCGTTGTATGGTATGAGGTGTAGGACTCCTTTGTATTGGTATGACTTAGGCGAGAGTGTTGTGCTCGGACCTGAGGATTGTGTAAGAGACAACTGAGAAGATCAAGAAGATCTAAGAAAGGACGTGTTCTGAGAGTTTTAGTGGTGACGGGTGTTGATCGAGCTTTGAAGTCTCAGAAGCACACACCGTGGTTTGTTGTTTAGTATCAGAGGGCGCAGCAGAAGCGTGTGAGAAGTATCATGTTTGATTGTCTTACGCGCTGTCGCTTGTGAATTTACATAATATGGTATATGCCTAATCGAGGAAGTGCAAGTGCATTCATCCGGGTGGATGGTGTACAAGTGAGGAAGGATTTGACTGTTGAGACATTGCTAGTTCGGATTGATGAGCAAGAGGTAACATTTTCGAGGACGAAAATTCCTAAAGTGGGGGAGAGTTGTAACAACCCAATTTTCAATGGTTAACTATTTGTGTTAAATAATTGATTTATTTGGATTATTCTAATTATTTGAATAATTAGATGATTATTTAAATGGATTGATAGATGTTTTGAGAGAGGAAATTCAATGGAAAGAAATAAAGGGAAAGATATATATATATATATATATATATATATATATATATATATATATATATATATATATATATATATATATATATATATATATATATATATATATATATATATATATATATATATATATATATATATATATATATATATATATATATATATATATATATATATATATATATATATATATATATATATATATATATATATATATATATATATATATATATATATATATATATATATATATATATATATATATATATATATATATATATATATATATATATATATATATATATATATATATATATATATATATATATATATATGAGAAAGTGGAAGGAAAAAGGAAAGAAAGAAAGAAAGAGAAAGAAAGAGGAAGAAGAGAAAAGAGGAGAAAAAGAGGAAAACTTGGAGAATCATCAAGAACATCCTCTGGCTTCGATTAATCTAAGGTAAGGGTGTGAAATCTTACTATCTTAATCATTGTGTATGATTGTGTATGTGTGTGGATGAGTTTGGTTGTTTTCCAACCTTGTTTCCATTTAGGTCGAAATGATAGAAATCGATAGAAGCCGATGTTCAAACGGTTAGAATCGAGAATAACTTTCGTAGCTTAGTCGGGATATGTTAGACTAAGATTATTGGAACTAGTTTGGCGAAAATCGGATGATATTGTGAGTTTCACCATTTTCGGTTAAATTGAGGTTAAGATTTTGAGTGGAAATTGAATGTCGTGAAAGTTGAGTTTTATGACCCTAAAATATCCGTATATGATTAGTAAGGATAGATAGGTATTTAATCGGGTGAAAACTATTTAATCGGACGACTTTTTGGGGCTTTTAAGCCCGAACCCGTAGCTGTTTTTCTGAGTTTTTAAGGTGTTAATCGGTTAACCATATACGTTAACCGATTAACACAGTGTTAGGGGCCTAAAAACTGAGTTTTTGGAGGTGTTAACCGGTTAACCATATACGTTAACCGATTAACACTGTAAGTGTGAGAAAATATTATTTTTCAAAACTTCGAAAATTCATAACTTTTTCACCGTTTATCGGATTTTGACGTTCTTTATATCAAACTGAACCTAATAATATGTTCTACAACTTGGTGAAAAGAAATATTATTTTTAGCCAACTTTTAGCCGATTTTACCGATTAGTCGGGATTAATAATTTTGAGTGAGAAGAGCTTATAGTAGCTAGAGCGTCCGGTTGCGATCGGTCTCGTCTCGTAAGGATAATTTGTGTGTTATTAATCGTTGTGTTGTGGGTAACCGTAAGGCGTGAATCCTAGTGTATGAATATGATTTTGAATCGTGGCCTTTGGGCAATTTATGCATTGTTTAGAATTGAAATATTATTTTTAGCCAACTTTTAGCCGATTTTACCGATTAGTCGGGACTAATAATTTTGAGTGAGAAGAGCTTATAGTAGCTAGAGCGTCCGGTTGCGATCGGTCTCGTCTCGTAAGGATAATTTGTGTGTTATTAATTGTTGTGTTGTGGGTAGCCGTAAGGCGTGAATCCTAGTGTATGAATATGATTTTGAATCGTGGCCTTTGGGCAATTTATGCATTGTTTAGAATTGAATAAAAATGTATGGCAATTGTGACGAATGATGAATATAATACACATTGTGAGTGCATGATGATTGTACGTGTTGATGTGTGAAGAATGCATGATAATATATTTGCGAATATGTATGCAGTTTGTGTTGATTGATCCCGTGTAGGATCTGCAGAGACATCGTGTGCCCATGTGGGGTGTGAGCGATGGTCTATAAATGGTCTATAACGGATTGAGTCATTTTGTATGAGAACCATGTATGAAATGGTGTGAAATAAATGATGAATATATATATATATATATACTATATATATATATATATATATATATATATATATATATATATATATATATATATATATATATATATATATATATATATATATATATATATATATATATATATATATATATATATATATATATATTTGCATTATGATATATATGTTGTGAATGCATAATAAATGTATGCAGTGAAATGTGATAGATGCATGCATATGTTTGTAAACATGTATGCATTTTGTGTTGATTGATCCCGCGTAGGATCTGCAGAAACCTCGTGTGCCCATGTGGGGTGTGAGCGATGAAGCATCATGATATGCATTTGTGTTATTTGATCCCGTGTAGGATCTGCAGAACCTTGTGTGCCCATGTGGGGTGTGAGCGATGGTTATATTTGATCCCGTGTAGGATCTGCAGAGACATTGTGTGCCCATGTGGGGTATGAGCGATGGTCTATATTTGATTCCGCGTAGAATCTGCAGAACGATTGTGTGCCCTTGTGGGGTGTGAGCAATCGGATTGTGTGCCCATGTGGGGTGTGAGCAATCCATAAACATTGTGTGCCCATGTGGGGTGTGAGCAATGGGTGAACATCGTAGGCCTGACGGGGAGTTACTTCGGTAACAAGCGATGGTTCCATTTGGTTCTTCAATTGAACCTGCTGAATTGAGTCGGTACCGCATTTGCATCTGCATAGAGTCGTGAGTCGGTCTCTATGAGTTGCATAATTCATCTTTATATGATGCATTGGTGAAATAAACATTTATGTGAATGTTTATGTGAAATGGTGATGATATAAACATATTGTGTATGTTTATATGAACTAACACGAATTACGATAATGGCATGAGTGAGTATGCTTGAAGATATGTATATATATGTGGGTTTACATGGATTGATGTAAACATTGGTGAATGCATATTGTATATGCTTGATGTTATATTTATGTATAGATACTTATATGGATACATTCCGATGTATGGAATGATTGAGATGTGTGAATAAATATAATTATAAATGTTTGTTTGAAAATGATGTGAATTGTAGAAGCATGATTGATGAGTATGCTTAGTTGTGTATATATATATATATATATATATATATATATATATATATATATATATATATATATATATATATATATATATATATATATATATATATATATATATATATATATATATATATATATATATATATATATATATATATATATATATATATATATATATATATATATATATATATATATATATATATATATATATATATATATATATATATATATATATATATATATATATATATATATATATATATATATATATATATATATATATATATATATATATATATATATATATATATATATATATATATATATATATATATATATATATATATATATATATATATATATATATATATATATATATATATATATATATATATATATATATATATATATATATATATATATATATATATATATATATATATATATATATATATATATATATATATATATATATATATATATATATATATATATATATATATATATATATATATATATATATATATATATATATATATATATATATATATATATATATATATATATATATATATATATATATATATATATATATATATATATATATATATATATATATATATATATATATATATATATATATATATATATATATATATATATATATATATATATATATATATATATATATATATATATATATATATATATATATATATATATGCAGTGTAATGTATGTGATGAATTGTGAATAATTCCTGAGAATATAATAGTACATGTATATAGGTAATGATTGGTAAATATGAGAGTAATATAGATAATAATGTTTATGTGAAAGATTTGTACTCACTGGGGTAGAATGGCAATGTGTCGTTCCTAGTGGAGTAATTACCTGGGTAGAATAACTGAGGTGTTATTCCTGGTAGGGTATAAGTGACGTACCCATAATCCTAAAAAGGGGATTGGTGATATTGGGTGAGTTTTAAGTGAGTCACATGGCATGGTTATGAGTGTTATATGAAATATGCATGTGAGTATGAATTGTTGAATTGTGGGTTGCGATTGAGTAATTGAGAAAGATATTGAATAATGAATTGATGATTAAACATGATGGCGTATGTTATATGATTCGTGATGAATGAAATATAACGTGTATGTTTGTGAGGATTAATTGTAGTTGCGAATGTATACATGATGAAATGCTTGGTTTTATACATATATGCTTTGCGATGTATGTTAGTGGGTATGTGAGGTATTGTGGTGAGGAGTATAATATGTGTATTTGATGCTATGGATATATATTATGTGCATGGTTATTGTGTTAATATGCATTATGATGAGAAAATGTGAAATGTATGTATTCTGTACTTGCGCGTTTATATATGATTATGTGCTTTGATTATTATGGTAATATTTCTCACCCTTCTGCTGGAATGATGTCCTTTATGACATCGTGCAGGTATCTTGGAGTTGTACTGCTAGTAGTTGCGAGGTCTCTGCTGGTGCAGTCATTTAATATTTTAATTATGTTGGGTCGAGTCATGCTCTGGTTATGTAACACTGGGATCATTTGGGTTTTTTGCTTTAGAGATATTTTATGTATTTTAAGTTGTGTTTTAAATGTATCAAAATATTGTGATGTTGGCCTTAGTGCCCAAGTATTGTTGAATTATGAGATGAACATGAATGCTATGTGAAAAGAATTATGAATATAAATTGAATCCGCTGCTACATGCAAAGTGAACTTTGAAAAGCATGATTATTTTATTTGAGTGTTTAAAGCATGACAGGTGGTTTTGATGTTTTGAAATTATGTGTGACGCCCTTTTGTGAAAGCATGTTAATTTACTCTGATTATTTATGTATTTTCATGTGGGGTTAGAAAGGTGTTACAGTCAGGCCAACTATGCCAAGCGGGTGGCCTTCGTGGATGGCTTCCTTCCTGCTCAGTGCGTGACTCGCGTAGGGCAGGTTCTTTATGACGAAGATAGGGGCTGCAGGTGGAAGCCCGATACATTAACACCAAAGAGCTCTTTGAGTGTAGCACTCACGAGGAGGCTCTTGAACTTTTGGGTAGCTTCTAGCTTTCTCTTATTTTGTTCGAGATGTTTTTCTTCCCCCGTGCTTACGTGCTTGTTATTTTTGCAGGTAAAATGTCTTCAGCACAAGAGAGGATGATAAAATATGCCCAAGGAAAGATGAAGGGCGGTGCTGCTCTAGGGAGGAGTCGCTTTGGTCAGCAAATGGCTCCCCCTCAAACAGGGTCGGGGACTTCATCCTCAACTCCTCCGGCCACTCAGACGTCGCCTCTACCCTTGATCATGAGGCCCAAACGCGCCCACACGAATGAAATTGTAGACCTTAGTCGGGATTCCGCTAAAAGAAAGTGGAAGTTGCCTCCCTGCCTTCATAATAAGAAATTCTTCGAGGGGTCCTCCCTGTACATTCCTCGGGCAGGATCTCTAAAGCTTAAGGAAATGGGCCGTCCCAGCAAACGGGTCATGCTTGCCTAGGATGTCTCTGCCTTAATGAGGGTCCTGGAGATGATCGTGGTATACACCGAGGACGACTCCCCGCTTGAACTTAAGCTGAAGAAGTCCTAAACTATAGTGGAGGCCCTGGAAGAAAAGGTCAAGAAGCTTCAGGAGGAGAGGGAAAAGGAGCTTGAAGATGCTGCCCGCAAGGGTCACGAGGAGATTGCTTCGGAGAGGGACGTTGTTGCTGCCAAGTTGAAAGCCGCTGAGGACTTGGTGGAGAAGTTGAAGACCGCTGCTGCCCTTTCCAAGGATGAGCCCGAGGAGATAAAGAAGTTGTTGACTCAGACAGAGCTAGTCGCTCGATTTGCTCAGGTCGCAGACGACCTTGTGGCCATCGGTGAGGAGGCTTTTCAGAACGCAGTGGAACAACTAAAGCTGGTGAACCCTGGGGTCAAGCTGACCATGGAGGGCACAAGGTTCCTCTATACGGTTAAAGAAGGCCATATAATCGTCCCAGATTTCCTCCAGTTCGATGAAGGTGGTGACGAGTAGGGGAAAGCTAAGCAAGAGAAGCAGTGAGTCTTTCCTAGTTCGTGCTTTGGTCTGCGTGCCATTTGATCACTTGTAATTTATTGTAATTTATATTTTGTGGGGCTTGGCCCCTTTTTATTGTATCATGCATATTTCCGGCCCTTCGTGATCGTGTTATATAATATGTATTAGTATGTTGTATGTTTGTATTTCGCCGAATACTTTCTAAGTGTCTTGCACCGTCCAACGTGGTCGTAAGAGGCACTTAGTAATTTGTTATGTTCCAGGTATGCTCGATGGACAGTGTTCGATAGTATAGGGAACTGATCGAAAGGTCTGGGTTGTTTCCGGGCAGGGCAGAGCTCAGGTCATGATCGTGGCCTGAATTCGCAACGTGAACTTCCCATCGTGAGCTAGGGGTTCTGCCGTTCATGGTACTGTGATGATGATGGGCTCAGTCGAGGAACTGCCATTGAGCATGGGTATGTATCTTCGCCAGACCCTTGCTTATATCCTTTTTGGTGGTGCATCGCTTGTACCTAGGCATGCACCCGTGGTCGGTTAACTTGCCCGCCGCCTGGGCGAGACACGTCGACAATGAGGGCCTTAGCTGTAACATTGTTTCAGCTTTTTGACATTCCATGGTCGAGATAATTCTTCCCCGGTTAGCTATTATAGGTAGTAGGCCCCGTTCTTCGTTTTCGCTCTAACGCAGCAGGGTCCTTCCTAGTTTGCGGCGAGCTTGCCCTCTCGAGAATCTTTGTGATTCCTTCTTAGGACGAGGCTGCCTACTTGGAATTCCCGTCGGATGACCTTGGCATTGTGCCTAATTGTTATTTTCTGTTTGAGTGAGGCTTCGCGGAGGGCTGCCCCTGTTCGAGCTTCTTCGACGAGGTTGAGTTCTTCCCTCAAGGCCTCGCTGTTTGTTTCTTTGTCCAAAGGTGCTTCAGTTCGTCTCGTCAGCACATGTGTTTCAATGGGGATTACCACATCTATCCTGTATACTAGGCGAAAAGGGGTTTCCCCAGTTGACGAATAAGGTGTAGTGCGATAGGCCCAGAGCACGCTGTGCAGATCCTCGAGCCACTGCCTCTTTGTTTCATTTGAGACCTTGTAAGATTACTCTGTTCGCCGCTTCGGCTTTCCCGTTAGTCTAAGGGTGCTCGACGGATGCAAAATATTGTTTAGTGTCTAGTTGAGTGACGAACTTTTGGAACTTTTTATCCATGAGCCGTGTCTTGTTGTCTATGACGATTGCTTGGGGAATGCCAAAATGGGCAAGGATGTTTCTCTTATAAAAACGAAGTATGTTGTGGGCTATTATCTTGGCCAGAGCTTCAGCTTCTATCCACTTGGTGAAGTAGTCCACGCCCACTATTAAGTATTTATTTTGGTTGGAGCCTACGACGAAGGGTCCCAGGATGTCCAGGCCCCACCAGGCGAAGGGCCACGAGGAGGACATCACCTTTAGCTCGTTGGATGACGCTAGGAGCATGTCCATGTGTCGTTGTCATTTGTCGCATTTCTTTACATGTTCTTTCATGTTGTTTTGCGTGGTTGGCCAATAGTAACCTGCTCGCAGAGCTTTCCTCATGAGGGACCTCCCACCCAGGTGTTAGGCGTTGATTCCTTTATGGATCTCGCGTAGGACGTGGGTGACCATCTCCTCTTCGACGCATTTGAGGAGAGATATGGAGAATCCTCGTTTGTACATTTTGTTCTTGACCAAAACATAGGAGCACAATCTACGCCTTACTATGCTGGCCTCCTTTGGGTCGGATGGTAGTTTGTTTTTAGTGAGGTAGTTGTATACTGGGGTCATCCAACAGTGGTCGTCACCGATGACGTGCACGTCGAGGGCCGTGGATGTTTTCTCGATGCTAGGTCATGGGAGTATCTCCTAGATGATGGTTTTGTTTCCCCCTTTCTTCTTCATGCTGGCTAGTTTTGACAGGATGTCTGCTCGGACATTGTGTTTGCAGGAAGCATGTTTTACTTCCACGGAGGTGAACTTTTCCATATTCTCCTTGACCAGGGCCAAGTATTCGGACAAGTTATCATTTTTGACCTGGTACGCCCCTCGGACTTAGAGGGCCACTAGCTGAGAGTCGGTGCAGGGAAACAAATTCTTCTTCTTCCAAGTCTTCAGTGAGGCGTAGACTGACCAAGAAGGCTTTGCATTCAACTTGGTTGTTGGAGGCGGGGAAGGACAATGTGAGTGAGACTTCGATGAGGATTCCCTCCTTGCTTTCTAGGATGAGACCCGCTCCGCTACCCGCCGAGATGGATGCTCCATCAAAAAATATGACCCACCTGCGAGCACCCTCGTTCGGCTGGCCGGGAAAGGTTATTTTTGCTACGAAGTCAGCTAGCGCTTGTGCCTTGAGGGCCTTTTTGCTCTCGTGCCGGATATCAAACTCGGATAGTTCCAGCGACCATTTGAGCATCCTTCCGGCCATGTCTGGACGGCCCAATAGTTGCTTTATGGGCTGGTCTGTGTGTACCATAATAGTGTGGGCCAGAAAATAGTGCCTCAGTCTCCTTGCAGCATTTATAAGGGCGAGGGCCACCTTATCTATCTGTTGATACCACAACTCTAGCCATTGCAGTGCTTTGCTTGTGAAATAGATGGGCTTCTTCCCGTCAGGGGTTTCACGGATGAGGGCGACGCTCACGACCTCGATTGTGATGGCGAGGTAAATAAAAAGGGTTTCCCCATTTTCTGGCCAGGAGAGGACTCGCGGTGTAGATAGGGCTTGCTTCAAGTGGAGGAGAGATTTGTCACATTCCTTTCTCCTTGATCAAGGGTACTCAAGAGGAAAGGTTGACACAACTCTTTTCGTTAAACGTCAAGGAAAACACCTGATTTTGGTACAAGTTTATGTTGATGATATCATTTTTGCGTCAACTAACATGAATCTGGTAAGGGAGTTTTCTACTTTAATGCAGGGAGAATTCGAAATGCGCATGATGGGGGAGCTTACATATCTCCTCGGATTGCAAATCAAGCAACTACAGGAGGGTACCTTTGTGAGCCAGACAAAATACTGCCTTGAGCTTCTCAAGCGATTTGACATGGAAAACTTCAAGGCTATCGACGCTTCAATGCCTACATGTTCTAATCTTATCCGAGACAAAAATGGTAAGGATGTAGAGGTGAAAAAGTATCGAGGTGTGATTGGATCTCTCCTCTATCTTACTGCTTCTAGACCCGACATTATGTTTAGTGTCTGTATGTGTGCGAGGTACCAGTCATCTCCTAAAGAATCTCACTTAAAAGCAGTAAAGCGCATACTTAGATACCTCTCGGGTACTCCAAATTATGGGCTTTGTTATTATAAGAGAAATGATTGCTCCTTGGTTGGTTTTTCTGATTCTGATTTTGCGGGTTGAAAATCAGATAGGAAAAGTACGAGTGGCATGTGTCATCTGTTTTCAAACTCTTTGGTAAGTTGGCATAGAAAAAAGCAGGTTTCTAATGCTTTGTCAACCGCCAAAGCGGAATACCTTGCGGCCGATAGTTGTTACGCTCAAGTCTTATGGCTTAAGCAACAGTTTCTCGACTTTAACCTAAAACTTGAGCGTGTTCCGATTTTTTGTGATAACACGAGTGCTATTAACCTAACCAAGAATCCTGTGCTACATTCACACACCAAGCATATCCAAATACAACACCACTTCCTTAGGGATCACGTGGAGAAGGGCGTCGTGATGTTTGAGTATGTTGACACTAAAAATCAACTTGCAGATATCTTTACGAAACCACTCGCTACAGAGCCTTTCTTTCACATCCGAAGGGAACTCGGTGTTCTTGACATTTCAGATCGTGTTTAGGAAATATCTTTCACATGCTACATATATCTATATCGATATGTGCCTTATTCATCGCTTATCTAACAAAGGAAGATGTTTAGAGCCATATGTGAGGGCATTAGCTAACAAATAGAGCTGAGGTAATATCTTTCCTTAATTATAAACTCTCGCAATTCCCTTGTTCATATAATGTAATGTATCAAATTATGTGGTATTATTGTCGTGCATTCCATGATTACACTTATTTCATCCCTTGTATGTTTGAAATATGATTAGGCTTGGTATTTATGTATCATTGTATGCTAAATTGAACAAATTTGATGATTTTTGCTGTTTTTGTCTGCATGAGTCGACCTATATAGGGTTACAGTCGACTCACAAAAGTGACATTTTCATGCCTGAGAAGCGCGTATGCTCAGGTCGACCTTACGGTCGACACATACCCCACTAATTTCCGACGTGCAAGTTTTCACACAGTACGCATCGACGCATCGCGCGAAATTTCTGAAAAATTATTGCTGAACTGTTCATTTTCCACCATCTTCAATGCATTTAAATCATTTTGTCTATTCAAAGTCATCATCATTAAAAATTTGCATTGAGCATTGCAACCTACATCAATGTTATCCATCTTCCTCTCGTCTTCCTAAAACCATATTCAAAACCTAGCCTCTATATAAAAGGGTAAAGTCATTATCTTCTCTCCATCTCTAAAACTAACTTTCTACATCAAAAATTATTCATCTCCACACAAGAAATCAACAATGTCTACCAGAAGGATCACCAGCAAGAGAACCACCAAAGCATCATCATCTCAAGCAGGTCCATCAACAGGAAACTTACCGGTAACTACTATATCTCTATTACCCCCTGAGCTTTCGGAAATTTATGAAAATAATTTTAGCAAACAATCTGTGGTTAAGCAACATGCTTACTACCGAAAGGTTGCTGAACATATGCACATTCCGGAAGTGATTAATCTTTTGGATGCTCAAGGTTTCAACAACCTTTTAGAGTGTGATATTAAGTACAATGAAGATCTTGTGAGGATCTTCTACACAGGTATTCAAAGGAAATTTCAAGGGTTCGAGTTCAACACAAAACTGGGAAATACCAAGGTCTGTGTGAACGACTTGGTCTGGAAAACTCAGTTTGACATGTCATCGGTATCCGCTGAGCCCATTATTAAGGCCACGGATGCTCGTCCTGTAATAGGGTATGAGTTCAAAGAAGCTTTGAACTCTATGCTGAAGAAACCATATGCTGATGATATTGTAGCAAGCGACTTCTTTCCAAAGACGGTCAAAATGGGAAAATTAAAACCGGTGGATAGAATATTATAATGGATTGTGGCGCACATTCTGCGGCCAAAGAGAGGCGGTTATTCTTGTGTGGATCAAGATGAGGTACACTTGATCTATATTCTGAAGAAAAAGATCAAAATTAGTTGGTTTCACTACATCGCAAGTAGGATTTATTCGCTGAGGGATTCCGGTAGAGGGACTACTCTATCATACGAGTCCTTTATCCAAGCAACTCTCAACAATACCAACATTACAGTTCAAGGCATCCCTTACAAATCACTGAGCTCAGATCAAGAGTTTTGTCAAAATACTCTTACCATGATGGGATATATTTGGGATCAAATAGAAAGTCGTTACCGATTCATTGTCAAGGCGACTACCTCTCGGTTGGAAGAAACAGATGAAAGTGATGACCAGAACGAGGAAGCAGAAGAAGAAGAAGAAGAACAGGTAGGTGGACATCCTATGGAGACTAATGACCAATACGATAGTGGGTGGCTAAACTAATTACCTCACTTGGATCATGAGGATGCCCAAGGGTGGGGTGCCTGGAAAAATACGGGCTTGACATCGTTAGGCGCCAACTATATGCCACAATAGAATTGGGATCATCAAGACACTCCTTACTGGAGCTATGAGCCTCAACCATCCCCGCATCTGCAACAACATACTGATGAACTCCTCGACATGATGAGGAATATGCAGCTTGAACAACGTTCGTTCATGACTGTCCAGGATGAGCAGTTCTTTCAATTGCAGAGCCAATTTCAAGCTCACACCGAAAACTTTAATGATTTTTCATCGGTGTCATGAGAAGGATAGGTGGGATTGTTAAAACAACAACAGGTCAACATAAGGCTCTTACCACCAGCTTCAACACACTTAATAGAGCGGTATTGGAGTACATAGAAATAGTTGATGCACAACTGCCTCCGGAGTATCCCTCTCGAGGACGTGGCCATCATTTTAGGGGGAGGAGACCCTGAAGATGTCTTGCATACTGCATTTTCCATCTTATCTCATTATATGTTCATTAATGTTTCTTGTTAAATGGCTTATGTACTTATGTGTGTGTAAAGACATGTTTATTGTTCATGACTGAAATAGCAAATCTTATTGTTGTTCTATTATGCGTTGCTCTATTTATCCAATTTATATGATTTCATAAGCTACATTGTATGTGAATGTCTGTTAATGTATAACCTATTGCGAGTGTCTGGAACTTTCTTATCTCTCTGCTTTTATATAATTCATTGACAGGTTGTTTCATTCTTTTTGATGTTGTCAAAGGGGGAGAAGAGTATCAAGCATAAACAAAAACATCACAGGTGAAAACTTAGTATTCATGCAGCTGGGTGTGTATGGATGAAGGCATCAAGAAGGGGGAGGATGATATTGATACATCATACATCAAGGTTCTATTGTTTTGCCATCATAAAAAAAAGGGAGTATGTGAGGGCAATCCTCATAGGTAGTTGCGCTCATTTCAATGATGTCAAAATTCAGCTTTATAGAAAAATGTATGTTGGACGGTGTCTTCGTGTCATATTTGCGTGTCTTGTCCCTCATAAGTCAAACACTCGTAAAAAACATGATTGTTGCATATAGAAATGGAAAATCTATGTTTCATGTAGGGTAAGTCTAGTTAGTCAAGCTTACCGTGCTATAGAGTTCATAAAAAGTGTCTTAATACATGAAAATAGGCATTTTTGCCTATTTCAGGGCTTTGAGTCGACTCAAAGCTAGCTCCAGTCAACTCATACAGATAATCTTTCTAATGAACAACTCTCAGAAGGGCTCGTGTCGACCCTCCGGTCGACTCATACTGTGACCATTTGTATTTGCCTAAAATTTGCATGCTTTGCATCGACGCATGACCTGCTCCGATCAATGCAAGTTCCTGTTTTTTTTTTGCACAATCAAGTATACGGGTAAGCTCAGGTCGACCCCCTTACTGCATAGGTCGATCGCTCGCTGGTGTTCAGTCAAAATTTTGTTATGTAAAACAGTTTTGGGTGTTTGTTATGTTTGTTAAGTCAGTTATGTCTTGTTTATAAAGTGAGTTGTGCTTTTCCTTTCAGAACAACTAAGAAAACAAGAAAAGTGAAATTTACGTGCTGATTCATTCTCATCATCTTCATCCTCTTCATAGCATTTCATAACAACTACACATAATCATTTTTATTGTGCATTGTGCATGTTCGAGGTGATGACGTCCAAAGCCTAGGATTTGTGTAATCTGGTTTGGGTTGAGTAATCAGCAGGTTTTTCTTAAATAAAACCATTAGGGTTTTGTCCTCCAAAAATCTTAGATTTTAGGGGGTTTTTGCACGAATCGGTCCATCACAAATTCAGCCGAGCGAAGGTAATCGAAGAGCGGAAGGTTCTGTCGGTTTAGTAGCGGTAAATGAAGGATTGTAAGTGGAAAATTCGGGTTCGACACGTGGGTGACTGAAATTAGCCGGGCCAGATTTGAAGACCGTGGGGTTGTTCAAAAGGAGTACCGTAGTCATAGGTTTACTCACCGCGTTCGAAGGACTTGATTCAACTTGAATCAGGGGGAAGAAGAAATATGCTCTACATCAACAAATTGTGTTTGATTGTTTGATCTTTATTTTCTTCTTGTATAAACATTGACCAACAGGTTATATCTATCTACATACAAGTCTCAATTCTATTGTTAGAATTGAGGGCAGATGTACCCCGAGCGAGGACAACAAGGGAACTGCCTCAACAAATCGTTGTCTCTTTCTTTACGTTTATATTACTTAAATTCAGATTTTTTAGTACAAACGATTGTGTCAATCAAACTCTGATTTGAGTTGTGCTAAACTATTTTTAAGCTTATTACAATCATTGATTGTAATAGAACACTTGAGCACACTACTCTCAAAATAGAATTCACTTGTAGTGCCTTGCACTCCAAGTGTTTGATCAATTGTATGAACTAAAAACAATTGTGCTGTCTTTTTCAAATTGTCTATATTTTAAAGGCATTGGAACTAATCACACCTTATGGTGAACAAAATCTGATTGAAGTGTGATTAAAGTAGTGATTCTCAAATCTCGTTTTATCAAATTCCATAGGCTTTACGTATATCCGGTTTTTTCGGTAAAGGTTCGTTTTAGATGAATATAGTTCATCGGCTGCTACCGCTTTAAACACTTTTAAAAACCAATTTTTGGTAGGGCCGACTCTGTTTTAAACAAGCGATCTATTCAACCCCCTTTCTAGATCTGCTCCATCGTCTAACAAGGATGATTTCCTGTTTGATCACTACTACAAAAAACGCTTTTTACCTTGGACACGAAATGCATATTACCTCAACTATAAAAGCAAGGTAACAAATGGAAACATGAAAACTCACCACTTATCACCCCGATGGTATTAAAACCAAGAAGTAAAGCTAAATCCATATGGGTTCGAACCCCATCAGCAACACTTTTATTAGTTTTAAAACTAGTGTATCTTTCATCTCGATTTATCTTAAAAAATGAGGGGTAATGTTATTTCTTTTTTTTTTTTATAAAAAATTGTTACAATGTTTACTCAGAATATTACATTATTTACCCAGAATATTATATTGTTTAAAATAAAAATTAATTTTCCTAGAGAACAAGGTAAAAATCAAATTCCCTAAAGAACTAAATTTTAGATCTTTGAATTATTGAATCTTCGGGAAGATCAAATGTTTGGTGCAAGGTTATACACTTTGTTGCATGCATTTGATTTTGAAGTAAAGCAAAGGCAAAATACCCTTTTTCGTCCCTTAACTTTAACTCGGGGTCCATGTTGGTCATTTATCTTTAAAAAGTGGCAAGTTAGTCCTTTAACTTTTAAAATGGTTTCATTTTAGTCCGCATCGTCAATTGCCCCCAAACGTCCGTTTATTTTGCATATCTGGCAGATGAACTGGCAAGCATGAAATCCCTAATTTTGTTCATGATGTTGCCTCCTTCTCCTTCCTTCTTCCGTTCAAATCCCTAAAAAATAATCTGAATCCCAAATCCCAAACCCCAAATCCCAATCCCAAATCCTTAACTTAATCTAGGGTTTTTTTATTTGGCAAGCATGAAATCTGGATGTTCCCTCTCCATTTCGAAATCGAAAAGTCGGGATTCGGATGTTTGTAGTCGGTCACGATGGAAGCCCATGTGCCATTGTGGAGACATGGTTGTTCTTCAAAGGGCAACTACTGTTAAGAATATGGGAAAACTTTTTTGGGGTTGTCCAAATTATAAGGTATGCAAGCTGGTTTTGTTCTCTGTTGAAGTTCTGTTTTTGATTAAGTTATGTTTCTGTTTCTGTCCATGTCCAAATTATAAGTTATATTTTTGTTTAATTTTAAATTCATTATTCATCATCCTCTAAACAATGAAACTTACAGGGAGGTATGCAAGCTGGTTGTGGCTTCTTTGATTGGTTTTATAAGGAGATGGGTGATGAGAAGGAGCAATTTTGGATGCATAGGCTGGGTGTGGTAACTAAGGGACTTGCTGAAGAAAAAAGGACATTGAAAAAGCGATAATGGAGAATGAAGAATTATGGAAAAAGCTGATGAAACTTGAAAGTGAAATGAAGAATATCATGAAGTGGAAAAAGATTTTGAATTTGATGTTTGTGATGATTATCATTGTATTAGTTGTTAGGGGTAGTTAGGGTATTAAGGTTTGTTTGGAAGTATTATGTTATGGTTTGTTTGCAAGAATTAAGTTAAGTTTTGGTTGTAAGAATTATGTTTTTATGTTTAGTTAAAGTTTGTATTAGTTTTGGATTGTATCACTTCAACATGAATGTAATAGTTGGATTTTAACATATGGATTCTATCAGTTTAGTTAATTTCAGTTTTTGCAGTTCAACATGAATGAATCAGTTTTAGTTTTGCATTGTATTAGTTCCACATAAATATAATAGTTAAAGATAATGTTAACTTGGTATGCAACAGTTGAAGTGTTTTAATTTGGTCTGTCAAAGCATAATCCACATGAATATAACAGTTTTGGAATCTATCATGTCAAAGTGTTTTTAATTTGGTTTGTCAAAGTATAACCAACAGTTAAAGATTATGTTAATTTGGCTTGTCAATGATATATTTGGTATGTTATGTTTTTTATGTTTACAACAACAGCAACAGGATACATATAAGTTGGTTCTGCTTTTAGATTCATTTCATAGTACTTATAAACAGCAACAACAGTAGGATACATAAACATGTAATACTTTCCACAAAATATACTTGTTCCAAAACAACAGCAGAATACACATAATGTACTTGTTCCAAAACAACAGCAGTAGAATAAATAAATTTGTTCATGACAGCAGTAGAATACACAAAATATACTTGTTCCAAAAAACAGCAGTAGAACACATAAACTTGTTCATGACAACAACAGTAGAATAACTTGTTCCAAAACGACAGCAGTAGAATACATAAACTTGTTCTAGGTAACTAAATATACATGTTCCACAATTTAGAGTTTCTTCTTTGGCATGGTCCTCTTTGTTGGAGTAGACCTCCTTGTTATTGGGACAACAACATTCTTCGCAGCACTCAACCTAGTTGTAGGCCCAGGTGGCACAAAAGGTCTTGTTGGCTTTCTTACAGGCAGCTTTTGTGTCTTGCCCTTAGCATCCTTTCCATTAGAAGTCTGAGATGCTTGGCTAGATTGTTGAGTAGGCTGAGTTATTGAAGTAGGAGTGTGTTGGCTAGTTTGTTGAGCAGTATGAGTTGGAGTATGATTGAGTTGGGCTGATTGTTGGCTAGGTTGTTGCACAGACCCTGGAATAACATACAATGTAGCATTACAATATAGCATAACAGAAATAGCATAACATAAACACATAAAACCATAAGAATAAATGAAAAACTTGCCTTTTGTTGGTCTGAGATGAAGGTGTAAGTCAGGCATTCATCTCTGCCTCCAAGGTCATCAATTAACAGCTCTAAAAACCAAGTCCAGCTATCCTTGTTTTCACTCTCCACAACTGCATATGATATGGGAAGCATCTGATCATTAGGATCCCTCCCAATGGCAGCTAGTATCTGCCCTCCACACAACCCCTTAAGAAAACACCCATCTAGACCTATTACATGCCTGCACAACTTAAAGCATTCCTTACACGCAGCATAACATATGTAAAGCCTTCTAAAATATGGTCTTTCATCCTCAACACCTACTTGTACAGGCTCAACATTGAACTTAACTGTTGACCCTGGATTGGCTCTTAATAGTTCATGACAGTAGTCATAGACCCTTGTGTAATCTCCCAAAAAGGAACCATCTACATAGTCTCTAGCTGCAAATCTTGCTCTTATAGCTTTGGTTTTGTTGACCCCAACATTCCACTTTTTTTGTGCCTTCTCCTTGATATCCTTTATACTCAACCTTGTATTGTTTTTCAAGCTATTTTGAATTCTTTACTCAACCACTTTGTACTCATCAGCTTCACATTATACTCTCTACTGCAACTGTGTTTGTCAATTACTTTCCTGAGTTGCCAAGTGTCTTCATTTGACAACTTGCTACAATAAGCCTCCCACTCACAACCAACTTTACATCTAACCCTTACCCTAACTCTGTCATTTTTTACAAACCTTAGGTCTCTACCATTTTGCATAGCATAAGTTGTTATTGCTTCCCTAAAATTACCCTTTGAACTAAAGTACATTCCCACATCCCACTTGTAATCTGTCATGTCTTTTGGCTGTCTGAAAATTGGATGTTTTTTTCTTACAACTCCACTGCTATCATCACTGTCACAACCACTTTGCATTTCCTCACTATCATTGTCACTCCCTTTACCATCATTTTCTACAACTTCTCCATTACCATCATTTCCATGACCAACTAGGGCATCAAGTTCATCCTCCTTAATCTCATCCCACCCATCAGACTCATCCCCAAAAGCCACATCTTGTGCACTATCATAATTGTAGTCCTCATCTTCACTATCATCAGAAGATAAACTTAAGTCATCATACACTGCAGTTTTACCTTTTCCAACTCCAACATTACCTTGTTCCCCTGTAGCACTCCCTTTTTCAACTCCAACATTACCTTCTTCCCCTGTAGCACTCCCTTTTTCAACTCCAACAGTATATTCATCCACTGCAGGATCCTCATCAACTCTAACATCCCCGGCAGGATTCCCTTCCTCCAACCCAGCAGTGGCTTCATCAACTCTAACTTCACCTTCCTCTAACCCAACAATGCCTTCATCAACCCTAACATCACCTTCCTCCAAACCAACAGTGGTTTGTTCAACTTCCACAACTTCTTCATGCAGTTGATTAAGTAACTCCTCTACCTCATCTACAATTTCAGCAGGGTCCTCATCAACTTCATTAACAACAACATCACAATAGTCAGGTTGAGACAATGTGTGTTCAATATAAATATCAACATTTTGGTGCACCCTATACAGATCTGCAATTTCTAAAGCACCATTGTCATCAACAAGTGGGTTAATCCCAAATTGAGGGTCCTTGTAAAATATTGTTTCAAACTCCCTATAACCTAAGTCTTTCAATACACCAACTAGCTCAAAATAACTCCATCTGTCTACATCTACCCTCAAATCATCTACTACTCCATTCTCATATACACTATGACCTTCATCTGTGAACTCACCACTATGATGAATTTTGAGAGTTATGTATTCATCCATGATACCTAATCATATCATGTAAGTAATTAACGTTTACACTAACAAATTTACATAAACCCTAAATCTGGACCTCTACCAGAAAACCCTAAATCAGAGAGAAATGAACTAACCTTTTGATTATGTCTCTTGAATTGTCTTTAATCCTCAATCAGAAAACCCTAAATCCTTCGCGTCTTGAATCTTCGCGTCTGCAAACCTTGAATCGTCTGGGTAATGGTGGGTAATGGTTACACTTCTCCAAGCTTGTCGTGCCTTCTTCTTCTGGGTAATGGAAACGTTAGTCTGAGTTTTTCTTCC
Source organism: Lathyrus sativus (assembly GCA_963859935.3). NCBI lineage: Eukaryota > Viridiplantae > Streptophyta > Magnoliopsida > Fabales > Fabaceae > Lathyrus > Lathyrus sativus. The sequence continues at coordinate 94,142,414 of OZ012739.1, read as the reverse complement.
TCTAAGACACTTCATATCCACGTCAGCAGCTCCACCTGGACAAACGTGGCAATTTTTTCAAAGTTTGACTAACGGGAACACACAGAAGGATAAATGTAACACCAATTTAAAATTTAAAGGACCAACTTGCCACTTTTTAAAGATAAAGGACCAACATGGACGCCGAGCAAAAGTTAAGGGACTAAAAAGGTTATTTTTCCTAAAACAAAATAGTGGTTATAAAAATAAAATCAATATTCAAATATATGATCTTGTGTTCAAATAAATATTTAAGAAACAAACCTTAAACCCAAATAATTTTCTGCTCTTGCAATCCATCTTAGAGAACTTTTCCAAACATATTTATGTTTCAAGCGTTTCATGTTCCATATAGGTTAGATTTTCAGTACATAATGCTTTTATAATGGATGTCCCATAGGTTTCACGCGGATCACTTATAGCAAATTCATGAGCGTTGAGAAACATTAAATGGACGACAAAGATTTGTTTAAGGGCGTTGAATATATTAAAAAAACGCTTAACTATCCCCTCGGCCAAAAATAAAACTGAGGTGAATAAGTTGTTTTATTAAATACATTGTTTACACAAAATATTAAAAATACATTGTAAAATATATTTCCCAACGAGAAAGATTATTTTACATGTCAAGTCTCATGCAAAATTCTAGAGATCTATTTCCAAATGAGAATTTTTATTTTCTGCACTTGTAATCCATCCCAGAGATCTATAGTAGCAACTCATGATTGAAACGGACGGTGGTGAATATTTTACCTCTTTTCTGCTGCCACATATAATTTAGTATTATGATAAAATCTGTTTAACGAGTGCTTTTATAGTAAAATATGATTATTAACCACCTCTGTTTTACTATAAAACCGAGGTGTTATATTAGCTATCACCTCGAATTTAAATAAAACCGAGGTGTTATATTAACTATCACCTCGAATTTAAATAAAACCGAGGTGACTATTTCTTTTTTTTTAAATACATTGTTTACACAAAATATTAAAAACATTGTTTACAACAAATATTCGGTGATATCTAGATTTTGTTACATGCCTATTAAAACAAATATTTTTGAAACAAGCATGATTTTCTACACTTGCAATCTATCAGCTGAGTACTCTTCAAAGGTTGAACTCCCTTCTTTATTGGTTAAGCTCCATTCATTATTTAACTTGAAGCAAGAATGATTTTGTGTACTTGCAATCTATCAACTATGTTCATTTCAAAGGTTGAGCTCTCTTTATTGTTGGTTAAACTCCATTTTTTGATTAACTTGAAGCAAAAATGATTTTCTGCACTTTGAATCTTTCAACTGAGTGCCCTTCTTTAACTGAGAGGTATGCCAAAAAATACAACAACTACATCATTAACACCATTATGTGAGATAGATTGCAAGGGCAGAAAAAAATGTTTTGTTCAAGATAGAAGAACATTGAATATTTTTTCTGTCTTGCAATCCATCCCAAAGAATGATGTTTAGAGCAGCTTAATATTAGTAAGGATTATGGTAAAATCTGTTTAGCAAGTGCTTTTATAGTAAAATATTATTATTTCATGCCTCAGTTAAATAGAAAATCGAAGGGTTAAAATATTTTGTTTACACTTATGAACAAATAGAATCAGAAATTATGATAGTTAGGAACCGAAGCTTGTATTGATTTGTTTTTTCACCTATGTTTTATGAAAAACCGAAAGAATTTATGTTTTTATTTTTATTATTTTTAAATAATAAAAAATAGCGTGCCTTGGCTTTATACCTCAGTTTTCTATTATTCGAGGTGAAAACTTTGTTATGAAAAGCATTATTTGTTGTAGTGGATACATCGTCTTTAGGAGATGCTCCTCGAGGTTTTCATACTTATTAGGGAAATAGCTTGACATTCACAAACAAGCTTCCTTCTGAAAAGGCTATATACTTCTTGTTGATCAATTATTGCACTTTAGCTTGGAAAGCTTTGCAATCTTCATTCAAGTTCCCTATTGATCCACCATGATATCCATATTGCATATCGGGATTATACTCAGGTGGGTATGGTAATGGAACCGGCTTGAGAGGCTTGGGAACCACCAACGAGCTTTGGATCAAAGACAGCAAGAGTTGACTATATGTCATAGGAATTGGATTAAGAGGAGAAATCCTTCTTTCTAAGTTGTTGTGAGGCCTATGCTGGTTGTAACACTGACTCTGATATCCTCGACTTAAGGCTCGCTAATTTGAAAGAGGAGCTCCTAAGTTATGGATATGGTGCTCTAGGTATTGCTGGTTGACCAAAAGGATAGCGAGACACTAGAAATGATGACCGTTGAGAAGATGGAGGGCCATAGTGTCTTGCTAGTGCATAATGAGAATACTCAACATCTTCTGTGACTACATTGATTACATCCTCTTTTTCCTCTAGGGAGTTGCTGAGGGATTCTTTCTCACTAGCCTGGATGCTCGAGGCGTCTTGGATTCTTCTTGTTCTTAAGGCCACTCTCGACGGGTTTTCCAACTTTCACCATGTCATAGAAGTATGATGAGGTAACACCTAGTATTCTTTCAAAGTATGAGCTTTTCAAGGTATCCATGAACATGTCAACAAGTTCTCTGTCTAAGAGTGGTGGTTGCACCTAGGCTGCAAATTCTCTCCACCGTTGTGCATTTACTCTAAAGGATTCATTGTCTTTTTGAGACATACTCAATAATTGTCTTCTATCAAGAGCCATATCCAAGTTGTAGTTGTAATGCTTCAAAATGGCATTGGCTAAGTCTTCCCATGATTGAACATGGCTCTTTTTGAGCTTTATGTACCAACCTAATGATGCCCCACTCAAACTGTCTTGAAAATAGTGAATCATTAGCGTATCGTCGTAAGTATGAGAGGTCATTTTTCAAGAAAGAACATTACTAAATGATGTCTTGGGCAACTATCCTCTTTGTACTTCTCGAAGTCGGTGATAACGTGAAAATACATAGTATATTTTGACTCGATTCACATGCATATTAATGTCATTTTCATATGTTTTTGTAGTATTATGCTGGTATTACTTAATTATTTCAGGTATTTATCAAAGAGAAGAATTTGTGCTAGAAGCTGAGAAAAAGAGCAAGAAATGAAGAAAAAGTATAAAAATTAGCACTTTTGGGTGCATGGCCTTCGCCACCACCTCATGGCATTCACCATGCACTCCACAAGCCATGTACTCCATAATTCAAGGCCATGGCGTTCGCCATAGATGTGCAGTGCAGAAAATCTAGGAAACCAACTTGGCTCAGTCTTCATCCACTTTCCTATTTCTTGTCCATGAATTCCACACGACTTAGGGACGTTTTCAAGTAGCATATGACAATATATTGGTAGATTTGATCAGCTTTTCATATCCAAGTTTTCACGCACAAGTTTTGTTCTTAGTTTTAAGCAGTTTTTACATTGAAAAGTGATAGAGCTCTCACATTGGGGGACTATCACACCTTAGTTTTTAGGAGCTATTTTGTAAGCTTGGATCATATTAAGCGTGCCTACATTTGAAGTTATTTTCCTTTCCATTTTTTGTATTTTCATAATTACTTTCCATTTAATTTCAGATTCTTTATATTATTGTTTTTAAATTTCTTTTTTCTTGTTTGCATTAATTTAATTCTATTGCTATGTTGCTGTTGGTTCCGACTAAATTGTTTTGAGCCCGGTATGTGAGGACAGTCTTTTCGACGAGACTCGGTAATGAATTGGTGTAACCCTTTTATAAATTTTTTCTAGTTCTGGTTTTTAATTTTAAATCCAAAAGGTTTTTCACGACAGTGAAAACATTAAGGTCTCGAGTCAATAGCATGGCAGTGTGAGGCTCGAACCAGATAGTAAAAATTGGACATTAATCCTAAACACAACGACAACGCTTTAGGATTAATTAGGACTTATTGGTTTTTAAAAAGTAATCTTGAATCAAATGGGTGAGCGATAGCAAAATATTATGGTCAAGAAGTATAGCTAGAGTCAATAGCATGACAGTGTGAGATAAAGGTTTTTAAACTAATATTTTCTACTAAAAAGTAATTTAATGTATAATATACGCCAATGAATTATTGAGTCTCTAAGGTACAATGGGATCCACATTCCGGTCTCTCCTTTCTGATATATTTTGCTAAGCTTTAATTTAGTTTTAATTTTAATTTCCCCTTAATCAAAATATTCATAGCCTTATATTTATATAGAACTAATAGATAATGGTAAGGTTAATTATTGGTCCCTGTGGGTACAATATCTTTTAAAATTACACGATAAAACTGTGCACTTGTAGTTAATCCAATAGACTCACAGAGTCGTGATCAAGTTTTTGCCGCCATTGTCGGGGACCAATTTAGTCAATATCGTAACTTCGTTGTTACGCTGTATAGACTAAGGCAACCATTTTCCCTTTAATTTTTCGACTGTACGCCAAGCACTCGCTCGCACGGAGAAGAGTTAGAGTAACTGATCGATCAAATCGGGCGCTTTATAATTTTAAGATGTTGAATTAAAGAGTACCAATTAAAATACAACATCCCTGATCCAAATATCCCAGAATCAACAGATATGGCTGATAATCAAAACTGTCCTCTTAAGGAATATACTGCCCCGTCTCAAAAGGAGCCGCACTCGATTATCGCACCCCCCAACATTGAGGCGTATAATTTTAAACTGAAACCTTCATTGTTGCAAGTCGTGCCACAAAATCAGTTTTCTGGTAGTCCTACAGAAGACCCGAACCTTCATTTATCAGTGTTTGTGCAATACACAAACACGTTTAAAGCTAATGGTGTTAATCCAGAAGCCATTTGATTACACCTTTTTCCTTTTTCGTTAAGAGATAGAGCTAGAGCCTGACTCTAGTCTCTACCATCCAACTCCACCACTACATGGAATGAATTGAAGAAAGTTTTCTTAGCACGATATTTCCAACCTAGCAAAGTAACTATGTTAAGAAGCCAAATCAATGAATTCAAACAAAAAGATGGAGAATCTCTTTTTGAAGCATGGGAGAGATAAAAGGATATAATGAGGCTCTTTCCACATCATGGACTTGAACAATGGCTGATTATCCATACATTTTACAAAGGTCTCCTACATAACACCAAGCTAATCATAGATGCTGCAGCTGGCAGAACTATAATGGATAAAACTTACCAAGACGCCTATCAACTCATAGGAAAATATGGCGCAAAGTCACTATAAGTGGGGAGGTGAGATAACTTCTATAGAGAAACCCTAGACGAGGGAAGAAATGTAAGAGATTAATGAGATAGACCGTGTCAATGCTAAAGTGGATGCCCTCACTCAAAAGATTGAGAGTTTGACCATAATTCCACCAGCTACCGTAGTTCCTGTTACACCTAACTGCGAGTTATGTGGAACCCCTGGGCATAATACTCCCGAATGTCACCTATTGGCTGGAGTTCCATCCGCTCAAGTAAATTATGCCCAAAGAAACCCATACTCCAAGACTTATAACCCTGGCTTAAGAATCCATCCTAATTTTTCCTATAAGAACAACAATGAATTGTTTGCTCCAAGCCAAGCATCCCTCCGGGTTATAAAAAAGAATCCCCTGCTGCTCCTGAAGCACCTAAAAAGTCAAACCTATAATTAATAATAGAAAATTTCATTGAAACCTGTTAGAATTGCAAGTGATATAGGGGTTTTGTATATTGTCTCCACAGGGATTATCGTGATATCACTAGTCGTTCTACAGTTTAAATTGTTTTAAGAAAGGTTTCTAAAGTTTATTTGTTTTGGATCATACATTTGTCATAATTTTCGTAGCAAAGATTTAAATTCTAAAAAATGTTGTTTAACAAGATATATCAAAGATAGATTTTGTCAACCTAACTTGTATATATTTGATTAATCAAGCATGTGAACTAATTTCTGATTAATATAATCATGTATCCTATCAATACCGTCTATGTCTATAGCAGTGTCATGAATATTATTGTATCTGTCATTAGATGACGTCTCACGCTAGCAACCAATACAATAATTATTAAGAACAATACAAAGAAAATATCAAGTCATAAATCTATGTCTAGAGTTTGTTTGCTAATAGATGAATATTTTAGATCAAGGTTTGTAAAATCTATGTCTAGAGTGATACAAATTATAAATGGATCTTTAAGAACAAAAACATTTAACATATATTAATCATTCACTTGTTCACATACAAATAGATCAAAAGAAATACATACAAGCTAAGATAGATTACATCTACCTTTGATACAAAGGATTTAGCTACCCATTTTCATGCTAGCTTTCTCTACAAGAGAAGAAAGGAGATGAATGAGCTTCCAAGATGAAGAATCGATCTAGGATGCGAATCCAACTTCTACTTGCAAAAGATATCTTCTTAATGAAGAAATGATGAAACTAGGGTTTTTTTCTCCCCAAGAAAATGTTGTGATATCAGAAAAGTAGAGTTGGTAAGTTATTATCCCCATAAAGTTGATAAAAAGGACATAAACATCTTTTAAAAATTTGTCTTGTTCGCATTACGAACCCCACTTATAGGCACTTCAAGTGCCTTTGAACAATTAAACTGCCCCTGAAGATTCCATGACTTCGCACTGTGAAGCTTTTGTTCACACTACAAACTTGCTCGTTGGGACCTCACACTGCCATCAACCAAGGGTTTAGCTAATGCCATCCAAAAGTCCTGGCTCATTGTTCCTTCGTGTTGAGCTCGCATTGCGAGCTCACTTTTCCTTCGCTAACCTTCATACATCGAACCTGCAGATTTCTTCCTCCTTTGTTTGGCTTCCTTGTTAATTAAAATGTGTCTAGTTCTTTGACAATCCAACCTATTTCCTACATAATAGCATACATATCAAGGCATCCAAAGGTACATTCAATTATATTGAGTAATCATATAAGAACATGAATTAATTCAATTGAAACTTGAGAAAAAAGTTGAAAAATGCCAAGGATCATATATCAAAATAAGGCATATTTGGAATTCAACAAACTCTCTCCAACTAGAGCTTTTCTTTTCCTCAAGAAAATTATGCCCCTCATAAAAATAAAAGGATTTTCTCAAGCATAACTTCAACCAAAAAAAATATTTATGGTTCAAATTCAACATAAGAATGCATACAAGTAATGATTACAACTTCCTAGAATCAACAATGAAAAAGAATTTAGTTCTAAAACAAATATCATGCAATGTTTCAGAAAACAACTAAACTCTTATGTTTGACTCACTCTAACACTCCTATTCAATTAATGGATGAAGGAAATTAGGTGTTTGCAACTGCGGGATAATTACATTCAACTGAACAACAATGCTAACACAATTTAATTATACATTAATCAATCAATCAAATAAGAAATTATGGAAGCAAAAGATCACTAAGGGCTTTCAAGGTTGTAGCTTGGTCGGGTTCACAACAAAGGGTCACTTCTAAAGTCCATTAAATCAAAATTGCCAATGCAAAAGATACATTCACTATACAAGTTATTTACACATTACAACTTCATTCACCAATCCCTTTTGCCAGTGCAAAAGATACATTCTCTATTTTTTTCAAACAAGCATTCTTTTTATCTTTTTCACATTAATATTCACAAATTTTCTTTTCTTTGCTTGTTTGAAATTTTTCAAAATTTTGAGCAACCCACCACTTTTCTTTTTATTCTCCCCAACTTGAATACCAACAATCCTCAAGTGAATGCTCCTTGCTTTTTATGGCAAGGAGGTCAATTTAGAACAATAATCAAAGGTTTCAAGAATTTTTTTTAGAATCTCACAAAATTCAATGATGAACTTAAACTTTCAAATTATGTCTAAACACCAAGTTTATCACTAAAATTGAGATTTAATCTATTAGGCTCAAAGGGGTTAGCGAATTCTCGCTACTTACGAGTAAGTTACTTTTGGATATGGTTGTGATCAATATAAAAAAAAGTCTTGATCCTCTATAATGCTTCCACAAAATCACAATAATCAAAAGATTAAGCATGAATTGTACGAATTAAACAAAGTTATCAGTTATCCAAATATTTAGTAAACAATGGAGGTTTCTCACAGTTTGTGGCTTTTGGACTTAAGTGACTTAAGCATTCAATTAAGTTGTAAAATAAAACAAGAGTATAAATTTGCACAAAGCACAAAATTCTTAATCATTCTACAATTATAGAAAGCGGTAACCATGTACCTTGCATGCATTCATCATATTAAAAATCTTATCATCACCTTCCAATCTTGGAAGAAACTTCACTAGATACTTTTTTTTCCAAAAGAGCAACCAATCTAGAAGTTCAATCATTCCACATCAAAGAAGAAGCATGAAAAATCAAAATAAATAGTAAAACGTAAATTGAAAAGCAATTGCATCCTCCCCTTCTTTTTTAAAAAGGCCTGCCCCCAGGCCCCATCCTTGTTAATGACCTTGGTTATTACCTCGCGGTTGGTAGCCTTGGTTGCCTTGTTGATGCAGAGGTTTCCTCGATTGATAGCCTTGATTTTAGTTTTCCCATATAATTTACTTCCTCAATAACTGGAGGAAAATATCCGGTAGGATGATCTCTTTTGCAAAATTCATAACTTGCAATTTGTGGAGCCTTATTGGGAACTTTACGCATCTCCTTGATTTGTTGTGGAAGTTTTGACATTTGTTGCATCAACAACTCCACTTGTTGCGAAAGCAATTTGTTTTACGCAAGAATAACATCATTAGTACCCAATTCAAGGACTCCCAGTTTCCTTTTAGTTGTACCACATTTATGTTGACCTTGATGGTCATTGAGTGCCATTCTATCAATAATAGCAATTGCGTCTTCTGCACTCGTTGACATTGTCGCTTACGCGAAAATAAGGTGCCGGCACAACAGAAGAGTCGCCACCTTTCGTTATTTATCCCTCAGAGCGGGAACGGAAACGATCGGAAAAACCTAACGAAAAAGGGTAAGACAAGGTCGTCGCAACCATTGTCTGGGTTCGGGAGTTGGTTACGCAAGGGGAAGGTATTAGCACCCCTCACGTCCGTCGTACTCGACGGGATCCACGCTTGTTGTGATTACTGGACGGGTTGGTTTTATCTATCTACCTATCAAGGCTGGCTTAAAAAGAAAAGAAAATGACTCGGCAAAGCGTCGTGCTTTATGCCTACGATTCTCATCAGAGAACGAGAAATCAGAGTCAACGTAGTTCGACCTACGACGGGTTATGGGGGAAGGTAGCTCGCCAATACATCAGTACTGTGCCTACGTACTCTCAACAGGTATGAGAGATCAGAGCTTACGTAGTTCGGGACACTACGCATTATTTCCTGTCTTTTATGAAAGAAGTGTTTTTTATTGTGTTTGCAATTTCAATCGCACTAAAGACTATGACCTGAGAGTGAATGCGTCGCATGTCACCCAAAGGGTACCATACTAAACATCCAGACTGTGAAAAAGAAACTCTCCCACAATCCTTTATCAGATAGCTTAAGGCTCGTAACGTACGAAAGAAATCATTCATGATTACTGTATCTTAAACTGTTTTGAGATGAGAAGAGAACAGGCCCAACTAGGAGGGAGACTATCAAGTCCTACTGTTGTCATGCCAAGGATTCATCCTATGGTTGAGGTTTGAACGGGGAACTCCTAGAAGTTGTCATGCATAGGTTTCAACCTAAAGTTCTATCATCAATCCCTTATCAAAGGAAATGAGAGTCCTAAGGGATCATGTCAATGATACACCAAAACAGACAAAGCATCAGCTTAAACGGTAAAATGCATGCAATGCAAGTGAGGGAGGAAATGTGTGTGGGGCTTCAGCCTCCACAAGCTCATCTCAACCTCAAGCCAGAATGAATAACAGTAATCATACTGAAATATAACAACATGCTATCAAGCAAAATACAGTGAACTGCAATCATACAGAAGAAAATAAAATCATGCTATCAAGCAAACAAACCACATGGGCAAGGGAGCAGGGCTCTACCGAATACCCGCAAGCAAAGCCATACAGTAACAGTACAAGCAGAGGGAGCAACTCAACCTCTAGTGCAATCATGCTCCTAGATTCTACCTAATCTAAATATGGACTTATTCTAATGCATCATGCAAGTCAAACAAAACATGTCAATACAGAAAAGAAAACAGAGAAGAAAGCAGATCAACCCCTCTCTCAACTCCAAGCTTCAACTCTTCTAACAGCAACTCAGTCTTCAGACTTCAATCACTATTGACAAATATCAATTTGCTCTTCCAGGTTTCAACCCTTCAACATAAGTTTCAACTTATCTTCTTCTTCAAGCTTCAGCTCCTTAATCAGCTCCACCTTCAGGCTTCACCCATAACCACAAGTATCAACTTGATCCCTTCAGGGTCTCCAAGTATCAAAGTAAGTATCAACTTCCTTTGTTCTTCAAGCTTCAGCTCTTCAGAATCAATCTCCAATCACTTAGAAGTATCAACTTCATCCTTCAATCTTTTCTTCAATGAAGTCTTCATCTTCACACTCACTCTCAACATCTCTCAAGATATTCAAACCAGAGGAAATCACTTAATTGGATAAGCTGGGGTGTTAAACTGCTTACTGACCACCAAAGGTGACCTATAAGGGTTTAACATCAGGAGAATGGTCCCCTCAAAAGTTCTACTTCCTAGGTACCATAACTTATCCCTCCCAAGGAGAGAGGTGAATACCATGGAAGGACTTTGAATCATATGGAGGAATGGAGGTGAAAGATACCATCCATGTTTAAGAAAGAAGTTAACTAGGTCTAAACTCTTCCTAATTCCTAACCCTAAAACAACAACAAAACAAATAATATTCTCAAGCTCTCAAGCTCCTCCTTAAATCTCCAAGTCTTCTACTATGCTCCTCAATTCTCCTCAAAGCAAGACCAAGCTCTCCAAGCCCACAAAGCAAAGCAAACAAAAATACAAGCCCACAAGGGCAACACAAACAATCATCACTTACAAAAATCAATCAAAAATAGTATACTACTATATTAAAACCTAATATAATTTCTAGGGGATCCTATATACCTACCCTTAATACCCTATATGTCCCAATGTCTAACTTGACCTAGAAACCCAAAATTCTAAGGTTATTATGGACCTATGTTAAGGATTAACCTGGTTCTACACAACCTAATGTCATTTAATCAAAACTAACCTAAAATTCATCACAAAATTATGGAATAAATCCAGGGGGGATCTAAAGTCCTAATCTAACTATCCTAAAAATAATGGCCTAAAAATATGAAGGGAACTAGCTAAACAAAATTCTACAAAACCATGTATCAACATAAAAGAATTAAAAAGCTATTAAAAGAGAAAATACACAAAAATATTAAAAATGCATGAAATGCAAATATTTTTATTTGATAATTTTCTAGACATTATCATGAAGTGGGAGAAAAAATCCCCATGCAAAAATCATTAATTTCCTATTTATTATGATTTTTCAAAGATTAATGAAAAATGGAGAAAAAGAAATTAAAATGAGAAAAATTGGGTGCAGATAGCAACTATGTTCAGTTCAATTCATGAATGGGCTCAAAATGGGGGTGTCATTATCAAATACGCTAGGCCCAATTATCATCAGAAAAATCAATTAATAAAATGTAAAGAAAAAGAAAAACACACGGTGTAAAAAGTAATGACATACAGTACAAAAACCAATGGGCCATGAATTGGGGGTGGGGATATCAACTGAGCCCAATTCCCCTTTTAATGAAACGATGCGTTTCATGGCGTTTTCAGACTCCCTCTTCAAATTGAAATTGAATCTCAGCCGTGGGATCCAATTTTCAGTCAATGGTCTTGCTTCATCCAATGGCCACGCTTCATCTTCTTCCTCCAGCTAGGGTTCTTATGGAGAAGCCATGGAAATGCAGAGCTTCAAGCTCCAACTTACCCTAACTCGTATAACCTCAAATCTCCATGAAAACTTAAAATTCAAAACCCTAATCCATCCAGAATTTCATGCTGAATCTAACCATGGTCTTAAAATTAATTGAATCATCCTAAATCTCCAAACCCGATCCAAGATCAAAGATATGCTCAATCATCAACTTCAACAATTCTTGCAATTAACTACCTCAGATTAATCACCAACTCACACTGACTGATTCTTGATATCTAATTCATTCTATAACTCACCATAACTCGAGTTCTTGGTCCAAACAAAAATGGTGACACCAACTGAAACTTCACCAATTGCTCCCAAACTGTTCAGAATCCATCTCCTATTGGTTTCTAACAGTTCTAACCTAACAATTCTTGCTAATCATGCCTAAATCATGGTGTAGAAGAAAAGTTACTAACCTGGTATTTCTTGATTAACAGATGGAGTAAACCTTCACTGCAAGCCTTCAAACTCTCCAAAATCACTCCTTGAATGATGATCTTGCTACTGTTTGCAAAAGTTTGGACCAAGAAAACTTCACTCTCCAAAACCGATTATGACTTGCAACCTTGAAAATCCAATTGCCAACTCTTCAAATCTCCATGGCTTTGCTCTCAAATTGATCTGCACAGCTTCACTATGATCAGAGGAATGTGTTTGGATTGAAAGAAAGGATGGAATTGAATCAGAATATGGATTTTGCTTTCAACTTGCAATGGAAGCAAGTGAAATGGCCAACTCTCTCTTCTCTCAAATCTTACACCAACCCTGCATCTGAGCAAGTTCTACACATTATATAGAGTGGTTTAGAATCATCTAGAACCATCTAGAACCATCCCATGAGAAATTGGGATTCTCATGTCATGAGTTTATGAATTCACTTCTCATCTCATGCCTTATCTCATGCCAAGCTCTTGCAGCAACCAAAAATGACTTGAAATTATCCTTATATGAGATATAGGATGTGTTGAGATGCTTAGCAAGCTCATACATTGCCTTTCTTTATGTTTTGCATTTGAACCTTAAGATGCAAGCAACCAATTTCCAAAGCAGCCCCATGATCTAGGCCTCAAATCAAAATTGTGGCTGAACCATTGTTTTTAGAATGTCTTTTAGAGTCAAAATGACCTATTATATTCCATGGTTTGGATGTGTAACTTGGGATTTCCAATTTCCAATTTCAACTTATTTAACTTATGCCTCCATTTTAGGTCATTTTTATCACTTTTTGCTACAAGCCTTTTCAACATCTCATGACCTCCCTACTAGCCTTAAAACATCATTCTAAGAAAGTTTGATGTTGAAGATTTTTCCATTTGAAGCTTGGAAATAGGAGATATGGCCTTATGCTTGAAATGACCTATAATATCCAAATGACCAAAATGCCCTTGACTTGCCAAAGCCATAAGTTGAGTTCTACAAATCCTATCAAGGACTTATAGTACTCTATAGAAATCTAAGAAGATGACGAACAACATTCTTGTTGACCAAGAGTTCATAGGAATCATCCTTCTTAGGCAAAAGTTGGATGCAAGTTGGGTGACTTTCAAGGACCCAGATTCACATACCTCAGATGACCTGTAACTTGTCAAAGTCATAACTTGAGCTCTACAAATCCTATCAAGGACTTCTAGTACTAAAATTAAAGCTAAGAACAAGCTCTATAACATTCATGTTGTGGGGAAGATGAGATGACAATCACATCTTGAGCTAAATTGCCTTGAAGATAGGGATCAAACTAGGGGATTTTACACTGTCAAGCCTTAGAAACCCTAGCTTAAAACTTCTCAAACTCCTCAATCATGATGATTTGGTCTAGGAATCATCCTTATAGCACCTCAATGCATCAATCTATGATCACATGGCTCTTGGATTAGGTCTCAACCTTCTCCAAATCATCAGTTGACCTAGGGTTGACCTAGTCAAACCCTAATTACACCACTCATGGCTGAGCCTTCTTATTCTTGTACAATGACCTCTCTAGGCCTCATGATGGCTTTAAAGACATCTCATAAGCTCTCTCAAAGCTTCAAGTCCATCCTTATAGCCTCATAATCATCTGAGGGGCTCCCACAACTCTCAAGTTATGAGGCATACACCCTTGGTTTCAACCAATCTTTCTGAGGATCTCTTGAGTTCTCTGACAAAGGTATCAACCTTTGAACACTTGAACAACCTTCTTGGCTAGCTTCCAAGTCTCATATAACTCTTGCTGGGTAATCATACCTCTTGATCTACTGCACTCATATCAATGAGAAGCAGATGATCATGCTAGTGAACACAAGCTTGGTACATAAATGTTGGTCAAATTTTAGGGTGCAACAACTGCCCCTATTCAAACGGCTTGAACCTGACTGGGTGGGGAGCGAACGGCTCTCAGCCAATCAAGGTGCGAGACGGTTGAATACCGATAAACCCAGAAATTTGCCAACTGAACAAGTACACGGTACTCTGATGGGAACGAATCTTTGAGAACTGAAACAATAGCTGCACGGCAACTAGCTGGAGAATTGGTCACACGGTAACTGGTAATACATAGTCGATCATGCCATCAGGCATCATGATTCCTCGGGACTCTTCAGGTCAACCATCGGGTTGATCATGCCATCAGGCATTCAAAGAAAACTGTCGGGCATCAGCCGGACTTCATCAGGTCAACAATCATGTTGATCATGCCATCAGGCATTCAAAGAAAACTGTCGGGCATCGGCCAGACTTCACCAGGTCAACCATCAGGTTGATCATGCCATCAGGCATTCAAAGAAAACTGTCGGGCATCAGCCGGACTTCATCAGCAAGTCGGGAATAGAATTCTTGGTCAATCATGAGCCAACTGGGAATACCTAAACCTCTGCCATCAGGCACTCTGCATCAGCTGAGAGAACTGCTTCATTAACCCGGTCAGACTTCAATCATGGAGTCTTCAAGGGAGGTTTCAACTTCGCCGTTCGGAAGCCTGCTGGGGACGACGCGTCTCCGCTGGGGATTCTAGAGAACTATCAAGTAACTCCGCTTCGGGGATCCAGAAATCATTCTGGATGAATCAACTCTGCTGAGGGCTTCAAGAATCATCTTGGACACATAACTCCGCCGGGGACTTCAAGAATCATCCTGAACCGATAACCATGCTGGAGCTTTCAAGAATCATCCTGAGCAACGCTCTGCCGGGGGCTCTAAGTATCAACTCGAGCAACCGACTCTAGAGACTGCACTGGGGATCTTAAGAATCATCTTAGGCAAACGACCCTGCTGGGGAATTCAAGAATCGTTTTGAACCGAAGACTTCGCTGGGGACTTCAAGAATCATCTTGAGCAAGCGGCTTCGTTGGGGAGAATGTCAGGAATCATCCTGAGCAATCAATTTTGCGGCGGAACACCTGTAAAACAAGAACGGTAACAACCTAGATCATGTTTATTATGCGTATGCTTCGGCAATGGCGCAATGCTCCACACGGTGGAAATGCTATGCGTTTATGATAAATGTTATGCAGTCATGCAAAATGATGCGATCCTGTCAGCAAAATAAATGCTGAAGGGAGAATCCTCCTGTCAAGGAGAAAGAACTACTCAGATAGAGGAATCATCCTACTGAGGAGCACAAGGTCACGCCAATCTCAATTGGACTCTGCTGGGGATTCAACTTCAGTTGACTGCTGCGGGGAAAACAACTTCAGTTGACTGCTGCAGGGGAACGAAGCTCTACGAGAATCTGGACCTGCTGAGGGAAAGCGATGTCAATCGTGGGAATAAACTGCACGGCCTTCACGGCTACTTCTCTGGAGACAACGACTCCGGTGGGGCAACACGGCATCAGCTATTCCACACTCTACTGGGGAGAACCAATCATGGTCTGAGCAGCTTCCAAGGATTCGGCTCTCTTGGGTATCTGCAAACTCGGCTGAGGAAGGAGAAATCATTCTGCTTGCCGGGTAGAGTACGACTCTGCGGGGGAATCTCAATTCCGCTGGGGGAGAAGGAATCATCCGACTTCGGGGGAGAGTACGACTCTGGTGGGAATTTCAATTCCGCTGGAGACTTCAGTCTGGACTATCAATTGCTGCACACTTCAGTATGACTCAGCTGAGGAGATGTCATTCCTTCAGGATGCATCTGATTGGGGAGAGAATCATCTCTGCTTGGGGAGACATATCAATGCTCATTATCTCGTGTTCAGACTCTGCGGGGAGAGGCGACTGAACTTGCTGGGGAGGAGGAATCATCCTGCTTCAGGGATGCGCACGGCGTACTGTCTGGAATATGCTACACCTGTAACAATACAAACAAACAGACAAGATACCCTTCTCAAAGGGACCTATCAAGGTTATCATCTTGTGACAATGTTCAAGTAATTCATTGTTTCAACAATCAGTGGCCTAGGCCAGTAAGTTTATGTATGCGCATTTTATCAAAAACATCGGCGTTCTTTTTCGCAAACAAAACAGATAAATGCTAAACAGGCAAACAGAATTGCTGAATAGTATGCATTTTATTGATAACGAACCCCTGAATGGGTAAAAATGTTTTACAACAGATTCAAGCTCCTGGAATGAGGAAGCTGCACGAAAATAAAACATAAATATACATCAGTATATACAAATGTCGGCAACGAGGCATAGACGAACACCATGAGTTGATCCCTCTATGACCCACTCGACTTCGATACTTCTCCGACGCTTCAGCTTTGGAAGAGATTGATTCAGATAAACAGCCCTTAGGTCTTCCAAACCACTAAACAATAAAAGTCCACACGCGGAACGCAGTCATTTGCTTTTTCAGATCCCTAACTTTTGCGTGAACCGCCCTTTGCGGGTTTTCAGTTCACCGGGATACCCTTTTTTGCCGAAGCCGCCCAGTGTAGGTTTTCGACTTCGCGGGTGTACATTTTTTCAATTTATATCCCTAATTTTTGCCCGAACCTTTTATTCTATTTTTGGTTCGCCAGGATGCCCCATTTTTGCCTGGACTCTCTTTTTTTTTGTCCAGCGGGTCGCTTTCAAGCAAAGTATTTTTTAACTGCGTCCGCGTTCACCGGGGATGCAAAATCTTCACCATCCATCGTGGATAACAACAAAGCTCCTCCCGAGAAGACCTTGATGACGATGTACGGACCTTCGTAATTGGGAGTCCACTTGCCCCGGTGATTGGAGTGTGGAGGAAGAATCTTCTTCAGGACGAGATCACCCGTCTGAAAGCTTCTAGGACGCACCTTCTTATCATAAGCTTTCTTCATTCAGCTTTGGTACAGACGACCAAACGCAATCGATGCTAACCTCTTCTCGTCCATCAGGCTGAGTTGGTTCAGTCGATTCGTAATTCATTCTGCCTCGTCGAGTTTCACATCAACCAAAACTCGCAAAGAAGGGATCTCCACCTCTAACGGTAGGACAACTTCCATACCGTACACTAAGGAGAAAGGAGTTGCCCCGGTTGAAGTACGTACCGTTGTACGATAACCGTGCAGTGCAAACGGCAGCATCTCATGCCAATCTTTGTAGGTCACAACCATCTTCTGAACAATCTTCTTTATGTTCTTATTGGCCGCTTCAACGGCGCCATTCATCTTCGGCCGGTAAGGAGATGAGTTATGGTGTTCAATCTTGAAACTCTGGCACAGCTCCTTCATCATCTTGTTATTCAGATTCGAACCATTATCAGTAATGATCCGCTCGGGAATTCCGTAACGACAGATGATGTCCCTCTTTATGAATTTAGACACCACCTGCTTGGTCACATTAGCATACGAGGCTGCCTCCACCCACTTGGTGAAGTAGTCGATAGCTACTAGAATGAAGCGATGACCGTAAGATGCAGTGGGCTCCATCTTGCCTATCATGTCGATGCCCCACATGGAGAACGGCCACTGGGAGGACATGACATTTAACGGGCACGGCGGCACATGAACTTTATCAGCATAAATCTGGCATTTATGACATCTCTTCGTGAATTTAAAGCAATCCGATTCCATCGTCAGCCAGTAATATCCTGCTCTCAGGATCTTCCTCGTCATAGCATACCCGCCGGCGTGCGTACCAAATGTGCCTTCATGGACTTCTTCCATGAGCATACTCGCCTCTTTCTCATCTACACATCTGAGTAGCACGAGATCGTGGTTTCTCTTATACAACACTCCATCAGGATTGAGATAAAAATTTCCAGACAGCCTCCTCAGAGTCTTCTTATCCTGGGCTGACGCACCCGCAGGATACTCCTTAGTCATAAGGAAAGTCTGAATGTCATGGAACCATGGCTTGCCGTTGGCGGCTTCCTCGATCGCAAAGACGAATGCAGGTCTATCAAGACGAGATAGTACAATTCTTGGAGCCTCATTCCAAAAATTGACTTTATACATCGAAGCCAACGTGGCTAGGGCATCAGCCATTTGATTCTCCGCTCTGGGCACATGATGGAGTTCCACTCGATCAAAGAACGGAAGCAGCCTTCTGGCATAATTCATGTACGGCACCAAATTCGATTGACGAGTCTCCCACTCCCCTTTAATCTAGTTGATCACAAGCGTCGAATCACCATATACGTCTAGGTTCTTGATTCTCAAATCAATTGCCTCCTCTAGACCCATGATGCATGCTTCGTACTCCGCCTCATTGTTGGTGACTGGAAACGTCAGTCTCGCAGTGAACGGGATGTGGGATCCGTGGGGAGTCGTGATGATCGCCCCAATGCCACTTCCATAGGAATTAACCGCCCCGTCGAATATCAACTTCCACTGGGATTTCCTATCTGGCCCCTCGTCGGGCAACGGCTCATCGCAATCCTTCGCTTTGAGAAACATGATGTCCTCATCAGGGAATTCAAATTTCATCGGCTGGTAATCCTTGATCGGCTGTTCGGCAAGGTAATCAGACAATACGCTTCCCTTGATGGCCTTCTGGGAGACGTACTGAATATCGTATTCCGTTAACATCATTTTCCATCTGGCAATCCTGCCCGAAAGAGCCTGCTTCTCGAAGACGTACTTGATCGGACCCATCTTCGAAATTAGCATGGTGGTGTAATTGAGCATGTACTGTCATAAACGTTTGGCAGCCCAGGCTAGTGCACAACACGTCTTCTCCAGCATCGAGTAGCGAGATTCACAGTCAGTGAACTTTTTACTCAAGTAGTAAATGGCATGCTCCTTTCAGCCCGTCTCGTCGTGCTGACCGAGAACACACCCCATACTATTCTCAAGAACTGTCAAGTACATGATTAGCGGCCGTCCAGCCACTAGGGGTATCAAGATTGGAGGTTCCTGAAGATACTGCTTTATCTTATCGAATGCCTTCTGGCAATCCTCATTCCAGGTAATCGCCTGATCTCTCTTTAAAAGCTTGAACATCGGTTCACACGTGGCCATGAGCTGAGAGATAAACCTTGCAATGTAGTTTATTCTGCCCAGGAAACCACGAACTTCCTTTTCTGTTTTTGGCACTGGCATTTCTTGTATGGCTTTTATCTTCGCAGGATCAACCTCGATGCCTCGTTCGCTCACGATAAACCCCAGTAACTTTCTGGACCGTACTCCGAAAGTACATTTGTTAGGATTTAGCCTCAACCTGAACTTCCTAAGTCTCTCAAAAAGCTTCTGCAAATTGACCAGATGTGCCTCCTCCGTTTGGGACTTCGCAATCATGTCATCAACATAGACCTCAATCTCATGATGAATCATGTCATGAAACAAAGTAACCATTGCTCGCTGGTAAGTGGCCCCTGCGTTCTTCAGACTGAAAGGCATTACCTTATAGCAAAATGTTCCCCATGGCGTGATAAACGTCGTTTTCTCCATGTCCTCCGGCGCCATCTTAATCTGATTGTAGCCGGAGAAGCCATCCATGAACGAAAACACGGAGAACTAGGCTGTGTTGTCGACCAACACATCGATATGAGGCAACGGGAAATCATCTTTAGGGCTCGCCCTATTCAAATCCCAATAATCGACGCACATGCGTACCTTACCGTCCTTCTTCGGTACAGGCACTATGTTGGCGACCCACGGAGGGTAAGTGGTGACCGCTAAGAAGCCAGCATCAAGTTGTTTCTGCACTTCTTCTTTGATCTTAACGGCTATATCTGGTCTCGTCCTCCTAAGCTTCTGCTTGACGGGAGGGCAATCTTCTCGTAGCGGCAAGTGGTGGACCACGATGTTCGTGTCAAGTCCGGGCATATCTTCGTATGACCAAGCAAAGACGTCACTGTACTCTCTCAGCATCTCGACTAATCTCTGCTTGACATCACTCTGCAATGCAACCCCTATCCCGACGTTTCTGACAAGCTCTTCAGAACCCAGATTTACGATCTCGATCTCCTCCTCATGAGGCAGAATAACTTTCTCCTCTTGTTTCAACAAGCGGGCCAACTCTTCAGGAAGGTCTTCGTCTTCCTCAATCTCTTCTTCGGCTTGATAGATCGGGCAATCGAAGTCGAAGTGAGCCGTAGAAGGTCCAGATTCGATGTCATCTGTTATGTGGATCCTGCAATAACAAGGGTTAAGTTTAAAACAAGGATGCGTAGGTTAGCACAAACCTCATTGCCATTTTATTGTTTTTCAAAACAAATATAAAACAGGAATAACAGAGATCACAATATTTGAATACGAAGAAAACGCCTTTGATTTATTAACAAACTGCATGTACATAATCCAACAAGGTCGTGACAATAAAACCATTATGCCCCGGGTAGGACATAGGGTTGTACAATGATTGGAAAAAGTAAATCATTACTCTTCACTTGTCATCTGGATGACATCCTTGATGGACCAATTGTTGAGGCCCTCGCCTGGCTTGCTTGGCTGGATCCAAGAGTCGAGGTCACAGTCGCTATCTCCGCTATCTTCAGACACCGCGTTGATGCTTTCAAAAATCATTCCGCCGCTGGTAAACTGGATCGGCCCTGTACCTCGAGACGCACTGCTAGACGAAGAAGAAGCTTCAGCTCCAGGAGAATATCCCAACCCAAACTTATCTTGCTTGTTGGGTATCTCCAAAATTCGCCCCCAGCCTGGGGTAGATCCGGCTTGGACAACGGCCCGATCTTCCTTGAATGAGGAGAGAGTCATCTCCGGCTTTTCTGTGACTACAGGAGCTACTTCTTTTACCTTGACAGCTTTGAATGCTTGACAAAGAGTTTCATGGATTTCGCCATCCATTTCCACATACTTGAAGGACGACAAATGGCTCACCATTATGTCTTCCTCGCCACACACGGTTACGATGCTTCCTCCGACAGCATATTTGAGTTTCTGGTGCAACGTGGAGGTCACAGCACCAGCAGCATGGATCCATGGCCGGCCCAAGAGACAATTGTAGGCAGGCATGATGTCCATAATATAAAAGACCGCGTCGAACATTTCCGGGCCAACTTGGATTGGCAGGGTCACCTCCCCGAAAACGTGTCGTTTAATTCCGTCGAACGCTTTCACAACCAGATCACTGGGTGTACAGATCACTCCACGAGTATCCAACTTCATTAATGCCTTCTTCGGAAGAACATTAAGCGACGAACCCGTGTCCACCAGCACGTGCGACATGATTGTGCCCCTACACTCTATCGAGATGTGCAGGGCACTATTGTGATTTCTCCCCTTCGGCGTCAGCTCCAGGTCTGTGAAACCTAGCCCATTTCCAGCATTAACATGGGCTACAACCTCTTCTAGCTGATTTACCGATATTTCTTGCGGTACATAGGTGGCGTTCAACACCTTCAGCAGCGCATTGCGGTGTGCTTCAGAACACAGCAATAAGTTCAGAATGGAAATCTTCGAGGGCGTCTGATGGAGATGATCTACAATCTTGTAGTCACTCTTTTTAATCAACCGCATAAACTCCTCGGCATCTTTAATAAGCAAGTCTTTTTCTACCCCACACGGGACCTCTTCAACGACTTTGCTTTTACCCTTATCAGCCGCATCAGCTCTGACCGCTTTATCTGCTATGACCTCTGGTGGTGCAAACACTCTTCTGCTGCGAGTAATGGCACTGATTCCTGCATGGTTCTCCACAGTCGATCCATATGGTTCTAGCTCCAACCTCTGTCCGTTGCAGTAGACTTCAGCCCCATAATGCCACGGAACGGCGTTAGTGCTCTCGAAGGGTATCGGCCCAGCTTTGGTAATAGTAATTATGGGCGGTCTGGGTGCAGAAATGGTTATCGGCCGGCGAGGGATGGTGATGGTGGCAACTTCATCGGCCTGCTTCAGCACTACCTCTCCTGATCCACCTTCAGCCCTCCGGCTAAACTGCAGAATCCCCTCAGTCATCAGACTTTGAATTCCCTCGACCAACTGCTCACATCCATCAGAACGTGTAGCACAGTCCATGCATAACTCTCCGCATCCTGGAAAGAACCCTCTTTTCAGCAACTTAGCTTTAACGAAGCTAAGCGGCGTCTTCAGATCTCTGACGTCAGTCAACAAATCTGCGCTCTCTTCTTCGATAATGGCGTTCACACCACCTCCCCTATGATTCGGCATAGGATTCTTCGTGACATTGGGAACATTATCGGAGAAGTTGATGATCTTGGCATCTACCATGTCCTGCACCTTATGCTTGAAGGCTTTGCAGTTCTCGATTGTGTGGCCTGGTGCCCCTGAGTGGAAATCACAAGTGGCATTTGCGTCGTACCCTGGGGGGGGGGGGTGCCCCGGTCAAGGGAGCCATCATCCTCTTCTGGACCAACTGTAGCTGAAGCAAAGTCTGTAAGAGTTGTGCGTACGACATGGGCGGTGCCTCGAAGTGACGGTTTGCCAAAGATGCCCGATTCTGATACTTTCTATATCCCTGTTGATTCGGTTGCTGCTGCTGCGGAGCTGCCGGGATATTTATACTAACCACTTGCTGGTGAGGGCCTTTACCCTTCCTTCGAGCGTTGGTCACAACGCTCGCCTCTCCTTCTCGCCTTTTACCAGCATAAGGTTTCTTTCCGCCTCCTCCAGCTGAGGATGACTCACCTTGAATTTTCCCGATCTTGATCCCATTCTCGACGTGCTCACCCATGATAATGAGATTCGAGAACTTCCCAGACATACCGCTGACTAACTTTTCATAGTAAACCCCTGGGAGGGTGGCTACAAACATCTGCACGAGCTCTCGTTCAACCATCGGCGGCTGAACCCTGGCTGCCAACTCACGCCACCGCTGGGCGTACTCCTTAACTCCTTCATTATTCCTTTGCGACAGATTTTGCAGCTGAACTCGGTTCGGGGCCAAGTCGCTATTGTATTGGTAGTGGTGCACAAATGCTTCAGTAAGATCCTTCCATGTGCGCACACTAGAGGGCTTCAGACCCATGTACCACTCGAGGGATGGCCCGGAAAGACTATCTTGGAAGAAGTGCATCAACAACTTCTCGTCTTCGGAATAAGAAGACATCTTCCTGTAATACGATCTCAGGTGGACACGAGGGCAAGTGGTGCCCTTATACTTCTCAAAGTCCGGTACCTTGAACTTGGGAGGCACCTTGAAATCAGCAATTAATCCCAGCTTGGACGTATCAACGCCCAAAGTATTCTGATTCTCGATATCTCTCATTTTATCTTCCAGTGCCTTGAATCTAAGCCGTGTTTCAGCATTCAGCTCCCCTTCAGCACCTTTCTGAGAGAACACGTCGTCCTGACGATCCTCTAGCCATGGCTGAGGCACAAACAGATTCCCAACGCCTGCATTGCCATTGCCTGGCCCGATATTGACATTAGCTCCTAGACTCCCATTATCGACGCCCGTCGTATTGAGTCCTATGTTGGTCATCACATTGCCATTAGCACTGTCGTTACCTCCGGTCACGGGGACACCATTCTGTGGAGTTTCAACTGGTGGAGGAGTAGGCACGGTCCCACCATGGAGTATGCCGTTGCTATCAACCCTAGAAATCAAAGGCTGAACCAAAGTTCTGAGCTGATCCTGGCCGTTGGCGACCGCTTGCATGAGCTCCATGAAGCGATCCATCCTTTTGCGGAGCTCCTGGACATCAGTTTGCACTTGCTCCATGATTCTGGTCTGATTAGCTCTAGTTGGATAGTGGTGAATCGGTCTCTGATCAATCCTGGAAACATTGGAGACAACCTTAAACAACCTGTGACAACCTGCGATAACCTGTGAAACACAAAGGGTTAGGAAAAACAACAAAGTACTCGTCATGCAAATGCTTCATGCAAATGCATGCGTGTGTCTGTGCGTTAGGGAGATCTCCCCCGATCCTAGTGCCTGAGTGCCGGTGCCGATAATAATAATAAGAAGTCCGAATCCAATCATGGAAATAACAATCTCATATATAAAGAAAGCCTATCAAGGCAGTACATAGCATCAGCGAGTACAAGATGAATCAACAGCGTGACCTCAGCCAACATGCCTGGTGATGGTCAGCATACAACAATGATCAAAGAAAAAGGAATACAAATAGTCAAGTACGGCCATGGGCGCGATACTTTTCTAACAACTCCTTCGTTTCTGGATGATCTGGTAGAGTGAGCAACCCTTTGACAAGTAACTCCCTTTGCACGATGGTGTACTGAAGTCCTTCGACCGAATCTTCCCATGCTCCTTCGCCGAAGCAATCCTCTAACTTCCGCTTCTTGGACTCAAACGTCAGCTTGCGCTCCTTCAGGTTAGCGAGAGATTTGTTGAGCTGGCCTTCGGCGGCGTATCTGCGGGCGGTTTCTTCATCAAACCTCTTCTCAACATCCTTCACCTGGGCTTCCAGCTTGGAGATCTGTAGCATCAGCTTATCCTCCCGCTCTTTCCTGGTGGCCAGGGAAGCCTTCCAGTGCTGGTTGAACTTGGATATCCTCCGATATGCTTCGTCCAAGTGCTGCTTCTTCGTAGCCAGTACGTCGTTGACAGCTTTGAAGTCTTGACCCATGCGCTCACGCTCGGCTATCTGCTTAGTCAGGTCTGTCCCTAGCTGGTTCACCAACTCTGTCTGCCTTTTGAAAGAATGAACGGCTTCGTTCCTCTCGCTTCGGAGCTGAGCCAATTCCTTCTCCAGTTCTTCGTTCGCCCGCTTCAATTCATCCCGCTCAGCCAACACCTGATTATGCTGCTGAATGGGCACAGTAGTAGGCTCTTCAATCATGGGAGGGCTTTCTGGCTTGGCATGAGGAAACGACATCCCTATAGCATCTTCCCTGGCTCTGATCCAAGTCACGTACGGAGGGTAGGCTTGATTGTTGCTTTTTCCCAGCAAAGGTTTTCCTCGCTTACTGATACCATTCCACGCGTGCTGAAGCTTGGACAACAGATCCCCCTCTAGAAGACCAGTGAGGTACAGATATTCCTGTACCTCTTCATCCTTCGGAGGAGTTCTCAAAGCATATGCGACCTGTCGGACCAACAACGATGGATTGTAGTTTATACAGCCCTTCCTGCCTATCAAAGGCACATTTGGAAACCCGCTGCAATTGAAGATCACCTCAGTACCCAACCTATCTCTGTCGAACCAGTCAATATCCTCTGCAGATAGACTCATCAGACGCTCAGGCCACTCAGCTGTGGCTGCAGACGAGACAAAAGGACCCCTATTGGGAAGATGACTATCAAGCCATTTATAAAGCAAGGGTACGTAGCACGAGACGTTCTTGCCCCTCCTGTTCTCGTTTTTGTAGTGGATAGAATGGTAGACATCTCCGATCAAGGTGGGGACTGGATTCCCTGAAGCAAAGATGTGAAACGCATCAAAGTCTACAAAATCGGGCATATTGGGGAATAGAATGATGTCGTATATGCACAGCGCGAGAATGGCGTTGAACGCGACCCAACATCCGTCTTTGGCGCATTGTTGAGCCTTACCCACTAGAAACTGCAAGGAGAACCCGGGAACCTTGTTCCAACTAGTCAATACTAACTCGGAGGCGTCCAGATGAAGTGAAGGAGCTAAACCGGCCAGATCAGGCTCAGCATCCATATGAACAAAAGGCATCTGCCTCTTGATAGGCACACCTAGCAAATCAGCATACTCTTCCAGCGTGGATGCGAGAACAAAATCCTGGAAAGTGAATCATCTCAGCGGAGGGTTGTAGAACTGCAGCAGAGCGTGCAACTCATTCACCTCGAACGCAGAAGGTTTATGAACCAAACTGAGCAACCTGCCGTAAGATTTTCTGAACTCATCCCTCACAGAATCATCTGCTAATGCTGTCAAACCAGTCAACTTAACCACATAAGGGGCATGGAACTTGTAAGCCACGGTCTTCCTCAGAGAGCCCATAACAATACAATAGGAGGCAAGAAATCCTGGATCGGGGAAAACGGTACCTGCAACATAGACACACGTTAATGAAATGCAAATGAGTATGCGAACTAATGCAAAATGCAATCATGCAACAGGAGATCAAGGCAACTGTGCTGTGGAGATTCTGTATCAACAAAATTATAACGCTGCTCTATCAAGAACAACCACTGATAAGAAAAACCCTGGTGTAAGACCACAAATCTGCTCTGTCAAGAACAACCATCTGATAGGGCCATATACATAGGATCGTAATTCTGCTCTGTCAAGAACAAATGTCTGATAAGAAAGACCTCTGATATAGGACCAAGAAATTCGCTCTGTCAAGAACAATCATACATCTGCTGATGAGATCTTCAGACCCCAATCAAAAATCTGCTCTATCAAGAACAAACATACATCTGCTGATGAGATCTTCAGACCCTAATCAAAAATCTGCTCTATCAAGAACAAACATACATCTGCTGATGAGATCTTCAGACCCCAATCAAAAATCTACTCTATCAAGAACAAACAATTGATGACGAAAACTCTGCTCTATCAAGAACAGATACACATCTGATGATAAGATCCTCTGATCAAAACCTGCTCTATCAAGAACAAATACACATCTGATGATAAGATCCTCTGATCCAACAAAACTGATTCGCTGTCAAGAAAACCAGGTGGTCTGAAGGCCAAAGTTTCCTGCAATGAATCCAACCCCGCTCACAGGTATGGACCTAAACTGACTCAAGTTCGGCATCCTATACGTTCATCAGTGTCACAGACATTCAAGAGGGGTGATACGATACCCAGAAGGTGTGGCATCACCAGCTCATGAAGCGGCCTCACTCGGCTGAATCACAAATGATCGGTCCCCAGAGTCGACAATCCACCAAACCAGCAACCGTCTCAACCCAAAGGGTTGAAAGAGAAGCCAACCGGGAGAACCTCGTCTGAGCGTGGATTTCATGAGACACTAGTGCCTGCAAAGCAAGCACGCGCCCACTAATTTCCACAACTAATGCTATGGTGCACTCAAGCCTGGGTCTGGCTTCTCACTCATCGGAATGCCCCTTCCCACAACAGCACAGATAATCATATCATACTGAAAATGAAATGCGGGAAATAAAGTGCGAGAAGTAAAATGCGATAAATAAACGCAACCCAACAAGTAATCATACAAGCGCTAGGATTGACTCGCATAGGGAACCGGAGAACCAGAGATTCTGGGTTCGATCCCCAGCAGAGTCGCCAGTTGTCGCTTATGCGAAAATAAGGTGCCGCCACAACAGAAGAGTCGCCACCTTTCGTTATTTATCCCTCAGAGCGGGAAAGGAAACGATCGGAAAAACCAAACGAAAAAGGGTAAGACAAGGTCGTCGCAACCATTGTCTGGGTTCGGGAGTCGGTTACGCAAGGGGAAGGTATTAGCACCCCTCACGTCTGTCGTACTCGACGGGATCCACGCTTGTTGTGATTACTGGACGGGTTGGTTTTATCTATCTACCTATCAAGGCTGGCTTAAAAAGAAAAGAAAATGACTCGGCAAAGCGTCGTGCTTTATGCCTATGTATTCTCATCAGAGAACGAGAAATCAGAGTCAACGTAGTTCGACCTACGACGGGTTATGGGGGAAGGTAGCTCGCCAATACATCAGTACTGTGCCTACATACTCTCAACAGGTATGAGAGATCAGAGCTTATGTAGTTCGGGACACTACGCATTATTTCCTGTCTTTTATGAAAGAAGTGTTTTTTATTGTGTTTGCAATTTCAATCGCACTAAAGACTATGACCTGAGAGTGAATGCGTCGCATGTCACCCAAAGGGTACCATACTAAACATCCAGACTGTGAAAAAGAAACTCTCCCACAATCCTTTCTCAGATAGCTTAAGGCTCGTAACGTACGAAAGAAATCATTCATGATTACTGTATCTTAAACTGTTTTGAGATGAGAAGAGAACATGCCCAACTAGGAGGGAGACTATCAAGTCCTACTGTTGTCATGCCAAGGATTCATCCTATGGTTGAGGTTTGAACGGGGAACTCCTAGAAGTTGTCATGTATAGGTTTCAACCTAAAGTTCTATCATCAATCCCTTATCAAAGGAAATGAGAGTCCTAAGGGATCATGTCAATGATACACCAAAATAGACAAAGCATCAGCTTAAACGGTAAAATGCATGCAATGCAAGTGAGGGAGGAAATGTGTGTGGGGCTTCAGCCTCCACAAGCTCATCTCAACCTCAAGCCATAATGAATAACAGTAATCATACTGAAATATAACAACATGCTATCAAGCAAAATACAGTGAACTGCAATCATACAGAAGAAAATAAAATCATGCTATCAAGCAAACAACCCTTCAACATAAGTTTCAACTTATCTTCTTCTTCAAGCTTCAGCTCCTTAATCAGCTCCACCTTCAGGCTTCACCCATAACCACAAGTATCAACTTGATCCCTTCAGGGTCTCCAAGTATCAAAGTAAGTATCAACTTCCTTTGTTCTTCAAGCTTCAGCTCTTCAGTATCAATCTCCAATCACTTAGAAGTATCAACTTCATACTTCAATATTTTCTTCAATGAAGTCTTCATCTTCACACTCACTCTCAACATCTCTCAAGATATTCAAACCAGAGGAAATCACTTAATTGAATAAGCTGGGGTGTTAAACTGCTTACTGACCACCAAAGGTGACCTATAAGGGTTTAACATCAGGAGAATGGTCCCCTCAAAAGTTCTACTTCCTAGGTACCATAACTTATCCCTCCCAAGGAGAGAGGTGAATACCATGGAAGGACTTTGAATCATATGGAGGAATGGAGGTGAAAGATACCATCCATGTTTAAGAAAGAAGTTAACTAGGTCTAAACTCTTCCTAATTTCTAACCCTAAAACAACAACAAAACAAATAAGATTCTCAAGCTCTCAAGCTCCTCCTTCAATCTCCAAGTCTTCTACTATGCTCCTCAATGCTCCTCAAAGAAAGACCAAGCTCTCCAAGCCCACAAAGCAAAGCAAACAAAAATACAAGCCCACAAGGGCAACACAAACAATCATCACTTACAAAAATCAATCAAAAATAGTATACCACTATATTAAAACCTAATATAATTTCTAGGGGATCCTATATACCTACCCTTAATACCCTATATGTCCCAATGTCTAACTTGACCTAGAAACCCAAAATTCTAAGGTTATTATGGACCTATGTTAAGGATTAACCTGATTCTACACAACCTAATGTCATTTAATCAAAACTAACCTAAAATTCATCACAAAATTATGGAATAAATCCAGGGGGGAGCTAAAGTCCTAATCTAACTATCCTAAAAAGAATGGCCTAAAAATATGAAGGGAACTAGTTAAACAAAATTCTACAAAACCATGTATCAACATAAAAGAATTAAAAAGCTATTAAAGGAGAAAATACACAAAAATATTAAAAATGCATGAAATGCAAATATTTTTATTTGATAATTTTCTAGACATTATCATGA
This sequence comes from Lathyrus sativus, assembly GCA_963859935.3. NCBI lineage: Eukaryota > Viridiplantae > Streptophyta > Magnoliopsida > Fabales > Fabaceae > Lathyrus > Lathyrus sativus. The sequence goes on along the minus strand of OZ012739.1, from coordinate 94,112,859 downwards.
AGTGGGAGAAAAAATCCCCATGCAAAAATCATTAATTTCCTATTTATTATGATTTTTCAAAGATTAATGAAAAATGGAGAAAAAGAAATTAAAATGAGAAAAATTGGGTGCAGATAGCAACTATGTTCAGTTCAATTCATGAATGGGCTCAAAATGGGGGTGTCATTATCAAATGCGCTAGGCCCAATTATCATCAGAAAAATCAATTAATAAAATGTAAAGAAAAAGAAAAACACATGATGTAAAAAGTAATGACATACAGTACAAAAACCAATGGGCCATGAATTGGGGGTGGGGATATCAACTGAGCCCAATTCCCCTTTTAATGAAACGATGCGTTTCATGGCGTTTTCAGACTCCCTCTTCAAATTGAAATTGAATCTCAGTCGTGGGATCCAATTTTCAGTCAATGGTCTTGCTTCATCCAATGGCCACGCTTCATCTTCTTCCTCCAGCTAGGGTTCTTATGGAGAAGCCATGGAAATGCAGAGCTTCAAGCTCCAACTTACCCTAACTCGTATAACCTTAAATCTCCATGAAAACTTAAAATTCAAAACCCTAATCCATCTAGAATTTCATGCTGAATCTAACCATGGTCTTAAAATTAATTGAATCATCCTAAATCTCCAAACCCGATCCAAGATCAAAGATATGCTCAATCATCAACTTCAACAATTCTTGCAATTAACTACCTCAGATTAATCACCAACTCACACTGACTGATTCTTGATATCTAATTCATTCTATAACTCACCATAACTCGAGTTCTTGGTCCAAACAAAAATGGTGACACCAACTGAAACTTCACCAATTGCTCCCAAACTGTTCAGAATCCATCTCCTATTGGTCTCTAACAGTTCTAACCTAACAATTCTTGCTAATCATGCCTAAATCATGGTGTAGAAGAAAAGTTACTAACCTGGTATTTCTTGATTAACAGATGGAGTAAACCTTCACTGCAAGCCTTCAAACTCTCCAAAATCACTCCTTGAATGATGATCTTGCTACTGTTTGCAAAAGTTTGGACCAAGAAAACTTCACTCTCCAAAACCGATTATGACTTACAACCTTGAAAATCCAATTGCCAACTCTTCAAATCTCCATGGCTTTGCTCTCAAATTGATCTGCACAGCTTCACTATGATCAGAGGAATGTGTTTGGATTGAAAGAAAGGATGGAATTGAATCAGAATATGGATTTTGCTTTCAACTTGCAATGGAAGCAAGTGAAATGGCCAACTCTCTCTTCTCTCAAATCTTACACCAACCCTGCATCTGAGCAAGTTCTACACATTATATAGAGTGGTTTAGAATCATCTAGAACCATCTAGAACCATCCCATGAGAAATTGGGATTCTCATGTCATGAGTTTATGAATTCACTTCTCATCTCATGCCTTATCTCATGCCAAGCTCTTGCAGCAACCAAAAATGACTTGAAATTATCCTTATATGAGATATAGGATGTGTTGAGATGCTTAGCAAGCTCATACATTGCCTTTCTTTATGTTTTGCATTTGAACCTTAAGATGCAAGCAACCAATTTCCAAAGCAGCCCCATGATCTAGGCCTCAAATCAAAATTGTGGCTGAACCATTGTTTTTAGAATGTCTTTTAGAGTCAAAATGACCTATTATATTCCATGGTTTGGATGTGTAACTTGGGATTTCCAATTTCCAATTTCAACTTATTTAACTTATGCCTCCATTTTAGGTCATTTTTATCACTTTTTGCTACAAGCCTTTTCAACATCTCATGACCTCCCTACTAGCCTTAAAACATCATTCTAAGAAAGTTTGATGTTGAAGATTTTTCCATTTGAAGCTTGGAAATAGGAGATATGGCCTTATGCTTGAAATGACCTATAATATCCAAATGACCAAAATGCCCTTGACTTGCCAAAGCCATAAGTTGAGTTCTACAAATCCTATCAAGGACTTATAGTACTCTATAGAAATCTAAGAAGATGACGAACAACATTCTTGTTGACCAAGAGTTCATAGGAATCATCCTTCTTAGGCAAAAGTTGGATGCAAGTTGGGTGACTTTCAAGGACCCAGATTCACATACCTCAGATGACCTGTAACTTGTCAAAGTCATAACTTGAGCTCTACAAATCCTATCAAGGACTTCTAGTACTAAAATTAAAGCTAAGAACAAGCTCTATAACATTCATGTTGTGGGGAAGATGAGATGACAATCACATCTTGAGCTAAATTGCCTTGAAGATAGGGATCAAACTAGGGGATTTTACACTGTCAAGCCTTAGAAACCCTAGCTTAAAACTTCTCAAACTCCTCAATCATGATGATTTGGTCTAGGAATCATCCTTATAGCACCTCAATGCATCAATCTATGATCACATGGCTCTTGGATTAGGTCTCAACCTTCTCCAAATCATCAGTTGACCTAGGGTTGACCTAGTCAAACCCTAATTACACCACTCATGGCTGAGCCTTCTTATTCTTGTACAATGACCTCTCTAGGCCTCATGATGGCTTTAAAGACATCTCATAAGCTCTCTCAAAGCTTCAAGTCCATCCTTATAGCCTCATAATCATCTGAGGGGCTCCCACAACTCTCAAGTTATGAGGCATACACCCTTGGTTTCAACCAATCTTTCTGAGGATCTCTTGAGTTCTCTGACAAAGGTATCAACCTTTGAACACTTGAACAACCTTCTTGGCTAGCTTCCAAGTCTCATATAACTCTTGCTGGGTAATCATACCTCTTGATCTACTGCACCCATATCAATGAGAAGCAGATGATCATGCTAGTGAACACAAGCTTGGTACATAAATGTTGGTCAAATTTTGGGGTGCAACAGACATTAAAGATCCACCTGCGATAGCATCTAAGAGGGTTTTTTGAACCGGTTGAAGTCCATTTTGGAATATATGAACTTGTGTCATATCACCAAATACGTGGCCTTTGCATTTTCACAACATTGATTTGAACCTCTCCCGAGCTTCATTGAGAGATTCATTTCCACCTTGAGAAAATACGGAAATCTCCATCTTGGCCTCCATAAATCTATTGTGAGGGAAGAATCTTTCAAGAAACTTCTCCTCCAACAAATTTGAATCCGTCATCACAAGATTTGATTGATCAAGATACCATTCCTTAGCTTTCCCTATAAATGAATATGGGAATAGTCTCTTGAACAATGATTCTTCTTCCACTTCTGGTGCTCCTGCAATCTCATAAAATTTTGTGAGATGAGTGAATGGGTATTCATGGTCTAGCCTTGTAAAGGGGTTTGAATTTAAAAGTTGAAGAATTCTCATCTACATCTCCGCATATCTTCTATTGTTTGCATTGCGAGCAAACTGAACATTATAATGGGTGTAATAGTGGGTGTAGATGGTGGATTACTTGAAGAAGCTCCTCTGGGAGAAAACTGAGCATTATAGTGCATGAACCTTTGGGAGGTGGTGGTTCTTCCATGATTGGCGTAATAATGGGTGTAGATGGTGGATTACTTACAGAAGTTCCTTCATGCTCCTGTCTTTCTCTAGCTAGTTGCTTTCGTCTTCTGGTTTTGCTATTAAATATCCGCGTAGTTCTATCAATCTCAAGATAAAATAAAAGTTAGTTTGCGGGAACACTTCCTCGCATATATAGATTTCTGAGACAGTAACCAAACAAATCAACAAGCATAAGGAATATAAACAGGGGTAATAAATAACATTACAAATCTTAAAACAAGAAAAAATAATGCAATGCTTGCAATATCAATCAAACAATCCCGGACAACGACGCCATTTTGTTAGAATTAGAAGTGATAGGGGGTTTTTTATATCGTCTCCACAGGGATTGTCGTGATATCACTAGCCGTTATGTAGTTTAAATTGTTTTAAGAAGGGTTTTCAAAGTTTGTTTGTTTTGGATCATAAGTTTGTCTCGATTTTTGCAGCAAAGGTTTAAATTCTAAAAGATGTTGTTTAACAAGATATATCGAAGATAGATTTTGTCAACCTAACTTGTATATATTCGATTAATCAAGCATGTGAACTTGTTTCTGATTAATATAATCACATATCCTCTCAATACTGTCTATATCTAGAGTGGGGTCGTGAATATTATTGTATCCGTCATTAGATGATGTCTCACGCTAGCAACCGATACAATAGTCGTTAAGAACAACACAAATCTATGCCTAGAGTTTGTTTGTTAATAGATGAATATTTTAGATCAAGGTTTGTAAAATCTATGTCTAGAGTGATACAAACCATAAATGGATCTTTAAGAACAAAAACATTCAACATATAGTAATCATTCCCTTGTTCATATACAAATAGATCAAAAGAAATACATACAAGTTAAGATAGACTACCTCTACCTTTGATACAAAGGATTTATCTACCCATTGTCATGGTAGCTTGATCTATAAGACAAGAAAGGATATGAATGAGCATCCAAGATAAAGAATCGATCTAGGATGTGAATCTAGCTTCTACTTGCAAAAGATCTTTTCTTGATGAAGAAATGATGAAACTAGGGTTTTTTTCTCCCCAAGACAATGTTGTGATATCAGAAAAGTAGAGTTGGTAAGTTATTATCCCCATAAAATGGAAAAAAGGATATAAATATCTATACAAAATCTATCATGTTCGCACTGCAAACCCTGTAACACCCTTTTCTACCCCACAAATATAATGGCAAATCAATCACATTTATCAGAGTAAAATATTAAACACAATAAAAATCACCTCAAAGGGTGTACATTTCTCAATAACTCAAATAAAAGTCAATGTTCCTTAAACGTGTTTTCCCAAAATTACTCAAAAATTGATCAAAAGGCATCGGAACTCAAAAAGGCAAAATCCAAAATTTTTCTTACGCAACAACATAATCAAAATAACAATAATCAATAAAATATGGTTTAACTCAAAGACCCCAACCGAATGTTACACTATCAGAGCAAGACCCTCTAAGTAAACCAAAAGTCAAAAACTCCAAAAAGTCCTCGACGACATCCACGGCTAAACCTGGTCATCTACACGTTACCCACGTGGAGGCAACATTCAAATAGGCAGGGTGAGTAAAACGATTCATAATAATCAATATAGCAATCAATACATAAAATAGCATCATTTTCGTATTCAGCATCATCATAATCATCAAGGAAACATCAAAAAGCCATAATATCATAAATTACACCAAATTGTCACATAAATGCAAATGAAACAAGACTCATGCATGTGGTACCAATTCATCAAAGTTTGATAGATACTGGGCCATCAACCCTCCATAGATCCCCATCAATAGGATCGATTCTACATAAGAACCAGAGCACAACAAAATACTTCACATCCGCACAATGGGACTGAAGCCACAAGAATCAAACACTAGACCGAAGTCCGGAATGCATATGAATGCATGATGCACACGTCAATATCATCCTCATAATAAACTCATTAGGTGCATCATCATTCATCAAAATCATCACAATAATCATGTCATCATATAATCATCAAAAACTCATGGAATCAACATCATAACTCATCATCATTACTCATAGGAATCATCATACAATCATGTATTAATCACATATGAATCACAGTCATACTCAAGGTATATCATCCAGAAAATCACAACATCAAAGCATCAAGACAACACTGCACAAGAACATAATTCATGAAACTCTGCTACGTTCGCTGGACAGTTTGCCGTGCGAGTCTGGGGCGAGTGTTCGCCGTGCAAAGGATTGTTTGTTGTGCGAACTCGCGATTATAGCAAAACATTGTTACACACCAGTAGCAAAACCATCCCAAAAGTCCCTACGATTTCCTTCCCTAATTCCCCCAAACATCCCTAAATCATTCCTAAGGTATTACGGCAATAAAGGCACGAAATCAACGACTTATTAGGCCAATCCCGTATCCTATTTATGCCTCTAATTCCCATAATTTCTTACAAATACCCCACAGTCATTAAAGTTCTCACAATCACTTACCCTATACAGTTAAACAACCTCAACAACAGATTTGACCAAGAAGGCCTAATTTCCCTTACTCTCAAATCCCTCAAACTAATTGAACGCATCACCAGAAAAGCAACTACAATCCAATACTCAAAAGTCCCTAAACCCTTAAATCAACTTTAAATACATTGAATCACATATTGAAAACAGTGAAGGTAATACTCCCCAAACTTAAACAACCTCAAAAACAGATTTGGCCACGAAGGCCTAATTTTCCTCAAACTAAAAAACCTCCAAAATCTTTAAATCAACTTTAAATACATTGAATCACATATTGAAAACAATGAAGGTAATATTCCCCATACTTAAACAACCTCAAAAACAGATTTGGCCACGAAGGCCTAATTTCCTCAGACTCAAAGCCTCTTAAATCTTTAAATCGGCTTTAAATACATTGAATCATATATTGAAAACAATGAAGGCAATACTCCCCATACCTTAATTGCCGCCTTGATTCTTGGAAACCTTGTGAAGCTTTGCCTCAATCCTCTTCCTCAGAGCTCTACCCTCTATTTCTTCTCTTTTCACGGTCTAACAAGAATGAATCATAATTCCCTCAAATATCTTTTTTGTTAAACCTAACTTTGGGCCTTTAAATGGGCTTTCCAGTTTCACCCTCACTAACTCCTCCTCAAAAGTCAACTTTGCCCTCAATTCACTTATATTTATTTAAATTAATAATAATACCAATATATTCATATTATATACTATTATTTAAATAAATAACTCAAAATCCATAATTCTCAATATTCACACCAACCACCGAAAATCACCAAAAATACGAATATTCATATTTAAATAAATTAAATATATATTCCAATAAATTTGGGGTGTTACAACTCTCTCCCACTTAAAAAAAACTTCTCCCTAAAAAATTACCTCAAGGAAACAAAGTCGGATATGACTGCCTCATTTGATCCTTGCGCTCCCAAGTCATGCTTCCTCCAACTAGTCCTCCCCAAACTACCTTTACCAAGGAAATCTCTTTACCTCGCAGTTGCTTCACTTCTCGTTCATCAATTCGTACCGGCAATGCCTTAACAGTCAAGTTATCTCTCACTTGTACATCATCCATCTGAATCACATGTGACAGATCTGAAATGTACTTCCTCAACTGAGGCACATGAAACACATCATGTAAATTCGCAAGCGATGGCGGTAAAGCAATATGATATGCTACTTTTCTCACCCTCTGCGAAATTTGATACAGACCAACAAAACGTGGTGTGAGCTTTCGAGACTTCAAAGCTCGGCCAACACCAGTTACCGACGTAACTATAAAAAAAACGTGATCTTCCTCCTGGAACTCAAGTGCTTTCCTCCTCTTGTCGTGATAACTTTTCTGACGACTCTGCGATGCTTTCATCTTTTCTCGGATCATCTTGATCTTTTCAGTCGTCTCTTGCACAATCTCAGGTCCGAGCATAACACTCTTGCCTGACTCATACCAACACAAAGGAGTCCTACATCTCCTACCATACAATGCCTCATACGGTGCCATTCCGATACTAGAATGGTAACTGTTGTTGTAGGTAAACTCAATCAACGGGAAATGACTATCCCATGATCCACCTTGATCCAATACACAAGCTCTCAACAAATCCTCTAAAGACTGGATAGTTCTCTCTGTTTGTCCATCCGTCTACGGAAGATAAGCAGAACTCAACCTCAGCTTAGTACCCAAAGCTGTCTACAAACTCTCCCAGAACCTCGATGTGAATGTCAAATATCTATCAGACACAATACTTGAAGGAATATCATGCATTTTCACAATTTCATCAATATACAATTCGGCCAACTTCTGCAACGAATAATTGATCCTCATCGGTATAAAATAAGCCGATTTGGTCAATCTATCAACAATAACCAAATAACTTCACAATTAGTCGGCATTCTAAGTAAACCAAACACAAAACCCCTTGGTATGATATCCCATTTCCACTCAGGAATAGATAACAGTTGCATCAAACTCGACAGTTTCTCTGATGTTTGATTTTTGACTTATGACAAGTCAAATAAGAATACACAAACTCTGCAATTTCTTTCTTCCTACTAGGCCACCAAAATACTTTCCTCAAATATTGATACATCTTAGTAGCATCCGGATGAATACTCAATCCACTATGATGCCTTTCCTCAAGAATGCTCTTTTTGTAACTCAACAATATCCGGAACACAAAATCTATCACGACATCTCATGATACCATTTTCATTAATCCGAAAATCACCACTTCGACCTTGATTGATTAAAGTCAATCGATCTACCAAACTCAAATCAGGTTTTTGACTTTCTCAAATCTCATCAATAATACCACTAGTAAGCTTCAACATACCAAGCTTAACTCCATAAGAAATCTCTTCACAAACCAAACTCATATCTCAAATTTGCTCAATCATTTCCAACTCACTTACCATCATCATCGACATATCTAAAGATTTCCAAATCAATACATCAGCTACCACGTTTGCTTTACCCGGATGGTAATTCAAACCAAAATTATAGTCTTTCAGAAGTTCCAACCATCTCCTTTGCCTTGCATTCAATTCTTTCTGATTGAAGAGATACTTCAAACTCTTATGATCACTAAACACCTCAAATCTCAAACCAAACAAATAATGCCTCCAAAGCTTTAACACAAATACAACAACGGCCAACTCTAAGTCATGCGTCAGATAATTCCTCTCATGCATTTTAAGATGCCTTGAAGAATAAGCTACAACTTGCTGATGTTGCATTAACACACCTCCCTATCCCATCAACGAAGCATCACAATATACAATAATGGTTCTGTCGGATTCGACAAAAATTAAAACATGAGCTGCTGTCAGCCTTCTCAAAAGCTCTTAAAACTTTCTTCACACTTTGCATCTAAAACAAAAGCTTGAACCTTCCTAGTCCACCGCGTCAATGGCAAAGACAACTTGGAAAATTCTTCAATGAATTTTCGATAATAATATGCCAACCCAAGAAAACTTTTAATCTCAAAAATAGATTTTGGAGCTTCCCATTGCGATACAGCTTAAACCTTCGACAGATCAATTGCAATACCTCTACTCGAGATCACATGGCCAAGGAACCTCACTTCTTTCAACAGAAAATTACACTTAGAAAATTTAGTATACAATTGCTTCTCTTTCAACACTGGTAACACAATTTTCAGATGCTCAGCATGATTCGCTTCACTCTTCGAATATATCAAAATATCATCAATGAACACAAACAAAAACTTGTCCAAATACGGATGGCAAAATCCTATTTGTGTACTCCACAAATACACCTAGCATATTAGTCACACCAAATGGCGTCACAGAATATTCATAATGTCCATACCTTGTTCTAAAAGCAGTCTTCTGAATATCTTCAGCCTTCACACGAATTTGATGATACCCAAATCTCAAATCTATCTTACTGAACATACTTGTACCAACCAACTGATCCATTAAATCATCAATCCTTGGAAGTGGATACTTATTATTTATAGTCACCTTGTTCAATTGTTTATAATCCACACACAACCTCACATAACCTTCTTTCTTCTTAACTAACAAAATTGGTGAACCCCACGGTAATACACTCGGACAATTGAATCTCTTCTCAAGCAGATCTTCAAGTTGATTCTTCAACTTCTTCGATTCTGGTGTGGACATACGATATAGAGTCATCGATACCGGACTAGTTCCAGGAACTAAGTCGATCGTAAACTCCACTTCACATTGCAGCGATAAATTACTTATCTCATTAGGAAAAACTTCAGGACAATCACAAATAATTGGAAAACAACCAACTTCCCCACCTTTATTAACACTCAAAGTTTCCATCAAAATAAACATCTCAGCACCATCCTGCACCGACTCATCAAAACAATCTGTAAGCACTTAGCTTAACTCAAAATAATTCACTGCACACACCATCTAAGCTTGCAAGATACATCTATTCCATCCAACATGACCTCATCTACTATCAACAAGAGATTAAGGGTGATCACTTCCTCAATTTATCAATAGACAACCAAAAATCATGATGGGGCATAAACCATATTTACCAAACTATAAAAGCATTCATCTACACACTGAGCCACCACTCCACACTTGAAGCATCCTGGAAAAGCACAAGCTTCTCCCCCATTTGCTTCATTCCCAATCCTGCAGACAAAGGTTATAAAAACAAACATGTACCGACAGTGTTTTTACACACATGTCGCATACTAGGGAATAAACAACATTAGACAACCTGGCAAGATGGACTGACCTGCTCTGATACCACTAATGTAACACCCTTTTCTACCCCACAAATATAATGGCAAATCAATCACATTTATCAGAGTAAAATATTAAACACAATAAAAATCACCTCAAAGGGCGTACATTTCTCAATAACTTAAATAAAAGTCAATGCAACGTAAACAACGAGTTTTCTCAAAATTACTCAAAAATTACTCAAAAGGCAGCAGAACTCAAAAAGGAAAAATCCAAAGTTTTCTTTGTGCAACAACATAATTAAAATAACAATAATCAATAAAACATGGTTTAACTCAAAGACCCCAACCTGATGTAACACAATCAGAGCAAGACCATCTAAGTAAACCAAAAGTCAAAAACTCCAAAAAGTCCTCGACGACATCCACGGCTAAACCTGGTCATCTGCACGTTACCCACGTGGAGGCAACATTCAAACAAGCAGGGTGAGTAAAATGATTTGAAATAACCAATATATAAAATAGCGTCATTTTCGTATTCAACATCATTATAATCATCAAGGAAACATCAAAAATCTATGATATCATAAATTACACCAAATTGTCACATAAATGCAAATGCAATAAGACTCATGCATGTGGTACCAATTCATCAAAGTTCGATAGACACTAGGCCATCAACCCTCAATAGATTCTACACAAGAACTGGAGCACAACAAAATACTTCACATTCGCACAATGGGATTGAAGCCACAAGAATCAAACACTAGACCGAAGTCCGGAATGCATATGAATGCATGATGCATACGTCAATATCATCCTCATAATAAACTCATTAGGTGCATCATCATTCATCAAAATCATCACAATAATCATGTCATCATATAATCATCAAAAACTCATGGAATCAACAACATAACTCATCATTATTACTCATAGGAATCATCATACAATCATGTATTAATCACATATGAATCACAGTCATACTCAAGGTAATTCATCCAGAAAATCACAGCATCAAAGCATCAAGACAACACTACACAAGAACACAATTCGCGAAACTCTGCTACGTTCGCTGGACAGTTCTCCGTGCGAAGGATTATTCACTGTGCAAACTCTCGATTACAGGAAAACATTGTTACACACTAGTAGAAAAACCAGCCCAAAAGTACCTACGATTTCCTTCCCCAATGCCCCAAAAACATCCCTAAATCATTCCTAAGGTATTACGGTGATAAAGGCACAAAATCTACGACTTATTAGGCCAATCCCGTATCCTATTTATGCCTCCAATTCCCATTATTTCTTATAAATACCCCACATTCATTAAAGTTCTCACAATCACTTACGCTATACGGTTAAACAACCTCAACAACAAATTTGGCCACGAAGGCCTAATTTCCCTTACTCTCAAATTAGCCTCAAACTTATTAGAACATCAGTTCAAATCCCTCAAACTCATTGAACTCATCACCAGAAAGGCAACAACAATCCAATACTCAAAAGTCCCTAAACCCTTAAATTAGCTTTAAAAACATTGAATCACATATTGAAAACAGTGAAGGTAATACTCCCTAAACTTAAACAACCTCAAAAACAGATTTGGCCACGAAGGCCTAATTTTCCTCAAACTAAAAAACCTCCAAAATCTTTAAATCAACTTTAAATACATTGAATCACATATTGAAAATAATGAAGGTAATATTCCCCATACTTAAACAACCTCAAAAACAGATTTGGCCACGAAGGCCTAATTTCCTCAGACTCAAAGCCTCTTAAATCCTTAAATCAGCTTTAAATACATTGAATTATATATTGAAAACAATGAAGGCAATACTCCCCATACCTTAATTTCCAACTCTAAGTCTTTCTCCTTGATTCATGGAAACCTCGCGAAGCTTTTCCTCAATCCTTTTCCTCAGAGCTTTGACCTCTATTTATTCTCTTTTCATGGTCTAACAAGAATGAATCCTAATTCCCTCAAAATTCCTTTTTCTTAAACCTAACTTTGGGCCTTAAAATGGACTTTCCAATTTCACCCTCACTAACTCCTCTTCTAAAGTCCACTTTGCCCTCAATTCACTTATATTTATTTAAATTAATAATAATACCAATATATTCATATTATATACTATTATTTAAATAAATAACTCAAAATCCATAATTCTCAATATTCACACCAACCACCAAAAATTACCAAAAATATGAATATTCATATTTAAATAAATTAAATAAATATTCCAATAAATTTGGGGTGTTACATGTAACGCCCTGATTTCGACTATTCCTTTTTCGTTGAGTCCTTTTTGGTTTAATTGGGCGAATATTATTTGAATGTGGAATTTGTGTGGAAATATGTTAAGTTTGCATATTATTCTATTTTAACCGATTTTGGGAGTTTTCGGAGAAAATAGTTTGGAGGGTATTTTGGACATTTCCTATTTAATGTTAAGTGAGATATGGAATTAGTTGATGTTTTGGAAAATAATGAGAAAGATATAAAAGAGGAAATAGAAAGGAAAGAAAAGGGAAAAAGAAAGAAGAAGAGGAGAAAGAGAAGAGAAAGAAGAGAAAACCTAGATTCTTCAAGATCAACCAAAGCTTGCGATTAATCAGGTAAGGGTGAGAAGTTCTATCATCTTAATAATGTATAAGATCATATATGTACTAGATTTGGATTTGTTTGGTAGTTTCTACACTTTCCATTTTTAGGTCGAAATGGGATTAATCGATAGAAATCGTTGTTTAACAGTTAGAATCGTGTTTAGATGATGTAGATTAGTCGATATATGTTAGACTAAGGCTACTAGAATGACATTGGATTTAATCGGGTGATTTTGGTGAGTTTGGAAGTGCTAGGACAAAACTGAATGTTGCTGTTCGCAGGCGACTCGCTAGCAGCTCGCTAGGCGAGCAGGCCGCGAGCACTCGCTAGCAGCTCGCTAGGCTAGTGCGTAGCGAATGGTCCCAGACTTGGGACAGTAAGGTTTTGGCATTCTTCGCTGGAGGCGAAGGGAGTGGCGAATGACTCGCTGATGGTTCGATGTGGCGAACGAGGTAGCGAACGAAGTCTGGAGCTTCTGTTTGTGCTCGCTAGCAGTTCGCTAGGCGAGCAGGTAGCGAACGCTCGCTAGCAGCTTGTTAGGAGAGCGTGTAGCGAACGTAGCAGGATGAGCCTTCCCTGTTGCTTCGTGCTGTTTTGGCTTGGGGTTTCGGTTGCGATCGACCTCTTCTTGATTTGAGTAGCTTGTATGCTAGTTATGATGTGTTGTGGGTAGCCGTATGGCGTGAATCCTAGTTTATGAATTGTGAAGTGTGGAATGTGGCCGTTTGGCATTTTGGTGCATTACTTGAATGTAATAGAAATGCATGATGAGATTATATGATGAATGTATGTATGTATTGTGATATGTATATATAGTGGATGCATAATGAATATATGCAATGAATGTGAAGAATGCATGAGCATGTTCGCAAATGTGATTGCATTTCAAGAAGTGTATGAAGTACATTCTTGTGCTGTTGACTCTTAGGAGAGTCTGATGAGTGGTGTGACTCTTAGGAGAGTCTGATGAATGAAGTGATTTCTAGGAGAATATGATGAACGAATTGATTCCTCGGAGAATCTGATGAAAGATGTGATTCCTCGGAGAATCTGTTAAATGACTTGATTTCTCGGAGAATCTGATGACGGTGTGATTCCTCGGAGAATCTGATGAACGGTGTGATTCCTTGGAGAATCTGATGAATGGTGTGATTCCTCGGAGAATCTGATGAATGGTGTGATTCCTAGGAGAGTCTGATGAGTGATGTGATTTCTAGGAAGATCTGATGAGTTATAGGATACCCATGAGGGGTGGGAGTGAATTGATTCTTAGGAGAATCTGACGGACGATTAAGTCGATAATGTGTTGCATTTGCATAGAGTAGCGAGTTGGCCTCTATGGTTTGCGTGTTGACATCTGTGCATGATGTATGGCGAAATAAGCATGTTGTGTATGTTTATTGGAATAATGTGAAAGGTGTGAATGACATAATGAAATGCTTGAAGATATATATATATATATATATATATGTATATATATGTATGAATGAATTATGTATATATGTATATGTGTGTAACATGTATGAATGTTCCTGAATGGATATAAACCTTAATGATACATATTGTTTATGCTTGATGTTCTATTTGTAAATAGACTTTAGTGAATACATTACGATGTACGATGTGAGTCGTGGTGAGAAAGCGTAAGATGCATGATTGTGGATATGATGTATATATATATATATATATATATATATATATATATATATATATATATATATATATATATATATATATATATATATATATATATATATATATATATATATATATATATATGCCTTTATGCATTATTTGTTATGATATTGTTTCTCACCCTTCTACTGTTTTATAATGCTCTATGAGGCATTGCAGATTAGATTTCTGGAGATCTTTTGTGAGGCGTGGCTTCATCCTTTAGTTGGTCGGCTCTGATATGTAGCACCGGGTAGCTAGGAGTTGTTTTGTTTCTTTTGTGATGCATGTGTATATGTATCTGCTGATGAAAGTTATTTAACCATGTTGGTTGATGATTTGTATATATGAATACATGTGTTAGAGAATTATGAAATATTTGGATGTTCCGCCTTTGTTCTAGATATTTTCTCGTGGGTGTTACCCTGTTGTTGCATATCCGTTTGAGCAGGTGTTGTATGTGTTGGAATTTTTATGATAATGTGATATTTCCCTTTTATGCCACGTTGCAAATGTACTCTGATGAAATTTTGAATTTGTGCCTAAATGATTTAATTGTTTATTTTGGGGGTATAGAAAGGGGGTGTCACATTAAGTGGTATCAGAGCCAGTGTTGAGTCAGTTGTGTCTGTCTCGTTGTTTTGATTGGTTAACGGTTATTTAACCTTGTTGTTATTTTGCGAGTAATCAGAATATGGCAGGTCATAATGACAATGTTATGGCTACGGCATTAGAGGCGATGGCTAGAGCGGTGCAGGGTGCGCCGAATGTGAATGCTAATGATGAGTTTAGAAAGAACCAGCCGCCGGTATTCAAAGGAAGGTTTGACCCGGACGGTGCCCAGATTTGGTTGAAGGAGATCGAGAGGATCTTTAGAGTTATGAACTATGTTGAAGGAAATAAGGTGAGACTTGGATCTCACATGTTATAGGAAGAAGCCGATGACTGGTGGATCGGTATGAGACAAGTGCTTGAAGTAGATGACGAGGATATAACTTGGGATTTATTTCGTGCTGAATTTTTGAGGAAGTATTATCCTGAGAGTGTGAAGGGAAGGAAAGAAATGGAATTCCTTGAGTTGAAACAAGGCAATATGTTCGTGGTGGATTACACGGCTAAGTTTATGGAGTTAGTAAAATTTCATCCTCACTATGACGCGGTGACGGCAGAATTTTCTAAGTGTGTTAAGTACGAGAACAGCTTGTGTCCTGAGATCAAGCAAGCGGTGGGCTACCAGAGGATTAGAAGATTTTCGGACTTGACCGAATGTTGTCGAATTTTTGAAGAAGATCGTAAAGCTCGTTCTACTCACTACAAGAGTTTGAAGGAGGAGAAAGAAAAGCGACAAGTAAGGAGTGAACCTTATGTGACGCCAGCTGATAAGGGCAAGCATAGGGAAAACTTTGTTAAGAGATCTGGAGGAGAGAGTTCTGGATCCATTAAATGCTACAAGTGTGGCGAGATGGGTCATAAGTCTTTCATGTGTGGAAAACCCAAGATCAAGTGCTCTAACTGTGGAGTTCTTGGGCATGATGCTAAGGATTGTAGAATGGATGTAGTGAAATGCTACAATTATGGAGAAGTAGGTCACATCAGTGCTAAGTGTCCTAAACCGAAGCAAGCTTCAGTAAATGGGAAAGTATTTGAGGTACGTGCTTTATTGACAATATTCTTTGAGTACGTTAAGTGTTTGAGATTTTTGTATATTTACTTGTGATGGTAATATGGTTATTGAGACGCCCACTTCGGGGTCGGTAACTACGTCTTCAGTATGATTAAGTTGTCTCTTGACTATGTATGGTAAGGACTTCGTTATGGAACTAGAGTAGATTTTTATCCCCCGTTGGAGAGGATGAGAGTTTCTTGCCCATGGAAGAGTTGGAGAAACTTCTAGTGGACGGGACTCGAGTGTTTAATTTGGCTGCATCAATGTCAGCAGAGGGTAAGGTTGAACTGGACGTGTTTCCAGTGGTGCATGACTTCCCAAAAGTATTTTCGGAAGGTGTTGAGGATGTACCGCCGAAGAGAGGAGTTGGATTGAATTCCGTTGATTTGATGGTGAACGAGAATGAAGACTTTAAGATGATGATGTTGGATGAAAGTTTGTATCCGAGATTCAAGCTCATTGGGGTAGAATGACTAGTATGTCATTCTTGATGAGGTATAAGTGTTAGGGTTGTGTTCGCTAGGATAGAATGACTATGTGTCGTTCCTAGTGAAGAGATCGCCAGGGTAGAACAACCATGATGTTGTTCCTGGTGGAGGGTATGCGGTGTGCCTGTAACCTCCAATGGAGATTGACGTGGATTGACGATCTTATTTGAGTCATGCGGTATGACTATGATTGTGGTATGGAAGTATGCGTGTAAGAGATCATGTGTAACTTGGAAAATGGAGAGAGGGCGCGAAAGTCGTGTCCGGTATGGTTTGAACCAGGTGATATTTTCGAGGACGAAAATTCCTAAGTGGGGGAGAGTTGTAACGCCCTAATTTCGACTATTCCTTTTTCGTTGAGTCCTTTTTGGTTTAATTGGGCGAATATTATTTGAATGTGGAATTTGTGTGGAAATATGTTAAGTTTGCATATTATTCTATTTTAACCGATTTTGGGAGTTTTCGGAGAAAATAGTTTGGAGGGTATTTTGGACATTTCCTATTTAATGTTAAGTGAGATATGGATTTAGTTGATGTTTTGGAAAATAATGAGAAAGATATAAAAGAGGAAATAGAAAGGAAAGAAAAGGGAAAAAGAAAGAAGAAGAGGAGAAAGAGAAGAGAAAGAAGAGAAAACCTAGATTCTTCAAGATCAACCAAAGCTTGCGATTAATCAGGTAAGGGTGAGAAGTTCTATCATCTTAATAATGTATAAGATCATATATGTACTAGATTTGAATTTGTTTGGTAGTTTCTACACTTTCCATTTTTAGGTCGAAATGGGATTAATCGATAGAAATCGTTGTTTAACAGTTAGAATCGTGTTTAGATGATGTAGATTAGTCGATATATGTTAGACTAAGGCTACTGGAACGACATTGGATTTAATCGGGTGATTTTGGTGAGTTTGGAAGTGCTAGGACATAACTGAATGTTGCTGTTCACAGGCGACTCGCTAGCAGCTCGCTAGGAGAGCAGGCCGCGAGTACTCGCTAGCAGCTCGCTAGGCTAGTGCGTAGCGAATGGTCCCAGACTTGGGACAGTAAGGTTTTGGCATTCTTCGCTGGAGGCGAAGGGAGTGGCGAATGATTCGCTGATGGTTCGATGTGGCGAACGAGGTAGCGAACGAAGTCTGGAGCTTCTGTTTGTGCTCGCTAGCAGTTCGCTAGGCGAGCAGGTAGCGAACGCTCGCTAGCAGCTCGCTAGGCGAGTGTGTAGCGAACGTAGCAGGATGAGCCTTCCCTGTTGCTTCGTGCTGTTTTGGCTTGGGGTTTCGGTTGCGATCGACCTCTTCTTGATTTGAGTAGCTTGTATGCTAGTTATGATGTGTTGTGGGTAGCCGTATGGCGTGAATCCTAGTTTATGAATTGTGAAGTGTGGAATGTGGACGTTTGGCATTTTGGTGCATTACTTGAATGTAATAGAAATGCATGATGAGATTATATGATGAATGTATGTATGTATTGTGATATGTATATATAGTGGATGCATAATGAATATATGCAATGAATGTGAAGAATGCATGAGCATGTTCGCAAACGTGATTGCATTTCAAGAAGTGTATGAAGTACATTCCTGTGCTGTTGACTCTTAGGAGAGTCTGATGAGTGGTGTGACTCTTAGGAGAGTCTGATGAATGAAGTGATTCCTAGGAGAATCTGATGAACGAATTGATTCCTCGGAGAATCTGATGAAAGATGTGATTCCTCGGAGAATCTGTTAAATGACTTGATTCCTCGGAGAATCTAATGAACGGTGTGATTCCTCGGAGAATCTGATGAACGGTGTGATTCCTTGGAGAATCTGATGAATGGTGTGATTCCTCGGAGAATCTGATGAATGGTGTGATTCCTAGGAGAGTCTGATGAGTGATGTGATTTCTAGGAAGATCTGATGAGTTATAGGATACCCATGAGGGGTGGGAGTGAATTGATTCTTAGGAGAATCTAACGGACGATTAAGTCGATAATGTGTTGCATTTGCATAGAGTAGCGAGTTGGCCTCTATGTTTTGCGTGTTGACATCTGTGCATGATGTATGGCGAAATAAACATGTTGTGTATGTTTATTGGAATAATGTGAAAGGTGTGAATGACATAATGAAATGCTTGAAGATATATATATATATATATATATATATATATATATATATATATATATATATATGTATATATATATATATATATATATATATATATATATATATATATATATATATATATATATATATATATATATATATATATATATATATATATATATATGTATATATATGTATGAATGAATTATGTATATACGTATATGTGTGTAACATGTATGAATGTTCCTGAATGGATATAAACCTTAATGATGCATATTGTTTATGCTTGATGTTCTATTTGTAAATAGACTTTAGTGGATACATTACGATGTACGATGTGAGTCGTGGTGAGAAAGCGTAAGATGCATGATTGTGGATATGATGTGTGTGTATATATATATATATATATATATATATATATATATATATATATATATATATATATATATATATATATATATATATATATATATATATATATATATATATATATATATATATATATGCCTTTATGCATTATTTGTTATGATATTGTTTCTCACCCTTCTACTGTTTTATAATGCTCTATGAGGCATTGCAGATTAGATTGCTGGAGATCTTTTGTGAGGCGTGGCTTCATCCTTTAGTTGGTCGGCTCTGATATGTAGCACCGGGTAGCTAGGAGTTGTTTTGTTTCTTTTGTGATGCATGTGTATATGTATCTGCTGATGAAAGTTATGTAACCATGTTGGTTGATGATTTGTATATATGAATACATGTGTTAGAGAATTATGAAATATTTGGATGTTCCGCCTTTGTTCTAGATATTTTCTCGTGGGTGTTACCCTGTTGTTGCATATCCGTTTGAGTAGGTGTTGTATGTGTTGGAATTTTTATGATAATGTGATATTTCCCTTTTATACCACGTTGCAAATGTACTCTGATGAAATTTTGAATTTGTGCCTAAATGATTTAATTGTTTATTTTGGGGGTATATAAAGGGGGTGTTACATTACAAACCCCACTTATAGACTTCAAGTGCCTTTGAACAGTTAAATCGCCCCTGAAGATTCCATGACTTCGCACAGCGAACCTGCTCGCTGGGACCTTGCACTACCATCAACCAAAGGTTTAGCTACTGCCATCCAAAAGTTCTGGTTCGTTATTCCTTCGTGTTGAGCTTGCACTGCGAGCTCGCTTTGCCTTCGCTAACCTTCGCACAGCGAACCTGCAGATTTCTTCCTCGTTTCTTTGGCTTCCTTGTCAATTCAAATATTTCTAGTTCTTTGACAATCTAACCTATTTCCTACATGACACACATATCAAGGCATCCAAAGGTACATTCAATTATATTGGGGAATCATACAAGAACATGAATTAATTCAATTGAAATTTGAGAAAAGAGTTAAAAGTGCCAAGAATTATAGATCAAAATAACACATATTTGTCATTCAACACAACCTAAAGCCAACAAAACAAAGAGTTTACAAACCAGAACATTCATACAAATGAGTTGATTAAGAAATTGGCAAGTAAGGTTGACTTTATGGCTACTCATAATAAAATGCTAAAGACCCAAATTTCTTAAGTAGCCCAATAACAGGCCGCAAAAGCAACCCCGATTGGAGTATTTCTTGGCTAACTACAACCTAACCCAAAAGGTTATGCTAATGTTATCACACTGCAGAATGGGGCAGAATTAGATGAACTAGTAGATCCAAGAATTCAAAACCCGCCCGTGTATTATAAAACTGGAAAAGAAGCCGAAAGGCAATAATGATAAACCAGAGGAACCAACTAACAACGGGTAGGAAAATAAAACCAAAGAGGCAGTCGAGAAAGAGAAACCATACGTGCCTCCACCACCGTATAAGCCACTCATTCCTTATCCTCAAAGACTTTCTAAGTCTAAAACTAAAGGCCAATTTAAGAAATTTGTAGAGCTTTCGAAACGGCTAAACATTACGATTCCCTTTACATAAGCTATTACACAGATGCCTTCTTATGCCAAGTTCCTTAAAGAAATCCTATCCAATAAGAAGAAATTTGAGGATAATGAAACAATGATGCTTACTGCAGAGTGTAGCGCCCTCATTCAAAATAACATGCCCCCTAAGTTAAATGACCCATGTAGTTTTTCCATACTTTATGTAATCGGAAAATTTGTCATAGACAAAGCTCTTTGTGATTTAGGAGCTAGCGTTAACTTAATGTCCCTTTCAATTTGTGAAAGAATCTAATTAGGCGATCTAAGGCCCACGAGAATGACTCCCTAACTAGCTGATCGCTCTGTTAAATTGCCTGTAGGTATGTTAGAAAACATTCCTGTATGGATTGGTCAATTTTACATTCCCACAGGCTTCATAATAATGGACATAAAGGAGGATCCCATCATTCTAATTATATTAGGAAGACCCTTTTTAGCAATTGTTGGTGCCATTATTAATGTGAAACGAGGAAAACTAACCTTTGAGGTTGGTAAGGAGAAAATCTGATTCATTCTTTCACAATTCCTAAAAGCGCCTGCTATAGACGATACCTAATGTTTCATAGACATCATCGACGAATGCGTAAAGGAGATGGAGATGGAACCACCTCATGATACTGAAGTCCTTAAAATTCCACCACCTCCTATATTAGAAGCTAATGAATAGCGTGAACAATATGTGGATGACAGTCTGAGTGAATGTCTCGCACTAACTCCTAATCCTATGCCTTTCCCAAAGAAACCCTCTATAGAACTTAAGACACTACCAAAAAATTTAAGGTATGAATTCCTAGATCAAGAACTTGAACGCCCAGTAATAGTCAACACAGACTTATGTATGGAAGAAACTGAGCGGTTATTGAATGTTCTAAGAAAGTATCCAATAGCCTTAAGATATAAAGTTTCAGATCTAAAAGGAATCAGTCCTTACATGTGCATGCATAGAGTTATGCTAGAGGAAGATTCAAAAACCTCTAGAGAACACCAGAGGAAAATCAACCCTACCACGAGTGATGTAGTTAAGAGGAAGGTACTAAAACTACTTGAGGCAGGAACCATATATCGATATCCGACAATAAATGGGTTAGCCCAATACATGTCATACCTAAGAAGGGAGGTGTTACAGTAGTCAAGAATGAGAAAGGATATGTTGTAGCAAAGCGTGTTTAGATAGAATGGAGAATATGCATAGACTATAGGAAATTAAACAAAGCCACCCGAAAAGATCATTTTCCTTTACCCTTTATCAACCAGATGCTTGAACGATTGGCCAGACACTCGCACTTCTATTATTTGGATGGCTACTCAAGATTATTCCAAATCCCAAATCATTTTGACGACCAAGAGAAAACCACTTTCACATGTCCCTATGGTACATTTGCCTAACGGCGAATGTTGTTTAGATTATGTAATGCTCCTATAACTTTCCAACGATACATGCTGGCAATATTTGCGGATTTATTGGATGACATCATGGAAGTGTTTATGGATGACTTCTCGGTTTATGGGAAAAGTTTTGAAGGATGTCTTACGAACATGGAAATGGTACTAGAAAGGTGTGTAAAAGTAAACCTTGTACTCAACTGGGAAAAATGCCATTTCATGGTTCAAGAGGGTATAGTACTTGGACACATAGTGTTAGATAAGGGAATTAAAGGGGATAAAGCCAATATAGAAATAATAGAAAATCTTCCACCACCCAAAAACGTTAGAGAGATATGAAGTTTCTTAGGACACACCGGTTTCTACCGACATTTCATCAAAGATTTCTCTAAAATAACAAAACCCCTAACTGCTCTATTGATGAAAGATGTTGAATTCATCTATGGTGACAAATGCTTAGAGGAATTCCAACTAATCAAACAAGCTTTGATATGTGCACCCGTTATGTAGCCTCTAGATTGGAATGCACCCTTTAAAATAATGTGTGATGTGAGCTATTACGCTGTAGAGGCTATCTTTGGCCAGCAAAAAGATAAAAAGTTTCACGTCATTTACTATGCGAGTAGAACCTTGGACGAAGTATAAATGAACTACACCACCACAAAAAAGGAACTCTTAGCTGTAGTGTTCACATTAGATAAGTTCCTTTTTTACTTAGTAGGAGGTAAGATAACTATCTATATTGACCATGCCACTATTAGGTATCTGATAAATAAAAAAGATGCTAAGCCAAGGCTGTTGAGACAGATACTGCTACTACAAGAGTTTGGTTTAGAAATCAAAGACAAAAAAGGAACTAAAAATGTTACAGCGGATCACCTCTCCAAACTCGATAATATAAAACCTGAACAAGTTCCCATCAATGATGATTTCCCATATGATCGACTTATCGCCCAGTTAGAAAAGAACACATTCAAATGCTCTAAAAAAGATAAATTATCTGAAAAAGAAAACTCCAAAATTAAAAATGAAGAAATTGTGGAAGCCACCCTTGCTCTATCCACAGTCCCGTGGTATGCTGACTTTGTTAACTACCAAGCGGCCGAAGTGCTTCCACTTGAATTAACATACCCACAAAAGAAAATGTTTTTCCATGGTCTAAAACAATATTATTGGGATGATCCCCTCCTATTCAAAAGAGGTGTTGACGTTATCTTCTGGCACTTCGTCCCTGAAGAAGAAGTAGACAATATCATAACCCATTGCCATGTTGCACCTTATGGAGGGTACGCAAGCACGTCCAAGATGTAACACCCCCTTTCTGTACCCCCAAATAATACAAATAATCATTTAGGCACATAATATAAATTCCATCAGAGTATAATTGCATTATGGCATAAAAGAGGTATGTCACATTATTCATGAAATAAAAACATAACATACAACACCTGCTCGACATATGATATGCAACCGTGGGGTAACTTTAAAAACATAAGAACTTAGTCCTCACACCCACATCTAAATATTTAGAATAAAAGCGGAAAATCTAAACATTAAATCACAACCGACATGTATTTACATATATACATATTCACATCATCCACTGTAATTCATCAACAACATTCATGTTTACATTAACATGCATCACCAAAAATACATATACAAATGTATTCATCAAAAAGAGCCAAAGGCTTCCTAGCTACCCGGTGTTACATATCAAAGCCATCTGACCAAAACAATGAAGACACGCTTCACAAAACGGGATCACCAGCATACCTAATCTACAATACCTCATAGAGCATCATAAAAGAATAGAAGTGTGAGAAATACTATCATAATCATCCATGCATATAATCATATATGTATATATACACATAAACATAGAATACGCATATTCCTCATTTCTCACCACAATTCAGCATCCCTCATCATATACACCGCAATGTATAAATAAACAAATAATGGATAGTCACCAAATATATTTATCATGCACATATCCATAATTCCAATCAATCTATATAAACATACACAATATGTTCATTTCATCACCTACTCACATAAACATCTACATTCATGTTTATTTCACCAATGCATCATATAAAGATGATAAATGCAACTCATAGAGACCGACTCCCGACTCTATGCAGATGCAAATGCGGTACCGACTCATTCAACAGGTTCAATTGAAGAACCAAAATGGAACCATCGCTCGTTACCGAAGTAACTCCCCGTCGGGCCTACGATGTTCACCCATCGCTCACACCCGACATGGGCACACGATGTTTCAGGATTGCTCACACCCCACACAGGCACACAATCCAATTGCTCACACCCCACATGGGCACACAATCGTTCTACAGATTCTACGCGGAATAAATTATAAACCATCGCTCACATCCCACATGGGCACACGAGGTTTCTGCAGATCCTACGCGGGATCAATCAACACAAGAATGCATATCATGATGCTTCACATGCAAAATGACTCATGACATTCTTGAAATGCATACATATTCACAAATATATTTTTCATGCATTCTTCACATATTAACACATACAATCATCATACATTCACCATGTATATTGTATTCATCATTCATCACATTCATCATGCATTTTTAATCAATTTTAAACAATGCATATAAATTGCCCAACGACCACAATGCACAATCGATTCATAATCTAGGATTCACGCCATACGGCTACCCACAGTTCAACAATCGACAACACACAAGTTACTCATGCAAGAAGAGGTCGATCGCAACCGAACGCTCTAGCTAATTAAGCTTCACTCACTTAAAATCATTATTTTCGATTAATCGGTAAAATCGGCTAAAAGTAGGCTAAAAATAATATTTATTTTCACCAAGTTATAGAACATATTATTAGCTTCAGTTTGATATAAAAAACGAAAAAGTTATGAATTTTCAAAGTTTTGAAAAATAATATTTTCTCACACTTACAGTGTTAATCGGTTAACGTATATGGTTAACCGGTTAACACCTCCAAAAACTCAGTTTTTAGGCCCCCAACACTGTGTTAATCGGTTAACGTATATGGTTAACTGGTTAACACCTGAAAAACTCAGAAAAACAGCTACGGGTTTGCACAAAAAACCCCCCAAAAACCCGGCCGATTTAATTATTTTCTCCCGATTAAATACCTACTCATCATTACCAATCATATAGGAACAAATTAGGATCATAAAACACGAATTTTACGACTTCCGATTTTCATCCAAAATCTTAACTTCAAATTATCCAAAAATGGTAAAACTCACAATATCGCTCGATTTTCACCAAACTAGTTTCAATAGTCTTAGTCTCATCCCCCGACTAAACTACGTAAGTTATTCCCGATTCTAACCGTTCAAACATCGGTTCTATTGGTTTTTCCTAATTCGACCTAAATGGAAAAAGATGTGAAAACAACCAAACAAAACCAAACACATACATACATGATTCATACACAATGATACGATGATAGAATTTCACACCCTTACTCGATTATCCGATTCCTAGCAAGCGTTCTTGATGGTTTCCCAAATTTTCCTCTTTTTCTTCTCTTCCTCATTCTTTATCTTCTCTTTTCCTCTATTTCTCTTTTCTTTCTTTTTCTTTCCTTTCTTCTATTTTTCTCTCTTATTTCCTCTTATAACTTTTTCCTTCTATTTCTATTTCTATTATACTACTTTCCTTACTATTAAATGTTAAATGACCAAAATACCCTCCAATCTAATTTTACCAGAAACTCTCCGAAACGGTAAAATATCAAAACACACTATATTAACACATCAATTCACAATTAAAACAATTATTACTCAAATTAAACGAAACACTCAATAAAATGCAATAATCAAAATCGGGGCGTTACACAAGACCTGTGCAAAGATCCTATAATCTGGTATGTATTGGTCTAGTCTATGGAAAGATGTCCACACCGTGGTTATCAAATGCAACCGGTGCCAACACACTATAAACATTTCTAGATGTGACGAGATGCCATTAAAAAACATCATTTGAGTGGAAGTCTTTGACGTATGGGGTATTGCTTTTATGGGCCCCTTCTCATCTTCATTCAGAAACAAATTTATACTCATCGCGATTGATTATGTGTCAAAATGGATTGAGGATATAGCCTCTCCTACAAATGACGCACGAGTCATGAATAAAGTTTTCAAGAATATCATCTTCCCTAGATTCAGTGTGCCTAGACTCATCATTAGTGACGGTGGGTCTCATTTCATTTCAAAAATCTTTGAAAAACTGTTGATCAAATATGGAGTCCGTCACCGAATAGCAACACCTTACCACCCACAGAAAAGTGGTCAAGTCGAAATTTCTAATAGGGAAATCAAGCAAATATTAGAGAAAACTGTTGCAACATCTAGGAAAGACTAGTCTTCTAAACTTCACGAGGCTATATGGTCCTATAGAATGACTTACAAAACTCCCATAGGAACCACCCCATTTAATTTAGTATATGGTAAATTTTTCCACCTACCGGTTGAGCTAGAGCATAAAGCGTATTTGGCCATTAAAGCCCTAAACATGGATTATGTGGCCGCAGGTGACGTACATGAATTAGAGGAACTAAGGTTAGATGCCTATGAGAATGCCCAAATTTATAAAGATCTAACTAAACAGTGGCATGACAAGCGTATAACACATAGAGAGTTCAAAGAGGGTGAACTCATTCTTCTCTTCAACGCTCGATTAAGACTTTTTCCAAGAAAACTTTGTTCTAGATGGTCTGGGTCTTTTGTGGTTATCAAAATTTTCAAAAATGGAGCTGTTGAAATAAGAAGTAAATCTAATGAGACATTCATTGTGAATGAGCAGTGACTTAAACATTATTACTGCATAGAAAATAAGGATTACTATACTAGTTTCAAGCTAGAATAGTTGCACGCTCTCTCACAAGCTTACTCATATTAAAAATGTGTCTAGCTACCGAAATTAAATGAAGCGCTACGTGGGAGGCAACCCATAGTTTTTTACTCTTATTATTTTTCTTTTTTCTCCGATATAATAAGTGATATATTTAAATATATTGATCAGTACTAACTTGACTTATGTCTCCTTTTAGGCTACATTCATTCCCAAGCTAACATTCTTACTAACTTTAGAGATGTAGAACGTAGACAATATGGAGATTACCTTCAGAAACGAGGCCCAGAGGCAACATTATGAAGTTCTGTTTCAGAGAGAGGCAACACTAACTAAGTATCCTGATGATCCTACTATGACAACCTTAGGTATTAGAGATAGTGTCTGATTTATACTTAAGCAAATTGGTTAGGACAATTTTGCTGTGAGGAGGAGATATGCGACCTACCACAAGCTAACCCTTGAGTTTCTAGGTTCTTTTTCGTATGATCCAAATCGTGGGATATGGTTTAATAGAGGATTAGCCACTTTTAGGTTGTTTGGTCACACTTACCATTATAACCACTGTGAGATGACCGACCTTTTAGGATTCCCTAGTGGCCCCGACGTTTTTACAGAAGTACAAGATGGTAGGTATATGGACATTAAACTTGATTACTTTTGGGGTATCATTTCTGGGGAAGCACATCCTGATCCCAACTCTATGCACTCTGAGTATCCACAACCCAACCATTAGATATTTCCACATGATCCTAGCCTATACCCTTTTTGGGAAAAAGGTGAACATTACCTCTGTGTCCAGAGACGAGCTTTTTTATCATATTTTGTGTTTTCCAATCTAGGCCAGTCAATGATGCAACCTTTATGCTGGCTAACCTAGATAGGATTACCCATGCCACCCGTGGACCCATTTTGATAGGAGGACTTGTGACTATAATTCCTGCCGCTATAGGTCTTAGAAATTGACTCGCCCACCTAACTCATCTAAGAGGTATAAGACCGATGAACATTGCATTTTGCTTCAACCGAAGATTGATAAGGAACCTAGGACCACATGAGTATGAGATGCTGATAAATAATGAGGTGGTACACCATTTTACTTTGCCTAACCATGAGAGGACTAGTGTGCATAACAAATTGGCTTTATGACTTAGAAGGTCAGAGCGAATCACCCACTCAACCTGAGACTCCTCCATCCTATGAATACCACCCAACACCTCCCTCTAATGCTCTTTCATCTTCTTCTGTTGTTGGTGCTCATCCTCTCGTCAATCATATTGTTGCACTCGACGCCCTTAGAACTAAAGTTGTTACTCTTTGAGCCGATGTCACTACTATTCGCCAAGATTTCTTTGGCTTTATGGATGTGACACACAAACAATTTGATCACATATATCATGAGGTGTACTCCATCCGCAGACTCTTAGACCTTGTTGTTTATCGCTGTAGTGGCTGATTTTTTTCATTTATTTTACTGCATTTCTTACCTTCGCTTAAGCATTGAAGACAATGCTCAGTTTAAGTGTGGGGGAGGAAATTATTTCCTGTTTTCTAATTAGGATTTGTTATGTTTTCTAATTTAGGAGTTGATTTTTCAAATTTTTGTCGAGCTACCGATGTTAAATGAAGCGATGCGTGGGAGGCAACCCACGATTTCGATTTCTATAATGCCATTTCAGTTTTTTGATTTCTCATTTTTATTTTTATTTACTTTTGATAATTTAGTTTGACTTATTTTTTACTTGACTTGACTTTAATATTCAAATTTAATTGATTATTTTAAGGCCAAGTACTTAATTGAGCTACTATGCACCAATTTAGCCTTAAGACCATTTTAAAAGCATTTTCTGCCCTAGAAGCATAAATGTTATACCCCAATTTTGACCCTGAATTTTTGATTTAATACAATTATCATAGCATCTGTATCATCTGCATAGCATAACATACATTTTATCTTGCACAATGCTCAAATTATCAGCCATAATAAACTCTTGGATTACAAGCGAATCGGTCAACTAAAAGTCAATTGTGCGTAAAATCATTGGACGAAAAGTTTTAAAATTGAACTTGCAGTCATCAGTTGTATTAATCTACGTTTTACGTAGTTTAAACTGGCGTGCTCGTTATAATTTTTGATGACTTTTCAACCACGTTTTGATCAGTCTGAGCATTTTTACCAGTATAGATTTATTTCAAAATTCGACGAAACGCTGTATTTTTCTGAGTCGTTTATTTCACGCTGACCATTTTGGTGCAATCATTTTATTTTTTCGGGCACTTCGATACCAACCTGATTATTCGTTTTTAACCGATTTTATTTTTATTTAAGTTACATACTATTTTTATTTAATCAGATTTTATTTTTTTAGTTTTATTTAATGATTTATTTTTATTTTAATTAATTAATTTATTTTTCTCTTTTAAATGATATTTAAACTTTTTTAATTTTATTTTTAGAAACTTAAGTATTAGTTTTTAATAGGACATTTTGTTTTTATCACATTTTGATATAAACAAGCACAATAGTGTAGCATAGAAAAAGAAACAATAAAAAAAAAAAGAAGCTATATCTGCTTTGAAAATCAATAAAAAGGGTATCCATCTCTGAAAAAACTCCTACACAACTCATCTCTACAATCACTCTCTCACTCAAAAAATCAAAAGCCAAAAAAAGAATTTTCTTCTACTACTAACATTGCGTGCCTCCATCCAACCTTTTCCTTCACCCCTCTTGTACCTCCTTCGAACCACCATACATCACCCTCACTTCCATGTTTTTCGCAAGAGTAACCACTTCTACCAATCCCATTTCTTCAACTTCACAAAACAACCCATAAAACAAAACTCTCTTGCCATGGTTCTACAAAAAATCTACTGCAAATGAAAACAAGATAGCTCTACCCACCTTCAAAACTTTGAATCATCTCTGTTCTGATCTGCACTCTTCTTCAACGGAAACACACGAACCTCCGAATTTAAACTTAGCTTCTCCACCGACAAACCATTCACGACAACAACCTTAGACATCGTGGTAACAACATGATTTTTTTTGTATCATACTGTTTTGTGTATGTTTTTTCGATTTTGATTTCATGGCAGTGTTTGTATATCTTCGTGTTTGTGATTTGCTCTCGTGGAGGACTCTGTTAATGGAAGATTTAAACCTCTGTTTCCGAATTCCATTGATGAAGAGTGACGAAGCTATGTATCTTTTTTTTTTAAAAATCACTTTTCTAGAACCTTTACTGATATGGATAGTTGATATCTGGTAGGACATTCAATATTGCTTTTGGCAAGTATGTTTTTTCCTTAGACATGATCTCTTAATTATTTTCTTTTGAAACAAGAGATTTTCTGCTGTAAAATCTTTTGTTAAAATTCAATTTTTTTAAAACAAAAATTCTTGTTAAATCTTGTTGCGGTTTATAACATGCAAAATCGACCAAGTATACGCCTCTTGGTTGTAACGTGAAATAAAGGGTGCGACAAATACTACTCACTTAAACATAATCAAAGTTGAATTTGAGAGTTTCATAAAGTTGGATTAAATCCTTGAGTGAAATAATTGATAAATGAGTTGGAGTTACTTCTAAGAGAGGAATTAAAATTAAGTACATACCATTGGAAATTAAATAGTGGTAACAAGTTTCACGTATTTAAATTTCACTGATATTAAAAAGTTAGGAAGTTTTCTTTTTTTAAAAAGAAAAGGTTCTAAAAAATGATTTGATTGTTTTTTTCATAAAGGGTTTATGTAACATTATATATATATATATATATATATATATATATATATATATATATATATATATATATATATATATATATATATATATATATATATATATATATATATATATATATATATATACACGAAAAAAAAGGATAATTAGAATCTAACCTTCCGATGGGAACCCTTGAATGATCGATCTCAAGTCTTGCACTTTGGGATAGTCATTCATTCATTTCTTCCATTTCTTAAAACACTTAATATTAACTTGGACGAATAAGGGTCGTTGAGATCTAACATCTTGACGCAACTCTTTGAGCAGTTGATTATCATCAATAGCTTGTTGTCCATCAAACGATTTTCTTAATAAATACGAAAGAAGAAGACTGTTGGAGTCTAGCATTCTAGTGTAACACCCATTTCTACCCCACAAATATAATGGCAAATCAATCACATTTTTCAGAGTAAAATATTAAATACAATAAAAATCACCTCAAAGGGCGTACATTTCTCAATAACTCAAATAAAAGTCAATGCTCCGTAAACAACGGGTTTTCCCAAAATTACTTGCTCAAAAGGCAGCAGAACTCAAAAAGGCAAAATCCAAAGTTTTCCTTGCCCAACAACATAATCAAAATAACAATAATCAATAAAACATGGTTTAACTCAAAGACCCCAACCTGATGTTACACTATTAGAGTAAGACCATCTAAGTCAACCAAAAGTCAAAAAATCTTCGACGACATCCACAGCTAAACCTGGTCATCTGCACGTTACCCACGTGGAGGCAATATTCAAACAGGCAGGGTGAGTAAAACGATTCATAATAATCAATATAGGAATCAATATATAAAATGACGTCATTTTCATATTCAACATCATCATAATCATCAAGGAAACATCAAAAAACCATATTATCATAAATTACACCAAATTGTTACATAAATGCAAATGCAACAAGACTCATGCATGTGGTACGAAATCATCAAAATTCGATGGACACTGGGCCATCAATCCTCCATTGATCCCCATCAATAGGATAGATTCTAAACAAGAACCAGAGCACAACGAAATACTTCACATCCGCACAATGGGACTGAAGCCACAAGAATCAAACACTAGACCGAAGTCTAGAATGCATATGAGTGCATGATGCACACGTCAATATCATCCTCATAATAAACTCATTAGGTGCATCATCATTCATCAAAATAATCATAAGAATCATGTCATCATAAAATAATCAAACTCATGAAATCAACCTCATAAATCATCACAATTACTTATGGGAATTCATCATACAATCATGTATTAATCTCATAAAAATCACAATTGTACTCATGGGTACTCATCATACGGTCATGTATTAATCACATAGGAATCACAACTATACTCACAATAATTCATCATACATTCATTTAATCACATAAGAATCACAGTTACACTCATGGTAATTCATCAGGAAAATCACAGCATCAAAACATCAAGACATCACTGAACTAGAACATATACACAATTGACTTCTCAAACATACTAGATATAAAAATATTGGGAACCCAATTCTCTTATCTATACTATATTATACCCCTGTTCATTAGCTTTCCAACACTTTGAACAAGGACCAAAAGTGGACTTATGGATCAAAAGTTACGTCCAAAACGATTTCGACCGAAAACATGAACAGTCGTGACAGACAGCATGCCAAATTTTCTATGTTTTTCACCATTGGAGGCCTTCCGGACCTCCGATTTCGATTCCGCAAAAATCCGAACTTTCAGAAAATTATAACTCATCCAATACTGTAATTATCTTAAGTAAATTTAAAATTTTAACACAATTAAACCATCTAATCATTGTTTTAAGATTATTCCTAAAACCTTTAAAATTAATGATTATAGGTTCAATCCCGTATCATATTTACGCCTCTAATTCCCATAAATCCTTACAAATTCCTCACATTCATTAAAGTTCTCATAATCCCTTACCCTACACGGTTAAAACCTCAACAACAGATTTTGGCCACGAAGGCCTAATTTCCCTTACTCCTAAATCAACATCAAACCTATCACATCATCAGTTCAAATCCCTCAAACTCATTAAACTAACCAGAAAGGAAACAACAATTCAATACTCAAAATCCCTAAACTCTTAAATCGGCTTTAAATACATTAAATCACATATTGAAAACAATGAAGGTAATATCCCCATACTTAAACAACCTCAAACAGATTTGGCCACGAAGGCCTAATTTTCCTTAAACTCAAAAACCTCATAAATTCTTAAATCAGATTTAAATACATTGAATCATATATTGAAAACAAAGAAGGTAATACTCCCCATACCTTAATTTGCCGACTCTAAACCTTTCTTCTTTGATTCTTGAAAACCTCGTGAAGCTTTGCCTCAATCCTCTTCCCTCAGAGCTCTGACCTCTATTTCTTCTCTTTTCGAGAAACGAATTAAATTGATAAAGTATAAACCTCAAAGCGTTGGAACGCGATTACAACAGATTGACTCTAAGGAATCAATTCTCCATTCCAATCGTACAAGCTTCAACAATATTTTCGTGAATAGTGACTCCCATGAACAGTAACATGAGGTTTCCCCTAAAAAGAAAACAAGGGATCCGGTTCATAACCCAATTGGGTCAAAAACATAACCCATGCCCAAAACATGACCCAAAATTAAAACAAATTCCTAATGTTGTAACTACAACGAATCTTCTGGGAAAATGTGCTCTGAATCTGACTTTGACTCCAACATGAAAATCGTAGATCTTTCTCTTAGCTTTCCGGCGATTATTAGAACGCCTCAAACGGATTCTCGGAACTCCAGTTATGATCGTTTCCGTGCAGACTGCTAAAGCTGAAAAATAAAGTGCGAAAATCAAATTAAACCAAAAATAAAATAAAATAATGAAAACATAATAAAATATAATAATAAGCAAAATAAAATAAAGAAATGTCTAAGTAAAAATATAGGAGAATGTGCATAAATATGCACTCAGCTTTTTTTTTGAAGGCTCTACATCCGTTAAGGTGTATTCCATTTCTTTTCTTTTCTTTTTTTTTTTGCTCGGAGTGCAAAAGTTCAAGTGTGGGGGAATTTGATCAGTGTATCTTTATGCACATTCTCCTATATTTTGACTTAGACATTTCTTTACTTTATTTTGATTATTCTTATGTTTTATTATGTTTTTATATTTTATTTTATTTTTGGTTTAATTTGATTTTCGCACTTTATTTTTCAGTTTTAGCAGTCTGCACAGAAACGATCATAATTGGAGTTCCGAGAATCCGTTTGAGGCGTTCTAAAAATCGCCGGAAAGCTAAGAGAGAGAGCTACGACTTTCATGTTGGAGTCGAAGTCAGATTCAGAGCATATTTTCCAACAATATTCGTTGAAATTACAGCATTAGGAATTTGTTTTAGTTTTGGGTCATATTTTTGGGCCTGAGTTATGTTTTCGAGCCAGTTGGGTTATGAATTTCGTTTATAAGGAACCTTGTTTTACTGTTCATTATTATTCTATTCACGAAAAAATTGAGGTTTGAGAAGAACTCATGAAAAACTAATACCTCCGGGCAAATCCTGCTGTGTACGGTTTCAACACTTTGAGGTTATTATAATATCAATTTAAATCTGATTCCTTTCAATCCTTTTCTATGAAGTCATTTGCTTAATTTGATTGCAATTGTTTGCTTAATTCAATTGTTGTTCATAGGATAAAATTGATTAAATTCGATTGTATGCATGTTCCTAAATTTAATTGCGTGTTATCGTTTGCTTAATTCGTTAATTCGTCATATTCTTAACCATTTACTTAATTCGGTAAACAGGAACATAATTCATTTGATGTTAGTAAGCGCTTGTCTGATTAGTATCATAATCAAATAGGATTGGAGCCGTTTAGGGATTGATGTTATAATAGCCGATGATAAGTCGGAAACCGAATCAGTAGGATTAACCATTTTAGCTTATTTTAATAATCACTTTTTTTATAGTCACTTATTTTAAGTATTTTTTCTCTTAATCAAAATTCAAACCCCCATAAACTGTTACTTTATTGGTCAATCACTACAAGAATCCTTGCGATACGACTCGAGTCATTGTCGCTAAACTACCGTTTTTCAAACTACTCGTTTTTGATCCGCGCGCGACAGCGGATCAAATTGGGTTCCTGCGTAAAGTGTGTATGAGATGGTGCTGACTGCTGAAATAAACTACTCAAGAGCTGTCAGAGAATGAAAATTTAAGGCTAAAACATAAAGAATATTCAAATCAATTTCCACATGCAGGAGACTTACGGTGTTAAGACGATACCGATCTTGTGAATTTTTCCCAAGTCTCCGTAAACTAATCTCAAATTAGTCTTTAGCCTAGAACTTTCAAAAAGGTGCAATTTTTTTTTTTAATTTTTATTATTATAACTGAAAACAAAATAAAACAAAATAGTAAAACAAGAAAATAAAATAAAGGTTTCCCTCCCCCAGACTTAAAACAAGCATTGTCCTCAATGAAAGGACATAAAAATAAAATAAGAGTGAGAGAAAGGAAAGAACACACCCGAGGAGTCAAGGTGGATAAGTGATCACATATGCATCCTTTCCCAAAGAGAGATTTCCTGCAGTCTCCTCTTCCAAAGTGGGGAGTAACTTTGGATAGCATCCATCGCCCTTGAAATTTGTATTAGTGTGTTCGCCTTTTATTCCAAGATCAAATAAGAATCTCCGATAAATAAAAGTGTCGAATGAGCACGTAAATGTGATATCCTTTTCCACAACATCAGAGGACAAAGGATTAAAGGGTTGTCTCACTGCTTTTCTTCTCTCTTTAATCGAGGTCCATCCAAGTCTCTTCTTATGTTTCTTCAAAACCTGAAAAAGCTTATTTTCTTTATAAGAATCAAGGTTACAAGAAATTATAACTGGAAGCTTTTTATCCGTGTCTAAATAAGCATAATTCAGATTGTTATGAAGTGGTTTAAGCTCCAAGGGGGGAGTTTGTGCAATGGATGGTGAGGTTGGGGAAGCCGTGATGTTAAGAGTTTTAGCTACATAAACAACTTCATCTGCATGAAAAACATCACCCTGTACGGTAGCATTAATCTCAGCACAAACAGAGCAAATGTTAGTGTCGGTACATGAATCACAAGAGTAAGTATCATCAAAATCTGCTAATGATGGAAAATCAAAACATAATTCAGAATAAGTATCATCAACTAAATTAGAAGGAAACTCTTTTGGATTCACTACTGTTTGGGCAAGTGGTTGGTTTGATTCTTGAGCTTGCTGCATGGCATTCACTATAGTGGCAAGCTGTTCAATCTGTGTCTGCAAAGCCTGAAGACTTGAATCTGTTTGTTGCTGAAACTGAAGATCATTTATAACCATTTGCTTGACAAGGTCCTCTAGTGAAGGTTCGGTAGGTTTAAAGCACATAATTTGGAATTTCTTCATATGCTTATTTGGATCCTCACCTGCAAGACCATTAAATCTTGACAACAAGTTTATTAAACTAGATTCCAATTCGAAAGGTACATTAACAACAGGATATTCCATATATAAAGTATTATAATTCATATCAAGAGCAGCTAATTGTCTTAAGGTTCTATTATCATCCATTTCAAAATCAAGTTCAGTGTACGAAGCAAACAAGTTATGTAGATAGTTAGACTCAGATAGTCAAAAACAAACACAAAGAAGGGAATCGATAAAAAAAAAATTCAGAAAAATAAACTGACACCGAAATTAATCTAATGACTTAAAAATATAATTTTGAAATTTTTTTTGATTTTTTTCGACTCTATAAACACAGTAAAAAAATTCATTAAAAATAGAAAAATGATGAATTTGGCGATTCGAGGGTCCAACTCCTTTAACTCTTTAGAGTTAAGGACTTTTGATCGCACGATTTTTCTGCTTCAAGTTCACGAAAATGATCTCAAAAAGAAGACGATTTGCTCAAAACCTGGTTTTTTTACTAGGTCCAACGAGAAACGGGCGAAACGGAACGGCTGGACGCAAAAACGCAAGAAAATACACAAAAATACAGAAAATTAAAACAAACAAAATCTAAAACTAGACTATTGGCTAAATCAACAAGAATCCCCGGCAACGACGCCAATTTGATCCACTGTCGCGCGCGAATCAAAAACGAGTAGTTTGAAAAACGGTAGTTTAACGACAATGACTCGAGTCGTATCGCAAGGATTCTTGTAGTGATTGACCAATAAAATAACAGTTTATGGGGGTTTGAATTTTGATTAAGAGAAAAAATACTTAAAATAAGTGACTATAAAAAAGTGATTATTAAAATAGCTAAAATGGCTAATCCTACTGATTCGGTTTCCGACTTATCATCGGCTATTATAACATCAATCCCTAAATGGCTCCAATCCTATTTGATTATGATATTAATCAGACAAGCGCTTACTAACATCAAATGAATTATGTTCCTGTTTACGGAATTAAGCAAACGGTTAAGAATATGACGAATTAACGAATTAAGCAAACAATAACACGAAATTAAATTTAGGAACATGCATACAATCGAATTTAATCAATTCTATCTTATGAACAACAATTGAATTAAGCAAACAATTGCAATCAAATTAAGCAAATGACTTCATAGAAAAAGATTGAAAGGAATCAGATTTAAATTGATATTATAATAACCTCAAAGTGTTGAAACCGTACACAATAGGATTTGTCCGGAGGTATTAGTTTTCCATGAGTTCTTCTCAAACCTCAATTTTTTCGTGAATAAAATAATAATGAACAGTAAAACGAGGTTCCTTATAAACGAAATTCATAACCCAACTGGGTCGAAAACATAACTCAGGCCCAAAAATATGACCTAAAACTAAAACAAATTCCTAATGCTGTAATTTCAACGAATATTCTTGGAAAATATGCTCCGAACCTGACTTCGACTCCAACACGAAAGTCGTAGCTCTCTCTCTTAGCTTTCCGACGATTTTTAGAATGCCTCAAACGGATTCCCGGAACTCCAGTTATGATCGTTTCCATGCAGACTGCTAAATCTGAAAAATAAAGTGCGAAAATCAAATTAAACCAAAAATAAAATAAAATATAAAAACATAATAAAACATAAGAATAATCAAAATAAAGTAAAGAAATGCCTAAGTAAAAATATAGGAGAATGTGCATAAAGATGCACTGATCAACGGTCTAACAAGAATGAATCCTAATTCCCTCAAAATTCCTTTTCTTTAAACCTAAATTTGGGCCTTAAAATGGGCTTTCCAATTTCACCCTCACTAACTCCTCCTCAAATGTCCATTTTGTTCTTAATTCACTTATATTTATTTAAATTAATAATAATACCAATATATTAATATTATATACTATTATTTAAATAAACAACCCAAAATCCATAATTCTTAATACTTCATACATCCAACCCATCAAACTATTTTTCTCGCCGCCATGCGATTAATCCTAAAACTTTTTTTTTCATAAACATGAGATATTGTGTCTGGAGTTGACACAAAACATTTCTTCGTCTACCAAATATTTGAGTTGAGATAAGAGGCATTTCCTGCGAATGTTGATTTATAAATCCATTCTGTTGTGATGCAAACATCCGTTCCTCACCTGTTTTGGGTAAAGCAATGTTTTTCTGTCGAATGCGACTAAATATCTTTCACTAAAATCGAAAAACAAACAAACTTTGTAACCCCAGAACTACAGACGCTTTGATTTCTCATTTATCAATGAGAATACGTAGGCAGAAGGACCCTAATCCTTGGCGAGCCACCTCCTACCTTTTTCTTTTTCACCATAGTGCCCTCTCAAACTTTGGCCCTTTGTCAAGTGCCATCTCAAGACTTCCTTCCTTCTTTAAGGATTACTAAAATACTTCAAAGTACATCAATATTTTTTTGAAATAAATTTGAAAGAAAAGAACTGTTGGAATTTAGCATTCTAGCAGAACCCTCGAATGATCAGTTCCGAGCCTCGCGCATTGGGTAGCTATTCATTCTCCTTTTTTTTTCAAAACACTTAATCTCAACTTGGACAAATAAGAGCCATCAGGATCTAGAATTTTGGCATAACTCTTTAAATAATTGATTATCATCAAGAATTCGTTGTCCAACAAACAATTTTCTTAAGCAATCTTGAATGAAAGAGAATGTTAGAGTTTAACACTCTAGCATAAACTCTTTGAAAAATTGATCATCATCAAATGTTCATCATTCTCAAAATATATCTGAACCATACTCAAATCTCCATTTTCATGGACATACCTTGATTATCATCAAGAAACATCTTTATAGTTATGAACTAACCTTGATCGTCATCAAGTGTATCTTTATTAAACAAAACCTCAAGACATCTAACAAGATCAAAGACTCTTTTTAAATGAAAGATGTTATCTTAATAAACACTAGGGAAATGTTTTTCCTATAACCATTGAGTAGAGATAGGTGGCATGAATGGGATTTTTAAATCCATTCAATGTGGTGAAAATGTACACTCTTCATTTGTTTTGGGTAAAACAAAGTTCTTACGTTGATTAATACAATTTAGCCTTCACTAAAATCAACCAACAAAGTTTACCTGAACTACGACTGCTCTGGTTCCATCATTATAAGGATATGTAGGCACGAGATTGCGAAGTCTTGGCGAACACCCTAATAATAAAAACCTCCTTAGGTTCTCTTCCCCTTTAATATAAAAATCCAAAAACATTTCATCTTCTCTCTTCTCCCTTTCTATAAGTAGAAGATTAGAAACAAACCTTAAGCTAACATTCATTCTACCCTAACCAAATGGTCTCCATTGAGTACAACAGATGTGAGGGGGTGCTAATACCTTCCCCTTGTGTAACCGACTCCCAAATTCAGACATTGGTTGTGATGACCATATCTTATCCTTTCTTTTAGGGGTTTTATTTGATATTCTCCCTTCCCTCTATGGGAATAAATAAAGATCGGTGGCGACTCTGTAAAGTCCATCCTGCGGGCGTGCAACTGCACCTCACGAGTTTGTTCTCATTTTTCGAGGTATGACAATAAAAATCACGTATTAAATGTCTATGGCGTTTGCCATGAGCATATCAGATGAAAAGTGAGCTTTAAAGCCTATGGCGTTCGCCATAGATCTCATGACATTCACAATGGATATACTAGAGGCTAAAAACACACTCTTTTGAACAGTCCCACACAAACTATACTCTTTTTGAACATTGTCTTCCGAGAGGGAGAAAATGGCGAGAAACAAAGGATTAGGTATGTCATGGTGTTCTACCGTTCGGTTATTCCGATGAGGTATGCCAATGAGTCCTGTTTACATAGTTTAGGATTAGTTAGTAGTGTCCATTGGATGTTAAATAAGTTAGAACTAACTCATTTTTGTGCTTTGAGTGATTCTACGTATGTTAAGCTAACTCTTGAATTTTTGAGCTATTTTGGTTATTACACGCTGATGGTAAGTTACAACACCATAGGCATAATGAAATTTAGGATGTTCAACAAGGAATATGAATTTAGCCAAGATCACATTGCTAACATGCTTCACTTTCCTCATGGGGATGGTATAACATGTGAGGGAGCTTTAGAGGGACATAGGTAATTGGAAGTGTTCTGCTTTTGGGAGCAATTGATTACTGAGGTCACATCTGATTGTGAAGGCCTGAAATCTACTTTAATACACAACCCATCCATACGTTACTTAAATTGTATATTAGCAAACACCATTTTTAGCCGGGTGAAAATGGAAGAGTGAACTCTAAGGAGATTTTCTTTTTGCACAGTGCATGTTGCACCCCAAAATTTGCCCAACCTTTTTACCACTTGGTTTATGTTTCATTGCATTAGCATAGCATAGTTCTAGCATTTGCATAGTATAGCATCCTTCATTTAACAGGGGATCAAGTGTGATACATGTCAAGAGAAGCCTAACCAGAGGTATTATTCAAGCTTAAGAAGTTATCAGGGTCATCAGACAGATGGTTGAGTTTTTGGGGAGTTTGAGTGCTTGTATGAGGTTGATATCCTCACTTGGAGCCAGTTGAAGATCAGCAGTGGATTGTAAGGCCTTGATCAAGGAGATAATGTGTGGGTAGAGCTCATTGAATTGCCTTGAAGGTCATGTTGGAGCTCAATCAAGTCATTTTATCAAGTGCAAGAGCCACAGTTGAAGTGGATGTCACTAGGGTTTCATCTGGTTAATCCTAGGCCAAAATGAGCAATTGAAGAAGATCAAAGCCTACCTCTAGGTCAGTGAAATCATGAAGTGATATGTTGAGGCATATGAGAGATTGTTTCAAGATCAAGTTGAGAAGAATCAAGAGTGGTTGGAGTTGCTAAGTCAGGGTTCCTAGGGTAAAATCCCCTGTTTAGTGCCAAACTTCCAAGCCATGTAAGTCAAGATAAAAGTCTAATATGACTTTGGCCTCCACATGAATGTTGTAGAGGATACTCTTAGCTTTAATTTGAGTATTAGAAGTCCTCTATTGGACTTATAGAACTCAAGTTATGGTCCAGACCAGTTACAGGTCCTCAGATGCCTCTGAAATTTGTCTGTGAAAAGCATCTGACTTCAGAGCTATGTTTGACCTAGAAGGGTATTTCACTTGAACTTTTGGCCTACATGAAAGTTGTTCCTCATGATCTTAGCTTTCCAAATTGTATTAGAAGTCTTCCATCTGATTTGTAGAACTCAAGTTATGAGGTTTACAAGTTAGGGGTATTTTGGGAAAGTGAGATTATAGGCCATTTTCAATCATAGGTCAAAATCTCCAACTTGCACTTGTCAAATGGATTTTTGTTCAACATGGAACTTGTTCAAAATTTGGTTTTTAGGCTAACCAAGAACTCATGGTGAATTGATTTGGCTCATATCAAAGATTGGCTTGAAGTGGCCTTGTAAAGGGAGAAATTCAAAGGCATTTTTGGTGGGAAATTGAAATAAATGGTTATGGGTCCAAAACAAGTCAAATAACCACTCATTTTAATCAGAAAATATGTTTTAAAGACATTGGAAATTGTGGAATTTTCATTTGAAGGATGCTTCATGGCCTTTCATAAGATTTCTTCACATATAAGTTACATTACACAATTCCTTCACAAAGGCAATTTGGAGACTCCTTTTAGGCTGAATTCATTCTAAATAAGATATGCAAGTCATCCAAAGCTTCCAATGCAAGATATGAAGCCAATTTCATGTATTGCCATAATCAAATTTTTGAAGGAAAGTTGGATTTGGATTTTTGTTTTTGGGCTTGGGCCTGAGCTCTAGAAGGTTCTAAACAATCCTATAAATGTCTAGGAACTCATCAGAAACAAGGTTGGTGATTGATTGAGGCTGAGAGCAAAGATCACCATTGAAGCTTGAAGAAGAAAAGTGAAAGAGTGAATTTCTGTTTGAGGACGTTTCAAGCACAATTGGAGCTTCAATCATCTTCTAACATCATCACCGATTGAATTTGGAAGGTTTCGGAGAAAGAATCAAGCCAGAAATGCCTCCAATTGAAGCTTGAACTCAGGTTTTGATTTCTTGAAATTACACTCCATTTATGCGTTTTCAATGCATTAGAATCATGTGGTTAGGTTCACCTTAAGTTATAGATGATTTCTGGGCAAAGAATTTGTTGATTAGTGACATTTTAGGATTAGATCCGTTTTAGGTTGAGATGAAGAATTTTTTATTCGTGGAATTTTAGACTGTTTAAGTAGTATATTTAGATTCCTCTCGAAATTTCATGTGAATTTCATTCAAGAATCATCGCGATTGGTTGAGTATTGAGGGAGATGCGTTGGTTTGAAGTTCGCCGAAATTTGTTCCCTTCCCGTCGGCCATGGCTGCGCGCGGGAGTAGTTCATAATGTGCAGAAAATTTCAAATGGAGAAGATGCAATCGTATCCGTCCGTGCGTGTAAGAAGTTTTACTTATTTCACATATCCAAGCGC
Source organism: Lathyrus sativus (assembly GCA_963859935.3). Taxonomy (NCBI): domain Eukaryota; kingdom Viridiplantae; phylum Streptophyta; class Magnoliopsida; order Fabales; family Fabaceae; genus Lathyrus; species Lathyrus sativus. Next base: position 94,070,262 of record OZ012739.1, on the reverse strand, counting down.
TCAGGAAGCGCCACGTACACACCTTCCCAAAACGCCGCGTTTTGTTAAGTGAAGAATCCAAGTGAATTGAGCGCGCTGTGAACACATGAAGGGAGTGAGTTCGATTCCCCTTTGTGGCTTTTTTTTGATTAATTCTGAGAAACTGAACCTGATTATTTCGTTTGGGCCTTAGTTCTTGCGCTTCTCACACCTCCCCTTTCTAGGCCCAGTTTGATTTACACACGAAATACCTGCTTGTTGAACCCCCCCCCCCCCCTGGACATTTTCTTGAGGATTTTGTTTTGCTGAATTAATTCACTCGCTGGGCCCAGCGTCCTATACTTCTTGCACCTCCCATTTTTCTGGGCCCAGGCGCAATAGACTGGTTTTCTTACTAGCTACACCCCTGCATTGTTCATGCTTTAGTTTCTTTTCTTTGTTTTTAGTTTAATTGATTGTTAGAAAATAAATCATATAAAATAGTAAAAGTTGGAAATTAATTCTGAAGTGCTTGTAGATTTAAATGTCTAGGATTTTATCATGCTTTGCATTTTATTATTTCATGCATTTTCCATTTTATTGCATATTTTCTTTAAGTGCACTTTTTAATAAATGAGATAATGATGTTATGAATTTGTTGATTTTCTTTCTCTCTCATTTTTTTGAGTTTGATCTTGGGTTTTTTTTGTGCTGTTTGTATATATGATAATGTTGCTATATGATTTTTTTTGGATTTTTTAGATGATTTTTAATAGGGCTTTAGGGTAATTGTTTAGGAGTATTCTTTAGTGAATTCCTTTGGTGCACCCTTGAGCTTTAGATTTGATTTAGGAATTTTGGTTTAGATTTAACCTCTAATTTTTCTACCATGGAATGCTAACTCATATAAGATGATGTAGGATTTTCTTTAGATTTTTTAGGATTGATTTTCCCTTAGTTTCCTATTTTACAATTTGACCTTAGAATAGGTAGTTATTAGGAGATAACACTTGAAGTTTCTTTAGCATAGGTGATGATCTTTCCTTAGGATTAGTTCCCTTTCAAAATTCCTTTGCTTAATTAGGATCCTTCATTGTGGGTATAATTCCTCCACAGGAGGAATTCCTTGCCTTTCACATTAGAGTTGAGACTAAACAAACTCTTTAAAGGAAATGGATTTGGTTGAGTGTCTGTGGCAGGTTCCTGTGGAACTTACCTTGCTTCTCATTTCCATTCTCCTAAAGTTCTATCATTCTTTCCTCTTTAGGAAACTTCTTGAGGTAGCACAGTCCCTCCTGTGGGGGGAATATGGCACACCTCTTGAAGGAGCTAAACCCCTAGGGTTCCCCAAAGATCTTTTTGTTGGTTGAGTGCTTGGGATAAGCTCCTGTGGAGTTTACCCTTGCCTCCCAACACCCAATTTCCTTCCTTAGGGTAGAAGCTGGTTTGATTTCTTGACATGATTTCCTTCTCTTGAAGATGGTGGACTTGAAGAACAGTTACAGACTTTGGATTGGATTGCTTCTAGAAGATTGCTCTGCTGTGGAGATTGCTGGCTTGTTTTCCCTGTCTGTTTTCTTCTTGTTTAATTGTATTGATGTGTATTGATGTGACTTGGTTGGTGTGTTGATTTTAGATTAGGTCATGTAGTTTAATAGGCCTAAGAGCATCCTAAGGGTTGAGTTTCTCCCCTTGCTTGTATTGCATTAGAGGTTGAGTTTCTCCCTCTGCTTGTATTTTTACTGTATGGCTTTGCTTGTTGGTATTTGGTAGAGCTCCGCTCCCTTGCCTGTGTGGTTTGTGGTTTGTTTAATTGCATTTACTTTCTTTTACTATCTTTGTTGTTATTCATATCTGGCTTGAGTTTGAGATGAGCTTGTGGAGGCTTATTCCCCACACACATTTCCTCCCTCACTTGCATTGCATGCATCTTTACAGTAATTTCGTGTACAGTTTTTCTGTTTACTGTTTGATTTCCATTACCATGTTCCCCTAGGAGCTATGACTTCTCTTCTTCAAGAGAAGTTATGACAGACATTAGGATTCTAACCATGCATGATAACATTAGTTAGTTTCCCCTTTCTACCACAACCGTAGGACGAATATTGCATGATAACTGTAGGATCGAGTCAGTTTCACCGTAGATAGTCTGTTTCTCTTCTTATCTCAAACAACAATAAAAAACATAATAAAGGCAAGTTAGTACAAGTGCGTTACGAGCCTTAAGCTACTTGGGAAATGATGTTTGAGCGGTCTCCTTTCAATCGTCTAGAGTGTTTAGCATATGTCCATTAGACGATATGCGACACATTCTGTTGCACCCCAAAATTTGACCAACATTTATTTATCCATCAAGAGTTGTATGAGACTTTGAAGCTAGCCAAGAAAGTTATTCAAAGGTTCAAATGTTGATACCTTTGTCAGAGAACTCAGGAGATCCTCAGAGAGATTGGTTGAAACCAAGGTTGTGTGCCTCATAACTTGAGAGTTGTGGGAGCTCCTCAGATGATTCTGAGACTATGAGGATGAACTTGAAGCTTTGAGAAAGCTTATGAGATGTCTTGAAAGCCATCATGAAGCCTAGAGAGGTCATTGTACAAGAATTCAGAAGATTCAGCCATGAGTGGTGAAATTAGGGTTTGACTGGCTCAACCCTAAGTCAACTGATGATTTGGAGAGGGTTGAGACCTAATCCAAGAGCCATGTGATCATGGAATGATGTATTGAGATACTATAAGGATGATTCCTAGACCAACTCATCATGATTGAGGAGTTTGAGAAGTTTCAAGCTAGGGTTTCTAAGGATTGGCAGTGTAAAATCCCCTAGTTTGATCCCTATCTTCAAGGCAGTTTAGCTCAGGATGTGGTTGTCATCTCATCTTCCCCACAACATTAATGTTGTAGAGCTTGTTCTTATCTTTAATTTGAGTAGTAGAAGTCCTTGATAGGATTTATAGAGCTCAAGTTATGGTTTTGACAAATTACAGGTCATCTGAGGTATGTGAATCTGGGTCCTTGAAAGTCACCCCAACTTGCATCCAACTTTTGCCCTAGTAGGATGATTCCTATGGACTCTTGGCCAACATGAATGTTAAAGAGAATCTTCTTATCTTTCTAGATAGTACTATAAGTCCTTGATAGGATTTGTAGAACTCAACTTATGGCTTTGACAAGCCAAGGGCATTTTGGTCATTTGGAAGTTATAGGTCATTTCAAGCATAAGGCCATATCTCCTACTTCCAAGCTTCAAATGGAAAAATCTTCAACATCAAACTTTCTTAGAATGATGTTTTAAGGCTAGTAGGGAGGTCATGATATGTTGAAAAGGCTCATATCAAAAAGTGATAAAAATGGCCTAAAAATGAGGCATAAGTTAATTCAAGTGAATTTGAAAAATGGAAATCCCAAGTTATAAGTCCAAACCATGTCATGTAATAGGTCATTTTGACTCCAAATGACATTATAAGAACAATGGTTCAGCCACAATTTTGATTTGAGGCTTGGATCATAGGGCTGCTTTGGAATTTGATTACTTGCATCTTAAGGTACCAAACCAAAACAAGGCAAAACTCAATAAGCAAGGTAGTTAAGCATTGTATCTCATCTTAAATCTCATGTGGGGATAAATTCAAGTCAGAAACCAAGGTTACAAGGGATATGGCATGAGATACCATGTAAGGAGAATGAGAATTCAAAATACCATGACATGAAAAGATCAATTTCTCATTGGATTGTTCTAGGGGGTTCTAGATGATTCTAAACCACTCTATAAGATGTTTCCAACTTGCTCAGATGCAAGGTTGGTGTTAATTGGTGTAGAGAATAGAGAGTGAAATCCAAAAGCTTCCATTGCAAGTCACATTCAATCTCTTCATTCTTCTTCATTGCCATCCCATTTTTCTTCACAAACCTTTTCCATAGATCCTTCTGAGTGTGTACATGCTGAATTGAAGCTCCATTGATGGAAGATTGAAGGTGTTCTCATTGGATTTGCAAAGAAGCAATTATCATTGAATCTTGAAGTACAAGCTCTCTCCCTCCAATCTTTTGCAAACAGAAGAAGTTTCATCATCCAAGGGTTATTCTTGAAGAGTTTCAAGCCTTGAAAGCAAGGATTTCATCATCTACCATATCAAGAAGCCAGGTTTGCAAAATCCCTTTCAGCTCCTTATCTAGGCATGGTTAGGTTAAGTTATTAGTGTAGAATTGTTAGAGACAACTAAGGGATCAATTTTGGAGAGTTTGAAAGCATTTGATGAAGTTTCAGTCATGGATACCATTTCTTGATGGAGCAAGAACTCGTGGCATAATGAGTGATAATGCAAGGTTAGTAGCTGATTTTGATTAGGGCAATATGGTGGTCATTTTGATGTAAAGAAATCTGAGTCTGGTTGAGGTCGAGAATTGATCATATTTTGAGATTAAGTTGGATTCACCATCGGGTTGCATGATAGAGGCTCTTTCAATGCATTTCAAGATTAGGATCGTGTTCAGGGAGAAAAATGGATCAACTTAGGGTTTTGAACGATTGAATTTAATGAAGAAACGAAGGAACACGAAGGGATGGAAGTTTGGTGCATGAGTTCTGTTTTCATGGAAGTTGCAGCAAAACCCTAGCTGGAGGTTAGGGATGATGTTTTAACCATTGGATGCGCGCTGACCTATTGACTGAAGAGCTAATCCAACGGACGCCATTTAATCTCACGTTTGGAGGGAAACTCAGAAACCCAGCGAAACGCCGCGTTTCATTTAAACAAGGTTTCTGGGCTTAAGTGATGATTCCTAATCCCACCCCCCTTCATGGCCCAATTGAGTTTTGAACTGGAATTCTTTGCTATTTGCACCGCTGATTTTCCATTTCTTTTATGATTTTCAATTAATTTCTGATTAATGAAATGGGCCCAGCGCGCATGCTATCCCCACCCCCCAGTCTGGGCCCAAGCATGATTTTAACTGCATATGTTTACTTGTTACACCCCATGTTCATATTTCCATCTTATTTTTCTCCATTTTATTTTTAATCTTGTAAAATTCATATCAAATTGAAAAATCAATATTTTTTTAATGGGAGTTTTTTCTCCCTTTTCATATTTTTGTCAAGAAAAATATAAAACAAAAACATTCCTCATTTCATGCATTTTAGTATTTTTTGCATATTTTCTTCTTTAATTGCATTTTAATGCTCTTAAGTTGATACCTTAATTTGTAGAATTTAGTTTAGGTAGATCCCTTAGTATTTTTAGGTAAATATTTTTAGGGTAGTTAGATATATGTTTTAGGTTCCCCCTGGATTTATTCCATATTTTTGTGATGATGTTTAGGGTAGTTTTGATTAGATGCTGTCGCTACTCGAAAAATGCATCGCGCAACGACGGGGAGGCGAAAAGGAAGGACAGAAGAGTCGCCACCGAACTTTATTTATCCCATGAGGGGAAAGGAAAATATCGAGAAAACCTTAAGAAACGAAATGGATAAGATGGTCTCGCGACCAAGAACGGGTTCGGAAGCCGGTTATGCAAGGGGAAGGTATTAGCACCCCTCGCATCCATCGTACTCGATGGGAACCTTTTGTTTGTCGACGTGTGAATTTATTTGCTAAAATATTATGCTATAAAAGTGTGTTCCAAAGGGAGAGAGATAAAGGGTTAGAAACATGGAAAGAGAGGTAACGGGGAAGAAGAGAGAAAGAACAGACTCGGTAGGACTTCGCAGTCCTAGGCCTACGTATTCTCAACAGATATGAGAAAGTCAGAGTCGACGTAGTTCGGGAAACTACAGATATTGGGGGGAAAGTGCTCGGCAAGGATTGTGGTCCTTGTGCCTACGTATCTTTACTTGAGAAAGTAAAGAATCAGAGCAGCCGTAGTTCGGCCTACGGTGTGTTGATGTTTTTTATGGATGATGCTATCGTGCGCATTCTAGCAGTTAGGTGATTTGCTGCTCGCTCGTTGGAGACTTAAGCGTTACCTGTTTGCGGTAGAACGGACGTATCATATCCTTTTGAAAGATTGATTAGTTTTCGCCACGCGGGGCAAGAAGTCACGTTTGATTGATTGGATTGTTTTTTAGGGGGGCGAGACAGGTCCTCGGATAGTAACCCCTACGGGTAGTACCCAATTCGTTGTCTCAAAGTTTTTGTTATAAAAAAGGTGTGGCGAACGAGGCGTCTTTGTATTGAAAGACGGGCGTCAAGACCACACACACTACAGTGAGTATCCTGACACTCGGAGAGGAAGAAAGTCTACACTTAATCCCCTCTTTTTAACTCAACATAAAGAGAGCTTCGTTCTCTTATTAAGTGTTTTTGGTTTTGAATGGTAAGTGCTTTGCGACAGAGAACCCTACGGTAAACGTCAGCACTCGGGATAGGAGAAGGCCTACGCCTAACCACTCCACGACCATTCAAGTCTTTATTGTGAAAATAATTTGAAAATGCACTCGGTGCAGGACCGAGGTTTTAGGTGTGAAGAGGGTTGCGGGATAAAGTTGAGGAAGGGGATGGTGGATAAAGTCGCGTCCTCGTATCGAAAGACGAGTATCGAGACCACCCTCACTACAGTGGGCATCTCAACACTAGAAGAAGAAGAGGTCTACACCCAATCTTCTCTCTTTAATTCGATATAAAGAGAAATCAAATTATTATGGTTTGAAAAAAAGGGCTCGGTACGAGACCGAGGTTTTTATGAGGAAATGCTGGAAGCGTCTTTGTATTGACAGACGAACATCGAGATCACCCTCACTACAGTGGGCATCCCTATGCTCGAAGAAGAAAAGGTCTACACCCAATCCTCTCTTTAGCTCAACACAAAGAATTGATTTTAAGGAGATGAGATTTGAAAATGGATGGGAAACGTCTTCGTATTGAAAGACGAGTGTCGAAACCACCCTCACTACAGTGGGCATCCCAACACTCGGAGAGGAAGAAAGTCTACACTTAATCCCCTCGTTTAGTTCAATGCAAAGATGATTTGATTTTGAAGATTGTTTGACAATGTTTTTGAATCGAGTTGTGACAAATAATGAAGAGAGAAAAGAGGTGGTCTCAGATCCAACATTACTTATCAATAATTTGATTGGTAATGAATTACGGAGGTCTCGTCATCGACCCAAACGGATGAGAATGGGACAAAATGCCCAATGACAAATGAGAAATAAATCCAATTTTAAAATATAAAATATAAACTTCTAAAAGAAATAAAATATATATAAAAAAACTTCTAAACATAATATACATATATGAGAAATCTAATATAAACTAAAGAAATTATTTAGAAAGAAAAAAAAAAGTTAAAACAAACCAATCTAAATATATATATATATTAGTATGTTACCTAATTATAAAGTAAAAAAAAAAAAGGAGGGGGGCAAAATTAAAACGGGGAGTAAGAAGATGATCAGACCCACACGGGTTATAAGGCCCGGCACAATTATAAACAATAAAATAAATAAATGAAAAGAAAGAAAACCAAATTAAATAAAATAAAAATAAATAATAAAAAAAAACGAAAAGACGAAGACTCAGATGGTCTTCTCCCTCACCCACCCTCATCGTTCACTCTCGCTTTCTGCGTCTCAACCCTCTCTCTCTCCGCTCGCCCTTGTTCTCAGATTCTATTTACGTTTGAACGATTTGGGATTTTAAGGGTTGTGGTTTGGATCGTGAGTTGTCACTGATTTTTGGAGGAATGGTTCATGTTGGAATCTGGGTTATTTGGGGTTTGAAGTGATGTTCGATTGAAGAACAAAGGTTATTTCTTTGAGTTGGGGATTTTGGACGGTGAGTAGAACAAAGATGGGAGGTGAAGTCTTGGTGGAGAACACGACAAAGGAAAGCGTGAAGGTCGTAAAGGATCTCCAACGGTGTGAATCGGAGCAAGTTTTGTTTAGAGGTGAGATAGTGTTTCGCCAATGGCGGACGGAAGCTGCGAAGTGGGAGATTTGGATGTTGGAGGGTTTTTCTGATGATTATGGAAATGGATTGAAGAAGAGGAAGCGGGTGAAAGAATGGTTCGTGTGGGTTGGATGTCGTACGGGTTGCGATGGCGTGTTTAGTTGTTGCGTTTCTGAGTGAGTTTGAACGAGCTTGTGAGGTTCTGCCATGGTTCTGAGGTGAGCTTTATGAAGGAAATGAAGAGGACGGCGAAGTTATTGGTGGGTTTGAAGATGATGAGTTCTGGGAATTTGGTTTATGTTTGATGATGAGGATTAAATGTCGTTAATGGAGGTTTCAGTTGGAGGAATAAGTTTGGATGGAGGATGTTATTGTGTTGCTGCGAAGGAGTGTTTACGGTTTGATGAAGGTCTGTTTTTTTTTGAAGTTTGTTTTGAAGCTAATGAGTTTGTTGTCGGGATCTGAAGAAGGTGTTTCAATGGAAGTAGGTTGAAGGAGTTTGAGTTTTGCGGTAGCGTTTTGGGTTATTGTTCATGGGAGATTCGTGAGGGTTGTTATACTCAATGCCAGGAAACAAGACAAACCAAACCAAACAGATCAAGATTATGAAGACAGTAGGAGTAACAGAATACTTACAGAATAACACCACCAGATTGTTGATGCAGAACACAGGTGAGCTTCTTCCTCAATCTCCCTTTTTTTTTCAGTTCTTTTGAGTGAAAGCAGCTAGGGTATATCCTCTGTAGTCTCTTCCTTTAAGCTTTTATAGTGAGGTCAATTAGGTTTAGCAGACCAACTCTTGAGGCCCTGAAACCCTCTGCCCCTTAGGCTTTAGGTTTGGTCTGCTACTAACCTGTTCTATTACCATTTCTGTGCTAAGACTGTGGTGCTGTAATTGCCTACAGCTGCTCTGTATTTGCCATTTTTGTGAATGTGTTTCTGCTGTCCCATTTTTCATGTCCCTGAATTTATTTATTTAAATTGAAAATATCTGATATATTTTAACCTGCATTTTCACTGTGGTATCACAACAATTTTACTGATACATTTAATTTCTTTGCAGGTTTATCATCTTTAGCCAAAGAGCCAAATTTCATAGCTTCCTCAAAAGTCCAGTTTCAATTTGCATCTACGCGGATAATAATCTGGCAACCAACTTTCTTTCTGATAATCACATTCATCTTGGCTGCTGCTGGTTTCTGCCTGCTTCTGATGCTCCTCCAACCACGAACATGTCCTTGTCTGTTTGGTGTCCCTTTCCATCCAAGTAATTTTCCAAGTCTCCTGCTGTTAGACGTAGTGCTTCTCTTTCTGGAAGTGGATCTTGAACTAGCAACTCTTCCTTGTGATCTTTGACCATGAGAGTGGCTGTGGCCTTGTTGAGTCCTTTGTATTCTACTGTAGCTTCCAAGGCCAGAACCAAGAGCACCCCAGTTCTCTACAGTATGCTTAGCCTGAAATGAAGATTCAAATGCACCAGCATTGTAGGAAATTTTGGCAGCAGCAGATTTTGATGGAAGCTTCATAACAATTCCAATTTGTTTATCCTTCTCGGACTCCAGATTTTGTTGTGAAGTGTAAAAGATGCATGCATCAAGTTCCATGAGCCTTAGAGTCACAGCAGCAGTTGTACATGGCACCCATGGAAGCATAGTATCCTTTCACCACGAATGATATCATTAAGATGACATCCAGAAGATCAAACAGAACCTAACAGCTCACTGGTAGTTTTCATACTCTGAAGCCAAATACTTCCTTTTTGTAGCACATTCCAATGTAGTCAACATCTGCAGAATGTCTTCAATTGATGATGATTCTTCCAGCTTCGAACTCCAGGACTTCCTATACCTCTCTGTCCAAAAAGGTTGAAGAGCCCCATTGAGGATGAGATTGCTCAAAAGAATCAATCAGCTTCCAACAGCCATCATGCGATTCCACAAAAATCCTGCCACAACCTGGATTGCTTTGAGAAGCAGAAGTAATGAATTGCCAGTATCGGTTTCGCCTTCGATCCAAACCAAGAGGCAATGATCTACACGTGAAAGTTTGTTCCCCTAATTGACCAATACATGATTTAAAACCCAACCTTGATTTTTTCAGCAACGTGAATAGATTGTTGAAGAGAATAATTATCTGGGCCAATGGAACAATCTTGCCTCTGCAAGTTCACTTCTAATAAATTCTGCATAAGATTTTTGATTTTCCTGCAGTGCACTTATCTGCTCATGTTGGTCACAGGGAGCGAGCAAGGCCTTGTCATTTTCGACTTCAACAGTATGCACTGGGCAATCTTTACCCCCCACTGATGGAAATGTAACAGCTGGTTCACTCTTGTTTCCCAAATTTGAGAAAGGTGGAATTTTAACAAAATAATCCTCTTTAATACGGCGTTTATCAAGTTGTGCCTCAGCCCACATCTGCTTCTTGGCAAGTTTATAGCTTGAGAAATTTCTCCCATGGTTAATCCTTGGTTACCAGCCTTCTTGATGGTATCATAAACAACCATGAAGACCTCAGCACACACAGCACATTTTTGTTCTTGATTGGAAGGTACCGTCATCAAATGGCGTACATACCCTGTCATAGCTTCCCAGGGTGATTCAATGGGATTTTTATTCTCAGGTACTTGGTCACATGAGTTAACCGTTTCCAGCATATGATCAGTAAGTGAACAGTCACTGCTTTGGGCCGAGTTAACTTACAATGTTGGTCATTGTTATTGTTATCATTTTCCTTGAACAAATCTAAAATATCAGCTCTCGAGACTGTTGTGCGGTGAACAGAAACTATTATACCAGGAGAACCTTTTTCCCTGGCGAGAAATAATTTCACCCTCTGTTCCGAACGAGGATTTCAGTTTCTTGGCTTCAGCATTTCTTTTGATTTTTTTTTGAATTAATTTTACGCATCTATCTCTTGCTTTGCAGGTGATGGCCGGCGGTACGGTTATGTAGAGCTCGCCTAATTTGCTTTGGTGCAGCAGGCTAGTGTGTTGTAGGTGTTTCAGAGCTTGCTTGCTCTTGTGTCAGCTAGTGTTCTGCGTCTAGAAACCTTCTCTGCAGGAAAGATTGGTGTATCGGGCTCACTTGCTCTTGCGTCAGCTAGTGTTCCAGAACCAGAATCTGCTTCGGGATCTTTTTTATTGGAAGCCTGGGCGTAAGGACATGCAGGTGACTTTATCTTGCGACACCTGCAACATTTGAAGCCAAGCGCAGAAAATGTTTTGGACTCTTCAAGTTCAAGAGCTTCAGCATGATACCACCTGGTACATGTTTCACCTCCGATGTACATTAGATCAGGCCTATATGGCGTTTGGCATACTTGACAAACAGGTTCCAATTGAGGCAAGCTTGTACGCCGCTTCAGAATTATCTTTTTTTAGCCTGAAATCAAGGCCTGTATTTTTACTGTTATTCTTTTTCATATAATACCCCAAGAAGATTTTCTGCGACTGCTTTTTGCTTCCAGAGAGGAATACGAAACAACTTTTTCCATGTCAGATTGGCAATCCTTTTCCCTTGTAGATAACAGTATTTGATTATCACATTTAGGCCTTAGTCCCTCCAAAATTGTCAAGGAGCTGTGTTTATGCTCTTTTAACAATAAGGGACTGGTTGGAGATTTGTTATTGGTCTCTTTTTGAGTAAGTAATCTGGTATGATAACATTGTTTGCATGTGGTCAAGAACTTAGTGTCTGTATATGTAGGGAAAGTTGGAATTATTGAACAGCCCTTGTGACAATAACCTAGACATGCGCTGCACTTGAGAACGTTCCTAAAAAAAAAAACACCCTGCTTACATACAGAACATGATGGCATGTCTAAATTGTCTCTCTTGTGAGTGAGGTAAGAAAAATATGTCCACGAAGATAGCATTCAACCGCCTTTGTGCCATTGAGATACAATATTCAAGTGATCTTTATAAGATGGCTCTTTTTCATTGCTTACTTCAAACTCTTTTATCAAATATAAAGGAATGCGTGTTTCAGAAAACCAGTACTTCTCTCTTTTTGGCCTTTGAACAATTTTAGCATTCTTCAATACCCGAGAAGGAATATGCTTTTGGCTCCCAAAATCTATATCATACGATGTTTTTCCCACTCCACGCTTTTTGTCACAAATATTTGCACTTCTAAAAGCAGAAACTTCAGTATCTTGAACTTTTCCATCCTGGCGGTTACACTCCGGCCGAATCAAATCAATTCATCTGATATGAAAATCCAGATATCGGACCTGAAGTGCAAGTTGTGATGCATTCCTACTCATTTGAACGACAGCTCTCCAAACCAGCTGTCGGCTTCTCTTAGGAATTTCAGAGACGCCAGAACCAGGATAGATAATACTCATAATTTTCCTTGAACCACCTTGCCGAGCTGCTTTTCTGACCATGAATTTTGGCAATGCAGCTTTCTGAAACACAGATTTGGTAAATTTGCTATTCCGCCAGCTAAAGTTTTCATGGCAAGGGTCAACTGCATATTTGATAGGTTGCTTTCTACATATGTCGCATGATGCACGTGTCTGTGTTGTTCCAAGAATAGATGTAGCACTTTGTATTGTAAGAGATTCAACCAGCCACTCATCAGTCAGCTTCAACCATTCGCCACAAAAAGCAATTGAGCGAATGTTCTCTTCAAGTTTAAATAAAAGGGGCTTTATGTTATTAAATGATGTGGCCCTTTCCACTTGTTCACGCCATTGCTTTCTATAGTTTCCACTAAGAAAGGGCCCGTCCATTAAACCATGTAAGCTTTCCTCCATATATATGATATATGTTGCAACGGTAGGGTCAATTCCTCTTCCAATCCTAACAGGAGCAAGACCCGAAAAGATTCTCAAGGCACTTTTGGTAGCACATATAGCAGCATGATTTAACATGCATCCTTTCTTGCTTGAAGCAGGGGCTTTACAAGAAAGGCACCAACCACACCTCTCTCTTGGAACCTCCGCAAGCTTCTTGTCAGAACTTGGCCAAACGAAGCGTGAAACTGTTAGTGAGAATGCTTTTGCTATCAAGTTAGTGTTTTCAGGTGTAGCTCTCCTCAAATGAGTTACATGACCTTCTGATCTAGATTCCTCGAGGAGCACTTGGCAAGAATATCCGCAGTTGATCTGTTATCAGGATTTGTGCAACTTGTGTCAGACTGGTGGTTACCAGTAAAAAGACCAGAATTCGTCACAGTTTCCTTCTGAAGTTTCATATTCGTGCTGGGGGACTCCTTAGTTATAGTATTGTTACCGGTTTCACGAGTGGGACAAGTGGTAACCAACGAAGCATCAAGAGATGGGACCATATTATCACTGCAAATCCCATTAACAGATGTTAGACCATCTTCTGCTTTACCCAAACTAACACCTCTATGGTCATTTTCAACCACATGAGGAAATAACATATATTTTTTTGATTTTTTTGCTGCCCCTGACAATCATATATGCTTATCTGTTTGTCTTCAAGGACCTTGACTTGTCTCTGATAAGGGTAACCACTTGGTGACTTGAATATAACCTCCTTGATCAGGTTAAAAAAACCATTGGTAATTTTGTTAGACACACATTTCTTGATCCCCCGTGAAACGCAAGACGCTATGCAACGCTTATGCACATGCTGATGCAATGAAATAAAACATAAGCCAAAGAGGTCGGTCAAATTTTGGGGTACAACAGCTGCCCCTATTCAAACGACTTAGACCTGAAGGGATGAAAGGTAAGCGACTTTCATACAATCAAGGTAAAAGACGGTTGAATACCCAAAGAACCCGGAAATTTGACAACCGCGAAACGAATCTCTGACATCGCCGCCAGGAACCCATATTAAGTAGGACGTCTGACCTCGCCGTCAGCTCTTTAATAGCATCTAACCTCGCCGTCAAATCTCAACGTCAAAATTATAAATCAACTGACTTTATCGTCGGTCTTCAATATTTTCTGACTTCGCCGTCAATTCTCAAAACAATCCTCTGACTTCGCCGTCATTTCCAACAACTTTGACTTCGCCGTCAATTCTTAAAATGATTAGTAAAAGCATCTGACCTCACGGTCAGGCCTCGACATTAAGTCGGTAAAAAGATCTAACCTCGCCGTCAGTCCTCTGTTAAATACAAACAGATATTGAATCCAAAGACACGATCCTCCGACATCGCCGTCAAAACAAACTTTCAACATCGCCGCTGAACAAACAAATACTTTTGACATCGCCGTCAAAACAGACTTCCCAACATCGCCGTTGAAGAATACTAAATCATCTAACATCGCCGTCAGAACAAACTTCTCAACATCGCCGTTGAATAAACAAATTATTCTGACATCGCCGCCAGAACAAACTTTCAACCTCGCCGCTGAACAAACAAATTATTGTTGACATCGCCGTCAAAACAAACTTTCAACCCCGCCGCTGAGTAAACAAATTATTGTTGACATCGCCGTTAAAACAAACTTTCAACCTCGCCGCTGAATAAACAAATTACTTTTGACATCGCCGTCAAAAACAAACATCCAACCTCGCCGCTGAATAAACAAATTACTTTTGACATCGCCGTCAAAAACAAACATCCAACCTCGCCGCTGAATAAACAAATTATTGTTGACATCGCCGCCAGAAACAGACTTTCAACCTCGCCGCTGAGTAAACAAATTATTGTTGACATCGCCGTCAAAACAAACTTTCAACCTCGCCGCTGAATAAACAAATTACTTTTGACATCGCCGTCAAAAACAAACATCCAACCTCGCCGCTGAATAAACAAATTACTTTTGACATCGCCGTCAAAAACAAACATCCAACCTCGCCGCTGAATAAACAAATTATTGTTGACATCGCCGCCAGAAACAGACTTTCAACCTCGCCGCTGAATAAACAAATTACTTTTGACATCGCCGTCAAAAACAAACATCCAACCTCGCCGCTGAATAAACAAATTACTTTTGACATCGCCGTCAAAAACAAACATCCAACCTCGCCGCTGAATAAACAAATTACTTTTGACATCGCCGTCAAAAACAAACATCCAACCTCGCCGCTGAATAAACAAATTATTGTTGACATCGCCGCCAGAAACAGACTTTCAACCTCGCCGCTGAATAAACAAATTACTTTTGACATCGCCGTCAAAAACAAACATCCAACCTCGCCGCTGAATAAACAAATTACTTTTGACATCGCCGTCAAAAACAAACATCCAACCTCGCCGCTGAATAAACAAATTATTGTTGACATCGCCGCCAGAAACAGACTTCCCAACATCGCCGTTGAAGAATACTAAATCATCTAACATCGCCGTCAGAACAAACTTCTCAACATCGCCGTTGAAGAATCAAATCACTTGATATCGCCGCCAAGCCTTCGCTAAATACAAGCGAGTGACAAGATTCGAACGGAATTAAGACCATCCATTGGTGATAATCACAAAATAACTCCGCTGGGGAAACATCATGAGCTGGGGCCTAGCCAACACACGGGCAAAGATACTAATCATCTGCGAGATTCACTTGAAACAAAAGGGTAACGACCTGGCTTATGTTTCACATGCATATGTTTGAATATGACGAAATGCTCCATTCAATTATGGAAATGCTTCGCATGTGGGTGGATGCTATGCATGTATGTAGATGCAAATGGACCATTTTAGCAAAATAAATGCTAAAGAGAAAGAGCCAACTCCGTTGTGTCAGAGCTAGATACGCCTAGCGCAAACAAACTCATGCTGGGGAATGCAAGCCGTGGATGGCCTCCAAGAAAAACTTCTGGGTAAAACTGCTCTGCTAAGAACAAAACCACTCCGCCAGGGATCCAAATCAAACTCTGCTGCGGAAAACGTCCCGGATGACCTATCAGCCTACAACTCTTCCGGGGATCAAGCAACTTGGCTGGAGGCAACAACTCCACCCCATCGGGGAAATCAGTTATAAATGATTAGCCAGAACAACCCTACTGGGGAAACACAACAGATTGCTGAAGAATAACTCTCTTCTGTCGGAGATTGAATCCACTATCTGCTAGGGATGTTGAACAAGACTTACCGGGAATTTATCCCACACTTTCTCCGCTGGGGATGGAGATGAACGATCTCTGAGTCAGCCCTACTCTGTGGGAAGGAAATTAACTCTGCTAATTTGACTGTGAACTAGATGAGGAAAGAATCATCCTCAACCTCTGCTTGGGGAAAGTGACAACGGCTAGGCAAATGTGTTATACAGCTGGCACCAAGTTTATCAATTATGACCTTATTTAAAACAAATGTCTTGATTAATAGTTGGCAAAGCCCACAAGTTTATGTATGTAAGGTTTCTTCATCAAAAATATCAGGCGTTTCTTGCAAACAAAACGGTAAAAATTTAAAACCAGAACAAAAACTTTTTCTGAATAGTATATCTTATTGATAAAAGGCCTGAAAATAGGCAACTTTACATTGGATGCAACTCCTGAAAAGAGAAAGTCGCGCAAAAAGACAATCACAAGGAAAATATACAAAAATGTCGGCAACGTGGTACAGACAAGCACCATGTGACGACTCATCCATGACTCGCGTGGCTTTGACGCTTTCCGATGCTTTAACCTCCGAAGAGATTGACTTGAATGGTCGATCTTCGAGTTCTCCCTAGAATCCACTATGCTTGTGATAATCAATGCGCAGACCGCAGTCATTTGCTTTAAAATCCCTAATTTTTGCCTGAATCGCCCTTGCGGGTTTTCGATTCACCAGGATACCCATTTTTGCCAAAGTTGCCCTTTCAGGTTTTCAACTTTGCGGGTTCACATTTTTCTTATATCCCTAATTTTTGCCCGGACCTATCCTTTTATGGTCCGCCGGGATGCCTCATTCTTGCCTGGATACTCTTTTCTTTCCAGCGAGCTTTCTTAAGCAAAATATTTTTTGACCGCGTCTGCGTTCACCGGGGATGTAAAATCTTCGCCATACATAGTTGAAAGCAGCAAGGCTCCTCCTGAGAAAACCTTTCTTACAACATAAGGACCCTCGTAGTTGGGAGTCCATTTGCCTCTGTGATCGTTCTGTGGTGGGAGGATTCGCTTCAACACCAAGTCGCCTGCCTGAAAACTTCGGGGACGTATCTTTTTATCATAGGCGCTCTTCATCCTCTTCTGATACAAACGACCGTACGCGAGAGACGCCAATCTTTTCTCATCCATCAAACTGAGTTGATTCAACCTGTTCTTTACCCATTCTGCTTCATCTAGTTTGACATCTGCCAGTACTCTTAGAGAAGGGATCTCGACCTCTAATGGCAGAACAGCTTCCATGCCATACACCAACGAGAAGGGAGTTGCCCCAGTTGAAGTACGCACCGAAGTGCGGTATCCATGTAAGGCAAAGGGCAACATCTCGTGCCAATCCTTATAAGTTATCACCATCTTCTGTACTATCTTCTTGATGTTCTTGTTGGCTGCTTCCACGGCGCCATTCATTTTCGGGCGATAGGGAGAAGAATTGTGATGCTTAATTTTGAAACTCTGGCACAGTTCCTTCATCATCTTGTTATTCAAATTAGAACCATTGTCAGTAATGATCCTTTCGGGTATCCCATATCGACAGATGATATCTCTTTTGATGAATCGGGCCACTACCTGCTTTGTGACATTGGCATAAGAGGCCGCTTCGACCCATTTGGTGAAATAATCAATAGCCACTAAGATAAAACGGTGTCCGTTGGATGCGGTCGGCTCGATTTTTCCAATCATATCAATGCCCCACATGGAAAAGGGCCACGGTGATGACATGACATTCAAAGGACACGGCGGCACATGAATCTTGTCGGCATAAATTTGACATTTGTGGCATCTCTTGGCGTACTTGAAGCAATCTGACTCCATAGTTAACCAATAATATCCTGCCCTCAACAATTTCCGAGACATGGCATGCCCACCTGCATGTGTTCCGAAAGCACCTTCGTGGACCTCTTCCATAAGCAAACTTGCCTCTTTTTCGTCCACGCATCTTAGTAGCACTAAGTCATGGTTTCTCCGATAGAGCGCACCGTCTGGATTCAGATAGAAATTGCCGGACAATCTCCTCAAAGTCTTCTTATCTTGGGTAGATGCCCCAGGCGGATACTCTTGGTTCTTAAGAAAGTTTCGGATGTCATAAAACCATGGTTTACCATCAGGAGCTTCATCTATTGCGAATACAAATGCTGGTCTGTCGAGCCGTGAAATGACAATTATTGGAGCATCGTTCCAGAAGTTAACTTTGTACATTGAGGATAAAGTAGCCAAAGCATCAGCCATCTGATTTTCTACCCTCGGCACATGGTGAAGCTCTACTCGATCGAAAAAAGGTAGCAACCTCCTTGCGTAATTCATGTATGGGACCAGATTTGGCTGGCGCGTTTCCCACTCTCCCTTGATTTGGTTGACCACTAAGGCTGAATCTCCATAGATATCAAGGTTCTTGATTCTTAAGTCGATTGCTTCCTCAATACCCATGATACATGCTTCGTACTCGGCCTCGTTGTTGGTACATGGGAATGTTAACCTCGCGGTGAATGGTATATGGGACCCATGGGGAGTTGTAACGATTGCCCCAATCCCACTACCGTATGAGTTAACAGCGCCGTCAAAGATTAATTTCCACTGGGAACCCAATTCCGGTCTCTCGCCCGGCAATGGTTCATCGCAATCTTTCATTTTCAAGTACATAATGTCTTCGTCGGGGAAGTCAAACTTCATTGGCTGATAATCATCGACTGGCTGCTCTGCAAGGTATTCTGACAGAACACTACCTTTAATAGCTTTTTGAGATACATATTGAATATCATATTCTGTCAGAATCATCTGCCACCTAGCGATCCTTCCTGATAGCGCCTGCTTTTCGAACACGTACTTAATTGGGTCCATCTTTGAAATCAACATGGTTGTGTGATTTAGCATATACTGCCTTAGGCGCTTAGCGGCCCAAGCAAGTGCGCAACAAGTCTTTTCTAACATTGAATATCTGGATTCACAGTCTGTGAACTTTTTACTCAAGTAGTAAATTGCGTGCTCCTTTCTTCCAGTCTCGTCGTGCTGACCGAGAACACAACCCATAGAATTTTCAAGAACGGTTAAGTACATTATCAACGGTCTCCCAGCCACCGGGGGCATCAGTATTGGGGGTTCTTGTAAGTATTCTTTTATTTTCTCAAACGCCTTCTGGCAATTCTCGTTCCAAACGACCGCCTGATCCTTCTTTAGAAGTTTAAACAATGGCTCACAAGTGGCGGTGAGGTGAGATATGAACCTTGCAATATAGTTCAACCTACCCAAGAAACCACGAACCTGCTTCTCAGTCTTTGGTGCTGGCATTTCTTGAATCGCCCTGATCTTCGCGGGATCAACCTCAATACCTTTCTCACTAACGATGAACCCCAACAGCTTTCCTGATCGTACGCCGAAAGTACATTTGCTTGGATTCAACCTCAGTTTGAACTTTCTCAACCTCTCAAACAACTTTAGAAGATTCACCAAGTGCCCCTCTTCCGTTTGGGACTTTGCAATCATATCGTCGACATAAACTTCGATCTCGTGATGCATCATGTCGTGGAAGAGTGTGACCATTGCTCGTTGATAAGTTGCCCCTGCGTTCTTCAACCCGAAAGGCATTACTTTATAGCAAAAGGTCCCCCAAGGTGTGATAAAAGTCGTTTTCTCCATATCTTCCGGCGCCATCTTAATTTGATTGTATCCGGAAAAACCGTCCATGAAGGAAAACACCGAGAATTGCGCGGTGTTATCAACAAGCACGTCAATATGGGGAAGCGGGAAATCATCCTTTGGGCTTGCTCTATTCAAATCCCTATAATCAACACACATCCTAACTTTGCCGTCCTTTTTAGGCACGGGCACGATGTTAGCGACCCAAGGAGGGTAGTTGGCCACAGCAAGGAATCCGGCATCTAACTGTTTCTGAACTTCTTCCTTGATCTTCACTGCCATATCTGGCCTTGTTCTTCTCAATTTCTGTTTGACAGGAGGACATTCCTCACGAAGAGGCAGACGATGAACCACGATGTCCGTGTCAAGTCCTGGCATATCCTCATACGACCAGGCAAACACGTCTTTGTACTCCTGGAGTAACTCAATCAATCGTTGCTTGACCTCACCCTGCAACGTAGCCCCTATTCTGACTTCCTTCTTGTCTTCTTCTGTTCCCAGGTTGACAACTTCAACTTCCTCCTGATGAGGCAGGATGACCTTCTCCTCTTGCCTTAACAATCTGGCAAGCTCCTCAGGCAGGTCTTCGTCTTCTTCGATCTCTTCTTCGGCTTGAAAGATCGGATTGTCAAAGTCATACCGAGTCATAGACGAGTCTGAGTCGGTGGCCTCTGAAATGTGTAACCTGCGATGATGATGATTTTATGCTTTTAAATGATATGCAAACAAGAACACAAACCACATTGCCATTTTATTGTTAAAGATAAAAATAAGAACAACAAGGATCACAAAATTCTGAATGAAAAGACGCCTTTTAATTGATGATAAAAAGATTGTTCACATGCATAAAGATAGGGCCCTACAAATAAAGTCCATTATGCCTTGGGCAGAGCATATGGAAATACATTAATCAAGACAAATCAATTACTCTTCATAAGTCACTGTGATAACTTCCTCCATGCTCCAATTCTTCAAGCCCTGGCCGGGGATGCATGGCTGAATCCATGCTTCCATATCACAGTCGCTGTCCCCTTCTTCGTCTGATATGGCATTAATTTGATCGAAAATGACTCCACCGCTAGTAAATTGGACAGAACCTTTGTAACGTGGAGTGCTTTGTGAAGATGATCCATGTGGGCTGTATCCCAATCCGAACTTATCTTGTTTGTTTGGGACGCTCACCACTTGTCCCCATCCTTGTGTTGACCCGGATTCCACTACGGCCCGTGCTTCCTTGTATGATGACATAGCAACTTCTGGAGCTTTACCCTCGACCGGTGCCTTCTCCTTGATTTGGACAGTCTCAAAAGCCTGACACAGCGTTTCTTGGATTTCGCCGTCAACTTCCACATATTTGAATGAAGACAGATGGCTCACCATGATGTCTTCTTCCCCGCAAACGGTCACAATATTCCCATCCACCATATATTTCAATTTCTGGTGTAACGTTGACGTTACAGCGCCTGCTAGGTGTATCCAAGGCCGACCCAAAAGACAACTATAAGCAGGCTGGATATCCATGATGTAGAAAACTGTTTCAAACACCTCTGGGCCTACTTGGATAGGCAGAGTTATTTCCCCAAAGACAGATCTTCGGGTTCCATCGAAAGCCCGCACAACCAAATCACTGGGCGTACAATATAGACCCTGATGATCGATCTTCATCAACGCCTTTTTTGGCAACACATTCAAAGACGACCCTGTATCAACAAGTACATGTGACATCATTGTTCCTCGGCATTCAAGTGAAATGTGCAGAGCCAAGTTGTGGTTCCTCCCTTTTGGTGTCAAGTCGCGGTCTGTGAACCCCAACCCGTTACCTGCATTGACATGGGCCACCACGCCTTCCAACTGATTCACGGATATCTCTTGAGGTACATAAGCATTATTCAAAACTCTGAGCAAAGCATTCCGGTGAGCCTCAGAACATAACAGCAGTGACAAGATAGAAATCTTTGAAGGAGTTTGTTGTAAATGATCCACAATTTTATAGTCACTTTTTCTTATTAAGCGCATGAATTCCTCCGCATCCTTCAGCAACGCCTCCTCTCCTCTGGCCTGAGAATTCTCTTCCGCTATGACCTTACCCTTACCTTTATCAGCCCTTTCTGTGCTTACTTCGGGAGGTGCAAATACTCTCCCGCTCCGTGTCATTCCTCCAGTTCCTACCAAATTATCAACAGAATCCAACGGTGAACCT
Source organism: Lathyrus sativus (assembly GCA_963859935.3). Taxonomy (NCBI): domain Eukaryota; kingdom Viridiplantae; phylum Streptophyta; class Magnoliopsida; order Fabales; family Fabaceae; genus Lathyrus; species Lathyrus sativus. The sequence continues at coordinate 94,048,569 of OZ012739.1, read as the reverse complement.
CTCAGTTCCTGCTTTTGGCCATTGCAGTAGACCTCGGCCCCATAGTTCCAAGGAATTGCTTTAGAACTTTCATAGGGTACGGGCCCTGCCTTCGTGAATATAATAGTGGGCCTCGCCGGAGGCGCAGAAATTGTAATTGTTTTGTATGGGATGGATATGGTGGCCACCTCCTCCTTATCTTCGATGACTACCTCTTCAGCATTTTTCTCACAGATCCTATCAAATTGTAACAAACCGTCATCCATCATGTGCTGTATATGGTTCCTTAGGTTCCGACACCCTACCGGACAGATCATACAATCTTCGCAATCCTTTCCGCAGCCTGGGAATACCCCTCCTTCTAACAACTTGCTCTTCACGAAACTTAACGGCGTCTTCAAATCCTCTACCCTGGATACCAAGTTCAGGCCTTCCTCACTGTCAATAGCATTTACACCGCCACCCTTACCATGGTTAGGCATGGGATTTCGATCCACACTTGGCGCATCCTGATTGAAATTGATAGCTTTACTATCGATAAGGTCTTGTACCTTGTGTTTGAAGGCTTTACAGTTGTCAATACTGTGGCCGGGGGCGCCAGAGTGGAATTCACACCTAGCGTTGGCGTCATATCCAGGAGGTGGTTGGCCAGTTAGAGGTGCCATTGTCCTTTTCTGGACCAACTGCAGTTGAATTAAGTGTTGTAGCAACTGAGCGTATGGCATTGGCGGTGTGTCAAAGTGTCTATCCGCCACCCTTCTCCTGTCCTGGAACTGTCTTGGTGCATAATTCTGTTGTTGAGGTCGCTGCTCCTGTTGTTGCCGCGGCTGTTGTTGTGGAGGCTGTGTCGCCGGGATGGCAATACTCGCTACTTGTGACGGTTGCTGGTAATACGGTCGCTGCTGACGTTGATCCAAGTATCTCTTTCGGTTGTTAAAGCCGTACACTGCATTTGTTTCATTATCCTTTTTCTTCGCACCAAAAAACTTTCTTCCACCTCCAGATGAGGTCCCTTCCGCTGCTTGAATTTTCCCCAATTTTATACCGTTTTCAACTCTTTCGCCCGTGATAATTAAGTCCGAGAAGCTTCCTGACATGTTACTCACCAACTTCTCGTAGTAGATTCCGGGCAACGTGGCCACGAATAGATCGATCAGTTCTCTTTCCACCATGGGAGGTTGCACCCTAGCGGCAAGCTCTCGCCACCTTTGGGCGTATTCTTTAAAACACTCATTGCTTCTTTGGGATAGATTCTGCAACTGCACGCGATTTGGTGCTAGGTCACTATTATACTGGTAATGCTGGACAAAGGCCTCTGCTAAATTCTTCCAACTTCGAATATTGGCAGGTTCCAAACCCATGTACCACTCCAGGGAAGGTCCTGACAGACTATCTTGGAAGAAGTGCATAAGCAACTTCTCGTCATCAGAGTATGCCGACATCCTTCGAAAATAGGAGCGGATATGCACCTTTGGACATGTCGTTCCTTTGTATTTATCGAAATCTGGCACCTTGAACTTTGGAGGAATCCTAAGTCCTGGAATTAGTCCCAGATTGGACATGTCAAGTCCCATAGTGTTCTGGCTTTCCAGAATGCTCTTCATCTTTTCTTCTATTTCGTCAAACCTTCTATTAGTGTCGGATCGTAACCCTCCCCCAAGGTCTCTCATGGAGAAGATGTCATCTTGTTCATCTTGGTCCCATTGAGGATTCACGCTAGTAGGTATGGCGCCTGCCACAACCGGGATGGGGATCCCAGTTTGTTCTCTTCCGCCTGGAAGGTTGACTACAGTTGGGCCACCGTTGGCTTGCGAGGTTCCGCCATTAGCAGGAGGGGGAACAACAGCAGCCCCGCCGTGCAAGACGCCACTTCCATCCACCTGAGCTATTAAGGGTTGAACTAATGTCCTTAACTGGTCCTGTCCATTGGCCACCCCCTGCATCATCTCCATGAATTGTGCCATCTTCTCACGGAACTCCAAAAGCTCGGCTTGAACCTGATCCATAATTCTCTGCTGATTTCCCCGCGTGTTGTATGAGTGTTGAGAAGTCAGCTTGCTCTTCCTCTTTATCTCTTTCTCTCTCCCTCTCTGAAACGGCAAGCGGTGTGAGGTCGAGTTTCAGGGAATGCAAAATGATGCGCCAGTTATGCGAATGCTCAAGAGACTTTCGAAACCTATGACTATAACCGGTATTATAGAATTGCGAATGAACAAATAATAAAGAAAACACAATTAGACCAAAAGCAAATTCTCATTAATTTGGGAAGATTCAATACAAACATTTGCTGACTATGTCGAATAACAATTCTCATTACAAGGAAAACACTAAATGACCGAAAATCAAGAGTACTAAAAACTAGAATTTCTCCTTTTGGAGACGCTCTTCAAGCTTCCTCGCCTCGAACATGAACCTCCTGACCATTTGGTCACAGAGCTGGATAAAGTGGTGAACAGAAGGGGGAATATCATTTCCTTCCAAATCTTGAATGGCGCTCTCTAACCTCCATGGGATATCACGGATCATAAGGTTGCAATACTCCACCAAATTGTTGTACCTAGCACGGCACGTATCTAGAGTCGACTGGTAATAACAAATAGAATCCACATGGGTGTCCAGCAACTCATTAAGCTGAGCCTCTTTCTCGAGCCACTGCGCACCGTCTCTTTGCAAGGCCTCAAAACGATTCCTCCACAGAAGGGCTGTCTCTTGGGCGGTCTCCAATTCTTGACACTTGTTATTCCACACGTCAGATGTGACATATGAACCCCTCAAGGCCTCCTCTTTGAGTCTTCGTTCACTTTCTGCTAGGGTCAAGGCACTTCTTAGTTGTTCCTCAAGATTTCCAATATCAGCCTCAAGGTTCTCTCGTATTTCCTTTTTCTCGGCAGAGGCAATCTCAAAGAAGTGCCATGCCCTATCACAAGAAGCTTTGGTGTCCTTCAGGCGCTGCCGGAGAGTTGTTAATGATGCGTCAGCCCCTTCGTAACCCTGTTGGTACCTGACTCTCAGATCCGTTTCTAATTTTAGCTTCTTGCTACTCTCAGCCGCTTGATCCTGTTCAAACTCCACCTTTCTTTTGTACTGACCGTTCTCCACATTTGCTTGGTGGACTTCATTCTGAAGGTCCTGATTCTCCTTAGTCAATCTCTCTACTATTAGCTTCAGTTTTTCGTATTCTTCTATGGGTACATGAGTGGGAGCAGGAGGTGCTTCTCGCATAGAGGGCTCTAAGGGAAATGGCAACGACTTTTCAGCTACTCTGGCTAATAACCACCGGTTGTATGGCTCCTTTGCCACACAGTTCTTCGCTTTTAACTCCTTCCTTCCCTTTGTATGAATCTTGCCCCAAGCCTTAGCAATCTTCTTGACAAACGCAGGGTCTTCTGATGTGGCTAGCAGAAAGAAACTCTGAACCTTCTCTGCTTCGGGCTCATCCTCCATAGCATAGCCCAACTGACGTAATGCCATGACTGGGTTATAGTTAATACAACCGGCCCTACCGATCAAAGGTACATTACTGAATTCTCCACAACTGAAGATGATTTCCACATCATAGTACTCATGAGAGTACCAAGCAATATCACTAGCTTCTAGGGACATGATGCGCTGAGACCATTTCAATTCCTTCTTGTTTTCCACGAACGGTCCTTTTTTGGGCAAATGAGAAGCATACCACTTGTATAGTAGGTGAGAGCAGCATTGGATCATTCCCGCCTTCTTTTCACTCCTCCAATGAATAGAGTGATAAACATCGGCGAGGAGTGTGGGGATGGGATTCTTCTGCATAAAGAGAACAATGGCAGTGATGTCTATGAAATTGTCCACATTTGGAAAGAGGACAATCCCGTAAATCATCAGAGCAACACTTATACCGAACTTTTCCCAATCTTCATCAACCTTGTACTGAGCGGCCTTTTCTAGCAAAAACTTCAATGGAAAACCCTGGACACCCCCTTTACTGGTTAGACCCTTCTTGACCTCTTCTTTGGTCATATGAAGAGCAAGAGCAATGACAGCAGGTTTTGGTTCTTCTTCCAAACCTGTATAGACAGGTTGGTCCTTAATCTTAATGTTCAAAATGTGGGAATATTCTTCCAAGGTGGGAGCCAACTGGTAGTCCTGAAAAGTGAAGCACCGGAGAGGCGCATCATAAAATTGAGCCATAGCGTACAGGGCCCAGGTATCAACTCTGGAGTGGAGAAGATCAAGCAGTTTCCCATATTCCCCTTGAAAGTTGATCTTGATAACTTTCGGCACGTCAATCAGAAGGTTTTGAATTGATTCCAATTTTGGTTCCCTAAACTTTATGGAATTTGTGCTTCTCTTTCTTATATCAGCCATTGAGTTCACCAATACCTGAGATAATCATAGCTTCTTAAGTCTCTTGATATGCAAAATGATATGTAATGCAATGTCTTATGAATGCATATGACAATGGAACAATAATAAGATCAACATCACAAATCCTGCAAGACAAGAACACAAGGTATCTTTCCATCGGGTGAGCAATCTACTGGTTCGAGAGGGCGTTCCAAAAGGCTTTTCAAACAAAGTCCTATGCACTAACCCTCAAAAGTTTCCCATCATAACGACTACTCGTAAGACGGTACTCCTTTCAAAAAGGATGAACACAGCGTCATGTTTTAGTAACCTTTGGAATAAGGTTCTACAAAGGTCCTCAGAATCGCGGACTCCCAAGTTGAAGATAAGAACGTCATTACGACTACACGTAAGACATAATTATTCCAACGGGGTCTCATCTGAGCGGTGGAATTCGATCCAACTCAACGAGTCCTAAGTCTCGCAAATCAGAAAGAAACCACCTCCTAACTTAGTGCATACTCGAAAGCTTGGGTAGAAAGCTTTATCCTCACAAACCAAACCAAATGAACCCAAGAAGTTAGAAAGAACATAACCATAAAATAAATAGCAAAACAAATAAAGCACAAATGCGACAAACAAAATAGGCGTGGCTCGCTAGGTTTCCCCAGCAGAGTCGCCAGCTGTCGCTACTCGAAAAATGCATCGCGCAACGACGGGGAGGCGAAAAGGAAGGACAGAAGAGTCGCCACCGAACTTTATTTATCCCATGAGGGGAAAGGAAAATATCGAGAAAACCTTAAGAAACGAAATGGATAAGATGGTCTCGCGACCAAGAACGGGTTCGGAAGCCGGTTATGCAAGGGGAAGGTATTAGCACCCCTCGCATCCATCGTACTCGATGGGAACCTTTTGTTTGTCGACGTGTGAATTTATTTGCTAAAATATTATGCTATAAAAGTGTGTTCCAAAGGGAGAGAGATAAAGGGTTAGAAACATGGAAAGAGAGGTAACGGGGAAGAAGAGAGAAAGAACAGACTCGGTAGGACTTCGCAGTCCTAGGCCTACGTATTCTCAACAGATATGAGAAAGTCAGAGTCGACGTAGTTCGGGAAACTACAGATATTGGGGGGAAAGTGCTCGGCAAGGATTGTGGTCCTTGTGCCTACGTATCTTTACTTGAGAAAGTAAAGAATCAGAGCAGCCGTAGTTCGGCCTACGGTGTGTTGATGTTTTTTATGGATGATGCTATCGTGCGCATTCTAGCAGTTAGGTGATTTGCTGCTCGCTCGTTGGAGACTTAAGCGTTACCTGTTTGCGGTAGAACGGACGTATCATATCCTTTTGAAAGATTGATTAGTTTTCGCCACGCGGGGCAAGAAGTCACGTTTGATTGATTGGATTGTTTTTTAGGGGGGCGAGACAGGTCCTCGGATAGTAACCCCTACGGGTAGTACCCAATTCGTTGTCTCAAAGTTTTTGTTATAAAAAAGGTGTGGCGAACGAGGCGTCTTTGTATTGAAAGACGGGCGTCAAGACCACACACACTACAGTGAGTATCCTGACACTCGGAGAGGAAGAAAGTCTACACTTAATCCCCTCTTTTTAACTCAACATAAAGAGAGCTTCGTTCTCTTATTAAGTGTTTTTGGTTTTGAATGGTAAGTGCTTTGCGACAGAGAACCCTACGGTAAACGTCAGCACTCGGGATAGGAGAAGGCCTACGCCTAACCACTCCACGACCATTCAAGTCTTTATTGTGAAAATAATTTGAAAATGCACTCGGTGCAGGACCGAGGTTTTAGGTGTGAAGAGGGTTGCGGGATAAAGTTGAGGAAGGGGATGGTGGATAAAGTCGCGTCCTCGTATCGAAAGACGAGTATCGAGACCACCCTCACTACAGTGGGCATCTCAACACTAGAAGAAGAAGAGGTCTACACCCAATCTTCTCTCTTTAATTCGATATAAAGAGAAATCAAATTATTATGGTTTGAAAAAAAGGGCTCGGTACGAGACCGAGGTTTTTATGAGGAAATGCTGGAAGCGTCTTTGTATTGACAGACGAACATCGAGATCACCCTCACTACAGTGGGCATCCCTATGCTCGAAGAAGAAAAGGTCTACACCCAATCCTCTCTTTAGCTCAACACAAAGAATTGATTTTAAGGAGATGAGATTTGAAAATGGATGGGAAACGTCTTCGTATTGAAAGACGAGTGTCGAAACCACCCTCACTACAGTGGGCATCCCAACACTCGGAGAGGAAGAAAGTCTACACTTAATCCCCTCGTTTAGTTCAATGCAAAGATGATTTGATTTTGAAGATTGTTTGACAATGTTTTTGAATCGAGTTGTGACAAATAATGAAGAGAGAAAAGAGGTGGTCTCAGATCCAACATTACTTATCAATAATTTGATTGGTAATGAATTACGGAGGTCTCGTCATCGACCCAAACGGATGAGAATGGGACAAAATGCCCAATGACAAATGAGAAATAAATCCAATTTTAAAATATAAAATATAAACTTCTAAAAGAAATAAAATATATATAAAAAAACTTCTAAACATAATATACATATATGAGAAATCTAATATAAACTAAAGAAATTATTTAGAAAGAAAAAAAAAAGTTAAAACAAACCAATCTAAATATATATATATATTAGTATGTTACCTAATTATAAAGTAAAAAAAAAGAAAAGGAGGGGGGCAAAATTAAAACGGGGAGTAAGAAGATGATCAGACCCACACGGGTTATAAGGCCCGGCACAATTATAAACAATAAAATAAATAAATGAAAAGAAAGAAAACCAAATTAAATAAAATAAAAATAAATAATAAAAAAAAACGAAAAGACGAAGACTCAGATGGTCTTCTCCCTCACCCACCCTCATCGTTCACTCTCGCTTTCTGCGTCTCAACCCTCTCTCTCTCCGCTCGCCCTTGTTCTCAGATTCTATTTACGTTTGAACGATTTGGGATTTTAAGGGTTGTGGTTTGGATCGTGAGTTGTCACTGATTTTTGGAGGAATGGTTCATGTTGGAATCTGGGTTATTTGGGGTTTGAAGTGATGTTCGATTGAAGAACAAAGGTTATTTCTTTGAGTTGGGGATTTTGGACGGTGAGTAGAACAAAGATGGGAGGTGAAGTCTTGGTGGAGAACACGACGAAGGAAAGCGTGAAGGTCGTAAAGGATCTCCAACGGTGTGAATCGGAGCAAGTTTTGTTTAGAGGTGAGATAGTGTTTCGCCAATGGCGGACGGAAGCTGCGAAGTGGGAGATTTGGATGTTGGAGGGTTTTTCTGATGATTATGGAAATGGATTGAAGAAGAGGAAGCGGGTGAAAGAATGGTTCGTGTGGGTTGGATGTCGTACGGGTTGCGATGGCGTGTTTAGTTGTTGCGTTTCTGAGTGAGTTTGAACGAGCTTGTGAGGTTCTGCCATGGTTCTGAGGTGAGCTTTATGAAGGAAATGAAGAGGACGGCGAAGTTATTGGTGGGTTTGAAGATGATGAGTTCTGGGAATTTGGTTTATGTTTGATGATGAGGATTAAATGTCGTTAATGGAGGTTTCAGTTGGAGGAATAAGTTTGGATGGAGGATGTTATTGTGTTGCTGCGAAGGAGTGTTTACGGTTTGATGAAGGTCTGTTTTTTTTTGAAGTTTGTTTTGAAGCTAATGAGTTTGTTGTCGGGATCTGAAGAAGGTGTTTCAATGGAAGTAGGTTGAAGGAGTTTGAGTTTTGCGGTAGCGTTTTGGGTTATTGTTCATGGGAGATTCGTGAGGGTTGTTATACTCAATGCCAGGAAACAAGACAAACCAAACCAAACAGATCAAGATTATGAAGACAGTAGGAGTAACAGAATACTTACAGAATAACACCACCAGATTGTTGATGCAGAACACAGGTGAGCTTCTTCCTCAATCTCCCTTTTTTTTTCCAGTTCTTTTGAGTGAAAGCAGCTAGGGTATATCCTCTGTAGTCTCTTCCTTTAAGCTTTTATAGTGAGGTCAATTAGGTTTAGCAGACCAACTCTTGAGGCCCTGAAACCCTCTGCCCCTTAGGCTTTAGGTTTGGTCTGCTACTAACCTGTTCTATTACCATTTCTGTGCTAAGACTGTGGTGCTGTAATTGCCTACAGCTGCTCTGTATTTGCCATTTTTGTGAATGTGTTTCTGCTGTCCCATTTTTCATGTCCCTGAATTTATTTATTTAAATTGAAAATATCTGATATATTTTAACCTGCATTTTCACTGTGGTATCACAACAATTTTACTGATACATTTAATTTCTTTGCAGGTTTATCATCTTTAGCCAAAGAGCCAAATTTCATAGCTTCCTCAAAAGTCCAGTTTCAATTTGCATCTACGCGGATAATAATCTGGCAACCAACTTTCTTTCTGATAATCACATTCATCTTGGCTGCTGCTGGTTTCTGCCTGCTTCTGATGCTCCTCCAACCACGAACATGTCCTTGTCTGTTTGGTGTCCCTTTCCATCCAAGTAATTTTCCAAGTCTCCTGCTGTTAGACGTAGTGCTTCTCTTTCTGGAAGTGGATCTTGAACTAGCAACTCTTCCTTGTGATCTTTGACCATGAGAGTGGCTGTCGCCTTGTTGAGTCCTTTGTATTCTACTGTAGCTTCCAAGGCCAGAACCAAGAGCACCCCAGTTCTCTACAGTATGCTTAGCCTGAAATGAAGATTCAAATGCACCAGCATTGTAGGAAATTTTGGCAGCAGCAGATTTTGATGGAAGCTTCATAACAATTCCAATTTGTTTATCCTTCTCGGACTCCAGATTTTGTTGTGAAGTGTAAAAGATGCATGCATCAAGTTCCATGAGCCTTAGAGTCACAGCAGCAGTTGTACATGGCACCCATGGAAGCATAGTATCCTTTCACCACGAATGATATCATTAAGATGACATCCAGAAGATCAAACAGAACCTAACAGCTCACTGGTAGTTTTCATACTCTGAAGCCAAATACTTCCTTTTTGTAGCACATTCCAATGTAGTCAACATCTGCAGAATGTCTTCAATTGATGATGATTCTTCCAGCTTCGAACTCCAGGACTTCCTATACCTCTCTGTCCAAAAAGGTTGAAGAGCCCCATTGAGGATGAGATTGCTCAAAAGAATCAATCAGCTTCCAACAGCCATCATGCGATTCCACAAAAATCCTGCCACAACCTGGATTGCTTTGAGAAGCAGAAGTAATGAATTGCCAGTATCGGTTTCGCCTTCGATCCAAACCAAGAGGCAATGATCTACACGTGAAAGTTTGTTCCCCTAATTGACCAATACATGATTTAAAACCCAACCTTGATTTTTTCAGCAACGTGAATAGATTGTTGAAGAGAATAATTATCTGGGCCAATGGAACAATCTTGCCTCTGCAAGTTCACTTCTAATAAATTCTGCATAAGATTTTTGATTTTCCTGCAGTGCACTTATCTGCTCATGTTGGTCACAGGGAGCGAGCAAGGCCTTGTCATTTTCGACTTCAACAGTATGCACTGGGCAATCTTTACCCCCCACTGATGGAAATGTAACAGCTGGTTCACTCTTGTTTCCCAAATTTGAGAAAGGTGGAATTTTAACAAAATAATCCTCTTTAATACGGCGTTTATCAAGTTGTGCCTCAGCCCACATCTGCTTCTTGGCAAGTTTATAGCTTGAGAAATTTCTCCCATGGTTAATCCTTGGTTACCAGCCTTCTTGATGGTATCATAAACAACCATGAAGACCTCAGCACACACAGCACATTTTTGTTCTTGATTGGAAGGTACCGTCATCAAATGGCGTACATACCCTGTCATAGCTTCCCAGGGTGATTCAATGGGATTTTTATTCTCAGGTACTTGGTCACATGAGTTAACCGTTTCCAGCATATGATCAGTAAGTGAACAGTCACTGCTTTGGGCCGAGTTAACTTACAATGTTGGTCATTGTTATTGTTATCATTTTCCTTGAACAAATCTAAAATATCAGCTCTCGAGACTGTTGTGCGGTGAACAGAAACTATTATACCAGGAGAACCTTTTTCCCTGGCGAGAAATAATTTCACCCTCTGTTCCGAACGAGGATTTCAGTTTCTTGGCTTCAGCATTTCTTTTGATTTTTTTTTGAATTAATTTTACGCATCTATCTCTTGCTTTGCAGGTGATGGCCGGCGGTACGGTTATGTAGAGCTCGCCTAATTTGCTTTGGTGCAGCAGGCTAGTGTGTTGTAGGTGTTTCAGAGCTTGCTTGCTCTTGTGTCAGCTAGTGTTCTGCGTCTAGAAACCTTCTCTGCAGGAAAGATCGGTGTATCGGGCTCACTTGCTCTTGCGTCAGCTAGTGTTCCAGAACCAGAATCTGCTTCGGGATCTTTTTTATTGGAAGCCTGGGCGTAAGGACATGCAGGTGACTTTATCTTGCGACACCTGCAACATTTGAAGCCAAGCGCAGAAAATGTTTTGGACTCTTCAAGTTCAAGAGCTTCAGCATGATACCACCTGGTACATGTTTCACCTCCGATGTACATTAGATCAGGCCTATATGGCGTTTGGCATACTTGACAAACAGGTTCCAATTGAGGCAAGCTTGTACGCCGCTTCAGAATTATCTTTTTTTAGCCTGAAATCAAGGCCTGTATTTTTACTGTTATTCTTTTTCATATAATACCCCAAGAAGATTTTCTGCGACTGCTTTTTGCTTCCAGAGAGGAATACGAAACAACTTTTTCCATGTCAGATTGGCAATCCTTTTCCCTTGTAGATAACAGTATTTGATTATCACATTTAGGCCTTAGTCCCTCCAAAATTGTCAAGGAGCTGTGTTTATGCTCTTTTAACAATAAGGGACTGGTTGGAGATTTGTTATTGGTCTCTTTTTGAGTAAGTAATCTGGTATGATAACATTGTTTGCATGTGGTCAAGAACTTAGTGTCTGTATATGTAGGGAAAGTTGGAATTATTGAACAGCCCTTGTGACAATAACCTAGACATGCGCTGCACTTGAGAACGTTCCTAAAAAAAAAAACACCCTGCTTACATACAGAACATGATGGCATGTCTAAATTGTCTCTCTTGTGAGTGAGGTAAGAAAAATATGTCCACGAAGATAGCATTCAACCGCCTTTGTGCCATTGAGATACAATATTCAAGTGATCTTTATAAGATGGCTCTTTTTCATTGCTTACTTCAAACTCTTTTATCAAATATAAAGGAATGCGTGTTTCAGAAAACCAGTACTTCTCTCTTTTTGGCCTTTGAACAATTTTAGCATTCTTCAATACCCGAGAAGGAATATGCTTTTGGCTCCCAAAATCTATATCATACGATGTTTTTCCCACTCCACGCTTTTTGTCACAAATATTTGCACTTCTAAAAGCAGAAACTTCAGTATCTTGAACTTTTCCATCCTGGCGGTTACACTCCGGCCGAATCAAATCAATTCATCTGATATGAAAATCCAGATATCGGACCTGAAGTGCAAGTTGTGATGCATTCCTACTCATTTGAACGACAGCTCTCCAAACCAGCTGTCGGCTTCTCTTAGGAATTTCAGAGACGCCAGAACCAGGATAGATAATACTCATAATTTTCCTTGAACCACCTTGCCGAGCTGCTTTTCTGACCATGAATTTTGGCAATGCAGCTTTCTGAAACACAGATTTGGTAAATTTGCTATTCCGCCAGCTAAAGTTTTCATGGCAAGGGTCAACTGCATATTTGATAGGTTGCTTTCTACATATGTCGCATGATGCACGTGTCTGTGTTGTTCCAAGAATAGATGTAGCACTTTGTATTGTAAGAGATTCAACCAGCCACTCATCAGTCAGCTTCAACCATTCGCCACAAAAAGCAATTGAGCGAATGTTCTCTTCAAGTTTAAATAAAAGGGGCTTTATGTTATTAAATGATGTGGCCCTTTCCACTTGTTCACGCCATTGCTTTCTATAGTTTCCACTAAGAAAGGGCCCGTCCATTAAACCATGTAAGCTTTCCTCCATATATATGATATATGTTGCAACGGTAGGGTCAATTCCTCTTCCAATCCTAACAGGAGCAAGACCCGAAAAGATTCTCAAGGCACTTTTGGTAGCACATATAGCAGCATGATTTAACATGCATCCTTTCTTGCTTGAAGCAGGGGCTTTACAAGAAAGGCACCAACCACACCTCTCTCTTGGAACCTCCGCAAGCTTCTTGTCAGAACTTGGCCAAACGAAGCGTGAAACTGTTAGTGAGAATGCTTTTGCTATCAAGTTAGTGTTTTCAGGTGTAGCTCTCCTCAAATGAGTTACATGACCTTCTGATCTAGATTCCTCGAGGAGCACTTGGCAAGAATATCCGCAGTTGATCTGTTATCAGGATTTGTGCAACTTGTGTCAGACTGGTGGTTACCAGTAAAAAGACCAGAATTCGTCACAGTTTCCTTCTGAAGTTTCATATTCGTGCTGGGGGACTCCTTAGTTATAGTATTGTTACCGGTTTCACGAGTGGGACAAGTGGTAACCAACGAAGCATCAAGAGATGGGACCATATTATCACTGCAAATCCCATTAACAGATGTTAGACCATCTTCTGCTTTACCCAAACTAACACCTCTATGGTCATTTTCAACCACATGAGGAAATAACATATATTTTTTTGATTTTTTTGCTGCCCCTGACAATCATATATGCTTATCTGTTTGTCTTCAAGGACCTTGACTTGTCTCTGATAAGGGTAACCACTTGGTGACTTGAATATAACCTCCTTGATCAGGTTAAAAAAACCATTGGTAATTTTGTTAGACACACATTTCTTGATCCCCCGTGAAACGCAAGACGCTATGCAACGCTTATGCACATGCTGATGCAATGAAATAAAACATAAGCCAAAGAGGTCGGTCAAATTTTGGGGTACAACAGATGCCATTAGGTTGTGTAGAATTAGGTCAAACTTCAACATAGGTCCATAATAACTTTAGATTTTGGGTTTTTAGGTTAAGTTAGACTATGGGACATATATGGGTATTAAGGGTAGGTATGTAGGATCCCTTAGAAATTATATTAGGATTTAATATAGTAGTATGCTATTTTTAGTTAATTTTTATATTGGATGATTGTTTGTGTTGCCCTGGTGGGCTTGTATTGTTTGTTTGCTTTGCTTTGTGGGCTTGGAGAGCTTGATCTTGTTCTAAGGAGCATTGAGGAGCGTAGTAGAAGACTTGAAGATGCATTGAGGAGCTTGAGAGTTTGATTTTATTTCCTTTTTGTTGTTTTAGGGTTAGGAATTAGGAAGAGTTTAGATTTAGATAACTTCTTTCTCAAACAGGGATGGTATCTGTCACCTCCATTCCTCCCTATGATTCAAAGTCCTTCCATGGTATACACCTCTCTCCTTTGGAGGGATAAGTGATGTACCTAGGAAGTATAACTTTTGAGGGAACCATTCCTTTGATGTTGAACCCTTATAGGTCACCTTTGGTGGTCAGTAAGCAGTTCAATATCCCCAGTTTATCCAGTAAGTGATTTTCTCTGGTTTGATTGTCTTGAGAGATGTTGAGCTTGAGTTTGAAGAAGAAGACTTCGTTGAAGATTGTTGAAGAGGATGAATCCTTGAGTATTGCCATTCCAGCTGAAGCTTGAAGAGCAACAAGAGCAAGTTGATACTTGAAGATCCCTGAAGATTAGGTGAAGCCTGAAGGTGGAGTTGATCAAGAAGCTGAAGCTTAAAGGAGAAGATAAGTTGAGACTTACGTTGTAGGGTTGAAACCTGGAAGAGCAATTGAGGTTTGAAGTCTGAAGACTGAGTTGCTGTTGGAGAAGCTGAAGCTTGAGGTTGAGAGAGGAGTTGGTCTGCTTTCTTTTCCTTTTCTGTATTGCTGTGTTTTGTTTGACTTGTTTGATGCATTAGAATAAGTCCATATCTAGAATAGGTAGAATCTAGGAGCATGATTGCACTAGAGGTTGAGTTGCTCCCTCTGCTTGTATTGTTACTGTGTGGCTTTGCTTGCGGGTATTCGGTAGAGCCCAGCTCCCTTGCCCATGTGGTTTGTTTGCCTGATGGCATTTTATTTCATTTTATCTGTATGATTGCAGTTTACTGTTTATTGCTTGATAGCATGTTGTTTTATATTTCAGTATGACTAATGTTATCCATTATGGCTTGAGGTTGAGATGAGCTTGTGGAGGCTGAAGCCCCACACACATTTCCTCCCTCACTTGCATTGCATGCATTTTACTGTTAAGCTGATGCTTTGTCTGTTTTGGTGTATCATTGACATGATCCCTTAGGACTCTCATTTCCTTTGATAAGGATTTGATGATAGAATTTTAGGTTGAAACCTATGCATGACAACTTCTAGGAGTTCCCTATTCAAACTCAACCATAGGATGAATCCGTGGCATGATAACAGTAGGACTTGATAGTCTCCCTCCTAGTTGGGCCTGTTCTCTTCTCATCTCAAAACAGTTTAAGATACAGTAATCATGAATGATTTCTTTCGTACGTTACGAGCCTTAAGCTATCTGAGAAAGGATTGTGGGAGAGTTTCTTTTCCACAGTCTGGATGTTTAGTATGGTACCCTTTGGGTGACATGCGACGCATTCACTCTCAGGTCATAGTCTCTAGTGCGATTGAAATCGCAAACACAGTAAAAACACTTCTTTTGTAAAAGACAGGAAATAAACCGTAGTTTCCCGAACTACGTGAGCTCTGATCTCTCATGCCTGTTGAGAGTACGTAGGCACAAGATGGCGATGTCTTGGTGAGCTACCTTCCCCCATAACCCTTCGTAGGCCGAACTACGTTGACTCTGATTTCTCATTCTCTGATGAGAATACGTAGGCATAAAGTGCGACGCTTTGCCGAGTCATTTTTCTTTTTTTTTCCAGCCAGCCTTGATAGGTAGATAGAATAAAACCAACCCGTCCAAGTAAACACAACAAGCGAGGATCCCGTCGAGTATGACGGACGTGAGGGGTGCTAATACCTTCCCCTTGCGTAACCGACTCCCGAATCCAGACAATGGTTGCGATGACCTTGTCTTACCCCTTTTTCGTCAGGTTTTTCCGATCGTTTCCTTTCCCGCTCTGAGGGATAAATAACGAAAGGTGGCGACTCTTCTGTCATGCCGACACCTTATTTTCGCGCAAGCGACAACTGGCGACTCTGCTGGGGACCTCCAACGGTTCCCTGCGAGAGTCAATCCTAACGCTTGTATGTTTACTTATTGGGTTGCGTTTATTTATCGCATTTTACTTCTCGCACTTTATTTCCCGCATTTTATTTTCAGTATAATATGATTATCTGTGCTGTTGTGGGATGGGAGTTCTGATGAGTGAGAAGCCAGACCCAGGCTTGAGTGCACCATAGACTTAGAGTGGAAATTAGTGGGCGCGTGCTTGCTTTGCAGGCACTAGTGTCTCATGAAATCCACGCTCAGGAGAGGTTCATCCGGTTGGCTTCACTTTCAACCCTTTGGGTTGAGACGATTGCTGGTTTGGTGGATTGTCGACTCTGGGGACCGATCATTTGTGATTCAGCTAAGTGAGGCCGCTTCATGAGCTGGTGATGCCACACCTTCTGGGTATCGTATCACCCCTCTTGAAAGTCTGTGACGCTGATGAACGCATAGGATGCTGTACCTTGAGTCAGTTTAGGTCCATACTTGTGAGTGGGGTTGGGTTAATTGCAGGAAACTTTGACCTTCAGACTACCTGGTTTTCTTGACAGTGAATCAGTTGTGTTGGTACCAGGGTTTCTCAGTTGCAGATTTGTCTGTTCTTGATAGAGCAGGTTTTGATCAGAGGATCTTATCATCAGGTGTATGTCTGTTCTTGATAGAGCAGGTTTTGATCAGAGGATCTTATCATCAGGTGTATGTCTGTTCTTGATAGAGCAGGTTTTGATCAGAGGATCTTATCATCAGGTGTATGTCTGTTCTTGATAGAGCAGAGTTTTGTCATCAGTTGTTTGTTCTTGATAGAGCAGATTTTTGGGGTCTGAAGATCTCATCAGCAGATGTTGTTTGTTCTTGATAGAGCATATTTTTGGGGTCTGAAGATCTCATCAGCAGATGTTGTTTGTTCTTGATAGAGCAGATTTTTGGGGTCTGAAGATCTCATCAGCAGCTGTATGTTTGTTCTTGATAGGGCAGATTTTTGATTTGGGGTCTGAAGACTTCATCAGCAGATATTTCTTGATCATACATCAGAGGTCCTTATTATCAGACATTCGTTCTTGACAGAGCAGAGTTATGATCCTGTGTATATGGTCCTATCAGATGGTTGGTCTTGACAGATCAGATTTGTGGTCCTACAACGGGGTTTTCTTCTCATCAGTGGTCATGGTTTTGTTGATACAGAACCTCCACAGCACCAGTGGCCTGGATCTCCTATTGCATGATTGCATTTTGCATTAGTTTGCATGTTCATTTGCATTTCATTAACATGTGTCTGTGTTGCAGGTACCGTTTTCCCCGATCCAGGATTTCTTGCCTCCGATTGTATTGTTATGGGCTCTCTCAGGAAGGTCGTGGCTTACAAGTTCCCGACCCCTGATGTGGTTAAGTTGACTGGTTTGATAGCTCTAGCAGGTAATTCTGTGAAGGATGAGTTCATAAAATCTTATGGCAGGTTGCTCAGTTTGGTTTGCAAGCCTTCTGCGTTCGAGTTGAATGGGTTGCACGCTCTGCTGCAGTTCTACGACCCTCCGCTGAGATGTTTCACTTTCCAGGACTTCGTTCTCGCGCCTACGCTGGAAGAGTATGCTGATTTGCTAGGTGTGCCTATCAAGAGGCAGATGCCTTTTGTTCACATGGATGCTGAGCCTGATCTGGATGGTTTAGCTTCTTCACTTTATTTGGACGCCTCCGAGTTAGTATTGACTAGTTGGAACAAGGTTCCTGGGTTCTCCTTGCAGTTTCTGGTGGTTAAAGCTCAGCAGTGTGCCAAGGACGGATGTTGGGACGCGTTCAATGCCATCCTCGCTCTATGCATATATGGCATCATCCTGTTCCCCAACATGCCCGATTTTGTAGACTTTGATGCGTTTCACATCTTTGCTTCATGGAATCCAGTCCCTACCCTGATAGGAGATGTCTATCACTCAGTCCACTATAAGAATGAGAACAGGAGGGGGAAGAACGTCTCATGCTGCGTACCTTTGCTGTACAAATGGCTTGATAGTCATCTGCCCAAAATGGATCCTTTTGTCTTGTCTGCAGCCACAGCTGAGTGGCCTGAGCGTCTGATGAGTTTATCTGCGGAGGATATTGACTGGTTCGACAGAGACAGGTTGGGTACTGAGGTGATCTTCAGTTGCATCAGTTTTCCAAATGTACCTTTGATAGGTAGGAAGGGCTGCATAAACTACAATCCGTCGTTGCTGGTTCGACAGTTCGCGTATGCTTTGAGGAGTCCGCCGAAGGATGAAGAGGTACAGGAATCTCTGTACCTTACTGGTACTCTAGAGGGGGATCTGCTGTCCAAGCTTCAGCGTGCGTGGAATAGTATCAGTAAGCGAGGAAAGCCTTTGCTGGGAAAAAGCAACAGTCAAGTCTACCCTCCGTATTTGACTTGGATCAGAGCCAGAGCCAATGCTATAGGGATGCCGTTTCCTCAGGTCAAGCCAGAAAGTCCTCCAACGATCGAAGAGCCTACTACTGTGCCCATTCAGCAGCATAACCAGGTATTAGCTGAGCGGGATGAATTGAAGCGGGCGAACGAAGAACTGGAGAAGGAACTAGCTCAGCTCTGAAGCGAGAGGAACGAAGCCGTTCATTCTTTCAAAAGGCAGACAGAGTTGGTGAACCAGCTAGGTACAGACCTGACGAAGCAGATGGCCGAGCGTGAATGCATGGGTCGAGACTTTAAGGTTGTCAACAACGTATTGGCTACGAAGAAGCAGCATTTGGACGAGGCATATCAGAGGATATCCAAGTTCAACCAGCACTGGAAGGCTTCCCTGGCCACCAGGAAAGAGCGGGAGGATAAGCTGATGCTGCAGATCTCCAAGCTGGAAGCCGAGGTGAAGGACAGTGAACAGAGGTTTGATGAAGAAACCACCCGCAGATACGCCGCCGAAGGCCGACTCAACAAAGCTCTTGCTAACCTGAAGGAGCGCAAGCTGACGTTTGAGTCTAAGACGTGGAAACTGGAAGATTGCTTTGGCGAAGGAGCATGGGAAAGTTCAGTTCAGGGACTTCAGTATACCATTGTGCAGAGGGAACTACTCGTCGAGGGGTTGCTCACTTTGCCAGATCATCCAGAGACGAAGGAGTTGTTAGAAAAGTATCGTGTCCGTGGCCGTACTTGACTAGTTGTATTCCTTTTGTTTTGAGCTTTGTTGTATGTTGACCATCACCAGGCTTGTTGGCTGAGGTCACGCTGTTGATTCGTCTTGTACTCGCTGATGCTATGTACTGCCTTGATAGGCTTTCCTTTATATATGAGATTGATGTTTCCATGATTGGACTCCGGCTTCTTCTTCTTATTATTATCAGCACTGACACTCAGGCACTAGGATCGGGGGAAATCTCCCAAGCACACAGACACATGCATGCATTTGCATGAAGCATTTGCATAGCGTACATTTTGTTGTTTTTCCTAACCTTTAGTGTTTACAGGTTTTTCAGGTTTACAGGTCCCAGGCTGTTTCCGGTGGTTCCAGGATTGATTAGAGACTAATTCACCGTTATCCGACTCGAGCTAATTAGACCAGGATCATGGATCAAGTGCAGACAGATGTCCAGGAGCTCCGCGAGAGGATGGATCGCTTTATGGAACTTATGCAGGTGGTCGCCAATGGCCATGATCAGCTCCGGACTTTGGTTCAGCCTTTGATCTCCAGGGTTGATAGCAATGGCATACTTCATGGCGGGGCTGTGCCTACTCCTCCACCAGTTGATACTCCGCAGAATGGTGTCCCCGTGGCCGGGGGCAACGGCAGTGCTAATGGCAATGTGATGGCCAACATCGGACTCAATACGACGGGCGTCGGCAATGGGAGTCTGGGAGCTAATGTCAACATCGGGCCGGTCAACGACAATGCAGGCGTCGGGAATCTGATGGTGCCTCAACCGTGGCTTGAGGATGATGTCTTCTCTCAAAGAGGTGCAGAAGGGGAGCTGAATGCTGAAGCGCGGCTCAGATTCAAAGCACTTGAAGATAAAATGAGAGATATTGAGAATCAGAATACTTTGGGCATTGATATGTCCAAGCTGGGATTAATTGCTGATTTCAAGGTACCTCCTAAGTTCAGGGTGCCTGAATTTGAGAAATATAAGGGCACCACTTGCCCTCGTGTCCACCTGCGATCATACTACAGGAAGATGTCTGCCTATTTCGAAGATGAGAAGTTGCTGATGCACTTCTTCCAAGATAGTCTTTCTGGGCTATCCCTCGAGTGGTACATGGGCCTGGAGCCCACTAGCGTGCGCACATGGAAGGATCTCGCTGAAGCGTTTGTCCACCATTACCAGTACAATAGCGACTTGGCCCCGAACCGAGTTCAGCTCCAGAACCTTTCGCAGAGGAATAATGAAGGATTTAAGGAGTACGCCCAGCGGTGGCGTGAGTTGGCAGCCCGGGTTCAACCGCCGATGGTTGAACGCGAGCTCGTGCAGATGTTTGTAGCTACCCTCCCAGGGGTTTACTATGAAAAGTTAGTCAGCGGTATGTCTGGGACATTCTCAGCTCTCATTATCATGGGCGAGCATGTCGAGAACGGTATCAAGATCGGGAAAATTCAAGGTGAATCATCCTCAGCTGGAGGAGGGGGAAAGAAACCTTATGCTGGTAAAAGACGAGAAGCAGATGCGAGCGCTGTGACCAACGCTCGAAGGAAGGGCAAGGGCCGTCAGCAGCAGATAGCCAGTATAAATATCCCAGCAGCTCCGCAGCAGCAGCAGCAACCGAATCAACAGGGATATAGAAAGTACCAGAATCGGGCACCTTTGACAAACCGTCACTTCGAGGCACCGCCCATGACATATGCGCAACTCTTGCAGACTTTGCTTCAGCTTCAGTTGGTTCAGAAAAGGACGATGGCTCCCTTGACAGGGGCACCTCCACCAGGGTACGACGCAAATGCCACTTGCGATTTCCACACAGGGGCACCAGGCCACACAATCGAGAACTGCAAAGCCTTTAAGCACAAGGTGCAGGACCTGGTAGATGCCAAGATCATTAACTTCTCCGATAATGTGCCCAATGTCACGAAAAACCCTATGCCGAATCATAGGGGAGGCGGAGTGAACGCCATTATCGAAGAAGAGAGTGCAGATCTGTTGACTGATGTCAAAGACCTAAAGACGCCGCTTAGCTTCGTCAAAGCTAAGTTGCTGAAGAAAGGGTTCTTTCCAGGATGCGGAGAGTTATGCATGGACTGTGCTACACGTTCTGATGGATGTGAGCAGCTGGCAGAAGGAATCCAAAGTCTGATGACTGAGGGGATTCTGCAGTTTAGCCGGAGGGCTGAAAGTGTATCAGGAGAGGTAGTGTTGGAGCAGGCCGATGAAGTCGCCACCATCACCATTCCTCACCAGCCAATAACTATTTCTGCGCCCCGACCGCCTACAATCACTATTACCAAAGCTGGGCCGATACCATTCGAGAGCACTAACGTCGTTCCGTGGCATTATGGGGCTGAAGTATATTGCAACGGTCAAAAGTTGGAGCTGGAACCGTATGGGTCGACTGTAGAGAATCTCGCAGGTATCAGTGGTATCACTCGTAGCGGAAGAGTGTTTGCACCGTCAGAAGTCGTGGCAGATAAAGCGGTCAGAGCTGATGCGGCCGATAAGGGTAAAAGCAAAGTCGTCGAAGAAGTCCCGTGTGGGGTAGAGAAAGATTTGCTTGTCAAAGATGCCGAAGAGTTTATGCGGTTGATCAAAAAGAGCGACTACAAGATTGTAGACCATCTCCATCAGACGTCGTCGAAGATTTCTATTCTCAACCTGTTGCTGTGTTCTGAAGCGCACCGCAACGCGCTGTTGAAGGTATTGAACGCTGCCTACGTACCGCAAGAGATATCGGTGAATCAGCTAGAAGAAGTGGTAGCCCATGTTAATGCTAGCAATGGGCTAGGTTTCACAGATTTAGAGCTGACGCCAAAAGGGAGGAATCACAATAGCACCTTGCACATCTCGATAGAGTGCAGGGGCACAATCATGTCGCACGTCCTGGTGGACATGGGTTCGTCACTTAATGTGCTTCCGAAGAAGGCATTAATGAAGTTGGACACTCGCGGATTGCTTTGCACACCCAGTGATCTGGTGGTGAAGGCATTTGACGGAACTAAGCGCCACGTTTTCGGGGAGGTGACCCTGCCAATTCAAGTTGGTCCGGAAACGTTCGACACTGTCTTTTATATCATGGACATCATGCCTGCCTACAGTTGCCTCTTGGGCCGGCCGTGGATCCATGCTGCTGGTGCCGTGACCTCCACGTTGCACCAAAAGCTCAAATATGCTGTCGGAGGAAGCATAGTAACCGTGTGTGGTGAGGAGGACATAATGGTGAGCCATTTGTCATCCTTTAAGTATGTTGAAATAGATGGCGAAATCCATGAAACTCTCTGCCAGGCATTTGAGGCCGTCAAAGTGAAAGAGGTAGCTCCTATAGTCGCAGAAAAGCAAGAGATGAATCTCTCCTCATTCAAAGAAGCTCGGGCCTTCGTCGAAGCCGGTTCCACCCCAGGCTGGGGGCATATTTTGGAGATACCGAACAAGCAGGATAAGTTTGGGTTGGGGTATTCTCCTGAAGCTGAAGCTTCTTCTTCTTCGTCTAGCAGCGCGTCTCATGGTAAGGGGCCGATCCTATTTACCAGTGGCGGAGTAATCTTCGAAAGCATCAACGCGGCGTCTGAAGACAGCGGGGATAGAAATTGTGATCTCGACTCTTGGATACAGCCAAGCAAGCCGGGCGAGCGCCTCAACAATTGGACCATCAAGGATATCATCCCGATGACAAGTGAAGAGTAATGATTTACTTTTTCCAATCATTGTACAACCCTATGTCCTACCCGGGGCATATCGGTTTTATTGTCAGGGCCTTGTTGGATTATGTACATGCATTTTGTTAATAAATCAAAGGCGTTTTCTTCGTATTCAAATATTGTGTTCTCTGTTATTCCTGTTTTATATTTGTTTTGAAAAACAGTAAGATGGCAATGGGGTTTGTGCTAACCTGCATATTCTTGTTTTAAACTTAACCCTTGTTATTGCAGGATCCACATAACAGATGACATCGACTCTGGACCTTCTACGGCTCACTTCGACTTCGATTGCCCGATCTATCAAGCCGAGGAAGAGATTGATGAAGACGAAGACCTTCCTGGAGAGTTGACCCGCTTGTTGAAACAAGAGGAAAAGGTTATTCTGCCTCATGAGGAGGAGATTGAGATCGTAAATCTGGGTTCTGAAGAGCTCATCAGAAATGTCAGAGTAGGGGCTGCGTTGCAGAGTGATGTCAAGCAGAGATTGGTCGAGATGCTTCGAGAGTATAGTGACGTCTTTGCTTGGTCATACGAAGATATGCCCGGACTTGACACGGACATCGTGGTCCACCACTTGCCGCTGCGAGAAGATTGCCCTCCAGTCAAGCAGAAGCTTAGGAGGACGAGACCAGATATGGCCGTTAAGATCAAAGAAGAAGTGCAGAAACAGCTTGATGCTGGCTTCTTAGCGATCACCACTTACCCTCCGTGGGTCGCCAACATAGTGCCTGTACCGAAGAAGGACGGTAAGGTACGCATGTGCGTCGATTATCGGGACTTGAATAGGGCGAGCCCTAAAGATGATTTCCCGTTGCCTCATATCGATGTGTTGGTCGACAACACAGCCCAGTTCTCCGTGTTTTCATTCATGGATGGCTTCTCCGGTTACAATCAGATCAAGATGGCGCCGAAGGACATGGAGAAAACAACGTTTATCACCCCTTGGGGAACATTTTGCTACAAGGTAATGCCCTTCGGTCTGAAGAACGCAGGGGCCACTTACCAGCGAGCAATGGTAACTTTGTTTCATGATATGATTCATCATGAGATCGAGGTCTATGTTGATGACATGATTGCGAAGTCCCAAACGGAGGAAGAGCATCTGGTCAACTTATTGAAGCTTTTTGAGAGGCTTAGGAAATTCAGGTTGAGGCTGAATCCTAACAAATGTACCTTCGGGGTACGGTCCGGAAAGTTGCTGGGGTTTATCGTTAGCGAACGAGGTATCGAGGTTGATCCTGCGAAAATAAAAGCCATTCAAGAAATGCCAGCGCCGAAAGCAGAAAAAGAAGTTCGTGGTTTCTTGGGCCGAATAAACTACATTGCAAGGTTTATTTCTCAGCTCACGGCCACATGTGAACCGATGTTCAAGCTTTTAAAGAAAGACCAGGCGATTACTTGGAATGAGGATTGCCAGAAGGCATTCGACAAGATAGAGCAGTATCTTCAAGAACCTCCAATCTTGATACCCCCAGTGGCTGGACGGCCATTAATCATGTACTTGACAGTTCTGGAGAACAGTATGGGGTGTGTTCTCAGTCAGCACGACGAGACGGGCAGAAAAGAGCATGCCATTTACTACTTGAGTAAAAAGTTCACTGAGTGTGAATCTCGATACTCGATGCTGGAGAAGACGTGTTGTGCACTAGCCTGGGCTGCCAAACGTCTACGACAATACATGCTCAATCACACCACTATGCTGATTTCGAAGATGGATCCGATCAAGTACGTCTTCGAGAAGCAGGCTCTTTCGGGCAGGATTGCCAGATGGCAAATGGTGTTAACGGAATATGATATTCAGTACGTGTCCCAAAAGGCCATCAAGGGAAGCGTATTGTCTGATTACCTTGCCGAGCAGCCGATCGAAGATTACCAGCCGATGAAGTTCGAATTCCCTAACGAGGATATTATGTTTCTCAAAGCGAAGGACTGCGATGAGCCATTGCCCGACAAGGGGCCAGATAGGAAATCCCAGTGGAAGTTGATATTCGATGGAGCGGTTAATTCCTACGGAAGTGGCATCGGGGCTATCATCACGACTCCCCACGGATCCCACATCCCGTTTACTGCGAGACTGACGTTTGCAGTCACCAATAATGAGGCGGAGTACGAAGCATGCATCATGGGTCTAGAAGAGGCAATTGATTTGAGAATCAAGAATCTAGACGTATATGGTGACTCAGCGCTTGTGATCAACCAAATTAAAGGGGAGTGGGAGACTCGTCAATCGAATTTGGTGCCGTACATGAATTATGCCAGAAGGCTACTTTCGTTCTTTGATCGAGTGGAACTCCATCATGTGCCCAGAGCGGAGAATCAGATGGCTGATGCCTTAGCCACGTTGGCTTAAATGTATAAAGTCAATTTTTGGAATGAGGCTCCAAGAATTGTCCTTTCGCGTCTTGATAGACCGACATTTGTCTTTGCAATCGAGGATGCCGCCGACGGCAAGCCATGGTTCTATGACATCTAGACTTTCCTTATGACTAAGGAGTATCCTGTGGGTGCGTCAACCCAGGATAAGAAGACTCTGAGGAGGCTGTCTGGCAACTTTTATCTCAATCCTGATGGAGTGTTGTATAAGAGAAACCACGATCTCGTGCTACTCAGATGTGTAGATGAGAAAGAGGCGAGTATGCTCATGGAAGAAGTCCATGAAGGCGCATTTGGTACGCACGCCGGCGGGCATGCTATGACAAGGAAGATCCTGAGAGCAGGATACTACTGGCTGACGATGGAGTCAGATTGCTTCAGATTCGCGAAGAGATGTCATAAATGCCAGATTTATGCTGATAAAGTTCATGTGCCGCCGTGCCCGTTGAATGTCATGTCCTCCCCGTGGCCGTTCTCCATGTGGGGCATCGACATGATAGGCAAGATCGAGCCCACTGCATCTAACGGTCATCGCTTCATTCTGGTAGCTATCGACTACTTCACCAAGTGGGTGGAGGCAGCCTCGTATGCTAATGTGACCAAGCAGGTGGTGGCTAAATTCATAAAGAGGGACATCATCTGTCGTTACGGAATTCCCGAGCGGATCATTACTGATAATGGTTCGAACCTGAATAACAAGATGATGAAGGAGCTGTGCCAGAGCTTCAAGATCGAGCATCACAACTCATCTCCTTACCGGCCGAAGATGAATGGCGCCGTCGAAGCCGCCAATAAGAACATAAAGAAGATTGTTCAGAAGATGGTTGTGACATACAAAGATTGGCACGAGATGCTGCCGTTTGCACTGCACGGTTATTGTACGACGGTACGTACATCGACCGGGGCAACTCCTTTCTCCTTGGTATACGGTATGGAAGTTGTCCTACCGTTAGAAGTGGAGATCCCTTCTTTGCGAGTTTTGGTTGATGTGAAACTCGACGAGGCAGAATGGATTACAAATCGCTTGAACCAACTCAGCCTGATGGATGAGAAGAGGTTAGCATCGATTGCATTTGGTCGTCTGTACCAAAGCCGAATGAAGAAAGCTTATGATAAGAAGGTGCGTCCTAGAAGCTTTCAGACGGGTGATCTCGTCCTGAAGAAGATTCTTCTGCCACACTCCGATCACCGGGGCAAGTGGACTCCGAATTACGAAGGTCCGTACGTCGTCAGCAAGGTCTTCTCGGGAGGAGCTTTGTTGTTATCCACGATGGATGGTGAAGATTTTGCATCCCCGGTGAACGCGGACGCAGTTAAAAAATACTTTGCTTGAAAGCGACCCGCTGGACAAAAAAGAGAGTCCAGGCAAAAAAGGGGCATCCCGGCGAACCAAAAACAGAATAAAAGGTTCGGGCAAAAATTAGGGATATATTGAAAAGATGTACACCCGCGAAGTCGAAAACCTACACTGGGCGGCTTCGGCAAAAAAGGGTATCCCGGTGAACTGAAAACCCGTAAAGGGCGGTTCACGCAAAAGTTAGGGATTTGAAAAAGCAAATGACTGCGTTCCGCGTGTGGACTTTCATTGTTTAGTGGTTTGGAGGACCTGAGGGCCGTTTATCTGAATCAATCTCTTCCGAAGCTGAAGCGTCGGAGAAGTATCAAAGTCGAGTGGGTCATAGAGGGATCAACTCATGGTGTTCGTCTACGCCTCGTTGCCGACATTTGTATATACTGATGTATATTTATGTTTTATTTTGCGCGACTTCCTCATTCCAGGAGCTTGCCTCTGTTGTAAAACATTTTTACCCATTCAGGGGTTCGTTATCAATAAAATGCATACTATTCAGCAATTCTGTTTGTCTGTTTAGCATTTATCTGTTTTGTTTGCGAAAAAAAGAACGCCGATGTTTTTGATAAAATGCGCATACATAAACTTACTGGCCTAGGCCATTGATTGTTGAAACAATTAACTACTTGAATATTGTCACGAGATAATAACCTTGATAGGTCCCTTTGAGAAGGGTATCTTGTCTGTTTGTTTGTGTTGTTACAGGTGTAACATATTCCAGACAGTGCGTCGTGCGCATCCCTGAAGCAGGATGATTCCTCCTTCTCCAGCAGAGTTCAGTAGCCTCTCCCCGCAGAGTCTGAACGCAAGATCGTGAGCATTGATATGTCTCCCCAGGCAGAGATGATTCTCTTCCCCAAGCAGATGCGTCCTGAAGGAACGGAATCTCCTCAGCCGAGTCACGCGCCGAAGCTCGTGTTCATCCCCCCGCACCGGGCCACAAGTGCAGGTTTCGTACGCCGAAGTATGCAGCAACTGATGGTGCCAGACTGAAGTCCCCAGCGGAATTGAGATTCCTCATCAGAGTCGTACTCTCTCCAGTGAAGCAGTTGGGACCATGAGTGGTTTTCCCCAGTAGAGCGCTGAACAGCCGGTGCTGTAGTTCCCCCAGAGTCGTACTCTCTCCAGCGAAGCAGAATGATTTCTTCTTCCCCAGCCGAGTTTGCAGATACCCAAGAGGGTCGAATCCTTGGAGGTTGCTCAGACCATGATTGGTTTTCCCCAGTGGAGTGTTGATCAACTAAAGTTGTTTCCCGACAGAGTTATCATCCCCAGAAGAGTAGCCATGAAGGCCACGCAGTTTATTCTCGCGATTGACATCGCTTTCCCTCAGCAGATCCAGGTTCTCGTAGAGCTTCGTCCCCATGCAGTAGTCAACTGAAGTTGTTTCCCCCGCAGCAGTCAACTGAAGTCGTGTCCCCTGCGGAGTCCAATTGATATTGGCGTGACCATGATTCTCCTCAGCAGGATGATTCCTCTATCTGAGTAGTTTTTCCCCCTTGATAGGAGGATTCCCCCTTCGGCATTTATTTTGCTGATGGGATCGCATCATTGTGCATGAGTGCATAACATTTATCATAAACGCATAGCATTTCCACCGTGTGGAGCATTGTGCCATTGCTGAAGCATATGCATAATAAACATGATCTAGGTTGTTACCGTTCTTGTTTTGCAGGTGTTCAGGATGATTCCTGACATTCTCCCCAACGAAGTCGCTTGCTCAAGATGATTCTTGAGGTCCCCAACGTAGTCTTCAGTTCAAGATGATTCTTGAATTCCTCAGCAGGGCTATTTGCTTAAGATGATTCTTAAGCTCCCCAGTAGAGTCCCCAATAAAGGTTGCCCAGGATGATTCCTGAAGCCCTAAGAGAGCCGAATCCTTGGAAGCTGCTCAAGCCATGATTGGTTTGTCCCCGGCAAGAGTTGCCCAGGATGATTCCTGGAATCCCCAACAGAGTGTTTGCTCAGGTTGGTTACCGGTGCAAGATGATTCTTGAAGGTCCCCGGTGGAGTTATTTGTTCAAGATGATTCTTGAAGTCCTCAGCAGAGTTGATTTATCCAGAATGATTTCTGGACCCTCGGAGCGGAGTTACTTGATAGTTCTCCAGATTCCCCAGCGGCGAAGCGTCCTCCCCAGCAGGTTTCCTAACGGCGAAGTTGAAATCTCCCTTGAAGACTCCATGATTGAAGTCTGATCGTGTTAATGAAGTAGTTCTCTCAGCTGATGCAGAATGCCTGATGGCAGTGGTTTAGATATTCCTAGTTGGCTCATGATTGACCAAGGACTCTATTCCCGACTTGCTGATGAAGTCCGGCTGATGCCCGACAGTAGTGCGGAATGCCTGATGGCATGATCAACCTGATGGTTGAAGTTCGGCTGATGCCCGACAATTCCTTTGAATGCCTGATGGCATGATCAACTTGATGGTTGAAGTCCGGCTGAAGCCCGACAATTCCTTTGAATGCCTGATGGCATGGTTAACCTGATGGTTGAAGTTCGGCTGATGCCCGACAGTGTTCTTTGGATGCCTGATGGCATGATTGGCTATGTATTACCGGTTACCGTGTGACCGATTCCCCAATGAAGTTTCTTCACCCTGGCGGCAAGGTCAGATTATGTTTGCCTCCAGCGACGATGTTGGATGTTTGCCCCTGACGGCGAGGTCAGATTATGTTTGTCTCCAGCGGCGATGTTGGATGTTGGTTTCTGGCGGCGATGTCAGGTGATTCAATTCTCCGACGGTGATGTTGGGTGTTCCTGAGAGTTATGTTTGTTTTCGACGGCGAGGTCAGATTATTTTGTAGCTCCAGCGGCGATGTTGGATGTTCGTGTTTGACGGCGATGTCAGATTTGATTTAGTGTTCCAGCGGCGATGTTGGATGTTCGTTTATGACGGCGATGTCAGGCGATTCTTAGTTCTCCAGCGGCGGTGTTGGATGTTTGTCTATGACGGCGATGTCAGATCCTTTGTAGCTCCAGCGGCGATGTTGGATGTTTGTGTTTGACGGCGAGGTCAGATTATGTTGAGTACCTGACGGCGATGTCGGGTGTTTCCCAGAATTCTGTTTGGTCCCAGCGGCGATGTTGGATGTTTGTTCGACGGTGATGTCGGGTGTCTCTCAGAGTTATGTTTGTTTTTGACAGCGAGGTCAGATTATGTCTATTTCTCCAGCGGCGATGTTGGGTGTTTTGTTTGTCAGGTGATTCAGTTCTCCAGCGGTGATGTTGGATGTTTGTGTCTGGCGGCGATGTCAGTTAATTTAGTTTTCCAGCGGCGATGTTGGGTGTTTCTCAGATCCTTCAGTTCTCCAACGGCGATGTTGGATGTTTGTTTCTGACGTCGATGTCAGATTATCCTTTAGTTCTCCAGCAGCGATGTTGGATGTTCGTTTCTGGCGGCGATGTCAGATGATTCAGTTTTCCAGCAGTGATGTTGGATGTTTGTTTCTGGAGACGATGTCAGGTGGTTTATCTTTCCAGCGGCGATGTTGGGTATGTCAGATGATCCAGTTTTCCAGCGGCGATGTTGGGTGTTTTTTGTCAGATTATTCTTTAGTTCTCCAGCGGCGATGTTGGGTGTTTTGTTTCCGACGGCGATGTCAGATTCTTTAGCTTTCCAGCGGCGATGTTGGGTGTTTCTCGGATTCTTTAGTTCTCCGACGGTGATGTCAGATTCTTTAGTTGTCCAGCGGCGATGTTGGGTGTTTTGGCTGTCTGATGACAATGTCAGAGGAATTTAATGTGGATAACTGACGGCGATGTCAGATCAGTATGTCTCCAGCTAGTTGTCGTGCAGCTACTATTTCAGTGTTTGGAGATTTGTTCCCCTCAGAGTGCCGTGTGCTCGTGCAGTTGGCAAATTTCCGGGTTTATCGGTATTCAACCGTCTCGCACCTTGATTGGCTGAGAGCCGTTCGCTCCTCACCCAGTCAGGTTCAAGCCGTTTGAATAGGGGCAGCTGTTGCACCCCAAAATTTGACCAACATTTATTTATCCATCAAGAGTTGTATGAGACTTTGAAGCTAGCCAAGAAAGTTATTCAAAGGTTCAAAGGTTGATACCTTTGTCAGAGAACTCAGGAGATCCTCAGAGAGATTGGTTGAAACCAAGGTTGTGTGCCTCATAACTTGAGAGTTGTGGGAGCTCCTCAGATGATTCTGAGACTATGAGGATGAACTTGAAGCTTTGAGAAAGCTTATGAGATGTCTTGAAAGCCATCATGAAGCCTAGAGAGGTCATTGTACAAGAATTCAGAAGATTCAGCCATGAGTGGTGAAATTAGGGTTTGACTGGGTCAACCCTAAGTCAACTGATGATTTGGAGAGGGTTGAGACCTAATCCAAGAGCCATGTGATCATGGAATGATGTATTGAGATACTATAAGGATGATTCCTAGACCAACTCATCATGATTGAGGAGTTTGAGAAGTTTCAAGCTAGGGTTTCTAAGGATTGACAGTGTAAAATCCCCTAGTTTGATCCCTATCTTCAAGGCAGTTTAGCTCAAGATGTGGTTGTCATCTCATCTTCCCCACAACATGAATGTTGTAGAGCTTGTTCTTAGCTTTAATTTGAGTAGTAGAAGTCCTTGATAGGATTTATAGAGCTCAAGTTATGGTTTTGACAAATTATAGAGAGTACAATAAGTCCTTGATAGGATTTGTAGAACTCAACTTATGGCTTTGACAAGCCAAGGGCATTTTGGTCATTTGGAAGTTATAGGTCATTTCAAGCATAAGGCCATATCTCCTACTTCCAAGCTTCAAATGGAAAAATATTCAACATAAAACTTTCTTAGAATGATGTTTTAAGGCTATTAGGGAGGTCATGAGATGTTGAAAAGGCTCATATCAAAAAGTGATAAAAATGGCCTAAAAATGAGGCATAAGTTAATTCAAGTGAATTTGAAAAATGGAAATCCCAAGTTATAAGTCCAAACCATGTCATGTAATAGGTCATTTTGACTCTAAATGACATTCTAAGAACAATGGTTCATCCACAAATTTTATTTGAGGCTTGGATCATAGGGCTGCTTTGGAATTTGATTACTTGCATCTTAAGGTACCAAACCAAAACAAGGCAAAACTCAATAAGCAAGGTAGTTAAGCATTGTATCTTATCTTAAATCTCATGTGGGGATAAATTCAAGTCAGAAACCAAGGTTACAAGGGATATGGCATGAGATACCATGTAAGGAGAATGAGAATTCAAAATACCATGACATGAAAAGATCAATTTCTCATTGGATTGTTCTAGGGGGTTCTAGATGATTCTAAACCACTCTATAAGATGTTTCCAACTTGCTCAGATGCAAGGTTGGTGTTAATTGGTGTAGAGAATAGAGAGTGAAATCCAAAAGCTTCCATTGCAAGTCACATTCAATCTCTTCATTCTTCTTCATTACCATCCCATTTTTCTTCACAAACCTTTTCCATAGATCCTTCTGAGTGTGTACATGCTGAATTGAAGCTCCATTGATGGAAGATTGAAGGTGTTCTCATTGGATTTGCAAAGAAGCAATTATCATTGAATCTTGAAGTACAAGCTCTCTCCCTCCAATCTTTTGCAAACAGAAGAAGTTTCATCATCCAAGGGTTATTCTTGAAGAGTTTCAAGCCTTGAAAGCAAGGATTTCATCATCTACCATATCAAGAAGCCAGGTTTGCAAAATCCCTTTCACCTCCTTATCTAGGCATGGTTAGGTTAAGTTATTAGTGTAGAATTGTTAGAGACAACTAGGGGATCAATTTTGGAGAGTTTGAAAGCATTTGATGAAGTTTCAGTCATGGATACCATTTCTTGATGGAGCAAGAACTCATGGCATAATGAGTGATAATGCAAGGTTAGTAGCTGATTTTGATTAGGGCAATGTGGTGGTCATTTTGATGTAAAGAAATCTGAGTTTGGTTGAGGTCGAGAATTGATCATATTTTGAGATTAAGTTGGATTCACCATCGGGTTGCATGATAGAGGCTCTTTCAATGCATTTCAAGATTAGGATCGTGTTCAGGGAGAAAAATGGATCAACTTAGGGTTTTGAACGATTGAATTTGATGAAGAAACGAAGGAACACAAAGGGATGGAAGTTTGGTGCATGAGTTCTGTTTTCATGGAAGTTGCAGCAAAACCCTAGCTGGAGGTTAGGGATGATGTTTTAACCATTGGATGCGCGCTGACCTATTGACTGAAGAGCTAATCCAACGGACGCCATTAAATCTCGCGTTTGGAGGGAAACTCAGAAACCCAGCGAAACGCCGCGTTTCATTTAAACAACGTTTCTGGGCTTAAGTGATGATTCCTAATCCCACCCCCTTCATGGCCCAATTGAGTTTTGAACTGGAATTCTTTGCTATTTGCACCGCTGATTTTCCATTTCTTTTATGATTTTCAATTAATTTCTAATTAATGAAATGGGCCCAGCGCGCATGCTATCCCCACCCCCCAGTCTGGGCCCAAGCATGATTTTAACTGCATATGTTTACTTGTTACACCCCATGTTCATATTTCCATCTTATTTTTCTCCATTTTATTTTTAATCTTGTAAAATTCATATCAAATTGAAAAATCAATATTTTTTTAATGGGAGTTTTTTTCTCCCATTTCATATTTTTGTCAAGAAAAATATAAAACAAAAACATTCCTCATTTCATGCATTTTAGTATTTTTTTGCATATTTTCTTCTTTAATTGCATTTTAATGCTCTTAAGTTGATACCTTAATTTGTAGAATTTAGTTTAGGTAGATCCCTTAGTATTTTTAGGTAAATCTTTTTAGGGTAGTTAGATATATGTTTTAGGTTCCCCCTGGATTTATTCCATATTTTTGTGATGATTTTTAGGGTATTTTTGATTAGATGCCATTAGGTTGTGTAGAATTAGGTCAAACTTCAACATAGGTCCATAATAACTTTAGATTTTGGGTTTTTAGGTCAAGTTAGACTATGGGACATATATGGGTATTAAGGGTAGGTATGTAGGATCCCTTAGAAATTATATTAGGATTTAAAATAGTAGTATGCTATTTTTAGTTGATTTTTGTATTGGATGATTGTTTGTGTTGCCCTGGTGGGCTTGTATTGTTTGTTTGCTTTGCTTTGTGGGCTTGGAGAGCTTGATCTTGTTCTAAGGAGCATTGAGGAGCATAGTAGAAGACTTGAAGATGCATTGAGGAGCTTGAGAGTTTGATTTTATTTCCTTTTTGTTGTTTTAGGGTTAGGAATTAGGAAGAGTTTAGATTTAGATAACTTCTTTCTCAAACAGGGATGGTATCTGTCACCTCCATTCCTCCCTATGATTCAAAGTCCTTCCATTGTATACACCTCTCTCCTTTGGAGGAATAAGTGATGTACCTAGGAAGTAGAACTTTTGAGGGAACCATTCCTTTGATGTTGAACCCTTATAGGTCACCTTTGGTGGTCAGTAAGCAGTTCAATATCCCCAGTTTATCCAGTAAGTGATTTTCTCTGGTTTGATTGTCTTGAGAGATATTGAGCTTGAGTTTGAACATGAAGACTTCGTTGAAGATTGTTGAAGAGGATGAATCCTTGAGTACTGCCATTCCAGCTGAAGCTTGAAGAGCAACAAGAGCAAGTTGATACTTGAAGATCCCTGAAGATTAGGTGAAGCCTGAAGGTGGAGTTGATCAAGAAGCTGAAGCTTAAAGGAGAAGATAAGTTGAGACTTATGTTGTAGGGTTGAAACCTGGAAGAACAATTGAGGTTTGAAGTCTGAAGACTGAGTTGCTGTTGGAGAAGCTGAAGCTTGAGGTTGAAAGAGGAGTTGGTCTGCTTTCTTTTCCTTTTCGATATTGCTGTGTTTTGTTTGACTTGTTTGATGCATTAGAATAAGTCCATATCTAGAATAGGTAGAATCTAGGAGCATGATTTCACTAGAGGTTGAGTTGCTCCCTCTGCTTGTATTGTTACTGTGTGGCTTTGCTTGCGGGTATTCGGTAGAGCCCAGCTCCCTTGCCCATGTGGTTTGTTTGCCTGATGGCATTTTATTTCATTTTATCTGTATGATTGCAATTTACTGTTTATTGCTTGATAGCATGTTGTTTTATATTTCAGTATGACTACTGTTATCCATTCTGGCTTGAGGTTGAGATGAGCTTGTGGAGGCTGAAGCCCCACACACATTTCCTCCCTCACTTGCATTGCATGCATTTTACTGTTAAGCTGATGCTTTGTCTATTTTGGTGTATCATTGACATGATCCCTTAGGACTCTCATTTCCTTTGATAAGGATTTGATGATAGAATTTTAGGTTGAAACCTATGCATGACAACTTCTAGGAGTTCCCTGTTCAAACTCAACCATAGGATGAATCCGTGGCATGATAACAGTAGGACTTGATAGTCTCCCTCCTAGTTGGGCCTGTTCTCTTCTCATCTCAAAACAGTTTAAGATACAGTAATCATGAATGATTTATTTCGTACGTTACGAGCCTTAAGCTATCTGAGAAAGGATTGTGGGAGAGTTTCTTTTCCACAGTCTGGATGTTTAGTATGGTACCCTTTGGGTGACATGCGACGCATTCACTCTCAGGTCATAGTCTCTAGTGCGATTGAAATCGCAAACACAGTAAAAACACTTCTTTCGTAAAAGACAGGAAATAAACCGTAGTTTCCCGAACTACGTGAGCTCTGATCTCTCATGCCTGTTGAGAGTACGTAGGCACAAGATGGCGATGTCTTGGCGAGCTACCTTCCCCCATAACCCTTCGTAGGCCGAACTACGTTGACTCTGATTTCTCATTCTCTGATGAGAATACGTAGGCATAAAGTGCGACGCTTTGCCGAGTCACTTTTCTTTTCTTTTTCAGCCAGCCTTGATAGGTAGATAGAATAAAACCAACCCGTCCAAGTAAACACAACAAGCGAGGATCCCGTCGAGTACGACGGACGTGAGGGGTGCTAATACCTTCCCCTTGCGTAACCGACTCCCGAATCCAGACAATGGTTGCGATGACCTTGTCTTACCCCTTTTTCGTCAGGTTTTTCCGATCGTTTCCTTTCCCGCTCTGAGGGATAAATAACGAAAGGTGGCGACTCTTCTGTCATGCCGGCACCTTATTTTCGCGCAAGCGACACATTCGCTCCTAAGTCATAGTCTCTAGTGTTGTACGAACTACAGACAACTAAAAAACACTTCTTTCCGTAAAAAACAGAAAACAAACATTCAAATCCTTTTTGTCCTCTTGGACCCTTAATCAAGAAAACTCTTTGCGTAAAGAGAGTTCTGTTAACTTTCAGTTATACCGCAAACGGTAATGCCTAAGTCTCCAAGGATCGAGCTGCAAACACCAACTGTTGGAACTGCCTGTTAACTTTACTTGGATAAAAAATAGCTGAACAAACCTGTGTTCTCCGTAGCCCGAACTACGTTTGCTCTGATCTTTCATGCTGTTTGAAAGTACGTAGGCACAAGATGCGATATCTTGGCGAGCAACCTTCCCCCATAACCCGTAGTTAGGCGAACTACGTGGACTCTGATTTCTCGTTCCAGACGGGAATACGTAGGCATAAAGTGTGATACTTTGCCGAGTCATTTTCTTTTCTTTTTAGACCAGCCCTTAGCGTAGATAGATTTAACAAACCCGTCAGATAAATACAACAAGCATGGATCCCATTGATTACGATGGATGTGAGGGGTGCTAATACCTTCCCCTTGCGTAACCAACTCCCGAATCCAGACAATGGTTGCGATGACCTTGTCTTATACCTTTTTCAGGTTTTTTCCGATCATTTCCTTTCCCGTTCTGAGGGATAAATAACGAAAGGTGGCGACTCTTCTGTTTTGCCGGCACCTTATTTTCGCAGTAGCGTCAGTGCACTCACACAAACATGAGTCAATGCAACTCCATTTATGTTTGCACACATGCAGTCCATATGCACTAGAGGCACTGGTCCCATTTGGATTGGAGGACTAATCACCTCCATAGCTTGTGCATTAGGCCTAAATAATGAACTAGCAACCTTTCATCCCCTAGACATGCCTTTCCTTGATATGGATGTTTGTTGTAACATGCGCCTAGTTAGAGCAAAGAAAGACGACATATACTCTCTTATGTCTAGAAACCGTGTCGTTAAGAGTATTATTTTGCCTTGTCCCGCACGTACTGATGTGCATAACAGGGACAACTGGATTTATAATCTGACCGCCCTAGAGCCTGGTCATCCTGCCCCTATTGACATACATATGCAGGATAACAAGGGTGGTCCAATAGACGACAAGTTTGATTAGATGGAACAAGATTCTCCCCCGATGTTTCTGAATCTTCTACATGTGCACACACCACACCTAGCCCCTCTAACTCTTTTGCATGTACCTTTTCCGTACACCAGTCTCGAGAAGAGTATGACTATACTACGATTAGAACCACACTTGATGATGTCTTTTGCGAGTTGCGACACTATAATGATATAGATGTCTAGCGTGACCATTTGGTTAGAGATATGCAGAGACATCAAGTCGACATGATGGCCCATATCAGGAAAATATAGGAGTAGTAACACGTTTACACGGGACGAACCGAGCATAACATGGTGTACCTGATCGAAGAGATGACAGGATTCCGTGCATGGATGATTGATCTACTAAAGTATATGTAGCATGTGGGTGTGCCACTCCCTCAACACGGTAGGGGTGGATATGGACGAGGGTGAGGCTATGGCCGTCACTGAGCTTTACACATAAATTTTTTATTCCTTTTTCACCTTTGATTAAAATATTGAGGATAATGTTTGGTTTAAGTGTGGGAGAGGAACTTCACCGTTTTCATTTATTGCTTTCTAGATAAATTTATTGTTTTCTAGTTTATTTCATGTTTTTAGGAGTTTTATCTATTTTTAGTGTTTAGTCTAGTAATTGCATGTACTATCGAGTCTTTATGCGTGGTTTTCAGATGATTATTGAATTTCCCTAAAAATTGGACCACAACAAAAAGTTTCTTCTTAATTCATGACACGACACTCTGAAAGTATATAGGTTGTTAAAATATAGGTTATGTTAGAGAGACTTGGAAATGTTTCGACAACATCGGTACCGTCCCTACACCTTAGACTCCCTAAATATGAAAATCAGTTTGAGTACCTATTATGCCAAAACCTTAAGTTCTTGTTCTTTAGTAACCCTTGATTAGTTTATATGAGCTGTCAACACCATCTAAAAATCACACACTAAGTAAGTAAGATGATGCAAATAAGTGGATGATCCGGTGCTTAATGAGAAATCTGAATAGGAATCTTCCTTCTAAGTTAGGTGACCTTCACCCGGTCATTTAATTTAACAATAGTGAAACCTCCAAAGAAAGAATTATCGTTAAATGATAAATTTCGAAATGAAAAACAGGAGGTTGACCATAATCACTAAGAGGCTTATTTACCATGTGTATGAATGAGCTTAATGTGATTGCGCTCAAATGAAAAAGGGTGAAAAAGGATAAGTGATCTAGGTTGAGCCATGATAGAATGATTCAGACCAGTTTACATAAGAGGGGAGTCTTTAACCGTTAAACGCAGAATTGTGTCTTTAAGGTATCCTTGTTATTGAAAATTAATACCTATTGATCTAACACTAGCCAAGCAGCCATGTACGATTAAGAGTCTTGTTGTATTTTTGTTTTAAGATCGTGCTTAATTCTTTTTATCATGTTGGTTGATTGCTTGGGGAAAAAATGGTTTAAGTATGTGGGAGTTTGATAACGTGAAAATACATAGTATATTTCGGCTCGGCTCGCATGCATATTAGTGTCATTTTCATATGTTTTTATAGTATTATGCTAGTATTACTTAATTGTTTTGGGTATTTATCAAAGAGAAGCATTTGTGTGAGAAGCTGAGAAAAAGAGCAAGAAATGAAGAAAAAGCGCAGAAATTAGCACTTTCTGGTGCATGGTGTTCACCATCGCCTCATGGCATTCGCCATGCACCCCACAAGCCACGTACTCCATAATTTAGGGCCATGGCGTTTGGCATGGACGTGTAATGCAGAAAATTCAGGAAACTAACTTGGCTCAGTCTTCACCCACTTCCCTACTTCTTCTCCATGAATTCCACACAACTTAAGGACGTTTTCCAGTAGCATATGACTATATTGGTAGTTTTCATCAGATTTTCATATCCAATTTTGCACACACAAGTTTTGTTCTTAGTTTTAAGCAGTTTTTACATTGAAAAGTGATAGAACTCTCACATTGGGGGACTATCACACCTTAGTTCTTAGGATCTATTTTGTAAGCTTTGGTCATATTAAGCGTGCCGACATTTGAAGTTATTTTCCTTTATGTTTATTGTATTCGTAAAATTACTTCCCGTTTAATTTCAGGTTCTTTATATTTTTGTTTTTAAATTGCTTTTTCCTTATTTGGATTAATTTAATTCGATTGTCATGTTGTTGTTGATTGTGAATACCATGAATTGTTTATTTATGATTAAAACCATGTCCGACTAAATTGTTTTGAGCCTGGTATGTGAGGACCGTCGTTCCATGGGACTCGGTAATGAATTGGTGTAACCCTTTTATAAATTTTTTTCTGGTTCTGGTTTTTAATTTTAAATTCAAAAGGTTTTGGACGACAGTGAAAACATTAAGGTCTCGAGTCAATAGCACGACAGTGTGAGGCTTGAACCAGATAGTAAAAATTGGACATTAATCATAAACATAGTGATAACACTTTAGGATTAATTGGGACTTATTGGTTTTCAAAAAGTATTTCTTGATTCAAATGGGTGAGCGATGGCAAAACATTATGGTACTGAAAAGTGATTTAATACATAACATGCGCCAATGAATTATTGAGTCCCTAAGGTACAATGGGATCCATATTTCGATCTCTCCTTTTTGATATATTTTTCTAAGCTTTAATTTAGTTTTAATTTTAATTTCCCCTTAACCAAAAGATTCATAGCCATATATTGACATAACACTAATAGATAGCGGTAAGGTTGATTATTGGTCCATGTGGGTATAATATCTTTTAAAACTACGTGATAGAATGTGTACTTATAGTTAATCCGATAGACTCACAAAGTCGCGATCAGTCGGGTACTTTAAACTTCAGAGGTATAACAAGACCTGGAACCAAACATATATCATCAAGTCTTACTTTGTTAAAGCCTTCCATAACCTTCAATTGCTTCTCAAGTTCACGACCTATTTCTGCGACTTCAGCCACTTGAGAATGCTACATTTTTGTTATCAGGCGTGCACCTTGAGAATTCAGCAAGTTCCTTGCAAATTGAGGACCCTCTTCATCAATATGAACAGTGGGGTTCTTCTGCATCATGGGGACCTCATTTGATATCGAGGTATGCACCGTCTGAGCTTGAGTAGGAACTTCCACTTATGGAGAAGCATAATCAGGGGGAAGATTGTACGCCGGGTTAGTCACCATAGTAAAACCTGATGGGGAATTGACATTCTCCATAACAACATGCTGAATATTTGACATATCTACCACAGGTTCAAACATCTGGTCTACTTGGATTTTCAAGTTATATATATTCTCGTTTATCTCCACTTGATCCTGCTTTAAATTCTCTATTGTTCTTCAACAACTACTATAAGTTCCATACGGGCACCGAGAAATCAACTGGCTGGTTATGGACAAAGGCGAAATGAGTGTTTTTTTTTGGAAAATGATATGCAATGTTGATGAATGCAAATGCAATGGTATGTAAATGGATTCAATATAATTCCATGTTTTTTTTTGTATTTTGGTATACAAAGAAAATGCAATGCATGTACGGTTAGGACTAGGGATAACACGAGTATCACAAAACAACCTACTTAGGTGAGCTTCCCTATAATTGAGAGTTATAGGATTTCTACCCATAAACCACTCACAGGATAATTTCTAAGTTAATGGATAAAGTTCCCAAATTCATGGACCTTAGTCATATCAACGTCAGTCAACAGACTAGCCGCTTTATGACAAGAGTGACGATAAAGTTTCTTATGAGTAGGGTATTCATGTTATGCGCAACAAGGAGAGGCCCTTAGAGTCTAACATTATGCAACCACAAAAGCAGAAACTAGTTCTAATAGGGGTTCCTAGATTCATGGACCCTTCATGAATCAACGTCATGCAACATGCTAGTTGTCTCATAACGAGATCTATGAATAGATTTACTTTAGGGGAGTTTTCATTCTAGGCACGCAAGGAGTGACCGTTGGAGACTAACACTACACAACTTCCAAATCTAAACTATGTGTTCTCTCTTCTTTTTACAAAGCTTAGGTGTAGAGTTTTATTCATGATATCAAATTCCCAAGTCCACACACACGCGCGCACACACACACACACACACGCACACACAGATATATATATATATATATATATATATATATATATATATATATATATATATATATATATATATATATATATATATATATATATATATATATATATATATATATATATATATATATATATATATATATATATATATATATATATATATATATATATATATATATATATATATATATATATATATATATATATATATATATATATATATATATATATATATAT
The DNA here is from genome assembly GCA_963859935.3 of Lathyrus sativus. Taxonomy (NCBI): domain Eukaryota; kingdom Viridiplantae; phylum Streptophyta; class Magnoliopsida; order Fabales; family Fabaceae; genus Lathyrus; species Lathyrus sativus. The sequence continues at coordinate 94,008,026 of OZ012739.1, read as the reverse complement.
ATATATATATATATATATATATATATATATATATATATATATATAGCAATAAAGCAAAGATAAAGAAAACATATAACAAAGAAGGATAAACAGGCAAAGCTAACACAAAAACGAAATCCTGACTAAACTAGGGTTGAATCACTTAGGGGATGTTCCTGTCCTTAGTGGAGTCGCCATCTATCGTACCTCAAAAATGAGAACGTGACCTCACGAAGCGTAATCTCACGCTCGTGGGAAGGACATAGCAGAGTTGCCACTGAACTTTATTTATTACCAAAGGGGGAAATAAAAATATTGATAAAACTCCTAAAAGAAAGATAAGGATTTGGTCATCATAATCAATATCAGGGTTCGGGAGTAGGTTATGCAAGGGGAAGGTATTAGCACCCCTCATGTCCGTTTTACTAAACTGGAACCATTTAGTTAGTGTTAAATGAATGTTAGCTTAATGTTCGTTTGAAATCTTCTACTTATTTGGGATAAAAAAAGAGAGAGAGAATAGGAATGTTTTTGGATTTTTATTAATGAGAAAAGACCTAAAAATGTTTTTATTATTAGGGGGCCTGACGAGATTTCGTAATCCTATTCCTACGTATATCCAGGTGCAATAGAGAATTCAAGGCTTACATAGTTTTGGGTAAAAGTTGTTTGTTTGTTGGTCAATTTTAGCGAAAGCTATCATATATTAATCGACAAAAAATATTGTTTTACCCAAATTAGATAAGGAGCGGGCGTTTGCATCACATGGAATGGATTTACAAATCAACATTCAAAGGAAAACATCACTTATCTCAACTCAATAACTATGGATGAAACATTGCTTTGCATCATCTTAAGACAAGATGTCTTTCGTTTATGAATTTTTTTGATATTGCATAGCGACGGGAAAATAGAGTTTGATGTGTTGGATGAATTTTATTGGTGAATAGAGAATGTTTGATGAGAACGAGACCTAAGCCTCAGGATCATTCATTCAGGGTTACACCAGAATGATTGATTCCAATGGTCTTTTTTTCATTCAAGGTATATATGAAATCTATTTGATGGACAACGAACACTTGATAATAATAAATTGTTCAAAGAGTTATGCAAGAATGCTTATCCCAACGACCCTTATTTTTTCCAAGTTAATTTAAGTATTTTAAGAATGAAAGAAAAGAATGAACGGTTAACCCAAGAAACGTGGCTTGGGACCGATAATTTGCGGGTTCCCACTGGAATGCAAGATTCCAACGGTCCTCTTCTTTCGCATTTGTTAAAAAAGGGTTTTAATTTTACGTTTGTTTTAGCAAAAGTCACTCGATATTGATAGAGGTTTGATTCATATGGATGAGACATAATTTGATAATGATGATATTTTGAAAACTAACTTGATGTTAATCAAGTGTTTGGTCTTGTTTGAAAGGTTGGTTTTATATTTTTTGTCTATTTTTTAATTAATTAATAGTCCAAATGCAAGAATAAGTCAAGGATCCATGCACAAGTATTCTCATAAACACCAAGGACCAAACAAATCAAACACCATGAATCAAGATTATTTATTTAATAGTAATTTGTCGCAACTGTGAAAAAGGGCCGGCGAAAATAAATAGAAGAGTCGCCACCGAGCTTTATTTATCCCAAAGAGAGGGAAAGGAAACGATCGAAGAAAACCTAAAGGGAAGGAGAAGGAAAGGTCATTGCAACCAAATCTTGGGTTCGGGAGTCGGTTACACAAGGGGAAGGTATGAGCACCCCTCACATCCATTGTATTCAATGGGATCCATGCTTGTTGTCTAATCAAAGGGTGTGTTATCTAAAAGTTATTGCTAAATGGGAGAGAGAGAAAAGAAAAAGGCGACTTGATAGGACATCTCTACCCTATGCCTAATATTCCCTCGTGCAATGGGAAAGTCAGAGTCAACGTAGTTCGGAAAACTATGGGTAATGGGGGAAGGTTTCTCGCCAAGACATCACCGTTTTGTGCCTACATATCCTTATCTGGTATGAGAAATTAGAGCAAGCGTAGTTCGGGTAAACTAGACCACTAGTTGGTTAAGTGTTTTTTATGAGTGACGCTAAGTTCCCATTTCAGCAGTTAGGGTCGATGCCTGTTTGCAGTAGAACAGAAAAGTAACATACTCTTTTCTGAAAATGATTCTGAGGAACAATCCCGAAAGATAAAAAAAGTTTGAATTTTGTTTAAGAGTTCTTAGAGAAATGAATTAATTTTGTTTGATATTCACGTCGCACTAAAGACTATGACATAGGAGCGAATGCATCGCATATCACCCAAAGGGCATACACTAAACACTCTATACAAGTGAGGAGAAACCCCCACCCACCATTTCCCATATACTTAAGGATCATGGCGCACAATGTTCATCATTCTTTATTAAGTGTCTTAAGATTGTTTAAGATGAGAAAAGAAGACACAATAAAAACACTAAAGGGAAACTGAAAACCCTAATGTTATCATACAAAATGGTCCTAAAGTTAGAATGAAAAGGAAGTCTACCTAATGTTATCATACAAATGATGGACCTAGAGTTAAGGTCAAGAAGGGACTATCCTAATTGTTATCATGCAAAGGATTGAAAGCTTAATGTCTCTCCTACTACCACCTTAATAAGAAATTAAGTGAGGCTAGGAATCCTAAGGGATCATGTGAGTAAGCACAAGTAAACACCATACTAATCAATCACAAATGAAAACAAGAACAAACTTAACCAAGTCTTGAGACAAGAAAGAGAAGAAAGAAGAATGAAAGAAGAAGAAAAAGAAGAAGTAACACCAAGTAAACACTCATGGAAGTTCAACTCAAAAGGAAAAGCAAGTACACAAGCAAGCATTGATCTCATTCATACAAAGGCACATATGCACATCATGTTAAAGTGAAACAAGAATTCATACATATCAAACCACACTCAAAGGCTAGAGGTTAAAACAAAGTGACAAGACAAAGTGCCCAAACACACACAAGTGACTCAAAGTCCAACAATAGGTATCATCAATCATCAAACAAGGTGGGATGAAGTCAAATGAGGTGGAAAATAAGGCAGGGCAGTAGTAACACCATATCATGTCAACTCTATTCAAAGATAAAGGAAATAAGCACAAAAAGTATCAAGCATGCATCTCATTAATATCCAAACAAATAACAACAACTATCTCATGCAAAAGACACTTCAAATAAACAAACATGTGAAATTAGGGTATGAAATCAAATAGGGGCAACAACAACAACATGTTTATCAAGTCAAGAATTCATCCATGAATACACAAGGGAAACATCAAAGGTTGATTTCAAAACATGCCCCAAGAACAAACACAAACATCAAAGTCAATCCAATATAGGATACACTCAAGCCTACACAATCAAATACCAATCCGCTATAATTAGAAAAAAACTCAAGTAGGATGTATCATATTCACATTGCAATCCACAACCCAAATCAAGAAGAGGCAAACACAATTTAAAGAACCAAAGATAAACAAACACAAACTCAAAATGCTCATATGAGAAGTATAAGGTCATGCAAGGAAAATGAAATAAATGAGCATACAACGGACCTCTAATCAAGGAAACCAGCACCTAATACATGTTGGGAGAAGCCAAGCAAGATCACCAAACACTCATTGAATCATTCAAGGATCAAATTCAAAAGATCATGGCAAGACATACATAAACTCTTAATTAAAAAAACACACTTTGATGCTTCATTCAAAAATAGAAACAAGAGCAAATAAAATCCAAATAAATGTTCAAACTTAAGTCATGTATGTTATGAATCATATGGCAAAATGTCACAACAAGAATTTCAAGAGAGCATCATCAAATGAATCAAACAAGACAAAGCAAGTAATTAATCGAGCAAGAATCGAGGGTCAACCAAAGTCAAATGAAAATCAAACAAAAGGTGATTATCAAAGCATCCAACCAGCATCCAAACATAGCTCAATAATTTGTCTAAGTGTGTGCAAAATATTGAGTCAAAGAAGCAAGCACAAGGCATCAAAACCTAAACCCTAATTCAAGGGTAAAAAAGTAAAAGCACCTCATAAAATAATTAAAATAAAATAGTAAAATAAAATGAAAAATAAAATAAAAAACATGAAAAATAACTTCAGACATTAAAAGATCAAAAATATATTTTTGTGTATTTTTAAAAGGTTCTAACTATAAAAAATAAAATCAAAAGGAAAATAGAACAAAATAAAATAAAAAGAAGAAAATAAAGCAAAAGGGGGTGTATTAAGGAAAATCAGAATGAACTGAAGCAAGAACTAGAGCATGCATGGGCCAAGAGGGAGAGGTGTGAAAAACAACAGATCATAGAGCCAATCAAATTAAAACCTGAAACCAACAAAAAAACAACGTGCGTGGCATCCACCTCAACCTCATTAGAACAACACAACAATCACTCAATCATGTTCAACAATGTCATAGCAACTCAAAAACATTAAACACGGGTTCAAAGTGCACATGAACTAAAAGAAAAGTGATGAGGAAGTTACTGAGTGGAGAAAGGTCCACTTCTTCTTGTATTCCTTGCAGGAACTTGAGGAAAACTTCACTAACAGCTTCAGAAAACCTTGAGGATGGTGATTCTAGTCAGCAAATGTCAAAAAAACTCCTTTGTGAAATGAGCTTCGAAGATAGTGAAAAATGAGAGAGTGGGAGCTTAGGGTTCTGATTTTGAGTAGAAATGAAAGGTGGCCGCTTGCTAGGGTTTTGTTTTAGCTTATATATGAAGTCCTTTTGTGGTTAAAACTAACAATTACTGAGGTAAAAAGTAGTTGGTTGGTGATTTGCAAAAAATATGAAATGAAAGGTGGATGATGAATAATGGAATGAGTTGACTCTCATGTGAGGTAAGTTGGTTATCCTTGTTAGTGGAATCAGAGGAAGGAAATTAAAATTGGTGAGTGGAGCATCCTTGTTGAGCAAGTTTTGCTCTTTTCTTCTTTTTGGCAAAAATGTGTAAAATGGTACAAGTGGTACACATGAGTGGTTTAGTTGTTTATGGTAATGTTTTGGCAAGTTTTTACGCATGGCTTGAAGCACAAGAATTTCTGCAAGAGTGGACATACATCCTTGGCCAAAACCAAAACAGAATGCCATGCCTAAACACAAATCTAAATGGCCAACTTTGAACAAGTGTCTCTTGATAAATCTTGATCCAATTCCTATAATATTTAGCTCAAATGAAAGTTGGGAGGTTGGTGCATAACTTTCACATTTAAGCCAAAGTAAAATGAGGCCATGAACTATGAGAAAGAAAAGGTTGAAATCTTGTCCAACTTTTGTCCCAAAGTAACTTAGAAAAAAAAACTAAGTTATAGAAGTTTTGACATTATTAACAACTTGACTTTGAAGACACACAACTTGATGCGTTTTGATCAAATGGAAATGATCTATTAATGGATAGAAAGATTTAAGAATGATCTTAAACTTTCATGTTGTGGGAAAATTCATTTGAGATCAATATCTTAGTGAAAAATGCCTTGGAAGTTTGGTCCAAAAATCTGCCTAAACACTTGCCAATCTTGACATCTTTGAAACCCTAACTTGGGAGCATCATAACTTGAGTTCTACACATCCAATGGAGTTGATCTAGTATTAAAAATAAATCTTCGAGGATGCTCTACAACTCTCATGTTATAGGAAAATTCAAATGAAGGTTGTATCACCATTAAATATGGGCTTGAAAGTTGGTACTTCAAATTGATTTTCTATACTTAAAAAAAATTCTAAGTGTTGAAATCTCAAAATCTCCATTTTCTCAACTTCAACTCATCATATCTCCTAAACCATGAATCGTTTGTACATGCCACCTTCCAAAAATTTGTAGTTCATGATGTCCTGTTTAATTTGATAGCAAGTTTGCCTTCATTGGATAAAAAATGAGAAAGTTACGGAAGTTGCAAAATGGCTAGAATTAGGGTTAGAAAATTTTCCACCAAAACCCTAATATAGTCAAACTCTTGATTTTATGCTTATTCTTGATTCTTCTTGTTCCAAACATATGGAATAACTTAAAAACACTTATCATTCCCTTGATTGACCTTGAGGTCCAAGATTTTGACCTAATTGAATCACATTTGACTTTTGTTGACCAGATGAAACCCTAGGACCACTTCTACTGACTGAGGCTCTTGTGATGGCTTGTGATGACACATAATCCATGTAGAGGACCCTCAAGGTGTGTGTTGAGCTTTAGAATCATGTTTTTCCCAAAGAAATAGCCACAAATCTCCTTTAAGCCAAAACCCTAAACAATTATCCATGAGATAGGAGGAGGAGAATCAATGCTTGTGTTCTTGATTCAAGTGGTTGAGTGACATGTCTTGATGATGATGGAGACTTTGTAACTTGAGATTTCCATAAAGTTGAGCATGAACCCTTGATTGAGCTTTGAAGATGAAACTCTTCTCTTGATTGTTGAATAAGATACCCTGATCCCATGTCTAAGATCAATGCTATATGCACGAAAGATATGAAACATAAGCCAAGATAAAAGAAAAAGGATGGGAAAAGTTTGGGGTGCTACAACTCCCCCTATTCAAACAAATTGGACCTGAAGGGGTGAAGAGTGACCGCTTTTAAACATTCAAGGTAAAAGGTGATTGAATACCAAAGGAACCTAGAAATTTGCAAACTGCGGAGATGTACATGTTATAAAGGATTGCCGGACGAAGGTGGACTTAAAGTGACATGTACCAAACAAAATTTGGGATAACCGAAGGGCGCAAGATGCCAACCAAAAGTCGGGATGGAAAATGGTAACCGCTCAGGAAGATAATAATGGCTACTAACCAAAAGTTAGGATCACCAGAGAGAACAATGATCGAAATTTGTGAGACACAGGCTACTAACCAAAAGTTAGGATCACCCAAACGTCGACCGAAGGCAAATACGCAAACAATGAAGACTACCAACCAGAAGTTGGGATCGTCATAAAAGATTAACAACCAAAAAGTTGGGAAATGGGCTACTAACCAAAAGTTAGGATCGCCGGAACGCCGACTGAAGGAGAACTTACCAAAACAAAGACTACCAACCAAAAGTTGAGATACCGACTCCGCAGGGGGAACAAAAGAGGATTACCAACCAAAAGTTGGGATAACATCCAGAAAACAACGGGGTACCGACCAAAAGTTAGGATAACACCCAGGAAATGATGGACTACCAACCAAAAGTTGGGATGACATCCAAGAAAATACACCAAGCAAAAGTTAGAGTGAAGGCTAGTAATCAAAAGTTAAGATTGTCGGAACACCGACCGAAGGCGAACCTACCGCAATGAAGACTACCAACCAAGAGTTGGGATAACGGCTCTGCAGGGGAAACAATAAAGTACTACCAACCAAAAGTTGGGATAACATCTAGAAAACAACTAACTACCAACCAAAAGTTGGGATAACATCCACAAAGACAACCACACTAGGGATTACCAACCAAAAATTGGAATAACATTCAAGATAGGTAGGAAGTAGGATCAACCGACTTACAACCTAAAACGAATACTCTGCTGGGGGGAAAGAGAAGCTTAAACAAATAAACTATGTCAAGGAGTAAAAGTAGGATGGATCCATCAATGATTTTTGCTGGGGGTTAAGTACCACAAAGTCCCATGAATATTGCCGTTATCTGCTGGAGAGATGTCTGGCAACAAATATATTGAACTTGGCTTATGCTTTGGATGCATATGTTTGATATGGCGTAATGCTCCATACGAAATGGAAATGCTACACATTTGGGAGGATGATATGCAAAATGAAAATGCAAAAGAACACTACCGAAAGAAGTGCTGGAAAGAAAATCAGCAAACCAAACTCTGCTGAGGAGAACACCCTGGATGGCTTTCTGTTGGAAATTGTAAATAACATCCTTTTGGGAGAGCATCTAAAAAATATGACTTTGAAGAATGCCAATGACCATTGGACTTTGCTGAGGATATCAGCCACCATTGATTTACTTGTCGAGGAGATCAACACCCATCTCTGCCTGGGGAGAAGAGTCAATGATACCAATCTTGCCAGGGAATAATCTCAATCTTACCCTGCTGGGGATAAGTACACATCATTCTTGGTGAGATACTTCTGATCCGACAACAGTACTCTGTAGGAGACAAAATCTCTGTTACGGAATAGATGCTTGTCTGCATATCAACACTCTGCCTCTCGTAGTCAACTTCTGAATACTCGTTGGGGAGCATAAATTCGACTAGCTAGGGAACACAGAACCCTGAAATCCTTTTGGGGAGGAATAATTCACCATGTGCTACTAACGTTGTTAGAACTTTACTGTCGGGGAGGAAGTTCTTCTAGGGAAAGGATCATGTCATCCTGCAAACAACTAAAAACAAAATAGAATGTTCTGTATGCAAAATGGTTATTTCGGTTGCCATCCATGCCATCATTCAAGTAAATTCATTGTTTTCAATATGATTTGCAAAGCCCCAAAGTTTTCACATGTAAAGTTTATCAAAAATATCGGACACCCTTTTTTTGCAAACAAAACATAAAAAGTAAAAAACAGGAAATGGAAAGCTCTTTGAGTGAATAATATTTTATTGATTGAAAAGGCATATGAATAGAAAAATTACAAATGGATGAAATTCCTGAAAAGAGGTAATTGCGCAAAAAGTACAACAAGAAAATATATAAATGTCGACAATGTGTAAACAAACAACCACCATGTGTTGATTCGGCTATGACCTGTATGTCTTTGATGTTTCACCAACTCTCTGTCTTCTAAAAAGATTGACTGGACTTATTTTTACCCTTCGGAATCTTCGTGTGTCAATATGAGTTCACAGATCAAACGCAGACCACAGTCATTTGGCTTTAAATCCCTAACTTTTGCCTGGATCGCCCTCGCGGGTTTTCAATCCACCGGGATACCCATTTTTGCCAGAGTTAACTTTTCAGGTTTTCAACTTTGTGGGTTTGTTCTTTTTTCTTTTATCTCTAATTTTTTCCCGAACTTTTCCTTTGTGGTTCATCAGGATGCCCCATTTTTTCCTGGACTTTCTTTTTCTGTCCAGCGGGTCTATTTTAAGAAAAATATTTTTTACAGGGGACGTAAAATTTTCACCATCCATCGTAGATAGTAATAAGGCTCGCCCAGAGAAAACATTTCTTACCACATACGAACCTTCATAGTTTGGGGTCCATTTTCCCCTGTGATCTGTTTGAGGAGGAAGGATCCTTTAAAAACCAAATACCTTATCTGGAAGTATCGAGGACGCACCTTCTGATCAAAAGCCTTCTTCATTTTGCTCTGGCATAACCAGCCATGGGCGATGGCTGCCAATCTCTTCTCATCGATCAGACTCAGCTGATTTAACCTGACCTGTACCCATTCTGCTTCATCAAGCTTCACATCAGACAATACCCTTAATGAAGGAATATCAACTTCTAATGGTAGGACGACTTCCGTACCATATACTAGTGAGAAAGGTGATTCCCTAGTCGATGTACACACCGAAGTACGATAACCATATAAAGCAAAGGGAAACATCTCATGCCAATCTCTATAGGTCACCACCATCTTCTATATGATTTTCTTGATGTTTTTATTTGCTGCCTCGACAGCGCCATTCATCTTCGGATGATACGGGGAAGAGTTGCGTTGTTCAATATTGAAATTTTGGCATAACTCCTTCATCATATTATTATTCAAACTAGAACCATTATCAATAATGATTCGTTCTGGTATCATGTAACGGTAGATGATGTCCTTCTTTATAAAACGAGAAACCACTTGCCTGGTGACATTGGCAAAGGAAGCTGCCTCTACCCACTTGGTGAAATAATTATTTACTACCAAGATAAAGAGATGTCCATTCGAAGCATCGACTCTATTTTCCCGATCATATCAATGCTCCACATTGCAAAAGGCCAAGGAGATGTTAATACATTTAGAGGGCTCGGTGACACATGCATTTTATCAACATAAATCTGACATTTATGGCATTTTTTGGCATACTTAAAACAGTCAGACTCCATGATCGTCCAGTAATACCATGCTCTCAATAATTTTCTAGACATTACATATCCATCGGCATGAGTACCAAAGGAACCTTCTTGGACCTCTTCCATCAGCAAGCTTGCCTCATGCTCATCCACACAATGCAACAAGACCATGTCAAAGTTTCTTTTGTATAACACACCATCCTTGTTCAAGTAGAAATTACCCGAAAACCTCCTTAGAATCTTCTTATCTTTACTAGATGCCCCGGGCAGATACTCTTGAGTCTTGAAAAAATGTCTGATGTCAAAATACCAGGGCTTCCCGTCCGACGCTTTTTCAACTGCGAATACAAAAGCAGGTCTATCAAGACGCATGGTAGTGATTGCTGGAGCTTCGTTCCAGAAATTCACTTTATACATCGACAATAACGTTGCTAAGGCGTCTGCCATCTAATTTTCAGCCTTCGGTACATGATGAAATTCAACCTTGTCAAAGAAAGGCAGTAGTCTTCTTGCATAGTTCTTATAAGGCACCAGGTTGGCCTGACGAGTTTCCCGCTCTCCCTTGATTTGATTGACGACTAATGTTGAATCACCATACACATCTAGATTCTTAATCCTTATATTGACAACTTCTTCTAAAACCATGATGCACGCTTCATACTCAACTTCATTATTTATGCAGGCGAACGTTAATCAGGCAGTGAAGATATATGAGAACCATGAGGAGTCGTAATAATTGCCCCGATTCTGTTGCCGTATGAGTTAACAACACCATCGAAAACCAATTTCCACTGAGATCCAAACTCGGGACCCTCGTTAGGCAAAGGCTCGCCGTAGTCCTTCATCTTCAAAAACATTATATCTTCACTAGGAAATTCACACCTCATTGGCTGATAATCTTCAATTAGTTTTTTAACAAGATATTTTGACAAAATAATTCCTTTAATGGATTTTTGGGAAACATATTGAATGTCATACTCTGTGAGAATCACCTGCCATCTAGCGATCCTTCCAGAAAGAGCTTGCTTCTCAATTACATATTTGATCGGATCCATCTTCGAAATCAACATGGTTGTATGGTTTAACATGTAATACCTTAAGCGTTTAACTGCCCAAGCAAGTGCCTAACATGTTTTCTCTAGCATTGAGTATCTTTACTCACAATCGGTGAATTTCTTACTCAGGTAGTAAATAGCATGCTCTTTCCTACCTATCTCGTCATGTTGACCGAGCACACAAGCCATCGAATTCTCAAGAACCGTCAAGTATATAATCAGAGGTCTTCCTGCGATTGGAGGCATCAATATTAAAGGCTCCTGCAAATACTCTTTTATCTTCTCGAGAGCCTTCTGACAGTTTTCATTCCAAACGACCGCCTGATATTTTCTTAGCAATTTGAAAATAGGCTCACAAGTGGTTGTAAGGTGGGAAATGAACCTTGCAATGTAGTTCAATCTCCCAAGGAAACCACAAACCTCTTTCTCCATTCTTGGCTCAGGAATCTCTTGAATTTCTTTTATCTTTGCAGTATCCACCTCAACTCATCTTTCACTGACAATGAAGCCTAGGAGCTTCCCAGATCTCACCCCAAAGGTGCACTTGTTAGGATTCAACCTCAACTTGAATTTCCTTAATCTTTCAAACAACTTTAGAAGATTGACCAAATGTCCTTCCTCCGTCTGTGACTTTGCAATAATGTCATCAACATATACTTCGATATCATGATGAATCATATCATGAAAGAGAGTCATCATCGCCTGCTGATAAGTTGCCTAAGCATTTTTCAATCCAAAAGGCATAACTTTGTAGCAAAAAGTCCCCCACGGTGTAATAAAAGTAGTTTTCTCCATGTCCTCTTAGGCCATTTTGATTTGGTTATAGCCAGAAAAGCCATCCATGAAGGAAAACACAGAATACTGAGCAGTGTTATCAACCAACACATCAATGTGGGGGAGCGGGAAATTATCTTTCGGGCTTGCTCTATTCAAATCTCGATAATCAACACACATTCTGACCTTTCCATCTTTCTTAGGTACATGAACAATGTTAGCGACTCATGAAGGGTAATTGGTGACAGCAAGAAACCCAGCGTCCAACTGCTTTTGAACTTCTTCCTTGATCTTGACTGCCATATCAGGTCTGGTCCTTCTCAACTTTTACTTCACGGGTGGACATTCTTCTCGAAGAGGTAGTCGGTGCACTACTATGTCGGTATCCAACCTAGGCATGTCTTGGTAAGACCAAGCGAAGACATCCATATACTCACGGAGCATCTCAACCAGTCTTCTCTTGACATCATCTTCCAATGCAGCCCCAATTTTAACTTCCTTCTTCTCATCCTCAGTACCCAGATTAATGAATTCAACATCCTCTTGATGAGGCAGAATAACTCTTTCCTCTTGCTTCATGTTGCAGTGAGAATCAGATATCAAGCTATTGATTAACTTGAATCTTAATTCATTAAAATTCACCACCAAGCTTTGATTTATTCAAAGGAAAGGTTAAAGAAAGAAAAACCTTTTGCGCGATGTAACAACAATGCTAAAGTTTCGGGGATCGGGGGTTGGTTATGCCTAGGTAGTTCTCACATCCTAAACATCTGTAGTATTCTACAGGAACCTTTTGTGTATATGTATTCTAGGTTATCTAAGTTGTTTGCTAGGGTCATGGGATTAAGGTTAAGGTAAAGTTTGAGGTAAAGACCTAAGGATAGTTCTAAGTTTGCTCACAAAGATATTGCATCTTATGCTTACGTATCCTTACTAGGATGGAATCAAAGCAACCGTAGTTCTCCTCACTAAGGTTGAGGAATACTTGACTATGGTCAAGACTCCAAGGGGGAACAAACATAACAATGTTTGTATAGAGTTTGACAAAACTCTCTATATCTAAGTTTAACACTCAAGGAGATTGACTTTGACAAAAGCCAAGAGGGGGGGGGGGGGGGTAAGAAATCATGACAATGATCCTTACATAGAGTTAACAAACTCTCTTAAAGTTCTAATTGAAGGATACTCCTAACAAGGGGTAGGTCTTTAGACTTAAAGCAAAGTCTAAACAATATAGGTTCTAACTTAACTATGTTAAAGGACCTAATGACTTAACCAAGTCAAGGGGAGGGGTAATGAGCTATCTATGACAGTGAAGTCAATAGAGAGACTTTCCTTTAGAATAAGGGATAATAAGGCAACTGGATGAGAGCTAACAAGCTAGATCACTTGGGGAACTTAACAAAGCCTAAATACACATATTCATTCATTCAAACATGATGAAGATATAAATTCATGGTAACAACCAAGAAAGATAAGGGCAAGCCTGTGACAACATTAAGCAAAGATGATAACAAGGCAACTTGATGAGAATTTACAAGTTCCATCACTGGGGAAACAAGCTTGATAAAGATAAATATAAACAAGTAGGATCAATTAACAAATTGAACACAAAAAAATCATGGTAGCAACCAAGGTTTTATGATTTAACATTACAATGTTCAAAGATCATGAAGGTAACAACTAACAAGGGCAAGCATGAAACATGTGTAACAACAACATTTTCATCAATGGTATTAAAACAAAACTCATGCAAACAAGTTAAGACTTGAATAAAACATGGTATATGAATCAATTAAAGACAAATGTAACACATTTAATAATATTCAAGAATTATTGATGACAATCAATCATGGATGGGCAAGAAAAGTAACAACAGTTCAAGCCTGGATTGAAACTTCATAAAGGGAAATATAAACAAGATTCACGGTAAATTTCAAGGCAAGAAATAACCCTAAACATTTTATGGTTCTAAAAAGACACATAAACAAGTAAGATAGGGGTGAAGGATCATGGATAGGCAAGAAAAGTAACAACAGTTCAAGCATAGATTCAAACTTCACAAAGGGAAAGATAAATAAGATTCATGGTAACCTTCAAGGAAAGAAACAACCCTAATCATGTTATGTTTCTAACAAGACACATAAACAAATAAGATAGGGTGAAGGATCACGTTCATGAGGTTACAACATCAAGAAACATATCATGGTTAACGAAGAAGTTTCAAGGCATACTTTTCACATTCATGCATTCACAAAGGCAAGTATAATCATGGTAAATCAAAAGATCCAAGTGTTTTAAAACATATAAACATGTTAGACATTCAAAAATGATTCATAAAAGATAAATATTACAAGAAAAATCAAGTACTATATCAAGAAAGTTCATGAAAACCAAAGAAAACCATAAAAAGGATCATGTCATTCAAGTGGACCAAAGTGTTTTAAAAATAACAATTTTTGAATTCTTTATTCACAAATTGAAACTAGACATATTAAGGAGCATAATTCAAAAAGAGTGGTATCAAAATGATAAAAATCAAGGAAGTTATGTACATTTGAAAACTAGGCACAAAATTAGGCAGCTTAAGGCAAACAACAAGGCAAGCCAAAACCAAGGCAGGGCAGATTTTGCAAGAAGGATCATAACTCACTCAAAACTTAATCAAATTGGTTGAAATAAAAAAGAAAATTGTGTATTTTTTCACAAGGAATCCAATGGTAGTGGTGGTTTTCTCAAATCAGCACCATGTTAAAAACTCGATAGCATCATTGAAAAAGGCATGTTATGTGCAAGAGCAATGTGACAGTCCAATGCACATGTTCTGAGCAGCAAGTAATGATTCAAACAAAACATATAAGACATATAGAGATTGCTACAAGCATCATACATCAATGTAAAAACTAAATCAACAGATGGCATGTGTAGTGGCAAAAATGGCAAGCTTGTGCAAGAGCAAAGCAATAGACAAAAATGTACAAATTCAGCATAAACTAAATGATCAAACATATCACATATGACCTATAAATGATGTTTGCAAACACCAATCATATGTGCCTAACCAGAATCAATAAGATGCATATTGAAATGACACTTAAAGTAAGCTAACAAGCCAGACCAAAGGAACAATCATTAGTACCCAAGTTTATGAGCAAGAAATGGTTCAAACATGACCTATAAAGTGTGTCTAGCATGTTTATAATCAGTGTACATCAACATTCAACATGATCTTAACAGTAGCAAGTTGGAATACTTACCTCTTGTAGATTTTTCAAGTACATGCACCAAATAAGAAAACCAGTTGATGGATGATGATCCAAGAAGCTCCTATATGCTTCAAATAAGGTGTTCAAATGATGAGGACTCCTCCAAGATCACTGTGTTGACAAAATGTCTTCTTATGCAAGAAAACACCAAAAGCTTCAAAATGAAACTCCAGGAAATGGTGTTACAAAACTTTTATGATGCCATGGATAATTCAAACAACTTATATGGAAAGTGTTTGAAGTGTTAGAAATATTGGAAAAGGATTGGTTTGGTTCTGGTCTATGAAGATGCAGAAAATTCAAATTTTCAAGGTATGAGAGTTTACTTTTAGAATGTGAGGTTTTCTGGTGAATGTGAGGGTTTGGAAAACTTCAATGCATCATATGTGATGTGTTTGCGGTGTTGGTACAAGTGTTTGGTGGCTGTATTGGGTTATGGCAGAGTTTTTTCAAGGCAGGTATTTCTTCACAAGGAAACAACTTCTACCACTTGCAAGAAGATGGTGATTAGAGAAATGAGTGATATTCAACTTGGTTTCTAATTGATTCTGGTGTTGTTTGGATGTTAGCAGTGTGTTCTATTTATAGGTAGACTTGGAGAATTAGAGGTATGGGCAGATTGTGGCAACTTGCCAAGTTTGCTCTTTTTGGAGGCAAAATGAACAAATCCAACTTGGGATTTTTTTCTGAGCATGAGAAACCTTCCTATGTGTTTCAACATCATCAATAGCCTGCAAATAGTTGACATGAATTAAAGGAAAGAGAGTAGTTGATGCAGTAGCTGAGGTATAGCAGAAAATGCAAAAAGTTTCTCTTTCCTTGCCACTTGCATCCACTTGCTTGAATAAACAAATCCAATAATCCAATCTCTGGTTTTTTGCTAGTGGTAATCCATTGTAATCTCCTCAATTAAGTCCCTAAACATCATAGAACAAGTGATTAGAATAGGTTTGAGTGGTTTATGAATCAAAATGCAAGTGCTGAACTTGGTTTTGTGACATGGAAAATCCCTAACTTGTTCTCTTCGATTCTCTATAACCACAAAGGCTGTGAAAAGGCTCTTGCACTTTTTAAAAAGCCCAAAATATGATCTACAATGTTCATTTTTTTCCCAAAGATCATATTCCAAGGGGAACTAGGTCAAAAATCTTCATGAAGTTGGCTGCAAAACTTGACTAACAAGTCAAAAAACAAGAAAATTTTCTAAGTGTGGAAATCCTTCACAACTTGATGAGCTCATAATTCAAAATCTATGTATTTTTTGACATCAACCCTATAGGACACTTTTGTAGGAATTCTTAAGAGCTTTCCAACCAGCTTTAGACCACTCAATTTGGACGTGCGGTTTGAAAGTTATGCCCATTCCAAATAAGCTTGTAATTAGGGTTTTTCATAAACCCTAATTTCTTGATTCATAAGTTATCCATCAATTATTGATTAAATCTTCACCAAACTCACTAGTTAGGCATAACATAATGTTGGAAACCTTGATTTCTTCAATTTAGGGTCAAAACCCTAAAAGTCAAAGAGTTGACTTTCTAGATAGACGAACCGAATAGTTGAAATCTTCAAGATCGATCCTTAGTGTTCTGGGTTTTTTTGAACCTTTCATAATTCTTGAGGAGACTTCAATAAGTCATAGAAACATCATGGACCATGGTTCAAGCTTCGGAAACCCATTTAGACCAAAATTCAAACTACAGTTGACTTTTTCAACTAGAAACCCTAATCAGGGTTTTGCACAACATTGCTTCAATTCTCTTGGTAACAACCTCAAATAGCACTTGTTCTTGGTAAGATGTGAACCTCTTGATAATGTGAATACTTGATATGTAGAAGATCAATCCAAAACCTTGACTGATCAGTCCACTGTACTCTTGATTTTAACAGGGTGAAACCATAATTCATCTGCCTCTTGACAAAGATTAACTTGAAAGAGGTTAGGGTTAGATAACATATGCATGATGAAAGGTATTTAAATATAGTAAATCGGAACTTTTTCCCTTAGATACGATGGTATGCAAAAGGACAAATGTTGATCATGAAATGAGTTCTAAGAATGATGCTTTATGATGCTTGAGTGCAAGAAAATGATGACACATGAGCAAAAGAAAAAAGAAGAATAAAATAACAAGTAACCACTCACTGGGAACACAGACACACTGAGGAGAGATCCAAAGCATACCAATCAATAGTTCAGACATGACTAATGATGGTACTTCAAGGGGATCCTCCACACAGGGGACAGGGGACAAAAACTCCACTGGGAAAGACAAACCTCCACTGGGGAAATGCAAATCTAGCTGGAAGATGCATCAAGGGAGACAAGGATAAGAAGCCACACAAGGGAACAAAAGTCAACAGACTCTGACTCCAACTGGGGATTCAAAAGACAAGAGACACGGTCCTTATTGGGGAACAAACCAAATAGGGACTTTCTTTTTAATGAAGAGTTCAAATGAGATCTCCGGGAAAAGACTAAAAACAAGACCAGACACACCAGGGATGCTATTGAATACTAGGCTTTTAAGACCTGCTGGGGACATCTAGGGATGTTGGTCACAACCAACTATCCCAAAAGTATAGAAAAAAGCCCTGTCAATAATCATTGGCTTTCAAAAGGGGTGGGTGACAACCACAACCTGCCAATGACCATTGGGTTTCAAACGATGCTAGTAATCACGGGTCTTTCCCGGGGATTGGTGACAACTAAAATACATGCCAATAACAATTGGAATTATCAATTAATGTTAGTCACCACTGGACTTACAGGGGAAAAAGATGTAGGTTACAACCATATTCCAATAACAATTAGGTTTCAAACAGCGCCAGTAACTACTGGACTTCATGGGGAGATGTTGATAACAACCAACAATCAAAGAACACAATAGAGTTGGATGAAATTGTCAATAACCATTAGACTTAACAACGCCAGTAACCACTAGACTTCCGAGAGGAGACAGGTAACGACAAAACACTCCACTATCAATAACAATGGGTTTTCAATTAATGCCAGTAACTATTGGACTTTCTTGGGGATTGGTGACAACCAAAACAGTGATACCAATGACAATTGGAGTTTAAGCAATTCCAGTAACTATTGTACTTCCGAGAGGATATGGTGACAACCAAATCAGTGATACCAATAACAATTGGATTTTAAGCAATTACAGTAACTACTGGGCTTTCAGCAGATATGGTGATGACCAAATCAGTGATACTAATAACGATTGGATTTTAAGCAACGCCGGTAACTACTGGACTTTTAAGAGGATATGGTGACAACCAAATAGAGATGCCAATAACAATTGGACTTTAAACAATTCCAGTCAAAACATTACTGGACTTTCAAGAGGGTATGGTGGCAACCAAATCAGTGATAGCAATAACAATTGGTTTTTAAGCAATGCCAGTGACTACTGGACTTTCAGCAGATACGGTGACAACCAAATCAGCGATACCAATAACAATTGGATTTTAAAAAATGCCAGTAACTACTGGACTTTCAGCAGATATGGTGACGACCAAATCAATGATACCAATAGCGATTGGACTTTAAATAATGCCAGTAAAAACATTACTGGACTTTTAAGTGGATATGGTGACGACCAAATCAACGATACCAATAACGATTGGATTTTAAAAAATTCCAGCAACTACTAGACCTTGTAGAGTCGGTTAACAAACGGGGCATCGACTGAGGGATAGATTCAGGTAAACACCAGATCTCAAGGATAAGCTGCAACATTAATAACAACTAAAATTTGGTAACCACCAATTAGCAGTATCAGATAGGGGTCAGCGGCTGGCCTATTGCTAGTCATAACTAGACTTCCAGGGGATATAAGTATTTATCACAATAATACCTAAGCTGGATAACTTGACAAAGTTAAGGTAACAACCAAAGGGTAAGCCCGTGACCGCAGGTCTGAAGCAAAGGAGTTTGGTAACGATCAAAGGATCTCAAGATGGTATTCAGTAACTACTGGGGAAGGAACACCCGACAAATTATTGACAAAGAAAATCATTCAATTGGATCACAATGGCCATAGCCAAAAAAACCTAAAACAAGAGGTATGATGAAAAATGCATATGCTAAAGGTATGATGCAAATGCAATGTCGAATGACTCCACAGGAGAAGGAAACAAAAGATAGATAACGATCTATCACAACGGAGGCAAAAAGAATCACACTGAATCCCAATGCTGGAGACTGGTCTTAATCCTCTGGAGAGGAAATGATCCTTGTTCTTGCAAACTTGTCGAAGGGAGGTCACAACTTCAATACATTGGACACAATAACAAATCAGAGATATTGAAACTTCGTAGTGCGGCGGCGTGGGGAAAGAAATCTCTATAGACCTCATATTGCTGAAATGATGTTATCAAGGTTTCAACCGTTTTTTCCTTATGAGAGGAGTCTAATTTTACACCGTCATGTCACAATCAAAGTTACGACTTGCTTGTTAATTAAATTTCTCCAAAACAATTTTTGTTTCAAAAAAAACTTCTGCCTTTAAAAATCATTATTAACGAATAAGTGATGTTTTGCATAACAAAAAGGTAGGATAATCAATAAAGCATAAACAAAGATTGGTCCAAATATGATTTTATTCAAAGATGGAGACTTGCAAAAGGCAAAGTCCCATGGAACATTTACAATTTGGAAAAATGAAATTATGGGAAAAGGTTACAAAATCCAACGATAATCTAGTCCTAATTAGCTAAGAGTCCGTCTCAATCGCTGCCTCTGATGAGAGTAGAGGAAAGTGAGCCTCTTTGACGACCTTTTGCAGTAGTGACAACTCTTGATGCAGTAAAATGCCTTTGTACCTAACTTTTGTCTGAGTCTCCCTTTCGGGTTTTCAATTCACCGGGATGCTCATTTTTGTCTAAGCCGCCTTTTCAGGTTTTTGACTTAGTGAGCTTTTCTTTATTTTATCCCTAATTTTTTCCCGGATCTCCTTCATAGGTTATGATCCACAAGGATGCCCCTTTTTTTCCTAAGTTTCCTTTCTAGGTTTTCAACTTAGCGGGTTTTTATGCATAATATTTTCTTACTGCATATGAGTTCACGGGATGTTGGAGCTGTTCACCATCCATCATTCAAGGATAAGAGAGCCTCCAGAAAAAAGCGTCATCACAACAAATAGGCCATCGTAGTTTAGCATCCACTTTCCACGCATGTCTCTTTGTACCGATAGAATCTTCCTGAGTACCAACTCATCCTCTTTATATTCTTTGACCTGGACTCTTTTGTCGAAGGCTCTTTTAACTCTCTTATGATATAGCTGACTATGGCACATTGTCGTCATCCTTTTCTCATCAATGAGATTCAGTGTATCAAACCTTTCTTTCACCCATTCAACTTCTTCGAGCTCGACTTCCATTAAGACCCTTAACAAAGGTATCTCAACCTCAATAGGTAGCACTACATCTATCCTGTAAACCAGGGAGAAATGGGTTGCCCCTGTTGAAGTGCGAACATATGTTTTGTATCCCTGTAAAGAAAATGGTAGCATTTCATGCCAATCTTTGTAAGTTACTACCATTTTCTGCACAATTTTTTTAATGTTTTTATTTACAGCTTCAACAACTCCATTCATCTTGGGCCGGTAAGGAGAAGAGTTGTGATGTCCAATCTTGAAACTGTCACTGAGCTCCTTCATTATTTTGTTGTTTAGATTCTTCCCATTATCTATAATGATCCGGTTAGAGATTCTATAAGGATATATAATCTTGTTTTTAATGAACCGGGCAACCACCTGCTTTGTTACATTCGCATAGGAGGCAACTTCCACCCATTTAGTGAAATAGTCGATGGCGACTAGGATAAACCGATGACCGTTAGACGCTTTAGGCTCAATTTCCCCAATCATATCAATGCCCCACATTGAGAATGGCCAAGGTGACGACAATACGTTCAAAGCATGTGGTGGCACGTGCACCTTGTCCGCATAAATCTAGCATTTGTGACATCTTCGGGAAAATAGGATACAGTCGATCTCCAAAGTCAATCAGTAATAACCAACCCTCAAGATCTTCTTTTCCATGGCATGGCTGCTTGCATGAGTACCGAAGGCACCTTCATGAATGTCTGTCATCAACATGTCTGCTTCTTTACTGTCAACACATCTGAGTAAGACCATGTCGTGATTTCTCTTGTACAGAACATTATTGCTAATGAAGAACTTGTATGACAATATTCGCAAAGTTCTCTTATCAAGTTTAGAGGTGTCGGCAGGATATTCTTGACTCTGAAGGTAATTTTTTATGTCACAAAACCAAGGTTTTCTGTTAGACTCTTCTTCAGCCATCATGACGTATGTTGGCCCGTCTTTCTTTCAATGCTAATTAGGGGAGCTTCGTTGACAAAATAAACCTTCCATATAGCAACCATCATAGCCAGATCATCTGCTATGTGGTTTTCAGATCTTGGGACGTGTTTGAAAGTGATTTCATCAAAATACTCGATCATCTCCAAAATATAGTCTTTGTAAGGAATCAGTTTTTCATCTCGGGTCTCCCATTCACCCTTGAGCTGATAAATTACCAAGGCAGAGTCGCTAATTACTTTCAGAATCTTAATACGAAGGTCAATGGTAGCTTCAAGACCCAGGATGCAGGCTTCATACGCAACTATGTTGTTCGTGCATTTGAAGCACAATCTTGCAGTAACAGCAGTGTAGCCACCAGTCGGATTTTCCATAACAACACCAACACCATGGCCTCTTTTGTTGGATGCACCGTCGAACATCATTTTCCAATGGGAACTAGGTTCAGGACCCTCCTTGATGCCAGGATCTTCTCTGGCTTTGTAAAGAAGTATGATATCTTCGTTGGGGAAGTCGAATTTGAGCGACTGATAATCTTCAACAGGTTGATTAGCAAGGTAGTCTGATAAGATACTTCCTTTTATTTACTTCTGAGCAACATATTGAATGTCATACTCTGATAAGAGCATGTGCCATCTTGCAAGTCTTTTGTCTGAGTAGGTTTTTCAAATATGTACTTTATCGGATCCATTTTGGATATCAATAGAGTAGTGTGACAAATCATGTACTGCCTTAGACGTTTGGCTGCCCAAGCCAGAGCACAACAAGCTTTTTCTAATGGAGAGTAACGAATTTCACAATCGGTGAATTTCTTGCTCAAGTAGTAAATCGCATGCTCCTTCTTCCCCGACTCATCCGTTTGGCCCAAGACACAACCCATCGATTCCTCGAGCACAGTCATGTACATGAAGATAGGCCTTCCAGGCACATGAGGGATCAATATTGGAGGCTCTTGGAGGTATCCTTTGATCTTTTCAAATGCCGAATGGTAATCCTCATTCCACACAACTGCTTGATCTTTCCGAGCAACTTAATGATCGGTGCGCAAGTAGGAGCCAAGTTGGAGATAAACCTGGAGATATAATTCAATCTGCCAAGGAAACCTCTGATCTGCTTCTCAGTTTATGGGACAAGAATTTCTCGGATGGCTCGTACCTTGCCAGGATCTACCTCGATTCAATATTGACTAACAATGAAGCCGAGTAGTTTGCTAGATCTAACTCCGAAGGTACATTTGACATGATTTAGACTCAATTGATACTTCCTGAGTCTTTCAAATAGCTTCAATAAATGATCAAGGTGATCTTCTTCGCTCTGAGACTTGGCAATCATATCATCGACGTAAACCTCAATTTCTTGGTGCCTCATGTCATGAAATAATGCCACCATGGCTCGTTGGTATGTGGCTCCAGCATTTTTCAAACCAAAAGGCATAACTTTATAACAATAAGTGCCCCAGGGTGTGATGAAGGTTGTCTTTTTCATATCAGTTGGGTCCATTCTTATCTGATTATAGCCGGAGAAGCCATCCATGAATGAAAATACTGCAAAGTTGGCTGTATTATCCACCAAAGTGTCGATATGCGGCAGAGGGAAATCGTCCTTCAGACTAGCTTTGTTAAGATCCCTGTAATCTACACACATTCTAACTTTGCCATCCTTTTTAGGTATTGGTACAATATTAGCCACCCACTCAGGGTATTCAGAAACTGCTAGAAAGCCTACGTCGACCTGCTTTTTAACCTCATATCTGATTTTGAGAGCCATGTCGGGTCTGGATCTTCGAAGTTTATGCTTAACTGGAGGATACTCAGGTTTAAGAGGGAGCTTGTGAACTACAATATTGGTGTCTAACCCAGGAATATCTTGGTAGAACCAAGCAAACACATCCGCATAATCTCTGAAAAGCATTACCAATCTGTCCTTAACCTCTGCCCCAAGCGATGCCCCAATCTTGACCTCTCTTTTTACTTCTTTAGAGCCCAAGTTGATAATGTCGATCTGTTCTTTGTAAGGTTGAAGATAAGCATCATCGTATTCAGTCATCTTTATCAGTTCTTCAGAAATTTCAAAATCCTTATCACTCTCATCTTCAGCTTAGAACACAGGTGAACTAAAGTCAGAAAGAACTGGATGATCATTGGATTTAGCAGGTGATGGAGGTTCTCTACATGTGTTAACGGGTTTAAATGATCAAACACACACAAAGAGATGCAGATGATGAATTCTTTTTAGGTTTTCAAAAGATTTCCATTTTCCTTTTTTTAAAAGAGTGAAAACAAAAAACAATGAACAACAAATGGAAGTTTAACAAAACACTCATTGATTGATTGATCTTTAATTACAAAAGTGTGGCCTATACAAAATGATCCACTGGCCTCGGGCATGACCATGGATTTTAAACAAAGAAAAAGCTAACAAGCAAGACAAACATATTAATCTAAGAGTGGTAACATGATGGGAACTTCAACAGCCTCTCAATTGCATAAAATGGCTTCATCTTGGAATACCAGGTTATCAATTTAGCTTACTTCGGCGTCTTCTTCGATGGCATTTATTTGAATGCCGCCGCTCACAAAGGTTTCTTTCAGGGTCTTTAGGCGCTTGCCGTCAATCTCTTATTCTTCATCTAGAGTTGGTTTGTAACCCAATCCTTGTCGATTGTTCTTTGCCCGAGCGTTGACCTTAATTACTTCTCCCCAACCTTGAGGAATACCTTCCTTCATGGAACTTTTAATACTCTGGACAGAGACGAAAGATGTCCCGTGTGTGACAACATCGTCCTTAATCAATATAATGTGTGCAATTTCTAATTCCTGGAAAGATGTTTCCAATGAATCGTTATCGATTTCGATGTGCCATAAGGATGATAGATTGCTCACCATTAAATCTTCTTCGTTGTTCACTGTGACCAATGGACCTTCAATAATAAACTTCATTTTTTGATGTAATGTGGATGTGACAGTGCTCGCTGCATGTATCCACGACCTTCCTAGTAAACAACTTTATGTCGGATTTATATCCATTACTTGAAAAGTGACCTCAAAGGCCTGTGGTCTCACCATAATTGGAAAATCAACTTCTCCAATTACTATTCTTCTTGATCTGTCGAAGGCTTTTACGATCAGATATGCTCTCATCACATCTCCTTTATATGCCAAATTGGCCAATGTTCTCTTGGGCATCACATTGAGAGATGACTAGTATCAACAAGTACTCTAGCGAGAGTATCATCTTCACATTTGACAGATACGTGCAAGGTACGATTGTGCTTGCGACCTTCAGTGGTTAAGTTATTGTTGTTGAAGCTCAGCGTATTGTAAGTTGTGATGTTAGAAACAATGAAATTACTGACATAGGCCCACAATGATATCTTTTGTTATGTGGGCCTATGTCAGTATTTTCAGCAATGTTTGTCGGTGAGCAGGAGAACTTAGCAGTAGAGACATGACTGCGAATTTTGACGGTGCCTGATTGAGCTGGTCTACTACCCTGTAGTTGCTTCGACGAATTATTCTTAAGAACTCTTCTTCGTCTTCCTTCGTGACTTCTTTTCCTTTTGACTTCTCAATAATAACAGGCTCTTTTGAGATGGGTTGATATATATGACTGTTACGGGTCATTTTTCTTGCCCCAGTAATATTTGTTACATCCTCATGCTTTCTCCCAGCTTTCATATCGTACCAGGAATAGTCATATTTCCAGGATACAGCCTTTGGATTGGGACCTGGTCCTCTTCTTGGATCAGAACTTGGCTTAGGGTGGCTAACCGTCAGTATTGGGTTATTGTGGAATACAGGCCTAACAGCAGCATGCGAAGCAGACTTGCTATTTGCAGTGTTGAATACGACACTACTTCAAACTTCTTTGGTAAATTGAATATAGGTTCAATCACCGAGATATCTTCTTTTCTCTTTTTCCCACATATCTATAGTTGACCCTCGTCAATCATCGACTGAATATTCCCCCGCACTAAGTCATAACCTTGCGAATAACAATTATTGCAGTCTTCATGAGAGTCTTTGATCAGACCTGCCTTTATCAATTTCTTGTGTAACTCGGTCAATGGAGTTTTAACTTCAGAAACCCTGGAAATCACTCTCATATCAGAATCTTCCTCTACGACATGGAAACCACCATGGTTTGGTAAAGGACAGTTTTCCACATTGGGCTGATTATCCTCGAAGGAGAGAATCTTCTTTTCAATCAACTCGCACACAATGTGCTGAAGTGCTATACAACCTTCAAGGTCGTGTCCCACAACATTTTCATGAAAGGCATAATGTGCATTTGGATTATAGAAATGTTGCAACAGATTTGGAGAAGGATCCAATTTCCTTGTCTGAATCAGGCTTTGTTGCACAATTACGGGGTACAACTCAGTGTAACTCATAGAAATAGGCTGAACCCTTGGCCTTCTATTCTGGAAAGTAGACCTCGGAGCCAGAGCTTTTTGTTGCTGCTGTGCTTTTTGATTATGATTTTACTGGTAGGCGTTGGGCGCCTGTTGTTGAAAGTTTTGTTGATTTGGCTAAGGTTGAAAAACTGGCATGACCGCGGCCACATACTGCTGTTGTTGGTACTGTTGATAGTTTTACTGTGGTTGTAGACGAGATAGTTGTTGATTTTGTGGATGATTTCTTCTGCTCTGAACCCTCCTGTCACACATTACAACATTAGTTTCCCCTTCTTTTTTCTTATGAAAATTGCTCGGTGGCTTCTTCATTGTGCTAGTGTTGGTACGACTAGATGAGCTTGTTACTTTGCTATTCTTCAAACCTGCCTCCACTTTCACACCTACAACCACAATATCGAAAAATTTTGCTATAACCCTACTAATCGTCCTCTCGTAGAATTTAGGCCTGACTGTATCTACGAACCAATAAGCCAATTCTTTCTCCGTCAAGGGAGGTTCCACCTGAGCGACAATTTCGTGTCATCTCTGCGTGTATTCTTTGAAAGATTTTGAGCTCTTTTGTGTCATGCTGAGAAGCTGAAGACAGTCTAGCGCCAAGTCTATGTTGTACTTGTATTGCTGAATGAATGCGTCAGACAAGTCTTGGAAGCAATGGATTTTTGACTGGTCTAGACTTAGGTACCATTTGGTAGAGGCACCCTTAAGACTGTTGTCACACCCTCATTTTCGCCTTTAGCCTTTATACCCTACATTCGCCATATCATACATCGTTCTATTGCATATCGAGCATGTGGGTACGGATTGAGTCGATTTGTTATTTTCCATTTCAAATGAGATAGATTTCCTATCATGGAATACATGGAAGAAAAGGTTCATCACCTAAGGCTTGATCTAAGTTGGAAAGTCTACTCATGTAGATTACTTCAAGAAGAAGTTACTTGAAAAATATTAGGATATTCAAGATAAGCATTCATAATGAACATGAAATGCAAGGCCAAATTCAAGTTTGCTTCATCCAATTTCATTTCAAATTCTTGTTCAAGTAGAGTCCAAATTTGCAAAGCATGAGTCAAGATCACAAGTCCATGATTCAAGACTTCATCCATTTCAAGTTTAATGGTTTTAAGGAAATCCATCATGAATTCATGATATAGATGCAAGAATATTACAAAGAGAAATTTTATGATATTACAAGAATGTCATTTGTTGCAAGGTTTCCAACTCTAAGTAATGTTTAGAAATTAATTTATTTCTAATCTTCATTCAAGTCTCTAGTCAAATTCATATTATGGTAATGCCACACCAAGTCCACATTGTGCTTACAAACATCCAAGAAATATGCAAGAATTAAATCAACATTGGAATGTTTTAAGACCAAGAATATGCATGTTTAATCATGGGCAAAACAACCCCATGCAAGAGGTGGCAAATTACCTCATGTCACAAAATCTACATGTCACAAAATCAAGAGAATAGCATGATAATACATCTAAATATCAGATTTTCAAAATGTTGTCAAAAAATAGTAGCATTGACCAAGAGGAGTTGTCCAAGCACAAGCCAACAAAATGGGTGCAAGGCACAAAGTGCTGCAGAAAAAACAGCATAGGCAAAGTGCAACAGCAAAAATGCAGCATAGCCTCTTGCATGGAAATGGAAAGAAAGAGAGTGACATGAGAAAAGGTGGTAAGAGACATTACCCCATGAAAAAATCTGATATGTGGGGAGAAGAGAAAACCCTAGAGTGGAGAGATAAGAAGGAGGGGGCTGTAAACAAAAAAATTCACTCTTTACACATTCAACATCCACTACACATTGCAAAAACCAGAAAAGATAGAAAGAGAGCAAGGAACTTTAGAGAGAAAACCAGAAAAAAGAGTGAGAAAGAAAACCAGCAAAAATCAAGAGAGTTCCATAAAAACCCATAGAGAACCTTTGAGGAGAAACACCTTCAAAGCATAGAAGGAAGAAGGAAGAAAACGCACAACCAAACCAGTGGAAGCTTAACAAAAAAGGAGGAAGCTCTTGGGTATCCATTTCAAACTTTTTCTCTCTTTATATTTTTGCACTTGCCATTTATTATCATTTGTAAGCGTGTTTGTGCTGGGTGTATTGTGTGAGGTCCCAAGGGGACCAAGAAACCATTTTTAAGAACCAATAGAAAGGAAAGAAAACCACAAAAGACAGTAAAAAAAAGCAAATATTTCATTTTTCGCTTCAGGTCGCGGCGCGAACATGCAAAAATCAGAATGAAAACTTTCCCAGTTCGCTGCGCGAACATGCAAAAAATAGAATGTTCACATTTCTCAGTTCGCGGCGCGAACTGATCAGTTTGTTTATTTTTTTTGCTGTTTTTACCTTGAAAATATTTTTTTCAAGGAGTTCGCCGTTTTTTTTGCATGTCTCGGTTTTTTTAGCCGACTAACCCCATATGTTTGTATGATTTTAGTGTGAATATTGCTATTGTCCTTGTTGAACTTTGATTCCAAAAACCATTTTCAAAAACAAACTCTCGATTTTATCGAGCCATTTTTAACCTTATAAGTCGATTGCCTTGCGCATCGCCATCGACCTTGTCCGCATCGCTTCAAATATATCTTTACAAATAATAAACCTTGATCCAACATCAAGTGATCTTTTTTCTCATAAAAAACCCAAAATGCAATAAATATATGGTTAGGGTTGTACACCATGGATTTTAAGGTGGTGGAGAAGGAATGAGAATGGAATCCTCCTACACTCGTTCCAAATGTTTTGGATACAAGGTGCTCGACTTGGCTATTCGAAACATTCACCTCCGTCCAAAGTCCTTTTGTGTAATCCTAGTCAAGAACCATTTCTCTTCAAAAACCTAAAAATAACACCAACTCATCAAACTATTGTTTTCGCCCTAGGGCATTAATCCGAAAACCCTTTTTCAAGGTATAAAATCAACCAACAAACAACTATTTCATAAGCCTCCGAACTACGGAGCTCTGATTCTTCACTTCTTTTAAGTGAGGATACGTAGGCACAAGGGCCACAATCCTTGGCGAGCATTAAAATAAATAAACCAACCCCTCTTTTCCTTAAGCAAGCAAACTCTTAATAAAAACACCCATTCACGCTAAACTACCTAGAAGGTTCCCATCGAGTACGATGGATGCGAGGGGGTGCTAACACCTTCCCCTCGCATAACCGACTCCCGACCCCTAAGACTTGGTTGCGATGACCACTTGTCGCTACTGCGAAAATCGGCGCCGGCTGACAGAAGAGTCGCCACCGTGCGTTATTTATCCCTCAGAGCGGGAAAGGAAACGCTCGAAGTAAACCTCGCAAAGACGGGAAAAGGTATGGTCATCGCAACCAAAACCTGGATTCGGGAGTCGGTTACGCAAGGGGAAGGTATTAGCACCCCTCACGTCCGTCGTACTCGACGGGATCCACGCTTGCTTGGGTTGTCTACTGGATACAAAACAATCTTATCTACGGCTGCTAAATCTAAACGGAAGGGAATTGACTCGATAGAGCATCGCACTCTATGCCTACGTATTCTCAAGAGAGAAAGTCAGAGTCAACGTAGTTCGGGACTACAGGGAAAATGGCTCGCCAGGACATCGCGTCCTGTGCCTACGTACTTCCACTGGATGGAAGATCAGAGCTTTACGTAGTTCAGACTCACTACGGCTAATCAAACATTCTCACACAGCAGTGAGAAAAACAACTGGCTTCACAGGGTCGGGAACCTATGGTCTTAACTATGGCTGAGTCTCAAATGCACTTGGGCAAGAGAGAAAAATGGTTCTCAATTAATCGTCAGCGGGAAAGTCTCGATCGCACAGCCGCGAGAGAACAACAGTTAGTCGTTAGTGTGCTCGCTAGGATATCGCATCCCATGCCTACATATCTTCGTCTGGTACGAAGAATCAGAGCAGCTGTAGTTCGGCTACTATCGGACCACAGCTCAAATCTCGTTTTATTCATCTCTGAAAAATGATTACAATGGTTGCATACTGAAATAAATCTCCTAGGAAACGCTATCCTATTCTATCTTGAAAAGTCGAATGAAAATAGCCCCCTAACAAGTGGGCCTCTAATTCTATCCTAGAAGTCGAAAAATAAAGTCTATGAAAATATCCTAAAAGAAAATGCTTCAAAAATATTAAATCTACTTTTAATATTTTTTCCTTTTTTCTCCTTTTCTCTTTTCTCATATTTTTCCTTCTCAATATTTCTTTTTGAATATTTTCTCAAATATATTTCTTTTCTCCCTTTTTTTTTCAAATATTTCAAATATATTTTCCACCATATTTTTCTAGTTTATTTTCTCAAACACATTTTTTCACTTCTTTTTTTTTTATTTTTTTCAAATATATTTTCTTTTCACTTCTTTCTCTTTTTTTTTTTGTATAACAAACAAATAAAATGAAGAAGGAAAATAAAGGGGCTGGGGGGTGTATCTAATATAGGGGGAGTTAACAATAAAAATAAGAAAAACTGCATTGACTGGGCCCAGCCCAATGTGTCTCAAAAAAAGCAGAAGGGGTGCTGGAAGTAATCTGGGTGTTGCTGGTAGGTGGTATTGGGTCCAGGCCCAATGTTGGTCCAAAAACGGGGGGGCGAGTGTGCCAAAAATTGAACTGGGCCTGAGGCCCATTCTCCTTTCTCCTTTCTCAGGGTCTGAAAACCCTAGAACTTTCTCCTTCTTCTCCCTTTGCAGCGCCGTCGCCATGGACTTTTCTCAACCGTTCTCAGCCTCTGTTCACCGTCCCTCGCCATCGTCCTCTGATCTTCCCTTGTCATTCTCCTAAACACCACCATCTTGATTCATCTTCCTCAAACAAACATCAACTTCCTAAAAAGGCTCAAATGCTTGGAGTTCTTCGCGTGAGGGTGGTCTTGATCTGAGAACAGGTACTGTTGATGAGTTCTGGAGAGACGAAGACGCACATTGACGAAGGTTTCTGAAGCTGATTTTGGATTGTTGTTGGAGATCTGAAGAAACCTGGAGATTGGCGTTGAAGAAGTTCTGTGTTGACGCTCTTCTGGAGATGGAAGAAGAACAGATGATGGACGTTCTTGATAGGTTGTATATTTCTGGAAATCAGATATGGTTGATGATCGTTCATGGATGAACGCGTTCGTGGATTAGGAGAACTTGTGTTGAAGGCAGTTGAAATCTGGAAACAATGGAGGTTTCTGGTAGTTTAGGTTGTTTCTGGAGTTTAGTGATGAGTGTTGTTGATTCTGGATCTGAGTTCTTGTATGAAGATGAAGGGATGTTGACGATGAAGATTCATCGTCTTGATGAAGTTCTGGAGAATCAATGGTGGCTGGATGATGATCCTGGTGGATCGACGGCGGTTGGAGGAGGAAGACGGTTGGAGTTTGTGGCGGATGAAGATGGAGGTTTGAGGAGGAAGACGGTTGGATGAAGGTTAGGGATGGAGGTTAGCGACCGGAATCTGGGTTTGGAGGGAGTTCCGGCGAGTTTGTGGTGGCCGGAGCACATGCACGGTGGCCGGTGGGAATTTTCTGGTGAGATGCTGGGATGAGGACGCGTGGGGCCGGTGGTGGTGTGGAGCTCTGCATGTGTGCCACGTATGGGATAGCGTGGCTGAGAGGGAGAGAAAGTCTGGGGTTACGTGGCTGTGAATGGGAGTGAAAAGTGGGGCCTTCCTCCCACAACACGTGTCAGCGTCTGGTATTTATTGCTGATGCTGCGCTGGCACTTTCTGGAGTATTCTAGAAGAAGCTGGAAAGTGGTGGATTTTTCTGACTATTCTGGACCAAATCCTGGACAACAAATAATGGGCCTGCGAAAATGGGGCCAAAGCCCAACGAAAATGACCTAAAAAAAACTCAAAAAGAACTGCATTAAAACCCAATTAAGTAACTCAAATTAATCCTAAACCTAATTAACTCCTAATTAAAACTCTAGTAAGAATATCTATTAATCAAACTATTTTTATTTATTAAACTCTACAATGAAAAATCTGTTTATCTAATATTCTGAAAAAAGAATTAAAACTATATTAAAACTATTTAAAAAATCATATTAATATTCTAAAAAAGATAAAAGCTATTAATATTCTACAAATGGAAAATGCTATTTAAATTCTATTAAAAATCTAAAAACTATATTACTATATTGTCTAAAAAATATTAAAGTCTATTAAAAAAATCCTACAAATGATTTAAAATCTTAAAAATCCTATTACCCTAAAAATGATTTAAAATCTATTTAATATTCTATAAAATTCTAAAAATTGATTTAAAAATATTAAAATCTATTAGAAAATTCTATTAAATCCTAGAAATTGATTTAAAAGCTATTTAAACCCTAAAAAATCCTATAAAATCCAGAAAAATCAAGATAATTCCCATAGGGACAAAATGAGCACCGAACGACACAAAAATAATCGGTAAAAATAAACGGGCACCGAAATAACCCCAAAAATCAATTCTACTGATTAAAACACCTGAAACACGAGACGGGAGCTGTGATCCCTGATAAAATCAAAACAAATGAACAATGCAATGTATGCAATATGCAGATGCGAATGCGGTTGTGCGTCGAAACATCGAGCCAAGTGCGGGACCCGGTTGGTCAAATTTTGGGGTGCAACAGCTGCCCCTATTCAAGCGACTTCGACCTGAATGGGTGAAGAGCGCTTAGCCTTCGGACATTCAAGGTAGATGACGGTTGAATACAAAATGGAACCCGGAAATTTGCCAACCGCGAGAATATACTGCAAAGCTGCTTGAGGAATAGCTTCCAATAAACTGAAGTTTGGTTGTAACGGCAACATCTGGTCAATTTTCTGATACAATTTTCTTCTCCAAAACCTGTGTGACGCCACAAGTATTGAAATAATGCTTCATAAAGCAAACACCTTGATTCCCATCTCTCTCGTGGGATCAAATCTGGTCGACTCACAGTTCATTGCGAACTTGAGGACAATTCTCCTGGGGAAATTCTGAATTGAACTGCCTTGCACCTGTTTTGACAAAGGGGGCAGCTTCAGAAGTCTGATATATGTCAATCTCCTTGTTGTTGTTGTCGTTGTTGTTGTTTTTTTTCCGATGCTGACGTAACACCCAAATATGAAGAATCACTCCGCTGGGGAAGTCGAGAAGCTGAACCACACAACTCTGCAGGTGAACAAATTCGAAACCCAATAGGTAACCATCTTGGTCTATGTTTCGACATGCGTATGCTTGATAATGATGCAATGTCCTATATGATATGTAAATGCTATGCGTTTTGTTTGAAAATGCGATGCCCTATATGACATGAATA
The DNA here is from genome assembly GCA_963859935.3 of Lathyrus sativus. Classification (NCBI taxonomy): domain Eukaryota; kingdom Viridiplantae; phylum Streptophyta; class Magnoliopsida; order Fabales; family Fabaceae; genus Lathyrus; species Lathyrus sativus. The sequence goes on along the minus strand of OZ012739.1, from coordinate 93,974,934 downwards.
TGCTATGCGTTTTGTTATATACAATGACTATATATGCTAATGCTAATGCAGGTTCGAGCTGCCAGAGAACACCAGGTCTGAAAACCACTTGGCAAAATAAATGCCGAAGATAACGTCAACTCTACTGGGGATGACCTGAAGTCACAGAACCATCTCAGCAAAATAAATGCTGGAAACGAGAAATCAAATCCGTTGGGGATAACTGCCCTGCTGGAGAAATGAGAAGGCAACCCTGCTTGACGACTTCACTGGGGAGAGAAAGACAACTCTGCTCGGGAATGCTCTCTTCAACCCATTGGTAACTGATTGTACTCTGCGGGGATTGACCCACACTGAGGTTGATTACACGCAGCACACTGCTGGAAATGCTCCTACTATCAAGGATATCAATCTTAATCTGCTGCAGATACTCCTGATCCTACTCTGATACGGGGTAAAATACCATCTCGACTCTTCCGGGGATAATAAGCAACTTTCATCTGCTGAAGAGTGGCAATTCTGATTTAACAATATCCACAAGGAATTCAAACATTACTCGGGGCACTGGTATCCGTCGAGCTTCGTATCGAGGAACATGACAACATGCGGGTCATTGGGAAATATTGTGTCAGATACCTTTTAGGTTTTTGTTTTGCTTTTCTGATTTAGAATAAACATGGATTATGTACACAGGGAAATGGAAATACTAGACGAGAACTAGCATTCAAGGGTAGACTACCAGTCGAGAACTGATAGGAAAATAGGTTAGAAAAATTGATTTTTTTGTGTTTTTGAACATCAGACAAGCTGACTGGATAACACTAAGGTATAGACAACCAGGCGAGAACTGGCTGAAAGCTGACGTACACCAGGCGAGAACTGGTATAACACATAGGTTAAAACACACGAGAACTGATTATGCGACGACATGTACCAGGCGAGAACTGATACAACACTTGAAGAAACGGTGACCACACGAGAATTGGTTACCAATAAACTGCACCAGGACGGGAACTGCCGCTTACAATAAACTGCACCAGGACGGGAACTGACGCTTACGGAAGGTGGGCCAGGCGAGAACTGGTTACCGATTTGCCAGGCGAGAACTGGACTTTGGAAACGACTGGTTACTGACACGCAACAGGTTTAAACTGCAGGATAATGATCCAACGACAACAAGATCTTCTTATTTGAAAGGTTTTCGATAAGGGTATTGACATGGTTCCCCGATACTCAACTCTGGCTGGGGATAAACAAACTGATTTGAATGACTTGCCCCAATACTCTCAGCTGGGGGATAGAAAGACTGGCGTGCCAAACTTGCCCCATTACAATTCAACTTGCCTCAATCTAACTCTTAGGAGTACTTGCTCTGAACAGCTTGCTACGAGAACTTCGAGAATACTTGCCCCGGTATCAGTACAACAAAAGAATTCAATCTCCAATTAAACACCTAACAACCCAGTTGATTTCAACATTCTCTGCAATGACTTGCCCCTGAATGATCGATGAGCGACTCAACCCGATCTGATTATCCATTGGAAGTATCTGCTTTCAAATCTCAGCGCTCTGCCTAATTGCCCCTGACTGGCTCCCGAGAAGACTCCTCCTGATCAACTACTTCTCAAATGAACTGCCCCTGCTCAACTGGAACTTCGGGACTTGTCCTCAGACTGACTGATACTGAACTTACTGGAAGATAATGCCCCTGATTCACTGGGCTCCACAACATTCACCATTCTGGTTCAGACTGCTGAATTACTCAGTCCTGCTTGATTACTCCCTGATGGAATTTCTTTCATGCCAACTACTAACCTGCAATTTGAATCGTCTGTCTACGAATGGTAATCTTAATGCAATGGCTATGCAGATTTTGAAAAAATTTTGAGCTGTCACTCATTTACATGCATATAATTGAGTGACGAATGAAACAAAGTTCAAACGTAGTACTTACGTGGTTAGTGAAAATACAACAAGATGTGACTAGCAAGTCAAGAAGGAGTCAGGTTACTCAACCTTATCGTAATGCGCTTCAGACTAACCCTACCTCAATTAGGTCTTTTAAGGGTTGTATCGTGGTCGGGTTCACGGTTCGTAAAACAAAGGATATTCGGCTCAAATTTTGATTTGTTCCCACCCCTTCTACGTGATGATCTCCGATCCTAAGGTTCAGTTAACCTGGCACAAGTACTCGCCTCTTCGAGAAATATGTTGAATGGTAAGAGCCACAGTTAAGGAATTCACAATGCTTTTCTTCTAAAGTGATAGTTACTCCTTCTTCGCTTTCGGTGTCTGTGTACACGACTTCGTGATTTGCTGGGGAAAATTTTCCTTTTTAATCCCTCTTTTCATTCTTTTGATTCCCTAACTTTTGCCTGGACTGACTCATTTTGAGTTCTTTTCGATTCTTCGATTTCTTTTGAAGTCCAGCGGGATGCCCTAATTTTTTGCCTAAGTATTTAGCTTTCCAGCTTTTCTTTCTTTTTACTTAGCGGGCTTTCTTTCTTCTTTCTTTTGGAACAAAGTCGTGTGACACTGGTTGTCTTGATTGCTCCGAAAGGATTGTAACTGTCTCACTCCTGATAGGTGAGGTTTGACCTCTTGAAAGGTATCAACTGATTGGTCCTTGAAAGACAACACTCCTCTGCAAGACTTGAATGCTCGGTCAAGCTAACTGCCAACTACCCCGCCCCGGGTTAAGATGTGAGGGTTAAAAAGTCCGAAAAAACTTCTACTTCCTGGCTCGAAGTGGTTAACAATGGACTAACTCCTTATATCTCCAGTGTTTGGGGAATTTGAAACAATGCCTTGTACGTCATCGGTACGGTCTTATCTGAAAGCATACAATCATTGGTTATGAGTTTCTGTTTCGTCATCCTCCCTCCTAACTTTGCTAGTCACAGCGAAAAAATGGAGTGAAATAAATGCAAGTGTCAGTGCAATGCAATAAATGAGCGACAGCGACATGATTAATTCAGAAAAATGCATAATCACTTTATTATTATCACCATTCAGAACATACAATGTTAAAAAGCAGGTAGTAACTAACAGAAAAGAAACTACAGATGCAAATGATATAAAAGTTTGAGAACTGCCACTGCTGAGGCGCCTGCCTGTCTGAACCACTGGCTTATGCTGGGGAATACCCTTCTGAATCCACGAGCTTAGACAGCTGAACTGTTGGGATGGACAAACAGAAACCCTTCTCGAAAGGAAATACGATCCTGATCAATCAACTGCTGTACCTTCGCCTGAAATGCTTTACAATCTTCGGTTGAATGCCCCGGAGAGCCACCATGATAACCACACTGAACGTGGGGATTGTACCCAGGAGGGTAAGGTTCTGGAACTGGCTTAAGAGCTTTCGGCTCCACCAAAGACTTCTGAATCAAAGATGGTAGCAACTGGCTATACGGCATCGGCACTGGGTGAAAAGGAGCTTTCCTTCGTTCCAAGTTGTTGCGAGGTTTGTTCTGATTTTGACGCTGATTCTGATAACCTCGGCCACGAGTTCGCTGATTTGCAATGGAAGCGACATAAGATTCCTGATATGGTGCCCCGGGCACGGCTGTCTGCTCAGTATAACAAGCCACGGGAGGTACTGATCTCTGATAAGATGATGAACCAACAAAATTCACTGCTTCGCTTTGAGGATATTCAATCTTTGGCATGACTGAGTTGATCACCACTTCTTCTTCACTCTGATAGTCACAAGGGTATTCAGTTTCACCAGCTTGATCATATGGAGTAATCTGAATTTTCCCCATTCTTATGGAGTACTCAAGGCGTTCTCCTAATGCTACCACGTCAGAGAAACTTGCCGGAACTCCGAGCAATCTTTTGAAGTACGGATATTGTAGGGAATCCACAAACATGCTTGCCAGCTCTTGGTCTAACAGCGGGGGACGCACTCTAGCAGCAAATTCTCTCCATCTCTGAGCATACCTCCTGATCGGTTCATTGATCTCTTGAGACAACTCTTGCAAATGCATGCGATAAGGAGCAATGTCTAGGTTGTAATCGTACTGCTTCAGAAAAGCTCTGGCTAAATCCGTCCATGACTGAATCTGATTCCTCTCTAACTGCATATACCACCTCAAAGATGCCCCAGTCAGACTATCTTGAAAGCAATGGATCATCAACTTGTCATTTCGCGCAAACGCAGTCATTCTTCGACAGAACATCATCAAATGCAGCTTTGGACAGCTATCTCCCGTGTACTTCTCAAATTTCGGCACTTTGAACTTGTAAGGCAACACCAGGTCAGGAACCAAACACATGCCTACAGCATCTAGGTTAACAGCATCTTTGGCTTTCAAAGCTCTCATTTGCTCTTCCAACACTCGGACTCTTCTACCATCGTCAAGGGCTCTTGGATCTACCATCCCAGCTGCTGGAATATCTCTTCGGTAATTCATCACAGGGAAAGCAACACCTTGATTGGTAACAGGAGGAGGACGCTCATTCTGGGCAACAAACTGCTCATGTCGATCTTGGTTCTCAACAGAAGGCTGTACAACTTGGTCTGCAGCGACGTTGTTCACTTGCGGGAAATCTTCCATGGAATCGTACAGAGGGTTGGACGCCATAGTGAACCCTGTCAAGGTGTTAGGAGACTGGAAATTGCCTTCAGACATGGCTACCAATAATCTTCAGCTGACTTCGACACTTGATCCTGCTCAAATCTACTCAACCCCTGGGTAGGTCTTCTGACAATCAACAGCTGCTCAATCCGAACTCTGGGTAATCACCTTCAGGAAACAAAGGCTGGATCAGAACTCTGGCTAGCTGGAGGATGATATGCAATGCAACACTGATATGCATATGATATGCAAAATGCAGCAAACAATGGGACCACAGCCCCCACACAAAATCTAAATACTGCTGCGCTGCTGACGGAGACGCTCTCTGAAAAGAGGACCAGTATAACGGGTAGGTTGAAAGTCAAGTTTCCTGCACAAAAAACCCCCCTCACTCACAGGTGTGGACCTATATCTGACAAGGTACGGCATCCTATGCGGTCGTCAGCGTCACAGACTTTCATGAGGAATGATACGATTCCCAGAAGGAGTGGCATCGTCATCTCATGAAGAGGCCTCACTTAGCTGACTCCCAATTGATCGGTTCCCAGAGTCGACAATCCTCACGTCTGGACTCCCCTCAGATCCTCAGGACCGGAAAGGAGCACCTCTGCAAGAATCTCGTCCGAGTGCGAATTTTCGTAGGGAACTGCGCCTGCTCAGCAGACAGGTTCGTCTACTACTTCTCCGCAACTATATCTAGGTGTATACTCATACTCGAGCCCAGGTCCGGCTTATCTCAATCATAGAATACCCGTAACAGCCCAACAGCAATAGATAATATCGATAAATAGGCCCCAAATAGACAAGCAAACAAGCGCTAGGATTGACTCTCTCTTAGGGGACGTTGGATCCCAAAATTGACTCGCTCTCGGGACATTGGATCCCTAGGAAACTATCGGTATTCCCCAGCAGAGTCGCCAGCTGTCGCTACTGCGAAAATCGGCGCCGGCTGACAGAAGAGTCGCCACCGTGCGTTATTTATCCCTCAGAGCGGGAAAGGAAACGCTCGAAGTAAACCTCGCAAAGACGGGAAAAGGTATGGTCATCGCAACCAAAACCTGGATTCGGGAGTCGGTTACGCAAGGGGAAGGTATTAGCACCCCTCACGTCCGTCGTACTCGACGGGATCCACGCTTGCTTGGGTTGTCTACTGGATACAAAACAATCTTATCTACGGCTGCTAAATCTAAACGGAAGGGAATTGACTCGATAGAGCATCGCACTCTATGCCTACGTATTCTCAAGAGAGAAAGTCAGAGTCAACGTAGTTCGGGACTACAGGGAAAATGGCTCGCCAGGACATCGCGTCCTGTGCCTACGTACTTCCACTGGATGGAAGATCAGAGCTTTACGTAGTTCAGACTCACTACGGCTAATCAAACATTCTCACACAGCAGTGAGAAAAACAACTGGCTTCACAGGGTCGGGAACCTATGGTCTTAACTATGGCTGAGTCTCAAATGCACTTGGGCAAGAGAGAAAAATGGTTCTCAATTAATCGTCAGCGGGAAAGTCTCGATCGCACAGCCGCGAGAGAACAACAGTTAGTCGTTAGTGTGCTCGCTAGGATATCGCATCCCATGCCTACATATCTTCGTCTGGTACGAAGAATCAGAGCAGCTGTAGTTCGGCTACTATCGGACCACAGCTCAAATCTCGTTTTATTCATCTCTGAAAAATGATTACAATGGTTGCATACTGAAATAAATCTCCTAGGAAACGCTATCCTATTCTATCTTGAAAAGTCGAATGAAAATAGCCCCCTAACAAGTGGGCCTCTAATTCTATCCTAGAAGTCGAAAAATAAAGTCTATGAAAATATCCTAAAAGAAAATGCTTCAAAAATATTAAATCTACTTTTAATATTTTTTCCTTTTTTCTCCTTTTCTCTTTTCTCATATTTTTCCTTCTCAATATTTCTTTTTGAATATTTTCTCAAATATATTTCTTTTCTCCCTTTTTTTTTCAAATATTTCAAATATATTTTCCACCATATTTTTCTAGTTTATTTTCTCAAACACATTTTTTCACTTCTTTTTTTTTTATTTTTTTCAAATATATTTTCTTTTCACTTCTTTCTCTTTTTTTTTTTGTATAACAAACAAATAAAATGAAGAAGGAAAATAAAGGGGCTGGGGGGTGTATCTAATATAGGGGGAGTTAACAATAAAAATAAGAAAAACTGCATTGACTGGGCCCAGCCCAATGTGTCTCAAAAAAAGCAGAAGGGGTGCTGGAAGTAATCTGGGTGTTGCTGGTAGGTGGTATTGGGTCCAGGCCCAATGTTGGTCCAAAAACGGGGGGGCGAGTGTGCCAAAAATTGAACTGGGCCTGAGGCCCATTCTCCTTTCTCCTTTCTCAGGGTCTGAAAACCCTAGAACTTTCTCCTTCTTCTCCCTTTGCAGCGCCGTCGCCATGGACTTTTCTCAACCGTTCTCAGCCTCTGTTCACCGTCCCTCGCCATCGTCCTCTGATCTTCCCTTGTCATTCTCCTAAACACCACCATCTTGATTCATCTTCCTCAAACAAACATCAACTTCCTAAAAAGGCTCAAATGCTTGGAGTTCTTCGCGTGAGGGTGGTCTTGATCTGAGAACAGGTACTGTTGATGAGTTCTGGAGAGACGAAGACGCACATTGACGAAGGTTTCTGAAGCTGATTTTGGATTGTTGTTGGAGATCTGAAGAAACCTGGAGATTGGCGTTGAAGAAGTTCTGTGTTGACGCTCTTCTGGAGATGGAAGAAGAACAGATGATGGACGTTCTTGATAGGTTGTATATTTCTGGAAATCAGATATGGTTGATGATCGTTCATGGATGAACGCGTTCGTGGATTAGGAGAACTTGTGTTGAAGGCAGTTGAAATCTGGAAACAATGGAGGTTTCTGGTAGTTTAGGTTGTTTCTGGAGTTTAGTGATGAGTGTTGTTGATTCTGGATCTGAGTTCTTGTATGAAGATGAAGGGATGTTGACGATGAAGATTCATCGTCTTGATGAAGTTCTGGAGAATCAATGGTGGCTGGATGATGATCCTGGTGGATCGACGGCGGTTGGAGGAGGAAGACGGTTGGAGTTTGTGGCGGATGAAGATGGAGGTTTGAGGAGGAAGACGGTTGGATGAAGGTTAGGGATGGAGGTTAGCGACCGGAATCTGGGTTTGGAGGGAGTTCCGGCGAGTTTGTGGTGGCCGGAGCACATGCACGGTGGCCGGTGGGAATTTTCTGGTGAGATGCTGGGATGAGGACGCGTGGGGCCGGTGGTGGTGTGGAGCTCTGCATGTGTGCCACGTATGGGATAGCGTGGCTGAGAGGGAGAGAAAGTCTGGGGTTACGTGGCTGTGAATGGGAGTGAAAAGTGGGGCCTTCCTCCCACAACACGTGTCAGCGTCTGGTATTTATTGCTGATGCTGCGCTGGCACTTTCTGGAGTATTCTAGAAGAAGCTGGAAAGTGGTGGATTTTTCTGACTATTCTGGACCAAATCCTGGACAACAAATAATGGGCCTGCGAAAATGGGGCCAAAGCCCAACGAAAATGACCTAAAAAAAACTCAAAAAGAACTGCATTAAAACCCAATTAAGTAACTCAAATTAATCCTAAACCTAATTAACTCCTAATTAAAACTCTAGTAAGAATATCTATTAATCAAACTATTTTTATTTATTAAACTCTACAATGAAAAATCTGTTTATCTAATATTCTGAAAAAAGAATTAAAACTATATTAAAACTATTTAAAAAATCATATTAATATTCTAAAAAAGATAAAAGCTATTAATATTCTACAAATGGAAAATGCTATTTAAATTCTATTAAAAATCTAAAAACTATATTACTATATTGTCTAAAAAATATTAAAGTCTATTAAAAAAATCCTACAAATGATTTAAAATCTTAAAAATCCTATTACCCTAAAAATGATTTAAAATCTATTTAATATTCTATAAAATTCTAAAAATTGATTTAAAAATATTAAAATCTATTAGAAAATTCTATTAAATCCTAGAAATTGATTTAAAAGCTATTTAAACCCTAAAAAATCCTATAAAATCCAGAAAAATCAAGATAATTCCCATAGGGACAAAATGAGCACCGAACGACACAAAAATAATCGGTAAAAATAAACGGGCACCGAAATAACCCCAAAAATCAATTCTACTGATTAAAACACCTGAAACACGAGACGGGAGCTGTGATCCCTGATAAAATCAAAACAAATGAACAATGCAATGTATGCAATATGCAGATGCGAATGCGGTTGTGCGTCGAAACATCGAGCCAAGTGCGGGACCCGGTTGGTCAAATTTTGGGGTGCAACACCACTCTCCTTTCCCAAAGGTTTTATCGCTATTTCCCTTTCCCTCCTTGGGATAAATAAAATCTGGTGGCGACTCTGTGTCATTTTTCGCGTAGCGACAGCTGGCGACTCTGCTGGGGACTTTTTCCAAAGCGAGTCAGGCCTAACCTAGGTTATTTTTGCGTGTTTGGGTTCTTTCCTTTTTGCTTGTTTATCGCTTTCCTTGTTTTTTCAATTGTATCTCACCGTGTTTGGTTTCATTGGTTTTTGGTATGGATTGGAAACTTTGGTGGCAAACTTGAGGGAAAGACTCTATACCCGAGTCTAGAGTGTTAAAATTGAGATAGGAGAGGTTGAGTAGTATGAGCTTTCGAGATGCTCATCTCGTGATAGTCGATACGAGAACCTCGCTTAGAGTAGATTCTTTTGAAAGTGATGAGAACCGCCAAGCTCTTGGCGTGTTGGATCAACATTCTCTTGAGAGTCCATTACTCTAAGGACCTTTTAGAACCCTAAACCTTTGGCCAACTAAGAATGATGGTCGCGTAGTATGGGTCCTCGAGAAGCTCTTCTCGTGTGGATCGATACGAAGACCTCGTTCAGAAGAGACTTTCTTGATGGAGTTGTTGCCTGGCAATGACTGACATACGTAACAAACAGTCAAGAAAGTCCATGACTCTGAAATCCTTGTCTAGAACCCAGTGTCAATGTGTCTCGTAGTATTTGTCCCCGAGAAGTTCTTCTCGTGTGGTTCGGTACGAGCACCTCACCCAAAAGAGGTTCATGTGATGGAGTCATCATCCGACATATTCATGTCATGTATGATGAACACTCATGTGAATCCATGACTTTGGGATCCCTTTTAAACCCTAGATCACGCCTTGTGAGAACCTTTTTATAAAGCAGTCAGTATCGGCCATATCCATACCACATACTTATGAACCCATATGCTCGAATTCTGCATCCGTTCATACATACATACTTCATAAAAAACAAAGCTCTTAGTGTCTTGTTCTTGTTGCAGATATAAGCATTTTTCAGAAGCAGTCATGATGAATGTGAATTTAGGAACAATGAAGCTAAACAAGAAGACCGACCAAAAGAGTACTTTCACTTTCAAATACAAAGATCCTTCAATTGACAGTTTGAAAGCGCTAAGTGCCAAGATCACTCCCATCAAGCACAAAAAATTTCACTCTTCTTATGGGAGAATTTTGGAACTGTTTACAGAGAATATAGAGTTTGAAGCTCTCACAGCCTTGGCTCAGAACTATGACACTTCCCTCCGTTGTTTCACCTTCGCCGATTTTCAGATAGCTCCTACTTTTGAAGAATTTGAGAAGATTTTGAACCTCTCCATCAAAGATCGCAATCCTTTTCCCAAGCTCGAAGAAGAGTTCACTTTGAAGAAAGTGGATTCTGCCTTAGGGATTCCCGCATCAGATGTGATAGCCAATTGGGCACCCAAAGGAGCTAGGGGTTTCTCGAGGAAATTCTTGGAAGAACAAGTGTGGAAGTATGCCAAGGAAGAGAAATGGGAAATATGTGGTTCAATTCTGGCACTCTGAGTCTATGGAATTGTGATGTTTCCAAATGGGGAAAATTTTGTGGACCAAGTAGCTGTGGAAATCTTCTTGACCAAGAACCCTGTGCCTTTCCTCTTAGGTGACTTCTACCACACACTCCATACAAGACATACAAAAGGAGGTGGAATGTTCCTTTGTTGCGCCCCGCTCCTGCATAAGTGGCTAAGGACCCACATGCCCGAAAAAGGTCCTTTTGCTTCCAAGGAACTCTCATGGCCTCAAAGATTCGCTTCACTCACCGCTAGTTCCATCACATGGTACAAGAGGGAATGGGAAACCAAAGATATTATCTTTTCGTGTGGAGAATTTCCCAACGTGCCTCTTGTGGGGACACGAGGTTGCATCAATTACAACCCGGGGTTACTCAAGAGACAGTTTGGACACTCCATGGATGGCCCTCCTAAAGAAGAAGATTTGGTACCGTTCCTTGTCAATACGGCCGATCCAAGTGATCCATCTATACGAAGGGCAAGAAGAGCATGGGTAAACATCCAAAGAAGCAATCCAGACAATGGGCGGAAGAACATCCTTGCTCGTGAACCTTATGTCAAATGGGTGAAAGAGAGAGTGAAAGAGGTCAGATTACCTTTTGTCTTTGATGCATTTATTTTCCCATCAAATCCTGAGCCCGAGCCTATCTTACCCGAAGATATGGAGAAACTTAAGGCTAAAATCCAAGAACTTGAAGATGAGAACACTCAGCTTCGAATTCGACTCAACGAGACTAAGCAGAAAAGCGAAGCTTGGGAAGACAAAAGCAAAGAGTTGAAAGAAAAGTTTGAGGATAGCAAGAAAAGGGCTAGGGAAGAGAAAGGAAAGAAAGAATGGGTTGGTGGAGCTCTCAAAAACGCCAACACCGACTTGGATCACCAAAATGAAAAATTGGACCAAGTATGGCGAAAGGTCAGAGACTTAGAAAATGATGTGAGAATAGCCACCCAGATGAAGAAAGATGAAAGGGAAAAATTTGAAGCTCAGATTCACAAGTTGAAAGGCATTATGAAAGGCTGTGAAGATCAATTAGCTCGTGAGCTATTGGAAAAGGAGAATGCGCAGCGAGATTTCGTACAAGCAGAGTACCAGTTGGGTAGAGCTATCGAAGAAATCCGAAGACTGAAAGATGGAATATATGATGAGCTATATCTCTATTGGGAAGAAAGTTGTCATCAGGCAGAAGCTGCGGTACTTCAGAGAGATGACATCATCCATGATCTCCAAATTCTCTATGAGGAGTGGAAGAACAAATTCGTAAACTCGGCGGGATTCTCCAACATTGTGCTTCAGCAGATCCCTGAAAAATTAAAGGTAGCCGATCAAGTGATGACTCCTGGAAACACTCATGTCCCTGTGTTCGACTTTGTGAAGTTTTGCAAGGAAACAATGGGAGAACTTGTTACAGATTTAGAGGCAGTTCGCAGAGCCCAAGGAGTCACATTTAGAGTCAATTTGTAATTTGTTTAAGAATTGTATCTTTTGTGTTTTATATTTGAACTTGGCTTCAAGACTTAATGAAATGAGAGTTTCTGTTCTATTATGTCTCTTCTGATTAATTGCAATGGAAAATGTTTATATTCTTAACAATAAATAACAAGTTTATTATGAGCTTTGCACATAACATTGTTCATATGCATTCCATACGCATCATATCGCATTTCATAAAAACAAAAACCAAAGCTTACAAAAACTTGACCTCCATTCGCAGTAAACAAGCTGACTTCCCGACATCCCTACTACACTCGTGGCAAGAAAAGATTACTAATAGATCAAATTGAGCAAACTCAAGCAGCTTTCGGGGAAGAGATGACCCACATGAAGAATCAGATGGGCCAGCTGATGGAAGTCATCTAGGCTATGGCCAGAGGACAAGAAGAAATAAGACAAGCTGTAGAGAGAAACACTACCAACGCTCCAATTTCTACCACTGTGGGCTCAAACCCCACCCCTGACGATGTCATTCCTACTCCTACAAATGCAATCCCCGTTCCTGGTGGCACGGTCCCTACTCCTGCTGGCGCAAGCGTAATCCCTACTCCTGGTAGTGGTGCAGCTACCCCTCAAATCCACTTTGATGATCATGAAGGTTTCTACAACCCTCACGACAACTTGGCCGTAGACGCTTCAGGAATACCAACTACTGACTTGGAAAAGAAGATACTCGCCTTGCAAGAGACAGTCAAAGGACTACAAGGCCCAAGCACTTTTGGGTTAGATGCCGCGGATATGTGTTTGGTGCCCGGTGTTAAGATTCCACTCAAGTTCAAAGTCCCTGACTTTGAAAAATACAAAGGGACAAGCTGTCCCCGAACTCACATCCGATCTTATTGTAGGAAGATGGCTGCCTACTCTGATGATTAAAAACTACTAATGCATTTCTTTCAAGATAGCCTCAGTGGAGCTTCCCTTGAATGGTACATGCAGTTAAAAGGTACACATATCAAGACTTGGAAAGAGTTAGCCGAGGCATTTCTGAAGCACTGCCAATACAATTCTGACATGGCGCCTAATCGCACACAACTCTAAGGCTTGACCCAGAAATCTGGTGAAGCGTTCAAGGACTATGCCCAAAGGTGGAGGGACTTAGCTGCTAGAGTCCAGCCTCCTCTTCTTGAAAGAGAATTGACAGATATGTTCATGGGGACTCTTCAAGGTCCTTTCCTAGAACGCTTGGCTGGATGCACATCTAATGTATTCTCAGATTTAGTTATGGCCGGTGAAAGGATCGAGAACATGATAAAGATTGGAAAGACTCAGAATGCTGATGGAGCTTCCGGTGGAGCTAAGAAGCCCTACCAAGGTTCGCAAGAAAAAGAGAAGGCGAAACGAGCGCTGACTTGATGGATAAGGGGAAAGCCAAAGCATACCAAGGCTCTTACCATCATGTGGCTGTTGTTACTCCAAATCAACCTCTCTCTATACCTGCAAGTCAACCAGCTGTTCGAGTTCCCTACCAACAACAACGTCAAGGCTATTATCAAGGTCCTCCAAGACAAAGGAGACCTGAGAAAAGATTTGATCCTATTCCGACAACATACGCTAGGTTGCTTCCACTCTTGCTTAAGGGTTCCTTAGTACAGTTGACAGAAATGAAAGCTCCTCCCACTATCCTACCTCCTGGCTATGATGCAAATGCCCGTTGCGAGTTCCATTCTGGGGCTCCCGGACATAATATTGAAAACTGCAAAGCTTTGAAGTACGTAGTACAAGATCTCATTGATTCAAAGGCCATCAATTTCACCAAAAATACTCCCAATGTGACTAATAATCCAATGCCAAACCATGCTACAAACATTATTAAAGAATCTAGAGGAAAGAAGTTGGTGTCAGAAGTTGATAAGATGAAGACTCCCTTTGCTGTTCTTAAAGAACAATTGTTAATGAAGAATATTGTCCCAGGATGTACCGAGGATTGCCAACACTGTTTGAAAGATCCCCAAAATTGTCAGGAATTGAAGATGGGCATCCAAAATTTGTTAGATCAAGGTGTCATATTGATAGAACAGGTGTCAAATGCTGAAGAAGTAGCCACTCTTGATATTCCCTATGATCCGATGGAATTTACATATGATGAATAACTGTTGAACAATTTGTATGGTCAGAACCGTGTGCCGTTGACAATTCCATGTGATGAAGATTGGTATCCTGTCCAAGTTCCACTACAAATCCCGTATGATGTTGCACCGCTAACAATTCCATGTGATCAGCCTCGTGCGCCCTTGGAAATCCCATGTGATTATGATTGGCATTCTGTTCAGACCTCATACAATCAAGTTCATGAACCATTGCAAATACCGTATGATCAAGTAGAAATTCCATTGTCTCCACCTTCACTTGCTCCATTAGTGATATCTACACCTACTCCTTTCCCGTTCGAGAGCACCAAGGCTGTCCCCTGGAAATATGAGCCAACTGTTTACATTAATGGGCAGAAGGTGGAAGAGGATGCTGTGAAAGTTGATAGTTCTGTAGAGAACATGGTTGGGACCGATGGAATAACTAGTAGTGGGAGGATTTTTGTGCCCGTACCACCACCAAACGGTACAAATGAGAAGCATCCAACAATTGAGCAGGGGCATACTTCTACTCAAAAAAGAAATTCCAATGAAGATGTCGAAGAATTCTTACGAATCATCCGAAAAAGTGATTATAAGGTGGTGGACCAGCTCAACCAAACACCTTCAAAAATTTCCATGTTGTCATTGCTAATGTGCTCCCCTGCCCATCAGGAGTCATTGATCAAGTTTTTGAAGACTGCTCATGTTCCCCAAGAAATATCCGTTGTGCAATTTGAAGGAGTGGTGTCGAATATTGCCTCTGCACATATTCTGAGCTTTAATGATGGAGAGTTGCCCCCCGAAGGGAAGAACCATAATAAAGCTTTGCACATCTCCATTGAATATGTTGATGTTGTGTTGTCGAGAGTATTGGTAGATACTGGATCTTCCTTAAATGTTTTACCAAAGAATTCGTTGGCCAAGCTGACCATTGAAGGATTGATGATGAAACCCAGTTCAGTGATAGTGAAAGCTTTTGATGGGGCAAGAAGGACGGTGATAGGGGAAGTTGATCTCCCCATCAAAATAGGACCTCACACTTTCATTATCACATTCTATGTGATGGATATTTATCCTGCTTACAGTTGTTTGCTAGGCCGTCCTTGGATTCATGCGGCTGGTGCTGTAACATCCACTCTTCACCAAGGACTAAAGTTCATGGTTAATAATCAGCTTGTCGTCATCGAGGGAGAAGAGGATATGCTAGTAAGTCATCTGTCTTCATTTTGCTATGTGGAAGTGGGAGGGGAAGTTCATGAGACCCCTTTTCAAGCATTTGATGTGATAAGTGTGGAAATGATCCCTGCTAAGAAGGAGGAAAAGAAATCAGGAAGGTCAGGATCCCTCATGGTTACTTGGAAGGACGCAAGGACCGTAATTGAGGCCGGTCACCCTGAAGGTTGGGGAAGAGTGTTGGAGCTACCCATCAACAAAAACAGAACTGGTTTGGGTTACCTTGGCAATCACAAAGCTCAGCAGAAGACAACCGTTGACAAGGACAAAGGGTTCATTCCTCCACTTGCCTTTGTTAGTGGTGGACATATGGTGGATGATCAGGTGGCCGTTGTGGAAGCTGAAGATGATACACTAAAGGAAGTCTGCATGGTGTACCTAAGGGCACCGAATCAACAACTCAACAATTGGACTGTTACGGAGATACCGGAAGTCACCCTTGTCGAAGAGTAATTTTCCTTGTATTGCTTTCAAATCCTATGCTCTGCCCAATGCATAAGGATTATTTTGTAGGGCCCCCATGTTTTCAACTAATATTTATCATGAATGAAATGAACCTTTTGCATTCAATTGTGTTCCCTGTCTTCCTTTTTTTATTTTTGCATAAATAAATGGCAATTTTTTCTTGCATTTTTCTTTTTCATATTCACAAAATAAAGCATAAAACCACCAATCATGCAGATCTACCCCGGATTCCATTGATAACGATACTGCTACGGTTCCATGTGACTTTGATAATCCAATCTACCATGCTGACGAGGATTGTGAGGAGGATTGTGAACTCCCCGAGGAGTTAGCCAGACTATTGAAGCAAGAATCAAAGATCATTCAGCCGCATCAAGAGTCATTAGAAGTTGCCAATCTTGGAACCGAAGAGGACAAGAAAGAGGTCAATGTAGGCGCTGCCCTAGAAGAGAGTGTGAAGAGAAGACTGACTGAGCTCCTACACGCGTATGCAGATGTGTTTGCTTGGTCATACTAAGACATGCCCGAATTAGATTCAGACATCGTGGTGCACAAATTGCCGCTTAAGGAAGATTGTCCGCCTGTAAAGCAGAAGATGAGACGAACTCGACCTGACATGACCCTTAAGATTAAAGAGGAAGTACAAAAGCAGCTTGATGCCGGATTCTTGGCAGTATCAAAATACCCTAAATGGGTCGCTAACATTGTACTTGTGCCTAAAAAAGGAGGTAAGGTGCGGATGTGGGTTGACTATAGAGACCTAAATACAGCCAGTCCAAAAGATGATTTTCCGCTGCCACAAATTGATGTGTTAGTGGATAATACGGCCCAATTCTCCGTGTTCTCTTTCATGGATGGATTCTCCGGATATAACCAGATTAAAATGGCTCCAGAGGATATGGAGAAGACTACCTTCATTACCCCTTGGGGAACCTTCTGCTATAAGGTTATGCCATTTGGTCTAAAGAACGCTGGCGCGACATATCAACGAGCAATGGTGACTCTCTTTCATGACATGATACATAAAGAGATTGAATGCTATGTAGACGATATGATCGCAAAATCCCAAACCTAAGAGGAACATCTCATCCACTTGGAAAAGTTGTTTACTAGGCTAAGAAAGTTTAGGCTAAGGCTCAATCCGAATAAATGTACCTTTGGGGTAAGATCTGGTAAATTGCTAGGTTTTGTCGTGAGCCAAAAAGGGATTGAAGTCGATCCTGACAAAGTAAAAGCTATCTAAGATATGCCAGCTCCAAGAACCGAAAAGGAGGTTCATGGTTTCTTAGGGAGATTAAACTACATTTCCAGACTCATACCTCACCTAACAGCCACCTGTGAGCCAATATTCAAGTTGCTTCGCAAAGATCAAGCAATCGTGTGGAATAACAATTGCCAAAAAGCGTTTGAGAAAATAAAAGAGTATCTACAAGAGCCACCGATCTTGATGCCTCCCGTGCCAGGAAGACCTCTCATCATGTACTTGACCGTTCTGGAAGGATCCATGGGATGCGTGTTGGGGCAGCATGACGAAACAGGTAGAAAGGAGCATGCTATCTACTACTTAAGCAAAAAGTTCACTGACTGTGAAACGAGATACTCAGTGTTGGAGAAGACCTTTTGTGCACGCGCATGGGCTGCCAAACACTTAAGGCAGAATATGTTGACCCATACCACATTGTTGATATCAAAGATAGATCCAGTCAAGTATATCTTCGAGAAGCCTGCACTCACTGGACGAGTAGCCCGCTGGCAAATGGTACTGACAGAATATGATATCCAGTACGTCTCACAAAAAGCTATTAAAGGGAGTGTGTTATCTGAATATCTTGCCTACCAACCCATGGAAGATTACCAGCCCATGCGTTTTGACTTCCCTGATGAAGATATCATGTTTGTCAGAGACTATGAAACATTAGGCCCAGAGGAAGGACCCGAACCAAGATCGCGATGGACGCTCGTGTTCGATGGTGCCGCAAATGCTCAAGGCAATGGGATATGGGCAATCCTCACCACTCCTACCGGTTTCCATATTCCATTCACCGCAAGATTATGTTTCGAATGCACCAACAATATGGCAGAATATGAAGCATGTATCTTCGGAATTGAAGCCGCTATTGACCATAGAATCAAGATTTTGGAGGTGTATGGGGACTCAGCTCTAGTCATCAGTCAAGTCAGAGGCGACTGGGAAGCACGTGACAACAAATTAGTGTCGTATTGGGATCACGTCTTGAAGTTAATCCCATACTTTGATGAGGTTACTTTCAATCACATTCCTAGAGAAAGCAATCAATTGGCAGACGCTCTTGCCACGTTGTCATCCATGTTCAAAGTTAAATGGAAAAATGAGGCACCCTCTATCCGTATTGAACATCTTGATGAGCCTGCCCACTGTCTGGAAGCAGAGGTAATAATCGATGATCAACCTTGGTTCTATGATATCAAAATTTATCTAGAAAAGCAAGAGTATCCAGAAAATGTTTCCATCACAGACAAGAAGTATTTAAGAAGGCTTTCTTCCAAATTCTTCTTAAGTGGGGATGTGCTTTACAAGCGAAACTATGACTCGGTCTTGCTCAGATGCGTGGATAGACACGAAGCCGACCGGATCATAAACGAAGTCCATGAAGGCTCTTTTGGTACACATTCCAGTGGACACACGATGGTTAAGAAGATTTTGAGAGCTGGTTATTATTGGTTGACGATGGAAACTGATTGCTATTGTCACATGCAAACATGCCACACATGTCAAATCTATGCAGATAAGATACATGTGCCGCCAGTTCCTCTAAATGTCTTGACGTCGCCTTGGCCTTTCGCCATGTGGGGCATAGATGTGATCGGACGCATCGAGCCAACTGCTTCAAACGGTCATCGTTTCATCTTAGTGGCCATTGACTACTTCACTAAATGGGTGGAAGCCGCGTCTTATGCCAATGTCACCAAACAAGTGGTCACTCGCTTCATCAAAAAGGAAATCATTTGTCGTTATGGGGTCCCAAATAAAATCATTACCGACAATGGTTCAAACTTCAATAACAAGATGATGAAGGAATTGTGTGAAAGCTTCAAGATCGAGCATCACAACTCATCACCATATCGCCCGAAGATGAATGGCGCCGTTGAAGCAGCGAACAAAAACATCAAGAAGATTGTTCAGAAAATGGTGAAAACATATAAAGATTGGCATGAAATGCTACCATTTGCTTTGCATGGTTATCGCACTTCAGTGCGCACTTCTACTGGGGCAACTCCATTTTCTCTTGTGTATGGCATGGATGCGGTACTCCCTGTTGAGGTAGAAATCCCTTTCCTGAGAATTCTGACTGATGCCAAGCTTGACGAAGCAGAATAGGTGCAGGAGAGACTTGATCAACTTAATCTCATTGATGAAAAACGCATGGCAGCCATTTGCCATGGCCAGCTTTACCAAAAGCGGTTGAAAAGGGCGTTTGACAAGAAAGTTCGCCCTCGAGATTTCGAAGTGGGAGACTTGGTATTGAGAAAGATTCTGCCAATCCACACAGACCCAAGGGGAAAATGGACACCTAATTATGAGGGTCCATATGTAGTGAAGAAGGTTTTCTCCGGAGGGGCCTTGATATTATCCAACATGGACGGTGAAGATCTTGTTAGAACACAGATTGGTTCTTAATAATAACTCTTTGTTTTGATGATAACTGTTAGGAAATTTTATATTTAAGAATTATATACTCTAAAATTTGTTTGAGAGTTTTACTGCAGATTGAAATGAAATTAACTCTCTAGAAGCAAATCTGAATTGTATACAAGAAGTTATCCTGACTCTGAAGCGCCAGATGCACTCATCAGAAGATTCTGAAGCAGAAGCATCTGAAGCTAGTCAGAAGCATCTGAAGCAGAAGCATCTGAAGCTAGTCAGAAGCATCTAAAGCTGAAGCATCTGAAGCATAGAAGAATATTGTTTGAAGAGTTTCTCAAAGCATAATTTCTACAGAAGTTTCTGAAAGTACTAACGCTGCCAAGTACTGAAGTTCTGTGTCAAATATGCTCTGATGATCAACACGCTGAAAGCACACATGCTGCAGAAGACTCTGATACAGCAAAGTTCTGAACATCATTAGAAGACTCTGACTCATTCAGATTCTGAAGAACTTGCTGAAAACTGAAGAAGAAATATTCAAGATTATATCTGTTGGAGTATATCAACGTCTCTTTCCTCATTTTTGCTAGACACAATAACACAGACAAAAAGGATTTTTCTGTGCTATCTACTTCTAGGAAAGGTCACATGATGTGAAGACAAAAAGGCTCAGACCTTTTTGGGACTCTCTTTTCAATGCTCAACATCCTTGGATCAGCTGCCTATAAAAGGAAGACTTCACAACATTCTTCAGTGACACAATTTGCTGAAAAGAATTCATAATATTCAAAGCTCTCATTCTTTCATATTCTTCTTAGAATTTCTTGTACTTAAACTTAAGAGAAAAATCACTGTTGTGATAAAAGCTTTATAGAAGCATTAATACTCTTGTATTTGATTTACATTGATTGTAAAGGTTTTCCTTAAGAGGATTCAGTTGGAATCAGTAGCTCTTGAGAAGACTAAGAACAGTTGTTCTTAGGTGTTACTATTGTAATCTGTTTGATTAAATAGTGGATTAAGTCCTTGTTGAGAAAGGCAAATCACTCTAGGAAGGGTGGACTGGAGTAGTTGTTTTAAACGAACCAGGATAAAAATAATTGTGTGATTATTTTTAAAGTCTTAATCTTTCATACTTATTCAACCCCCCCTTCTAAGTATTATCTCACCTTCAGTTGGCATCAGAGCTCCAGTTTTGTGTGTGCTACCACTTAACAGTGTCAGTAAAGATCCAGAGAGAAATACTTTGATATATATTTATTTGTTACAATGGCTGATAATTCAATGTCCAATATTAACAATAAATATGAAGAAAGGGATAGGATCAGCACCAAACCCCCAATGTTTGATGGGGAGAAATTTGACTACTGGAAAGACAGAATTGAGTTTTTCCTAGGATATGATGCTGATCTATGGGATCTAGTCATAGATGGATATGTCCATCCCACAGATGGGAATGGCAAGAAGATTGACAGAAAATCTATGGCAGATGCTCAGAAGAAAGATTTTAGAAATCATCACAAAGCCAGGACTATATTATTGAATGCAATTTCACATACTGAGTATGAAAAAATTACAAACAGGGAAACTGCTTTTGATATGTTTGAATCCCTAAAAATGACTCATGAGGGAAATTCTCAAGTTAAGGAGACAAAAGCTCTGGCTCTGATCCAGAAGTATGAGGCCTTCAAAATGGAAGACTCTGAATCTGTTGAAGCCATGTTCTCCAGATTTCAGATACTCACTGCTGGGCTGAAAGTTCTGGGCAAGGGATACTCTACATCAGATCACGTAAAGAAAATCATCAGAAGTCTGCCTACCAGATGGAGACCAATGGTGACTGCCTTGAAGATGGCTAAAGATCTGAACAAGATCTCTCTAGAAGAACTCATCAGCTCACTGAGGAGCCATGAGATTGAGCTTGAGGAAGATGAACCTCTGAAGAAAGAAAAAGGTAAATCTGTTGCATTAAAATCTAACAAAACTGCTAAAGCTTTGCAGGTCATTCAAGAAAGCTCTGAAGAATCTTCTTCTGAAGAAGAAGATGAGTTATCCATGCTGTCCAGAAGGATCAACAGACTCTGGAAGCACAAAGGAAAGAAGTTCAACAACTTCAGAAGATCTGATAACAGTAAGGAATCTTCTGGAAACAGAAGATCTGCCAAGAAAGAAGGTTTGTGCTATGAGTGCAAAGAACCTGGGCACTACAAGAATGATTGCCCTAAACTTCAGAAAGAAAAACCCAAGAAGAAGTTTAACAAAAAGAAGAAGGTTCTGATGGCAACATGGGATGACTCAGATGAATCTGAATTATCTTCTGAATCAGAAGAAGAATGTGCCAATGTTGCACTGATGGCCAGCACAGAGGATCAAGAAGAAGGTACCTCAGGATATGAATCAGATTCTGAATCTGATGATGATGCAGAAGAGGTAATGGCTAAACTTACCAAAGAAGAACTTACAAAAGTTTTAACAGAAGTTCTTAAAAGTTATAACAATATCAAACTCAAATACAAGAAGCTGAAAAGCAATCTTGAATCTGAGATTGATCTTCTGAAAACAGAACTTGTTGAGCAAAAAGAAATTAATCTGAAAATAAAAAATGACTTTGAAATAACTCAACAAGAATCTGAATCTGAGACTAAGTCATGTGAAAACATTTTAGAAAAATATGACTCTAGCTTTCAGAGATTTCTTACTAAGAGCATAGACAGAAGCAAGATGGCTTCTATGATCTATGGTGTTAGTGGAAACAACAGAAGAGGTATTGGATATGAATCTTCATCTAGAAGCAATCCAAAACCTGTTGACAAAATTTTCATCAAGAAGACACCTCTGTATTCTCAATTTAAATTTGGTCACTTAAATGACATTAAACACACAAGCTCTGAGAAGAATACTTATGTGTTTAAACCCAAGGCAAGTCAGAATAAACATTATGTTGAAAAACAGAAGTTTAGACAAACCTACAAACCAACTAACCCCAAAGGACCCAAGAAGATCTGGGTACCTAAAAACAAAATAATTCTTGTTGCAGATGTTCTTAGCAGCAAGGTCAGGACACCAATCATGGTACCTGGACTCTGGATGCTCATGACACATGACAGGAGAAAAGTCTATGTTCCAAAGCCTGGAACTTAGATCTGGAGGTGACGTGAAGTTTGGAGGGAACCAGAAGGGCAAGATCATTGGATCTGGCACTATTGGAAATGGTAAACTTCCCTCTATTACTAATGTTTTACTTGTTGAAGGGTTAAAGCATAACTTATTGTCCATAAGTCAATTAAGTGACAATGGTTATGATATTACCTTTAATCAAAAATGTTGTAAAGCTATTAATCAAAAGGATGGTTCTATCCTATTTAGTGGTAAGAGGAAAAACAACATTTATAAAATAAATCTTTCTGAACTTAAAGTTCAAAATGTTAAATGCCTCTTGTCTGTTAATGAAGAGCAATGGGTCTGGCACAGAAGATTGGGCCATATTAATATGAGACGTATATCTCAGATTAATAAACTTAATCTTATCAGAGGACTCCCTAATCTGAAGTTCACTTCAGATGCTCTTTGTGAAGCATGCCAGAAAGGGAAGTTTTCAAAAACATCTTTCAAATCAAAAAATGTTGTTTCTACTTCTAAACCACTAGAATTACTTCATATTGATCTGTTTGGACCAGTGAAAACTGCATCCATCAGAGGCAAGAAGTATGGATTAGTCATTGTTGATGACTTTAGTAGATGGACATGGGTAAATTTCTTAAAACACAAGGATGAGTCACATTCTGTGTTCTTTGACTTCTGCAAGCAAGTCCAGAATGAAAAGAATTTCAAAATTATAAAAGTCATAAGTGATCATGGTGGTGAATTTGAAAATAAATATTTTGAAAAATATTTTTATGAAAATGGCATTGCTCATGATTTTTCCTGTCCTAGAACTCCACAACAGAATGGGATTGTAGAGAGGAAAAACAGAACTTTGCAAGAAATGGCCAGAACCATGATCAATGAGACAAATCTGGCAAAACATTTTTGGGCAGAAACAACCAATACAACCTGTTACATTCAGAACAGAGTGTCTGTTAGACCTCTTCTGAAGAAGACTCCTTATGAATTGTGGAAGAACAAAAAGCCCAACATTTCATATTTTCATCCTTTTGGATGTATTTGCTATATGTTAAACACTAAGGAAAATCTGAGCAAGTTTGATTCCAAAGCACAGAAGTGTTTCATGCTTGGATATTCTGAACGCTCTAAAGGCTACAGAGTATACAACACTGAGACACAGATTGTGGAAGAATCCATTCATGTCAGATTTGATGATAAGCTTGGCTCTGAAAAGCCAAAGCAGGTTGATAACTCTGCAGATAGGGAAGTAGTCTTTATTGACTCTGAAGTTCCAGAAGCAGACAAAATTCAAGTGAAGGAACCAGAAGCAACTCCAGATGCTACTCCTTTAACTTCTCAGATGAATAATCTAAACATTTCTGAAGAGTCAAATATTAGAGGATCATCATCCAGAATTAAAGCTTCTCATCCAGAGGATGTCATTATTGGAAAGAAGGATGATCCCATCAGAACAAGATCCTTTCTAAGATCATCTGAAGCATCACTATTTGGACTAGTGTCAGAAATTGAACCATCTTCTGTAGAAGAAGCTCTGCAAGACAATGATTGGATTATTGCCATGCAAGAAGAGATAAATCAATTCAGCAGAAATGATGTATGGGATCTAGTTCAAAGACCTCAAGGATTCAATATAATTGGTACAAAATGGGTCTTCAGAAATAAGCTAAATGAGAAAGGAGAAGTTGAGAGGAATAAGGCAAGGCTGGTTGCTCAAGGGTACAGTCAGCAAGAAGGTATTGATTACACTGAGACATATGCTCCAGTGGCAAGGTTAGAATCTATACGCCTTCTTATTTCCTTTGCTGCACAAAATAACATCACTCTGTATCAGATGGATGTT
Organism: Lathyrus sativus; assembly: GCA_963859935.3. Taxonomy (NCBI): domain Eukaryota; kingdom Viridiplantae; phylum Streptophyta; class Magnoliopsida; order Fabales; family Fabaceae; genus Lathyrus; species Lathyrus sativus. The sequence goes on along the minus strand of OZ012739.1, from coordinate 93,950,653 downwards.
AAAAGTGCCTTTCTTAATGGTATTATAGAAGAGGAAGTTTATGTCCACCAACCTCCTGGTTTGAAAATGAAAAATTTCCAGATCATGTTTTCAAATTAAAGAAATCTCTATATGGATTAAAACAAGCTCCCAGAGCTTGGTATGAGAGATTGAGCAATTTTCTTCTGGAGAAGAATTTCATCAGAGGCAAAGTGGATACAACACTATTCTGTAAAACAATTAAGAAAGATCTTCTAATTTTCCAAATTTATGTAGATGATATTCTTTTTGGATCAACAAATATTATGCTTGGAAAGGAGTTTGCTACATGTATGCAGGCAGAATTTGAAATGAGCATGATGGGAGAACTCAGATTCTTTCTAGGAATCCAAGTTAATCAAACTCCAGAATGCACCTACATACATCAGACAAAGTATGTTAAAGAACTTCTGAAGAAATTCAACATGTCTGACAGTAAGCTGGCAAAGACTCCAATGCATCCTACTAGCTCACTTGGCAAGGAAGAGGTAAGTAAGAAAGTAGACCAGAAGCTCTACAGAGGTATGATTGGATCTCTTATTTATCTTACTGCTTCTAGACCTGACATATTGTTCAGTGTTTGTCTGTGTGCTAGATTCCAATCAGATCCTAGAGAATCACACTTGACAGCTGTCAAGAGGATTCTAAGGTATCTGAAAGGTACTTCTAATGTGGGTTTGTGTTACAGAAAATCTGATGAATTCAAATTAGTTGGATTCTGTGATGCTGACTACGCTGGAGACAGAGTGGAAAGAAAAAGTACTTCTGGAAGTTGTCAATTTCTAGGAAGAAATCTAATCTCCTGGTACAGCAAGAAGCAACCCACAATTGCACTTTCAACCACAGAGGCTGAATACATTGCTGCTGCTGGATGTAGCACGCAGATGCTCTGGATGAAGAGTCAACTAGAAGATTATCAAATTTTTGAAAGTAACATTTCTATCTTTTGTGATAATACTTCTGCTATATGTTTGTCCAAGAATCCCATTTTACATTCTAAGGCAAAACATATAGAAATTAAGCATCATTTCATCAGAGACTATGTTCAGAAGGGAATCATAAATTTAGCCTTTGTTGATACAGATCATCAATGGGCAGATATTTTTACAAAACCCCTTGTTGAAGATAGATTCAATTTTATTCTGAAAAATATTGGTATGGATTTTTGTCCAGAATAATATCTATCAGAAGCAAATTGTTTCAGATGCAAAAATGCTTAATGCTCTGAAGTATTTCTTCTGATTGTTTATTTTATTCTGATCAATATTTATTTTGTGAAACTCTGAACTAACAATCTTTAGAAGATCTGAACATTGGCTAACGTTTCATTTCTTAAGAGAATTCAAAACAGCATGCAAGTAAACACGTGTCACACAAAATCTGAAGAGGTGGCGTGTACATAACTGAAGAGACGTTTGAGGTGAAGTTTGAATAGTAAGAATCTTGGTTTTCCCCCCAAATTGTCAGAAGCAATTAATGTTTTGAAATGATTTTTATTCTCTTCATTTAATGCTTGTTCAAACGTGCATATTTCTGACTGTTGATTTGCCTAAGTGTTTTAGTATAAATACTTGTCTTGTATTCACTTTCACACTTTTCACTCTCTCAGAATTTACATGCGTTTTCATCTCCTATTTTCTCTACATAAAAACCCAAAACCTAAGTGTTTGACAAAGCATTCTTCAATGGCAACTTCATCATCAACAACTGCTCAATTCCAATCTACTATGGCTACTGTAACTTCAGAAAATTTGGGTGTTGCTCCATATTCTCCTCCCAAAAGAACACTTCTAACGCCAGTTGATAAGTTGGAAGTTCTATGTGAATCTATGGTTGAGTTTGATTCACTGGCAGAAAATGGGTTTGAGTTCCGTTCCATCATTGGAGCTCAAGGATGGGTTAAGTACTTTGATAGGCTCTTTGGACCAGTTTACCCTCTCCTTGTGAAAGAATTCTGGATCCATGCATCAGTTTATCCCAAGTTCATCTTATCTTCTATTCTGGGAAAAGAGATTATTATCACAGAAGATCTGATAAGAAAATTGATAGGATATGAAGAAACAGATGGTGTTTCCCACTTGCCAGCTGGGCGTGTGGACATGGATGAGGTTTATGAAGAAGTAATGACTGCTGGTCAAGCTTCTAACAAATTCAAAGATCTGAAGCCTGATTACAAGATCTGGGCCAAGATCTTCATGGGATGCATCCACCACAGGAAGTCAACCAATTCTCCAGACTATGTCAATAATGAACAGCTTTATTTCATGTATTGCCTTAGTCAGAGCACCAAGGTAGATCTTCCATACATTCTGTTTATGCATCTGTGGAACCATATCAATGCATCTAGAGAATATTTGAAAGAGAAAGGACAGAAGATCAGAACTTGGATCCCTTTTGGAAGGTTGATCTCAGATCTTCTTACTGAGAATGGTTTGGTAACTGCTCTGTACGCTGCTGGAGTTACAAAGGAATTAGACTTTATAATGGGAAAGCCTCTGAATGCTAAAAGTCTTCTGAGACACAAAATTGTTGATGAACTCACAACAACTCCCAAGAAGCTAAATATGTCAGAATTGAATAAGAGGGTTCCTGTAGATGACTTTCCTTTATTCTTTGCTGAAGAACCCAGACATATAATGGTTATGTATATTGATGAATGCAAGAAGGAAGGAAAACCTGTTCCTGCTAATGTGATTCAGCTAGCTAGACAACCACTACCAGATGCAGGAGAAGAAGAAGCACAACTCTAGAGGAAAAGGACTCAGCCTGTAGAAGAATCTGCACCTGTTCAGAAGAAGGTCAAGATTGCTGAGAAGCCCAAGAAGCTCTTGAAGAGAAAAGATTCTGAAGAAGTTGCTTCTGTACCTGCCAAGAGGATCAAAGTAAAAGGTACTAAATCTTCTGTATCTTCTGCAAATCTTGTTATTAATGATTCTAATATTAAGTTTGTTCCAGAACCACCTTCTACACAAACCATTTCTGTTACTGCTCCCAGTTCTATATCTCCACAAAAACAAACAACTACACAAACACCAACACCAACAGTTTCTGTACCAAAACCATCTCAACCCAAAATTCATATTAAACACTTTGTTCCACGTCAACAACCATCAGATCAACAACCATCAGTTCCACAACCATCAGATCAACAACCATCAGAACAACAACCCTCAGATCCACAACCCTCTGAACAACAAACATCTGTTCAACAACAAACCTCTGAACATCCAGAGAACCAACCAAAAGAAGTTCAACCAGAAAAAGCCTCTGAAAATCCACCATCAAATAATCCACCTTCTGAACCCATTGCACCTGTTACTTCTGAACCTACAAAAGTAACTTCTGATCCTGTTTCATCAGAACCACCATCCAAACAATCTGAAATTCCTTCAGAACCTACCAATACTTCTGAACCTCACATCCCTGAGACAGAAGTCCTTGATATCACACCTTTAAAAATAGTGTTTCAAGTATCTTCTACCTCTTGTACACCAACAACATCCTTTAACACCTCAGAATCAGAAATCCACCCAGATTTTCTAATCTCTCCATCTGACAAATACTCTGAGATAAACCAACCTGAACCTGAACCCTGAACCTGAACCTACCATACCTTCTAAAACTCCCATTCCAGATCCTATGCCTCCACCTGCACCATCATCTGAGATATTAATTCCCAATTCCAATCCAACATCATCTGGTATATCTTGTGCTCAACTTTCTTCTCTTTTTCATAATCTGTCTTATGGTTTCAAACTGAAAGACTTTTATGACAGAGTTGAACCATCTGACCCCTTCAAACCTCTGAAACCAAAACTCACAGTGGCTATTCCATCTGTGCTTGTTTCATATATTCAATAAATGACCAATGTAGGATCTTTAGCAACAATATCTGCAACATCTGGTAAAGCTGTTGTTTTCAGCTCTGCAAATTGCATCTGATAACACTGTTGCATCTGTTGCACCCCCAAAATCTGCTTTCAAACCCTACTCAAATGCATCTTTTGATGTTGTTACCCCTAACAGAAGACCAAAACCTCATTTGCTTAATGCTTTAGTCAGATCTAAAGAAAAAGCTCCTGAGATACCCTTCATTCCATATTATCCTCCTCCTCTGATTTCCATCCAAAAATCACTTTTTCCACCAACTCCCCAACCCAAACCTATCACTCTAGAAACCTTGCTAAAACCTCTGCCCAGACTTAATATTGATCATTTATTTCAAACATTTTTGCAAGAAATACAGATGTATTTAGGTACTGTTTAGAAGAAATGCTCTGGAACAATGGATGCCAAAGAATCTGACATCATCTGGAACGGATTCCTCAACAGATTCCACACTGTAGCTTCAAATCTGAAGAACGTCTGTTCTGATGATGCAAAGCTCAGAGCTGAAAGGACTCTATTCTGGACTGTCAACAAAACTGAACCTCTGCTTCGTTTAGATGCTCCTCCACCATCAACAGAATCTACTGATAATGCATTGGCTATGACTCTGGTAGACCCCTCTTCAGGATCTACAGAACCAATGGCAATTGACTCTGTTCAGGCTACAAAACCTCCTTCTGATTCTTCATCTGAGATAAAGAAAGAACATCCAGACGTTGAAGATAAGATTGCTGCTCTGGAAGCTGGACAATCAGAGATCAAATTCTGGATAGCTAAGCAGGATAAGAAGTCTGAGGATATGACAGAATGGATGTCAAAGCAAGATGAAAAGAATGAAACTATGACTAAGTGGATGTCCAAGCAAGAGCAATCCTCCTCTGAGATTACAGATCTATTGAAGATGCTCTTGTCCAAACACTCTTAGAGTTTTTTTTTATTCTAATGTTTTTGCATCTGTTGTTTGCATCTGTACTTTTTCTATGTCTTCTGATGCTTACCTATGTACTCTTGCTCTGATCTTTTGAATGAATCAAGTTTTCTCCATTGAATTATCTTATTTACTGTTTCCTTTTATTTGTCTTTTTAAAAGTTTTTACTTTTTGCTTATGACAAAAAAGGGGGAGAAAATATAGATCTGAACTGTTTAATATAACTTCACCAGAATGAATCTTCAGACATATCTATTCTATCTAACATTTAATCTGACTATTTCAGAACATTTGATAAGTACACTATATAAAAGAAACTCTGAGTCTCTCAGATCATTTGTCCATTATCAAACTCTGAATCTTATATCTGCAAGACATTCTGATCTTCAAAATGTTATAAGAACAAATAAGATCTAACTCTGAAGATTACTCAAGACAAAAGGGAAGTTTCTATTCCTTTTTCATATTTAACTCAGGGGGAGATTCATCATCTCAGGGGGAGTTGTAATTCTTTATGTTCAGTTAAGCAAAATTTCTGATACTTTTTGTCATCATAAAAAAAGGGGAGATTGTTAGAACACAGATTGGTTCTTAATAATAACTCTTTGTTTTGATGATAACTGTTAGGAAATTTTATATTTAAGAATTATATACTCTAAAATTTGTTTGAGAGTTTTACTGCAGATTGAAATGAAATTAACTCTCTAGAAGCAAATCTGAATTGTATACAAGAAGTTATCCTGACTCTGAAGCGCCAGATGCACTCATCAGAAGATTCTGAAGCAGAAGCATCTGAAGCTAGTCAGAAGCATTTGAAGCTAGTCTGAAGCATCTGAAGCATAGAAGAATATTGTTTGAAGAGTTTCTCAAAGCATAATTTCTACAGAAGTTTCTGAAAGTACTAACGCTGCCAAGTACTGAAGTTCTGTGTCAAATATGCTCTGATGATCAACACGCTGAAAGCACACATGCTGCAGAAGACTCTGATACATCAAAGTTCTGAACATCATTAGAAGACTCTGACTCATTCAGATTCTGAAGAACTTGCTGAAAACTGAAGAAGAAATATTCAAGATTATATCCGTTGGAGTAAATCAACGTCTCTTTCCTCATTTGTGCTAGACACAATAACACAGACAAAAATGATTTTTCTGTGCTATCTACTTCTAGGAAAGGTCACATGATGTGAAGACAAAAAGGCTCAGGCCTTTTTGGGACTCTCTTTTCAACGCTCAGCATCCTTGGATCAGCTGCCTATAAAAGGAAGACTTCACAACATTCTTCAGTGACACAATTTGCTGAAAAGAATTCATAATATTCAAAGCTCTCATTCTTTCATATTCTTCTTAGAATTTCTTGTACTTAAACTTAAGAGAAAAATCACTGTTGTGATAAAAGCTTTATAGAAGCATTAATACTCTTGTATTTGATTTACATTGATTGTAAAGGTTTTCCTTAAGAGGATTCAGTTGGAATCAGTAGCTCTTGAGAAGACTAAGAATAGTTGTTCTTAGGTGTTACTATTGTAATCTGTTTGATTAAATAGTGGATTAAGTCCTTGTTGAGAAAGGCAAATCACTCTAGGAAGGGTGGACTGGAGTAGTTGTTTTAAACGAACCAGGATAAAAATAATTGTGTGATTATTTTTAAAGTCTTAATCTTTCATACTTATTCAACCCTCCCTTCTAAGTATTATCTCACCTTCAGATCTGTCATCCCCTGTAACCGCAGGCGCAGTCAAAAAATACTACGCTTGAGAGCAAACCCGTTGGACAATAAAAAAAAGAGTCCAGGCAAAAGTTAGGGTTAAAATGAAAAAATAACACCCGATAAGTTGAAAACCCTTAGGGGAAACTTAGCCAAAAAAAAAAGGGGTATCCCGGTAGACTGAAAACTCGAAAGGGCGGTCTAGGCAAAAGTTAGGGACCTAAAAAAAAAAGAAAAGACTGAGGTCTGCGAAAAGTTTGTGAGCTCATCATCAGAATAAAGAGAACTACACATGGGGAAGATCAATCCATCCACTTTCCTCAGAGGCAATGTACAAGAAGCTTCAAGGCCATAGGGATCATAGCAGAATTGGAACTCAATGGAAATCCGATCCTTTTTCACATTGCCACTGTGCGTTTTGACATATTTTTTTTTGCAATTACCTCTTTTAGGAATTGTATCCTTATGTAAAATTACCCATTTACGGGTCACTTTATCATCAGTAAAAATCTCTTTCATCAATTCGTGTGTCACATTTATTTTCTTCTATGTTTGCAAAAAGTGGAATTTCCATTCTTAATAAATATTGCATTGAAAATTATGGGATAACGATAATAATAACAAAAGAAAGCATAAATTTGCTCTTCGACCTAGGTGTATGAAGGATAAAAGCGATCTCTAGTAGGCACACGTGTACACTAAGCATCGTCTGATCATAAAGATCGCCGGGACTTGACCAAATCAGGGGTAACCTGACTGGCCAGCACAGCTTGTCTAATAAGACCATCTGGAGATGATCCAAATTTCGTCACGAGGATGTTAGGAAGTCAAACTTGACTCCCCAAACCAAAGCCCAATCACTTGGCATAAATTATCACCCCTAACCTTAATGTCCTTACGTCCCTGACATTTTTGCATACATGCTGCATCATTACATGTGCTTAGCCAGTCATTCTCAAAGATGCGAATTTCTTGTGGAAATCCTGGCAGGATCCTTTTGGAGTGTTTATCCATTCACTTACCTTTTTTAAGTCCTTTTGAGCCTTTTACATGAGATATTTTCTCACCTTACCTTTCGTAAGGGATTTCGTTGCCCTTTGCGTGAAATCTTTTCCCTTCGCTTCCTTTTTGTAAGCGTTTCTCGCTGTCTTTTACATGCGACAAAAACATTGTTTTGGGTATCTTCTTGGATATCTTCTTGGGTATCTTCTTCGATCAACTTGGATGCTTGATGCCTATGTGGCCAAGAACTGAATGGTCACCATACTTAAGGAATATCATCTTCGCCGTTGTGCCTGTGAGATCAAATGATGTTCTAATACCCTATACAATTTCCTCTACCTTTTGCAGGAGGATGGTTATTGCTCTCAACTTACTTTTTGTGAGTCTTTTCGAAATATCCCTGCCTTGCCTTTCGCAACAGATTCAACTTACCTTTTGTGAGTCTTTTCGAAATATCCATGCCTTGCCTTTCGCAACAGATTCAACTTACCTTTAATAAGACCTCTCGTACCTTTTGTACAGGTTCTTGCCAACTTACCTTTCATAAGTATCCTATCTATCTTTTGTAGAAGGAACATTTTCTCCTAACCTTTTGTTTAGGAATATTTTCTGCTTTTCGCAGAAGAAAATACGATCATCCTCTCCTAAGGGATTTTCCTATCTACCTTTTGTATAAGGAATATTTCTCCTAACCTTTTGTTCAGGAATCCTCTCTACCTTTTGTAGAAGGAACATTTTCTCCTAACCTTTTGTTCTGGAGTCCTTTCTGCCGTGACAGAAGGAAATACGATTGTATTCTCCCAAGGGAGTCTCCTCTACATAATGTAGAGGGAGTTATTTTGTCTTCAAACCTTTTGTTGGAGTCCTCTCTACCTTTTGTAGAAGGAATATTGTCTTCAAACCTTTTGTTTCGAAGTCCTCTCTACCTTTGATAGAAGGAAACATTTTCTCCAAACCTTTTGTTCGGGAGTCCTCGTTGCCTTTTGTAAGAGGAAAACAATTTTTTTTAGAGTCCTCTCTACCTTTCGTAGAAGGAATATCTCATTGTTATTTCTAGAGTCCTTTCTCCCTTTCGCGGAAGGAATATCTCACATTTCTATTTCTTGAGTCCTCTCTATCTTTTATAGAAGGAATATATCTTGGCCAATTATGTTTCCATATTACGAGGTGCCTCCTCTTCCGGCTGGCAAAGCACTCGTGTTCATTCCGCATTGCATCGCAAGTATATCATCATATCCCTCATACCTCTTCTTCAATAACAAGACACCTTTTTCAAGCCATCTCATTGACTGTCTACTTTCACCTCACACCTCTCCAGTTGAAAATCTTGGGTATTCTAGTATTTAATTCTCTTCTACCATGAATGTGCGAGCACCTTTATCCTCTAGACATTCAGGTCCAAAAGGATTAAATAGGGACAACTGTCACACCCTCATTTTCGCCTTTAGCCTTTATACCCTACATTCGCCATATCATACATCGTTCTATTGCATATTGAGCATGTGGGTACGGATTGGGTCGATTTGTTATTTTCCATTTCAAATGAGATAGATTGCCTATCATGGAATACATGGAAGAAAAGGTTCATCGCCTAAGGCTTGATCTAAGTTGGAAAGTCTACTCATGTAGATTACTTCAAGAAGAAGTTACTTGAAATATATTAGGATATTCAAGATAAGCATTCATAATGAACATGAAATGCAAGGCCAAATTCAAGTTTGCTTCATCCAATTTCGTTTCAAATTCTTGTTCAAGTGGAGTCCAAATTTGCAAAGCATGAGTCAAGATCACAAGTCCATGATTCAAGACTTCATCCATTTCAAGTTTAATGGTTCTAAGGAAATCCATCATGAATTCATGAATTAGAGGCAAGAATATTACAAAGAGAAATTTTATGATATTACAAGAATGTCATTTGTTGCAAGATTTCCAACTCTAAGTAATGTTTAGAAATTAATTTATTTCTAATCTTCATTCAAGTCTCTAGTCAAATTCATGTTATGGTAATGCCACACCAAGTCCACATTGTGCTTACAAACATCCAAGAAATATGCAAGAATTAAATCAACATTGGAATGTTTTAAGACCAAGAATATGCATGTTTAATCATGGGCAAAACAGCCCCATGCAAGAGGTGGCAAATTACCTCATGTCACAAAATCTACATGTCACAAAATCAAGAGAATAGCATGATAATACATCTAAATATCATATTTTCAAAATGCTGTCAAAAAATAGTAGCATTGACCAAGAGGAGTTGTCCAAGCACAAGCCAACAAAATGGGTGCAAGGCACAAAGTGCTGCAGAAAAAACAGCATAGGCAAAATGCAACAACAAAAATGCAGCATAGCCTCTTGCATGGAAATGGAAAGAAAGAGAGTGACATGAGAAAAGGTGGTAAGAGACATTACCCTATGAAAAAATCTGATATGTGGGAAGAAGAGAAAACCCTAGAGTGGAGAGATAAGAAGGAGGGGGCTGTAAACAAAAAAATTCACTCTTTACATATTCAACATCCACTACACATTGCAAAAACCAGAAAAGATAGAAAGAGAGCAAGGAACTTTAGAGAGAAAACCAGAAAAAAGAGTGAGAAAGAAAACCAGCAAAAATCAAGAGAGTTCCATAAAAACCCATAGAGAACCTTTAAGGAGAAGCACCTTCAAAGCATAGAAGGAAGAAGGAAGAAAACGTACAACCAAACCAGTGGAAGCTTAACAAAGAAGGAGGAAGCTCTTGGGTATCCATTTCAAACTTTTTATCTCTTTATATTTTTGCACTTGCCATCTATTATCATTTGTAAGCGTGTTTGTGCTGGGTGTATTGTGTGAGGTCCCAAGGGGACCAAGAAACCATTTTTAAGAACCAATAGAAAGGAAAGAAAACCTTAAAAGACAGCAAAAAAACAACAAATATTGCATTTTTCGCTTCAGGTCGCGGCGCGAACATGCAAAAATCAGAATGAAAACTTTCATAGTTCGCGGCGCAAACACCCTTCGCGGGCGAACATGCAAAAATCAGAATGAAAACTTTCCCAATTCGCTGCGCGAACACCCATCGCGGCGCGAACATGCAAAAAACAGAATGTTCACTTTTCTCAGTTCGCGGCGCGAACTGATCAGTTTGTTTATTTTTTTTGCTGTTTTTACCTTGAAAAAAATGTTTTTTAAGGAGTTCGCCGTTTTTTTTTGCATGTCTCAATTTTTTTAGCCGACTAACCCCATATGTTTGTATGATTTTAGTGTGAATATTGCTATTGTCCTTGTTGAACTTTGATTCCAAAAACCATTTTCAAAAACAAACTCTCGATTTTATCGAGTCATTTTTAACCTTGTAAGTCGATTGCCTTGCGCATCGCCATCGACCTTGTCTGCATCACTTCAAATATATCTTTACAAACAATAAACCTTGATCCAACATCAAGTGATCTTTTTTCTCATAAAAAACCCAAAATGCAATAAATATATGGTTAGGGTTGTACACCATGGATTTTAAGGTGGTGGAGAAGGAATGAGAATGGAATCCTCCTACACTCGTTCCGAATGTTTTGGATACAAGGCGCTCGACTTGGCTATTCGAAACATTCACCTCCGTCCAAAGTCCTTTTGTGTAATCCTAGTCAAGAACCATTTCTCTTCAAAAACCTAAAAATAACACCAACTCATCAAACTATTGTTTTCTCCCTAGGGCATCAATCCGAAAACCCTTTTTCAAGGTATAAAATCAACCAACAAACAACTATTTCATAAGCCTCCGAACTACGGAGCTCTGATTCTTCACTTCTTTTAAGTGAGGATACGTAGGCACAAGGGCCACAATCCTTGGCGAGCATTAAAATAAATAAACCAACCCCTCTTTTCCTTAAGCAAGCAAACTCTTAATAAAAACACCCATTCACGCTAAACTACCTAGAAGGTTCCCATCGAGTACGATGGATGCAATGGGGTGCTAACACCTTCCCCTCGCATAACCGGCTCCCAAACCCTAAGACTTGGTTGCGATGACCACGCTCCTTTCCCAAAGGTTTTATCGCTATTTCCCTTTCCCTCCTTGGGATAAATAAAATCTGGTGGCGACTCTGTGTCATTTTTCGCGTAGCGACAGCTGGCGACTCTGCTGGGGACTTTTTCCTAAGCGAGTCAGGCCTAACCTAGGTTATTTTTGCGTGTTTGGGTTCTTTCCTTTTGGCTTGTTTATCGCTTTCCTTGTTTTTTCAATTGTATCTCACCGTGTTTGGTTTCATTGGTTTTTGGTATGGATTGGAAACTTTGGTGGCAAACTTGAGGCAAAGACTCTATACCCGAGTCTAGAGTGTTAAAATTGAGATAGGAGAGGTTGAGTAGTATGGGCTTCCGAGATGCTCATCTCGTGATAGTCGATACGAGAACCTCGCTTAGAGTAGATTCTTTTGAGAGTGATGAGAACCGTCAAGCTCTTGGCGTGTTTGATCAACGTTTTCTTGAGAATCCATTACTCTAAGGACCTTTTAGAACCCTAAACCTTTGGCCAACTAAGATGTATGGTCGCGTAGTATGGGTCCTGGAGAAGCTCTTCTCGTGTGGATCGATACAAAGACCTCGTTCAGAAGAGACTTTCTTGATGGAGTTGTTTCCTGGCAATGACTGACATACGTAACAAACAGTCAAGAAAGTCCATGACTATGAAATCCTTGTCTAGAACCCAGTGTCAATGTGTCTCGTAGTATGGGTCCCCGAGAAGTTCTTCTCGTGTGGTTCGGTACGAGGACCTCACCCAAAAGAGGTTCATGTGATGGAGTCATCATCCTACATATTCATGTCATGTATGATGAACAGTCATGTGAATCCATGACTTTGGGATCCCTTTTAAACCCTAGGTCATGCCTTGTGAGAACCTTTTTATAAAGCAGTCAGTATCGGCCATATCCATACCATGGACTTATGAACCCATATTCTCGAATTTTGTATCCGTTCATACATACATACTTCATAAAAAACAAAGCTCTTAATGTCTTGTTCTTGTTGCAGATATAAGCATTTTTCAGAAGCAGTCATGATGAATGTGAATTTAGGAACAATGAAGCTAAACAAGAAGACAGACCGAAAGAGTACTTTCACTTTCAAATACAAAGATCCTTCAATTGACAGTTTGAAAGCGCTAAGTGCCAAGATCACTCCCATCAAGCACAACAAATTTCACTCTTCTTATGGGAGAATTTTGGATCTATTGACAGAGAAGATAGAGTTTGAAGCTCTCACAGCCTTGGCTCAGTACTATGACACTTCCCTCCGTTGTTTCACCTTCGCCGATTTTCAAATAGCTCCTACTTTGGAAGAATTTGAGAAGATTTTGAACCTTTCCATCAAAGATCGCAATCCTTTTCCCAAGCTCGAAGAAGAGTTCACTTTGAAGAAAGTGGCTTCTGCCTTAGGGATTCCCACATCAGATGTGATAGCCAATTGGGCACCCAAAGGAGCTAGGGGTTTCTCGAGGAAATTTTTGGAAGAACAAGCGTGGAAGTATGCCAAGGAAGAGAAATGGGAAATATGTGGTTCAATTCTGGCACTCTTAGTCTATGGAATTGTGATGTTTCCAAATGGGGAAAATTGTGTGGACCAAGTAGCTGTGGAAATCTTCTTGACCAAGAACCCTGTGCCTTTCCTCTTAGGTGACTTCTACCACACACTCCATACAAGACATACAAAAGGAGGTGGAATGTTCCTTTGTTGCGCCCGACTCCTGCATAAGTGGCTAAGGACCCACATGCCCGAAAAAGGTCCTTTTGCTTCCAAGGAACTCTCATGGCCTCAAAGATTCGCTTCACTCACCGCTAGTTCCATCACATGGTACAAGAGGGAATGGGAAACTAAAGATATTATCTTTTCGTGTGGATAATTTCCCAACGTGCCTCTTGTGGGGACACGAGGTTGCATCAATTACAACCCGAGGTTACTCAAGAGACGGTTTGGACACTCCATGGATGGTCCTTCTAAAGAAGAAGATTTGGTACCGTTCCTTGTCAATACGGAAGATCCAAGTGATCCATCTGTACGAAGGGCAAGAAGAGCATGGGTAAACATCCAAAGAAGCAATCCAGACAATGGGCGGAAGAACATCCTTGCTCGTGAACCTTATGTCAAATGGGTGAAAGAGAGAGTGAAAGAGGTCAGATTACCTTTTGTCTTTGATGCATCTGTTTCCCCATCAAATCCTGAGCCCATGCCTATCTTACCCGAAGATATGGAGAAACTTAAGGCTAAAATCCAAGAACTTGAAGATGAGAACACTCAGCTTTGAATTCAACTCAACGAGACTAAGCAGAAAAGCGAAGCTTGGGAAGACAAAAGCAAAGAGTTGAAAGAAACGTTCGAGGATAGCAAGAAAAGGGCTAGGGAAGAGAAAGGAAAGAAAGAATGAGTTGGTGGAGCTCTCATAAACGCCAACACCGACTTGGATCACCAAAATGAAAAATTGGACCAAGTATGGACAAAGGTCAGAGACTTAGAAAATGATGTGAGAATAGCCACCCAGATGAAGAAAGATGAAAGGGAAAAATTTGAAGCTCATATTCACAAGTTGAAAGGCATTATGAAAGGCTGCGAAGATCAATTAGCTCGTGAGCTATTGGAAAAGGAGAATGCGCAGCGAGATTTTGTACAAGCAGAGTACCAGTTGGGTAGAGCTATCGAAGAAATCCGAAGACTGAAAGATGGAATATATGATGAGCTATATCTGGAGCTGAAGGATAGTTGCCACTATTGGGAAGAAAGTTGTCGTCAGGCAGAAGCTGCGGTACTTTAGAGAGATGACATCATCCATGATCTCCAAATTCTCTATGAGGAGTGGAAGAACAAATTCGTAAACTCGGCGGGATTCTCCAACTTTGTGCTTCAGCAGATCCCTGAAAAATTAAAGGTAGCCGATCAAGTGATGACTCCTGGAAACACTCGTGTCCCTGTGTTCGACTTTGTGAAGTTTTGCAAGGAAACAATGGGAAAACTTGTTACAGATTTAGAGGCAGTTCGCAGAGCCCAAGGAGTCACATTTAGAGTCAATTTGTAATTTGTTTAAGAAGTGTATCTTTTGTGTTTTGTATTTGAACTTGGCTTCAAGCCTTAATGAAATGAGAGTTTCTGTTCTATTATGTCTCTTCTGATTAATTGCAATGGAAAATGTTTATATTCTTAACAATAACTAACAAGGTTATTAAGAGCTTTGCACATAACATTGTTCATATACATTCCATACGCATCATATCACATTTCATAAAAACAAAAACCAAAGCTTACAAAAACTTGACCTCCATTCGCAGTAAACAAGCTGACTTCCTGACATCCCTACTACACTCGTGGCAAGCAAAGATTACTAATGGATCAAATTGAGCAGACTCAAGCCACTTTCAGGGAAGAGATGACCACATGAAGACTCAGATAGGCCAGCTGATGGAAGTCATCCAGGCTATGGCCAGAGGACAAGAAGAAATAAGACAAGCTGTGGAGAGAAACACTACCAACGCTCCAATTCCTACCACTGTGGGCTCAAACCCCACCCCTGACGATGTCATTCTTACTCCTACAAATGCAATCCCCGTTCCTGGTGGCACGGTCCCTACTCCTACTAGCGTAGGCGCAATCCCTACTCCTGGTAGTGGTGCGGCTACTCCTCAAATCCACTTTGATGATCATGAAGGTTTCTACAACCCTCACGACAACATGGCCGTAGACGCTTCAGGAATACCAACTACTGACTTGGAAAAGAAGATACTCGCCTTGCAAGAGACAGTCAAAGGACTACAAGGCCCAAGCACTTTTGGGTTAGATGCTGGGATATGTGTTTGGTGCCCGGTGTTAAGATTCCACTCAAGTTCAAAGTCCCTGACTTTGAAAAATACAAAGGGATAAGCTGTCCCCGAACTCACATCCGATCTTATTGTAGGAAGATGGCTGCCTACTCTGATGATTAAAAACTACTAATGCATTTCTTTCAAGATAGCCTCAGTGGAGCTTCCCTTGAATGGTACATGCAGTTAAAAGGTACGCATATCAAGACTAGGAAAGAGTTAGCCGAGGCATTTCTGAAGCACTGCCAATACAATTCTAACATGGCGCCTAATCGCACACAACTCCAAGGCTTGACCCAGAAATCTGGTGAAG
This sequence comes from Lathyrus sativus, assembly GCA_963859935.3. NCBI lineage: Eukaryota > Viridiplantae > Streptophyta > Magnoliopsida > Fabales > Fabaceae > Lathyrus > Lathyrus sativus. The sequence goes on along the minus strand of OZ012739.1, from coordinate 93,934,976 downwards.
CGTTCAAGGACTATGCCCAAAGGTGGAGGGACTTAGCTGCTAGAGTCCAGCCTCCTCTTCTTGAAAGAGAATTGACAGATATGTTCATGGGGACTCTTCAAGGTCCTTTCCTAGAACGCTTGGCTGGATGCACATCTAATGTATTCTCACATTTAGTTATGGCCGGTGAAAGGATCGAGAACATGATAAAGATTAGAAAGATTCAGAATGTTGATGGAGCTTCCGGTGGATCTAAGAAGCCCTACCAAGGTTTCGCAAGAAAAAGAGAAGGCGAAACGAGCGCTGACTTGATGGATAAGGGGAAAGCCAAAGCATACCAAGGCTCTTACCATCATGTGGCCGTTGTTACTCCAAATCAACCTCTCTCTATACCTGCAAGTCAACCAGCTGTTCAAGTTCCCTACCAACAACAACGTCAAGGCTATTATTAAGGTCCGCCAAGACAAAGGAGACCTGAGAAAAGATTTGATCCTATTCCGACAACATACGCTAGGTTGCTTCCACTCTTGCTTAAGGGTTCCTTAGTACAGTTGACAGAAATGAAAGCTCTTCCTACTGTCCTACCTCCTGGCTATGATGCTAATGCCCGTTGCGAGTTCCATTCTGGGGCTCCCGGACATAATATTGAAAACTGCAAAGCTTTGAAGTACGTAGTGCAAGATCTCATTGATTCAAAGGCCATCAATTTCACCAAAAATACTCCCAATGTGACTAATAATCCAATGCCAAACCATGCTACAAACATTATTGAAGAATCTAGAGGAAAGAAGTTGGTGTCAGAAGTTGATAAGATGAAGACTCCCTTTGTTGTTGTTAAAGAACAATTGTTAATGAAGAATATTGTCCCAGGATGTACCGAGGATTGCCAACACTGTTTGAAAGATCCCCAAAATTGTCATGAATTGAAGATGGGCATCCAAAATTTGTTAGATCAAGGTGTCATATTGATAGAACAGGTGTCAAATGCTGAAGAAGTGGCCACTCTTGATATTCCCTATGATCCGATGGAATTTACTTATGATGAAGAACTGTTGAACAATTTGTATGGTCAGAACCGTGTGCCGTTGACAATTTCATGTGATGAAGATTGGTATCCTGTCCAAGTTCCACTACAAATCCCGTATGATGTTGCACCGCTAACAATTCCATGTGATCAGCCTCGTGCGCCCTTGGAAATCCCATGTGATTATGATTGACATTCTGTTTAGACCCCATACAATCAAGTTCGTGAACCATTGCAAATACCGTATGATCAAGTAGAAATTCCATTGTCTCCACCTTCACTTGCTCCATTAGTGATATCTACACCTACTCCTTTCCCGTTCGAGAGCACCAAGGCTGTCCCCTGGAAATATGAGCCAACTGTTTACATTAATGGGCAGAAGGTGGAAGATGATGCTGTGAAAGTTGATAATTCTGTAGAGAACATGGTTGGGACCGGTGGAATAACTAGAAGTGGGAGGATTTTTGCGCCCGTACCACCACCAAACGGTACAAATGAGAAGCAGCCAACAATTGTGCAGGGGCACGTAACAACCCGATTTTTAATAACTGATTAATTGTACTAGTTAGTTGGTTTGTATGGTTTAAGTGAATTATTGGATTTAACTTATTTACTCTATTTGGTAGAATCATGAGAATTTATCAAATGTTTTCTAACCAATGTCAAGATGAGATGTTTTATGAGAAAATGAATTGACAAATATTTTAAGAGAAGAAATATATTGGAGAGAAATAGAAGGGAAGGATATATATATATATGGGGAGAAGAGGAACGACAATGTATAATAGAAAACATGAAAGGAAAGTGGAGGAAGAAGAGAAAGTAGAAGGAAAAAGAAGAAAAGCTTGGAAAAGCTCAAGAACGACTTCTAGCTTCCGATTAATCGAGGTAAGGGTGTGAAATCTTACTATCTTAATCAATGTGTACGATTATGTATGTGTGTGTTGGATTTGTTGGGGTTTCCTACTCATTTTCCATTTAGGGCAGAAGTTGGTCAATCGGTAGAGACAATGTTTTATCAGTTAGAATCGAGAATGAACAGAGTAGTTTAGTCGGGTAGTGTTGGGCTAAGTCTACTGGGGTTGATTTGTACTGAATCGGTTGGTTTTGTGAGGTTTGGGCTTTTGGACAGCCATGGGGTTCAGATCTCGCAGGTTCTCAAGGCGAATGGCAGCGAGGCTTCGCCAGGCGAAGCCCAGCGAACGGTAGCGAATCAAGTCAGAACCAAACACCCTGTTTTTGTTGGCAAGTTTGCCAGGAGAATGAGTGTGGCGAAGGTTCGCCACACGAGTATTCTAGCGAGTGCTAGCGAGTAATTCCAGAATAAATCCCAATGGTCTTCGCTGGCGAGTTCGCCAGGCGAATGGAGTAGCGAAGGTTCGCCAGGCGAAGGTTAGCGAACACAACATCATATTTTCTCTTCTTGCGTTTTCCCTTCGTGGATTGATTGTGTGGTTTGGTTGCGATCATTCCTTGTCTGAGATGACTAATTATATGCTGTTATGTGTGCTATGGGTAGCCGTATGGCGTGAATCCTAGATTATGAATTGATTGTGAATATGTGGCCTTTTGGCATATGTGAAGCATTGTTTAATTTGATTAAAAATGCATGATGGATGTGATTGAATTTATCGCCGTTTGGCACGATATTTGCAAGTGCATATTGCTCATATGTGAAGTATGATGATTGTAAATGTGAACCATGTTTAAATATTGTGAGTGCATAATGAATATATGTGATTAACGTGATGAATGCATGAGTATGTTTGTAAACATGTGTGCATTTCAAAAGTGTCATGATTCATGTTGCATGTGAAGCATGATGGTGTGCATTCTTGTGTTGATTGATTCCTCGAAGAATCTGTAGAACCTCGTATGTTGTGATGGTTATTTATTGATCCCTTGGAGGATTTGCAGAACCTCGTATGTTGCGATGGTTATTTATTGATTCCTCGGAGAATCTGCAGAATCTCGTGTGCCCTTGTGGGGTGTGAGCGATGGTTATTTATTGATCCCTCGGAGGATTTGCAGAACCTCGTATGTTGCGATGGTTATTTATTGATTCCTCGGAGAATCTGCAGAACCTCGTGTGCCCTTGTGGGGTGTGAGTGATGGTTATTTATTGATCCCTCGGAGGATTTGCAGAACCTCGTATGTTGCGATGGTTATTTATTGATCCCTCGGAGGATTTGTAGAACCTCGTATGTTGCGATGGTTATTTATTGATTCCTCGGAGAATCTGCAGAACCTCGTGTGCCCTTGTGGGGTGTGAGCGATGGTTATTTTTGGTTCTTCAAGTGAACCTGTTGAAATGAGTCGGTACCGCATTTGCATCTGCATAGAGTCGTGTGTTGGTCTCTATGAGTTGCATGTTGTCATCTTCATATGATGCATTGATGAAATAAACATGAATGTAGATGTTTATGTGAATTAACGCGAATTGCGGTAATGGCATGAGTGAGTATGCTTATATATATATATATATATATATATATATATATATATATATATATATATATATATATACTATATATATATATATATATATATATATATATATATATATATATATATATATATATATATATATATATATATATATATATATATATATATATATATATATATATATATATATATATATATATATATATATATATATATATATATATATATATATATATGTATATATATATATATATATATATATATATATATATATATATATATATATATATATATATGTATATATATATATATATATATATATATATATATATATATATATATATATATATATATATATATATATATATATATATATATATATATATATATATATATATATATATATATATATATATATATATATATATATATATATATATATATATATATATATATATATATATATATGTGAATATATGTATATATGTGGGTTTACATGGATTGATGTAAACATTGGTGTTCTATATTTATATAGATACTTATGTGGATACATTGCGATGTATGGAATGATTGAGATGTATATAATGATTGTAAATGTTTATGAGAAAATGATGTGAATTATAGAAGTATGATTGTATATGTTTATATGATTTGCGGTAAATGAAACATAATGTATATGTGATTGTTAGAAGAAGTGTGCATATGTATATATATGATATGTTGATGTGGGAGTGGTGAGTGTGTGAATTGATTGAGAAAGGTGGCATATATGTATTTTATGATTGTTTATATACATAATTATATGCATTGTTATTATGGTAATATTTCTCACCCTTCTGCTGTTTTATGATGCTCTATGAGGCATTACAGATTAGGATTGCTGGAGGTTTCTTTTGGGGTATAGCTCCTTTCTCTTGAGTCGGTCACTCTGACATGTAACATCGGGTAGCTAGGTGTCGCTACTGCAAAAATCGGCGCCGGCTATGACAGAAGAGTCGCCACCGTGCGTTATTTATCCCAACGGAGGGAAAGGAAACACTCAGAGTAAACCTAACGCAAAACGGGAAAGGAATGGTCATCACAACCAAATCCTAGATTCGGGACTCGATCCACGCTTGTTTTCTATCTAAGGGTGTGTTTATCTATCTACTCTAAAGGTCTGGTCTAAAAAGAAAAGAAAATGACTCGGCAAAGTATCGCACTTTATGCCTACGTATCCCCGTCTGGAACGAGAAATCAGAGTCAACGTAGTTCGCCTAACTACGAGTTAAGGGGGGAAGGTTGCTCGCTAGGATATGACATCCTATGCCTACGTACTTTCATACAGCATGAAAGATCAGAGCAAACGTAGTCCGGGCTACGGAAGACACAAGCTTGTCTGACTGGTTTTTTATTACCTTATGAAAGGGTTTTTCTTGATTAAGAGTCCAAGCGAACAAAAATGACACTTTGATGTTTGTTTTGAATCTTTTACGAAAGAAGTGTTTTTTAGTTTGTGTGCAATCTCTGACGTACTAGAGACTATGATTTGAGAGTGACTACGTCGCATGTCACCCAAAGGGTGCCACACTAAGCATCCAGACTACTGGAAAGAAGCTTCCCATCAACCCTTTCTCAAATAGCTTAAGGCTCGTGACGTACGACATCGATTAACCTATTACTGTATTTTTGAGTTGTTTTGAGATAAGAAGAGAAAGAAGCTCTAAAAAGCCTAGGGTTGAAAAGGAAACTAGCCTAATGTTGTCATGCATGGATAAGAATCCTAATGTCTGTCATAACTCCCTCCCGCACAGAGGAAATCAGAGATCTTAGGGGATAAGCAGAAAAAGAAAGCAAGCAAATACAATAAAATGCATGCAATGCAGCAATACAAGTGAGGCAAGGGAGTCCCACTCAACCTCAAACCTGGGAAAAAAACAGGCAAAGTGAATCAACATTCACTTCAAACCTAGGGGGCAAGCTACACGAGCCAACAAACAGTACAGAAAACAAAAACCCAAAGCAGAGGAGGCAGCCCAAGCAGCAGCACCAAACTCCTACAGCAAACAGCACAAGCAGCAGCTCTGACAGCAACAAGTTGATTAAACAGCAAAAGTTGACAGCAACAACCTTCATATTCATGAATAGCCAAGCAAACAAACTTCAACAAGCCTCAAACTTCAAAAAGCAACCAGCTTAAACCAGCAAACTTCAACCAGTAGACAGCTTCCCCAAGCTCCTGACTCCATCTTCAACAAGCTGCAAAACCCTAGCTTCAATCAAGCAACCAGCTTCAGCAAGCAGCAAAACCCTAGCTTCAACAAGCACATCCTCCATTCTCAATAAGCTTCAACAAGAACAAGACTTTCTCTTTACCAAGCTTCAATAAGCATCTCCAAGGGAGAATCAAATCAACAAGATCAAGTTGAAGTGTTAAGGAATTCAGTGACAACCAAGGGAAGCCACTGAGAACTTAACACTGCAGTAGAAAAGTACCCTCAAAGTTCTACTCCTAAAGCATGCCACTCATCCCTCCAAAGGAGATATGTGACTTCTTTAAGAGGACTTTATGTCATTGTATTGAATGGAGATGACCAATATGCTCCATGTTTGAAGAAAGAAGCAAAACTAGTCTAATGCTCTTCTTAAAACCCTATTTTTCCTAAGCTCCTGACAAGCACTCCAACATATGCGAAAATCTTCACATCCAAGCTCCTTCAAGATCTCCAAAGCATCTTCAATTGGTCTTCACCTTCATCCAAGCACAAGAGCATCACCACCCTAATCTAAGGGGAACTATTGAGTTAAACTAGGCAAGTTAGTTCATCAGAAACACCTAGAAGTTAGTCCTAAAACTAATTCTACTTAAAATACCAAACATGATTGTAAAATCCTACAAAAATTACTAAGGGTTCCTAAACCTCTTAAGAATATGCCATACAAAAACCAGGGGGTAAATCATTCATTTGAACCTAAAACTATGCCCTAAACCTAAGGGTACTATCTTAAAACCCTAATTCTCAACCACCTAATGTTCAATGCTCAAACTAGCCTAAACTTCTCTCACAAAAATATGAGAAAATTACTAGGGGTACATGCATATCTAAGCTACCTAGCCCAAAAAGAATCAACTCAAAATCACACACCAATTAGTCATACCAAAGTCAGCAAGATCACATACCAAACAACTTCAAAATAAAACCACTTAAAATACCAAAAATGCAAATAAAATATAAAATGCATGAATTAATGAAATTTCAAAACTATTAAATTCTAGACCCTTTAAGGAGTCAGGGGAAAAAACCTAGATTAAAAAGACTAATTTTCCTATTTATGGTGAATTATTTCCTAAACTATATGAAAATATAAAAATAAAAGAAAAACAATGAAAAATAATAAAAGCGCGTGCCAGATAGCAATAAAATTCAGTTAAAATCCAAACCTGGGCCCAAGAGGGGGGTGTTGGTAGCAAGCGAGTACTAAGCCCAAACCAAACTAAAAACAATCAGAAAAAGAAAAGGAAAATGGAAAAAAACGTGTGTTAAATAGCAATGATTTCACGTTATAAATCCAACTTGGGCCTGAATGGAGGTGTGGTTAGCAAGGGTTCACTTAAGCCCACCCAAAACACTTAAGTAAAACGGTGAGTTTCATCCAAACTCATTTCTCTTCAGATTTTCAAATTAATCGTGGCCATTAGTTTATGCTTTTGGTCAAGAGTCAAACACACATCAATGGACAAAACTTCATCTTCTCCAAATGATTCAAATATGAGAGGGAAGACTCAGACGGTGGCCTGAGCTTTGCGCCACCGTCTTCTTTGGCGTGGCAATCCCAAAAATGCATAACACACAAAATTGAAACACCCCATCCCACTTAAAATCAACCCCTGGGTCCAAAAATGACCTCCATTTCCATTGATTCTAACCCTAAAGCCAAACCCGATCCAAGTTGCAGAGATTCATCTAATTCTTGATCACTCCAAAACTTAAAATTAATAAGCCTAAACTCATCTACATGCTTCCCTGATCAATTCTCACCATCCAAACGCCATTAAAACCTCAAGAACTAGGAGATATGAGCTTCAACAGAAAATGGTATCACACTCAAAATGTCACGAATTGCTCAATTCTTGGACTGAAATCCATCTAAGCATCATCACTAACCTAACCACATATCAAATGCTAATCAATTCCCCTAATCTAAGCTAAAAAATGAAAGTTACAAACCTGGAAAAACTGGATGAACAGAAGGTGCAAATGCTCGATTCAACCTCCAATCTTTTGCAGAATCACTCAAGAACCCTCCCCCAAGCTTCTACAATGGTCAATTTGCCCTGAATCCCCTTCAATCTCCAAAACCGATTCTGAGATGCAGTTGAGAAAATTCAGTTGCTCTCTCTGATTCCTTGCTCAATCCTTGCCAAAAAATGATCTGAATCCAATGCATATGTTATATAGAAGCTAATAGAACCCTCTAGAAACTTCTGTAACAACCTGAATGAGAAATTCAATTTCTCATATCCCTTGAAAATCTCATATGTGGAAATCATGCCTTGCTCTGTTTCAGCTTTCAATCTTACTTGAATTTCTCCTCTTGTGATATTTAAAATTGAATTGGAATGATACTTCCCTTGTTTTTTATCCCATGGTCATGTATTGATGTGTTACTTCCTTCTTAAGTAACAAAAGGGAACCATGTGAAATTGGACTCAAATCCAAAATGTGGTATTGCCATCCTTTCCAAAATATGTTTTCTGATCAATTTGGTAAATAACATTGCTTGGTTTGCCCATAAATCAAGAATTTCACAATTTTGGCCTTTTAATCACTTTAATTTCTTCATTTCAAAGCCATTTCAAACCAACTTCTCCTATGAGCCAATCCAAATCCTCCTTGATGAATGGTTAAGGTTAAAACCCTATTTTGAGCAACTTTCTAGTTGAACAATTCCCCATTTGAAGCTTGCAAGTTGGAGATTTTGGCCCATGCTTGAAAATGACCTAAAATCACCAATACCCAAAATACCCCTGGATTGCAAAGACCATAACTTGAGTTCTACAAATCCTCTTGAGGACTTATAGTACTCTATGGAAAGCTAAGATCAAGATCTACAACTCTCATGTTGGCCAAGAATCCATTTGAAAACTCCTTGAAGGGAAAAAGTTGCTTGGAAGTCAAGTGACTTTCACAGATAAATTTCAGTGTCCTCTGATGACCTGTAATTTGCAAAGACCACAACTTGAGTTCTACAAATCTTCTTGAAGACTTCTAGTACTAAAATTAAAGGTATTGAGAAGCTCTACAAGTTTCATGTTGGCCAAAGATCCATTTGAAACTAGTATTTTGACTTATGTGGCTTTGAAGTTAGGCACTAAACAGGGGATTTTACACTGAAACCCTAATTTAGCAACTTCCCACATTCTTGATCTTTCTTTGCTTAACCTTGGCACAAA